>OZ024896.1:34306806-34906806 GCA_964017195.1 Siderastrea radians | reverse complement strand
TGATTACTTTGGTTTTGACAAGCTTTAGCAGATTGCACTGGTGGTTCAGTGGTAGAATTCTCGCCTGCCACGCGGGAGGCCCGGGTTCGATTCCCGGCCAGTGCAGGTTCCGTTTTTTCTTTTCGCTATCCTTCTTTTTTTCTTTTTTATTTGCTGAATTGAACTGTCAAGGCGTATACATTGTTTCATCTTTCTTCTCTTACCTGAAAAAGTAATTTGTTGAATTTACATGAGTCCGAATTTTTGCTCCCATTGCCCTATTGCAGCAGTATTTGAAACTGTATTTTGAACTGCAAATTTCTCGTTTCGCTTCACAAATAAAAGTATCGCCATTAACCGCATACCCCGAATACGTAGTTAAGGGATTGTCAGTTTAAAAACGCGTACAGGCAGGTGTGGAAATATAGTGAGACGAAGAGAAGTCCAGGATAAATTGTTTTAATGCTGTCACTGAAAAAAAGGGAACCTTCTTTTTAAAACACAAATAAGTGATGTTTGAAGACGTCTGAATAAACTCTTTTTGAGAGTTTTGACAAGTATTTGTTTTTCCTAATAGTGGTGATAAATAATTATGTTAGTCGATGAAGTTTCATTTCCAGAAAAAATGAAAAATTAAATTGAAAGTTGAAAAAAATGGGATCATTTTCTTCTCTGCACTTTAACATTTCTTACTACTTTCTGTTGTGTATTTTTTAACTCTGTTTATTGTGTTTTATCAGAGTCAAACGAATCAGATGTCTTGGCCGCGTTTCACGCTGAACAAATATCTTACCTCGAGAAAAAGAAAGTGGCTCAGAAGAGAAAAGGTGAAGGAAGAGATGAACAGGTAATATTTCTCTTTCAATATTAACCCTTTAACTAGCTCCCAAGAGTGCCTGAAATCACAATTGAAGATGAGTCGCGAATTTCATTTTGTAAGGTAATTAAATATAAATAGTACCATGTAAAAGTACTGCTGATGAGATTTCATTTGAATGGTCACACCATGGGATTTCATCCTCAGACTTAGAAGTTAGAATCACCTTACCGTAAATGATCGATTAAGCGCCGCGGCGCTTATTTAATTTTCTCTGTTAAGGTGCGGCGCTTATTCGAGAGTGGCGCTTATTTCAACTAGGGGTAAAGCAGTGAGGGGAATATAGAGAGAATTAAGTGAGGCGCATACTAGGTATGCACAATTTAATATAAAATTATTTCCAATGAAATACAAGAGGTATCATGAACGCAGTTTCTAAGTCTGTGAAAGTATTGTTGCTCAAATACAAGATGTAACATGAATAAAGTTTCTCAGTGTCTTTGTGAAAGTATTGCTGTTCAAATACAAGAGGTAACACGAACACATGAACAATACCCAAATTAGCGCCGCGGCGCTTATTCGAGAGCGGCGCTTATTAAATTATTTTCGGTGAAGGTGCGGCGCTTATTCGAGAGCGGCGCTTATTCGAGTAGCGGCGCTTAATCGATCATTTACGGTAAATCACAATAATGTTTCCATAACTGACTCTGGGAGTGAAAGGGCTAAAAGCCGCAGTTATTTGTGTTGTCATGCAATAATAATAATAATGATAATACTACTACTACTACTACTACTACTACTAATAATAATAATAATAATAATAATAATAATAATAATAATAATAATAATAATGGTGATTTATATAGCGCTGTTTCTACAAGGTATTCAACAGCGCTTTACAATATTTAAAATTAAATAATAGAAATAATTAAATAATACAATATCAATTAAAAGTACTTTTAAAAGACAGGTCTTAAGCTACAAAGTATCAATAATAATATTGACAATATTTACAATAAAACTAGTTATATAATACAGTGTCAATTAAAAATACGCTTTAAAAGAAAGGTCTTCAGCTTAGTTTTAAAAGTAGTCAACGTCTTGCAGCTCCTCATATCCTTTGGAAGAGAGTTCCATAACACTTCTGCAATATGTGAAAATGCTCTGTGACCATACGTCTTAAGATACTTTCCCTGCTCTTTAGTACCGCGTGCACTGGCACACAACGCGTCCCTGAACCTGTCACGCAGTGTTGTATTGTCACACACACTGTCAGCCGGCATTGGAGCTACAATAAGAACAGCAACCACTCTATGCTCTCTTCGTCTCTTAAGCGCTTTCAAAGAGCTTCAGCCTACTCCGATTTTCATAACAATCAGTGAGAACCCAAATTGTTCAGTGTTCTTGTTTTGCCCGCGCTTTATAGTCAAGGAGCTATTTTCTGAAAATGCCTTATTTAAAGAGTTGGTTCAACCCACGCTTCAGAAAAGGTTTGACACTGGATTTGAAGAATAACTGCAATTTACACTAGGTACTATCTAGTCCCAAATTGTGGTACCATTAATGAGTTAAATGGGCTCCTTTTCCCAAATATAGCACACAGTTTGGAAACGAGGCTCAACCAATATTACCCCTGTAAATTTATGGTCTTTCATCACTGTCCGATGATCCTTAACTGTGCCTTTTTTTTCTCATCATTGCCTTCTTTTCCACGTAGAACTTAGCGCTTTTGGCGGAATTTCAAGCCAAGCTTGCACAGTCCCCAGAAGAAGAAGAAAAGGAAGAAGATAACAAGAACGGAAAAGAAAACGAAGAGGGAGATGACACGGGATGGTAAGAGACTCCTCTGCATTCTGCAGCTTGCATTGTCAGCGCGCGAAGGTAAAGCCACCGCCAAACTTTTTCCTTCGCATCTCCTCCTCATTCCCCTCGCAGCTTCGCCCCTCGTTCTCGCTTCTCCGCCACTCAAACTTCGTCTTTACGCCAACAATCCCACCAGAAACGTAAGCTAGTATTCTGCGGCCATATATAGGCGAGGCAGTAAGGTGCGTGTATTACGATCTATGGACAGTAAAAGATAGCTTGTTGCGGGCAATCATATTATGTGGAAAGATGGCGCGCTAGGAAAGGGCGTTGTGAACGGAGAGAGTGCTCTCTACTCTTTAGCGCCTACCACTTGAAGGCAGCAGCGCTCACATTACTTTTTCTACCTGCGCAGCCTTTCCTTTTCACTCCAGAAAATGAGCGTTTGAACAGGCTATTAAACAGTGTGTGTATAATGCAGTAAGTAACAGTTATTACACGAGCGCGCGTTTGATATGAGGTGATCAACAACGAACGAGACTCCTAGCGCCGAGTGGGTTCTGAACACCTTATATCCGAAAAGTGCATCCACAGAGGTATAGACCAGTACCACCTTGTAAAGCACCTTAGATAATCGATGCTCAGGAGCTAGCATTTCATTCATCACACTTGAAGATCCCATCCACAGACTCAAAAGTTAGAATCACTTTGTACAGCATAATAAACAGAATCACAGGACAGTACTGCTCAGTAGCTTTCATTTGAATGGTCACACTTTCGGATTTCATCCACAGAGTCAAAAGTTAGAACCACCTTGCTCAGCATTATAAACAATACCACAGGACAGTACTGCTCAGTAGGTTTCATTTGAACGGTCACACTTTAGGATTTCATCCAGACTCAAACGTTTAGAACCACCTTGCTCAGCATTATAAACAATACCACAGGTCAGCACTGCTCAGTAGCTTTCATTTGAATGGTCACACTTCAGGATTTCATCCACAGACTCAAAAGTTAAAACCACTCAACCACCTTGTATAGCATTATAAACAGTGCCACAGAAAAGTATTTCTCGGTAGCTGTCATTTGAATGGTCACACTCGCCCACATACTAAAAAGTTAGACCCGTATTGCCCGAGTAACTCTGAATTCTTTATTCCAGGATGTTTCATTCTCTGACATGTGAAACTCAAGACAGACGAGCTAGGGATGCATTCATTGAAGACGAGGATACATTTGAAATATTTGATCCCCGAAATCCCATTAACAAAAGGAGAAGGGAAGCAAGCAAAAAATCCATGAAAGATAAACGAAGATAACACGGCAACGTCTCTGAAGACTTGTAAGTAAAACAATCGAGACAACGAGCCCTGTCTTGTTAAAAATCCTTTTAAAAACCCGAAAAGCGTCCAGTTCTTATCCTTCAATCAGCAACTGAACTGCACAAGCACTCGCTAACACGCCGAAGTTTGACATCATTCATCGCTTGGCAGCTTCCTGAAGAAATTCGCGGTTCAAGGAATTTCACGGACAGGGGGTTTTAACAGAAGAACTCGCTTGCTTCTTCAACAGCAAATTTGTCTTTATTGCGTTCTAGGAAGGCTATTTATCTTAAGATGGAGTGGCCCAAGCGGAAGATTTCAACAACAAACAATTCTGCGTCTGGACTTTCTGAACAAAGTGGCCTATTTGTTGAGAGGAAGAACGAGTGGCAATTGGCTTTGGCGATTTGTATTATTTTTTTGGTTGTATCTGGATAACAGTTCCGCGAAAAGTAAACCAGTGTTCTGTGATTTCCCGTTCCGTGGTGGGGGGATTGGGCTACAGGCGGTCTATCACTCATCTCACCTCTAGGCCAGTTCATCACCGGCTTCCCAACAGATGTTTCTCCTGGTCAGACACTATCAGATACTCCTTCTCCATGACATTCTGGGTCGATCCCTCTTTCTTTTCTCACCTGTCGGAGCCCACTCCATCGCCACCTTCGCTGTTCTTTGTTGATGCTATCGTCCGTGTGTCCGCTTCATCCTATTCGTTTGACTGAAAATGGTTTGGACCCAGGAGCCATATCATACGTTGCTTAAGTATGATCATCCGGGTGAGCGTAGTCCTGAGAAGGACTGTGTTGACATTGACTGAACCTGAACGCGTCATCATCAGAGTTAAAGGGGCAGTGTCCTTCGCTGAAATTGAGATTAAATGCCTTCACTCACACACAAAATGCTCCTGGAACATCAAGAGGGAGATATCAAGTGAATTTTTGCAAGGAGAGCAAACCATAATAAGTTTTCAATGATTTTTGCAAGATACAAGCACAGAATTTGAAAACGTTCGCCAGGCGTTTTCAAGTTGTAACTGATCCACTTCCCTCTTGGCCATCCGTGGCCAAAGACACTTAGTAATAGCTTCTGTATCACTGAATTAGTATGGTGTCTGAACAAGAAAATGACCAATATTTTTAGGCTTTCATATATGTTAATGTGACTATTGGCTTTTCAGTGGGGTCAAACGCGAGCATCACCTAGTTTCTGAACCCCTGTCGGCTGGCCCTCGTGCCAAGGCGCCGCCGGCTAAGAAGGCCAGTCGGCTCTGGGGACTAGAATGCCCTGTCTGCTCGCTGTGAACCCGCCTTTTACCTTCCAAGAACAGTTAGTTTTGTGAATATCATCTACTTGTGAATTCCGTGCAGAAGAGTCTTCACATTACTGGTTTTGTGACTCTCTTGAATTGAAAATGGGTATTTTTGGAAAAGAACTGGAAGCCACATTTTCTTTGTACTTGGACAATCTGTTTTTTAGTGCAGTTTTTCCCAATTAATGGTTCTACGGTGTTCGTAGTTTACAACTTGTGTCCCTATGTATGTAGTACGTATTAATACGCACATTGAGAAAGATGGCCGATGTTTATTCTCTTGCTGGTGAAATTCAGCTAAATTTTCGGTAATTTTATTGGTAGATAAAAGCCTTAATCTGACTGGTGTGACAGTCTGCTGAGACGGTTTTTGTTCGATAACGTGGAAGCAGTTTTTCATAAGTAACTCAAAAATGCTGTATGTAGCATGTGGGAGCAGTCTGTTTTTGGCACCATACTACTAACAGATAAAACAGTTCAAACTGTTTGTCATATAAATCATTATCTGAAACAAACCATTATGATACCAGTTTGTCTTGCCCAGAGTAACGATGCTCTTGAAAGACATTCTGCTAGTAGATCAGTTATATATCAATTAAGTAGACAACTTATGCTAAAAAAACACTTCGCTTGTGAAATGCAACTATTTGCTTACAAAGAAAATAAAACAGCTGAGCCCTAAGTAATTTCGGTGATCTTATCTTTTAAATAATGGGGCATTATTATACGTTTTAACCAAAAAAAATCTTTGCCGGCGCAGTTAACCACTTTAGCACATTGACATTACCTCGTGGTATTAAATGAAGATGTCTCAAACTGTTGACGAACGTTTTGTTGCCCAAAACTTCATTAACAGAAAGCTATAAGTGTTTTGAAAGTTGAAGTGTCTTCTTTTGCAGTTGATTAAAAAGCGAATCAGATTGAATTTGGATAAACATTTGAGGATAAAAATTAGCGACAAGAGTTTAACACAACGTTTCGATGTCTCCATGGCATCATTATCAAGTGAGAAAAATAAAATATAGATTAGTTAATATATACAAGATGAGGTGTTAAAAAAGTAAACAATAAGCAACATATTTGGCGTGTAATTGTGTGTGCATGATAAGTATGTCTAAATAAATAGTTTTGCGCGAATAGAGTCCGATTGCGTGTTCAGTTTTGGTTTCTTCTTCTTTATAAACAACATTTCGTAAATTAAACAGTCCAATTTTCTGCCGCATTTCTTGAGGACGGAAAAGCGGCTCCTAAAAACTGGTTGAAGAGTGTGATCGATTCTCTTGCTCAGGTCGGATAGTTGTCTTTTCACCGCATCAGCCGACTTTTGATCTTTAAATGGCAGTACTACGCGGTGAACAGTATTTTCGTTGACAGGTTGTTGAGCTGGCACATCGGGATCTCCAGACATCACTGAGGTAACATAGTGAGAGATAGTAGAGTTGATGAGGCTCTCAGGGTACTTGAGATTCGCAAACATCAACTTAAGGCGATCACACTCAGTTGCGAAAGCTTCCCGTGTGGATGACAGGCGGAAAGCACGGTTTACCATGGTCTTGATTAGCGATTTCTTGTACCTTTTATCAACATGGCTTTGGTGATGGAGCAGTAGGCCAGTATTTGTTGGCTTGCGGTAAACACTGGTTTCCAGTTTGCAGCCTTTCTTAAGTACTTCCATACCGGATGCTAGTTCCATGGTGAAACTTATGGATGGATGGCAGTTGTTAAGCGTTGATAAGAAAGCTTCTGCTGCTGGTACATCTTTCATGGTAGCGAGCGTGTCGTCCACGTATCTTCTGTAGATCAACGATACATCCAAATTCCCTCCTGTCAGCTTGCAGAGACCGAAGATAAAAGGCCGACCATTAAAACATTATCACCCCCTCTTGCAGAAGGAGAAGCACCTCGCGTCTGTTGTTCGGAAGATTCTGCCGAAGGAGATTGCCGATTCTGTTTGCCAGGGGGGCTCACGCCTTGCCCATCTTTATGGTCTCCCAAAGACACATAAAGAGAAACTATCAATGAGGCCAATCTTATCTGCTACAGGTACCTACAACTATGCCCTCGCCAAGTGGCTCGATGAGAAGTTGAAGCCGCTGTCAGTCAATCGCTACACCATATCAGATACCTTCTCTTTCGCTGAAGAGATTCAGAACCTGGACATCGACGAGAATGACATATTGGTATCCTATGACGTCACGTCTCTGTTCACGAACGTACCGCTTCAAGAAACCATCCAAATCATCGCTGAAAAGGCGTTCGTAGACGACTGGTTTAATGAAACACATAACCTGAATATCACTAAATCTGATCTGGTTCAACTGCTAGAAGTAGCAACCAAGAATCAACGGTTTCAGTTCGATGGCAAGCTTTATGAACAGATCGACGGCGTGGCTATGGGCTCACCTTTGGGACCCCTTATGGCGAACGCATTTCTCTGCTCTATAGAAGAGAAACTGGAACAAGAAAACAAACTGCCAGACTTCTACAGAAGATACGTGGACGACACGCTCGCTACCATGAAAGATGTACCAGCAGCAGAAGCTTTCTTATCAACGCTTAACAACTACCATCCATCCATAAGTTTCACCATGGAACTAGCATCCGACAACAAGTTACCATTTGTCGGTATGGAAGTACTTAAGAAAGGCTGCAAACTGGAAACCAGTGTTTACCGCAAGCCAACAAATACTGGCCTACTGCTCCATCACCAAAGCCATGTTGATAAAAGGTACAAGAAATCGCTAATCAAGACCATGGTAAACCGTGCTTTCCGCCTGTCATCCACACGGGAAGCTTTCGCAACTGAGTGTGATCGCCTTAAGTTGATGTTTGCGAATCTCAAGTACCCTGAGAGCCTCATCAACTCTACTATCTCTCACTATGTTACCTCAGTGATGTCTGGAGATCCCGATGTGCCAGCTCAACAACCTGTCAACGAAAATACTGTTCACCGCGTAGTACTGCCATTTAAAGATCAAAAGTCGGCTGATGCGGTGAAAAGACAACTATCCGACCTGAGCAAGAGAATCGATCACACTCTTCAACCAGTTTTTAGGAGCCGCAAAATTGGTGAAGACCTTAAGATGCGTGAGCCCAAACCAGCCTTAGTTAACCAACAATGCGTGGTGTACAATTATCAATGTGATCTGTGCGATGCAGAGTATGTCGGCTATACTAGCCGGCATTTACACCAACGTATTGACGAACACCGTTCTTCAGCAATCGGCAAGCATCTAAAGAACGACCACGGCATTAAAACCATCGGCGACCTCAATAGCAACTTTTCCGTCCTCAAGAAATGCGGCAGAAAATTGGACTGTTTAATTTACGAAATGTTGTTTATAAAGAAGAAGAAACCAAAACTGAACACGCAATCGGACTCTATTCGCGCAAAACTATTTATTTAGACATACTTATCATGCACACACAATTACACGCCAAATATGTTGCTTATTGTTTACTTTTTTAACATCTCATCTTGTATATATTAACTAATCTATATTTTATTTTTCTCACTTGATAATGATGTCATGGAGACATCGAAACGTTGTGTTAAACTCTTGTCGCTAATTTTTATCCTCAAATGATTAAAAAGCGCTCAGATTTATTTGTTTTCGGCCACACGCCTCGAGATAAAATGTGCAAAAGTGACTACCTTAAAATAACAAATTGGTTCATTTTTGGAAGTAATTGCCGATAATTGCCCTAATCGGAAATACTTTTGCCTTAAGTGGTGATATTTACGATAATTATGGTAACTTAATAACAATTCCGCTAAATGTAGTGAAGAATTTTTGATTCGAAAAACAGAAAAATATTTTCGTGCCAATGTCAGCGTAACTCGTCTTCGATCATTCCTCGTTTTGGTCGTAGGTATTGTCCTGAAAACCTCTCCTTATCTAACAATAAACTACCGGTGAATGTTTTGTTGTTCAAATTTAAGTGCAGCTAGACTTCAATAATTTTTTATATCAAAAAAGAAAAGCAAATTTAGTTTTCCTTTGTAGAGGTCAGTTTAGCGCACGGCGAATTCCGGGTGCAGCCAGTCTTCAATCTTTCCCTGCTGTGACCGTCGATATTATCGAGAAAACCTCTTTTTGTCCAGCAATTTCATGGGACTGGGGACAGGGGTAAGGGTGGGAGGAATCCCCCACTTCCCATATCCTCTCTTGGACTCCCCCCTCCCAGCCTCCCACCCTTTCCCGCCAACTTTTTTTTTTCTCGTCCCCGTGGAAGGTTTGTTGTCGGGCAAAGATGTATCAATTCTTTGCTTTCGACGGGAAAAAAAGAGGGCAGAGAGTGGGGAAAAAAGGAAAAATGCGACCTTGCGCGATATTTTGCGAAGAGAGAGGAGCGGGTCTACAGAGGCAGGAAGAAATAAGTCGGGCCGGGAAGGGGGAATTTCAGACGCAGTTGCTCTCTCCTCCCACCCCCCCCCCCCACCTTTTCACTCTTTTGTACTATCCCACGAGCCCAGATTTCGTGCTATGGCATGCGCAGTTCAACAACACCATCCATAATACTCTGCTAACACACGGGAAAATATGGGGATAAAAGGTGTATAATGGTTTTCTTATTGTAAATTTCAAAAAATGATTAACGTAATGAAAAAATGGTGACTTCTTGACTTTGCGTCAGGAAAAGGACTGTCCTCCCTCCTCCCCATAGAAACTACCACCCGGTTAAGATAAACCCACCCGGTTTCGTTTGTTTTCTGTGGAATTAGTATTCAGCCACAAAATGAAAAACATAGGGTACTGTAACTGGTACAATCCAGAAACTATTCTCATTCATATTTATGCCGCAGAATTCCGGAGTGCTTGGATGACATAACCCTGTTGTTGGAAGGTGGTTGCTTAATAATGCGCTGAGTCCCCAAGGGCTATGTTTCCTTGCTTAAATTATCCTGTTTGCCCAAATTTGCGGCATTTCGAAAGAGATAGGCAAGCCGGTAAGTCAGGAGGGATTTTCGGCCTTCCCACCTCCCCTTCGGCGATGTAACACGCAGTGCGTACTTTCACACCCAGCTGCTCATTGCCTCGGCCCCAATCTTTTCCAATAACTTAACCACGCGAGACAATGAGCGGCAAAAGCAATGAATGAGAATGGTATACACTTCGAAGTCGTCATTACACCTGTCTTGCAGAGCACACCACCAGGTGTCTCCGTGAGACAACTTGCGTGGCACATGAGGGCGCACGTGCGGTGTTAATATGACTATGTGTCTGAGTAGCTTTCTTTTTTTTTTCAATTGACCAGTTGATAACTTGCAGAAGCGTGGTTCGGTAGACTTGCCTTCCACGTTTTGGGTACAGGTTCAAAACCTGGCCTTTTTTGCTTCAGACGAGTTCAGATGAAGGCACGTTTTTGCCCGAGTGTTCTTTCCGGCGGGCGAGACCCTTTTGATCGAGGGAAACTATAAAACGTAAACGATTAAGCTCATCAAAGAGAGTAACAGAATAGATGTCTAGAGTTAGAACAATTAAGGACCAAAACTCTTTTATTTCATTAATTGTAGTCTAGGTCTGTTGTTTTGTTCACGCCTCAGTCCTGCTCAAAATTGGGAGAAGAAAGACTGCTTTATATTTTTGCGCGGTTTATGACTATGTGGAAAAAGCAGATCTTAGTGAGGGCTATCAGAATCCAAAAAGAAAATAGAGGGGAATCATACATTTTTCAGAGAAATTAAGTTAAAATTTGGAAAGAAATTGCCATACATTCTTTGTATTTTAATGCTTTTTTAGGTTTATGGTTGCTTGATTATCTCTGAAAAATGCGTGGCTACCCACATTTTTCTTTTTGGATTCCAATAACCCTTGCTAAGATCTACTTTCTTCCCCATAGTCATAACCTTTGCAAAAATACATCTGTATCAGGAGGCACCATCCTTAACTGGGTAGTTTTCTGTTATCACTGGTTTCCAGACACTGAATATGAAGAGCAGTCATGATGTATTACAAGATCCAAAACTGAGTTCGCAGCCAGTTGTTGAGACTACAGCTGCAGTCTTGAAAGTAAGTTATCACAATTTATTCAATTCTCAGGCTTTAAAATTTGCATTTTTAGCTTTCAGGTTGGTTCAGCAGACAGGTTATCAGCAAGATAGCCCTGCATTTTGCCTTAAAAGGCAAATTATCAGATGCAATGCCACTTCAAGAGCCGAAGCATTCAAAAGGTTTTGCTGCTAGCCTAAAGTTTGGTCCAAAAATCTGGGAAGAAACCAGCAAAGTTACTGAGGTTGAGAATTTCATAGAACAATAATTCCACTTAGTTTTCCTTTGAAAGTGAGGTGATTATAACCCACTCAGTGCCTTTTCAGTTATTAATAAATTGCCTCACACCCAACAAGCACTCGTGGAATTGCTGTAATAACTCTAAATTATCCTGCTTCATCAATGAAAGTAAAGCCAGCACACTGGGTTTAATGGCCAACCTACATTGTCAATGTTTTTCCCTGGTTTCTATAACATGAAGGATTAACTAGAAGTATCACTATTCCCCCTGAATGAGATGTCAGTCCATTACTACCCCCCCCCCCCCACCCCACCTCCCGCCATCTCCCCGCGACAATTTGGTATGTTTGTCATAGTAAATCATGAGATCATGAAGAGGAGTTTCTGTATCCTAAATCTGCCAGTATCCATGTATACTATTAGACCTGGGTGGTGAACTACTACCGGTATTCAGGGTTTTCCTTTTTGGCGGGCAACCGGTGATTTTCGCCGCCTGTAAAGGTCATCGTTGCCCGCGAGTATTTTGTATACAGCACCACAGGCCCTCCAAAAGTGTGCTGATGCAACCATTGTATTTCCGCCTGTGTTTGCTACATCGACTGCAGCATTATTTCAAAAGGAAGACCCTGGGTATTATCCCTGGGTGACATTCTGCAGAGTGTAATGTTCTGCTTAATATCAATCAGTCAGTTCAGTAGTGTCCTCAAGTAGAATTTGAATTCTTAACTTTTTGACGAGAAGACCCCACCTGCTCTGCACAGCCACACCGAAAATAGAAACAAGAATACTAGGAAGAATGTCACAAAAAAGGACTCTGAACAAAAAATAACGGCTCTGTTCGTGCTTTGTACAGGTTTTGTACATTTCATCTCCATGCATTCTCTGCAAATACAGCTTCTATTCAGCTCACCGGAAGTCGATCATTCTCGTCCCCAGAGCCGCTTGGCCCTCTTAGCCGCTTGCGACTGGGCACGAGGACCCTTGACCGGAAGTCAGCTCTCAGTTTCTCGGAAACTATTTCATACTTTACTTTATTACAAATTTATGGCATGAAACGGTAAAAAAAGAGACTCCAGATAAAATACAGTGTGTGTCATAAGGACGGTCAGCAAAATAGTCATACACCCCATACAAAGCAGACCACCTTAAAAGATGAAAAAAAGACATGAAGAAAAAAATTGTAAAATATCAATATTGACAAAAAATATAGTAATAACTACTCACTTCTCGAAGATAAGAAGTCTCTTACTCCCTTCTTGAAACTAGAAACACTTGATGCTTGACGAACTGACAGTGGTAACACATTACACATATCAACAATCCTATTAAAAAAGCTAAACTTGAAAGTATCAGTCCTAGCATACCGTAATTCTTCTTAACAGGGTGGTAAAGGGTTTATGCGTGACACGTGATTTGAGCAAAAATTAGCGCGTGACACGTGAAAGCAGCTCAAATATTGCCGTGATTCATGAATTTGCGGTTTAGCGTGTCACGTGATCTCATTATTTTAAAGACCGTGATTCGTGATTGCGTCCGGAAATATTCGTGAAAAGGGAAACTAAATTAGTTACTAATTAAATAAATCTAATTACAATAGTGAGCAAGTACAACAATAAATAAATAAATAGACGTGATGAACGTTGTTGATCCGTTTCATCTGTAACATGCCATAAGTCAGACATTAACTCATTAACTCTACACATGTCTACCTGTCTTCAGACCTCTGTTCAGAGCTCAGCGAGTACGATTGAAGTGCGACAACATTATGGCTAAAACAGTTAGAGTTCTGGTGCCATTCTTCCTGGCAACGGAGTCTAGACAAACCTCCAACCAGGCACTGCATAAACAAAAGTTTAATGTTCCGCTATCCGAAAGGGATCATGAAGAGTTGTGCACTTTCAAGCAGCATTAATTTTAATTCAGTTTACAGGTCTCACTGACATTGCGTCTAGCAAAGGTTTAAGGCCTTTTTTTCGTACTTGTATCTCCCGTTATTGAAAACTAAACGCAAAGCAAATTGATTAGCCAATTAGTGATAATTTTTGTGCAATGGTGTATGTTAAATACGTGATTCGTGAAATGGTTCAAAAACGTGGGTGATTCGTGATTTGAATGAAAATGGGCCCGTGATTCGTGATTGAGACCCCCCCTTTACCACCCTTCACCCAGAGGGGAGAGGAACGGTTTCGGGAGGAGGGAGAAATGGCCCCCAAAAAATAGGGAGGAAGGAGAAAGGAAGCAAAAAAATAGAGAGGCGGGAGAACCAGCATGAAAAGGGAGAAGGGAGAATGTCTTAAAAAAACGTGACATGAGTCTTTAAAGCCTTAATAGATCCTAATATAAGAAACTGTACGGATCTGTTCCCCACTAAACAATTATGTCGAGAGAAGACTGGGTAGATCCTGGGTACCCAAGACTATTTTGAGCCCGTAAGCTCAGGTTCAGGTGTTTGGGATATTTTGAATGGTCTCTTGTTATTTTTCGCGCTTCATGCTACTAGAGGTCACTAGAGAATTTCTCGCTTCATTGTTTGGCCATTTCAAGATATTCTGATTGACCGTGAGATTTAGAGGCCAAATCGGAAAATCGTGAGACCTTGAGTTAGTTATGTTAGGTCAGGGGCAAGGCCATGGTGAGTACGAAATGTTTTGCCTTTCTAGTTTTCTGTCTTTTCTGTGCACTTCATGTGTTTAGGTCTGTTTAGGCGTCACCAATAAAACGAGTAGTGCTTTCTGATTCAGTGCTTCCATTAGGTTCCCAGAAATGTGAAACAATACAGCAACTTAATCTTAAGAAGTATTTTATTATAGACCGTGGAATCGCACTTTCGGCATTCATGTCATCGATAACGGCTCCATTTTGTGATCTTTTACAGTTATTTGACTGTCACTCAATCATTGACATGTTCTGGACTTCCCTCTTGCACTGTGTCATGTTAAACTCCGAAGTCTTTTTGTGCAAAAATATTTCTACTGCAAATTGCTTAATAAGAATAATTTGTAGGAAGGAAAGTCAGAAAACTATGAAACTAAACTGACAATGTAATCGTACTTACAAAATTTTATGGACTTCATGTACTGGTTGATGCCGCGTTATCTTGACCCGTTAATGCGGTACAAATCCTAACATTGTAACGCTCATCAAGAACCAATAAACATTTCTAGTTCAGCCACAAACAAAAAAGTTGCGATGAAGGCAAATCTTCTTAAGGACGGTGGGTCCTAATACAGAGGTATTTTTGCAAAGGTTATGACTATGGGGGGAAAAGCAGATCTTAGTAAGGATTATTGGAATCTAAAAAGAAAAATGTGGGTAACCTCGCATTTTTCAGAAATAACTAAGCAATCATAATTCTAAAAAAAGCTTTAAAATAAAAAGAATGTACGGCATTTTCTTTCCAAATATCTCTGAAAAATGCACGGTTACCCTAAATTTTCTTTTACGATTCTGATAGCCCTTGCTAAGATCTGCTTTTTCCCGATAGTCATAAACCGCGCAACAATACCGTTGTATCAGTAGGCAAATTCCTTAAGAAACCCGAATATCTCGGACCCGAGGTGTGCGTTTCTCGAAAGCCCCGAGACTTTTCGGGTCGATTTTGGGCACGATAAGTTACTCTGTATCCTGTAAATAAAGAACTTTCTAAGCATCAAACTTCCCCTATTAGTTATACATTTCTTACCTCGAAGACATGTTAAAATAACAGCTTTATAGAATGAGTTGATCATGTTTTTAGAAATGGCTTTTCGGGGCTTTCGAGAAACGCACCCCAGACCCGAGATGCACAGGACGTATGCGCAGTAACAAAAGGGGCACCGTCCTTAAGGTACTAGAAAATCATCAAATTTACTGACCAAATCTTTGGGATGTTGGATATCAGCGAACTTGTTCCTCAGGAAAGCGAAGTTGAAGGTGCTTTGAATAATAGCGATAGTGACAGTGACGACGAACTGAGAGTGTAACATGCCCACACTTACGCGTAGCAGCAGGTGGGTTCGACTGCCTGTGTCATGACTTTCTTTAAAAAGAACATCTTTGTTTACAGACTTAATTTGATCATGAAATATATTAAAGGAAATTCTGGCTTTGCTATATCCAGTGAGAACTGTGTGGTTATAGATAAAAACTGAGAGTAAGAGTAAGGCAAGACATCAAATGCCATACAATAGAGAAACAAGAAGATATGAGAGGAACTCATAAGGGATCATGAGGACTATAATGTCGCTTGAGATGAGGAAAAGAGCCTATTAGTTTGGCAAAATCACAAAGATAGTGTACATCATTCATAGGTACCCTGTTACTACATGGTAAGTCTAGTAGTTTGTAGGTATTTGAAGAGCACAAAGTTCTTTAGTAAAGTGACAATATTGGAAGGAATTTAAACTGCAGTTTCGTGTCACGTCATATAAACCCGTTAAAGCATAATCAGGGAGAAAGGTGAAAAAACAGGGAGGAGGGAGAAACGGCCAAAAAAATTAGGGAGGAGGGAGAAAAATGAGTTTAAAAATAGGGAGATAAGATATTTCACTGCCTGTTCCTCTCCCCTCCACCCAAGTTCATCACTGCCCTTCAGAGAGTGCCTTTCAACGCGTGGTTACCAAGCTGTAGGTTCTCGTAGTGGCCGTCTTAGACTTGTTTCCTTGTTTCCGTCAAGATATTAGTCCATTTAATATGATCTTATGATGATCTTAAACAGAATACTGTAACAACATGGATCAGAACGGTTAAAGATCTATTCAGCCACACTTCACTGCAGCAAAAGGTCAGACGTGTACGAATGTGGAATCGGTGGTAAACAGAGTCATGCACACAAACTGCGATGTGTTAGGTGACGAGGGAAGAAAGGCTCTGGATGCTTGTGTGAAGGTCAGTATATACGGAAGACAACCAGAAAACATAAAGAAATATCATTGGAAGGAAGCTTGGGAGAAATTAGATAAATGTTATGCAGGCTGGCCTCCAGGTTTATTGTGGGGACGTGGAACATGGTTACCGCATGAACTCTTGCAGTATCTCATGCTTCCCACTGAATGGGATGAATACGGGCAGCCAGACAGAGAGAAAATATGTGACATTATTGAAATCCATGATGCACTTGTTAACTTTGATAAAATGTCTTATGTTGAAAAAGACCCAAAGGCAGGACCCGGGTCTGATGAATTGAAAGAGTTGATTGACAGGAGAAGAGCTGACGTTGAAAGAGAGTGCCAGGAGGCCACTGCTAACCCAGATGCACGAATCCAATATTCCTGGCTTGTTGCACAGCGCCGAGTGCGGGACTGCTTTGCTGGTAGCTTTGCTGGGGATGCTGGGCTTCTTCAACCAAAGCGTGATCCAAATGAGCCTTACAATATTGTTGATATTCATGATGCTGTTGTTCACTGGAATGAAAAAAGCTTTTTCGCATCTCTCACTGGTGATTATGATGCACATAATAATAAATGGTGGAAGAACCACACTGCAGAAAGGGATGATGTTGAAAGAGAGTTAAAAGAAGCCATCTCCACAACTGACAAAGTGATAAAAGAATATTCTCGAGATGAAGCTGAGCAACGAGTGAAGAATTGTTATGGTAATTTCTTTGATTATCAAGCACCGCTAGATACACCTGTACTTCCCAATAAAAGAGGCAACAGTGGTAAAGTTGATCAAACTCATAACATTTTTGATATTCATGAAGCACTTCAACAACTGGACGAAAAAAAGCTTCTTCAGAAATACCCAGATGAAGGACCTGGATCTGTTGAACTGACTAAATCAATTGAAGAAAACAATTTATGTGTGAAACAAGAATATGAGAAAGCTACATTTGGGTTGTGCAGATATTCTCATAGTGAGGCAGAGAAGAGGGTGAGAGATTGCTTTGTGGATGCCTTGCCAAAGAAAAAGGTGATATTTCCTGCTGAAGAGGATGAAACCAACGGGCCATGCAGCAACAAAACTTATGATATCTTTGATATTCACAGAAGACTTCTTTATTTTGATGAAAATGAAAATAACAGAACAAGAAAGATGCTCAAGTGCCCTGATTCCTCTGATATGACAGAACCAGAGAAGGCAGCTAAAGTGCAGAGGGATGCTGTCACAAAGGAGTATGAGCGAGCCAAGAGCAGGCTATGTAAATATTCACGGAACGAGGCAGAGCGTCGAGCAAGAGATTGTTTTGCCGGCACTGTTCTCAGGACACCAGGGGATACAGACATCTTTTCCACCAAAGAAAAGAAAAGTGAGATTCCAAAAACCCAACAAACTTATGACATTTTTGAAATACAGAATGCAATTGATTATTTTGATACCAAAACTAAGCTTCGTGATAGGTACTTAGATGAGAAAGATCCTGACTCTAAATACAGGAATAAATTAGCTGTTAAGGAAAGAGCTGAAATTAAAGCAGAGTATGCCAAAGCTACAAAGGAAATGGAAATTGATCATGGTTCTGGGTTTATTATTCATGACCACTTTATAGTCACGAATAAGCATGTCATTGTAGATGTAGCAAATGACAAAAATAAGAAGATCGGTATTTCTAATGCAGCCATTGGTAAGTTGAACTCATACTGTGAGGTCATTGAGGATGATGGGCTTAAAGATTTAGCACTGCTTTATTGCAAAGACCTTAACCTTAAGCAAAATGGAGTATGCCCATTGCAGTTGTCTGACCAACCCCTGTTACCAGGGATGCAAATTTTTTCTTTTGGATATCCTATGAGTCATAAAGGCAAAAAAGCAATTTTTGTGAATGGCTATGTTTCTGGTTCTGAGGAAACTTACAGTAAATTATGCTTATTATGTCATACAATGGCAGTTTTAAATTGTCCCCTTAATCCAGGGAATTCTGGTGGCCCAGTACTATGCCTGGTGAATGGTCAACTTAAGGTAGTGGGTGTTGCAACACAGAAGCACATTAAAGAGATTTTAACTTTGGAGGAGAGGAGAAAAATTGAAAAAATTCGGGAATCATTGCAAACCTGTACTATGTCTAGTGTTCCAGATGACGCTATAAACTATGCATCATTTAGTCGTGAAAGTTTTTACTTTCCAAAACCTGACCCTTGCCAAACACCACTGTTTTTGCTAACATTAAAACTCTATGATGCCCTGGAAACCCACTCTCAGTTTAGTTTAAGTAATGCATTACCAGGGCATTGTGTGATTGAGTTCATCAAGAAAACTATCAGAAATAACAAGGAAGAGAGCAAAGAGGAGTTGCTTGAGGTAATTAAGTGGTCTGAGAGTCATGAAAATGTTGTACCATCTGGCCACCTCGCTGCTTCCAAATGTTGTTTTCAGTGAGAGTAAAATAATTACTGTTGGTTGAGTTACCCTAATGCCTTTGATTTTTCATTTTTTTAATAGGGGAGCTTTGTATTTGTTTGGCTAGTTTAAACACTAAGTGAAGTTGCAATTTGGCCTTAAAAACCAAATTATTCTACAAATTGTTTCTACTTTGTGGAAGTAAATGTTTTTACGTGCATACTAGGTAGCTCAGTAGTCCAGGTGTTGAAGTAGAGCTGGCCAATTTTTGCAAGATTGTGAAGGAGACTAAACCCTGCAAAAATATAAGGGATTAGGGTAACTTTTGGATTTTTACAATATTGAAAATTCATTAAGGAGTGTGGATTTTGTTTGAGCATTATTGACAGGCCATTGGTACGTTATAGCAAGTCAAGGGTTTACCCTTGCAGTTTTATACCTTTAGTCCTGTAATCTGTGGTTATTTTTAGAGTCTGGGATTAAAATCCCAAAAATGTGTTGTCATTGAATTGAAAGCTGTTGATCAGCACTTGCATGTGGTGCTGTTTCAGGGTGGTTCTAGTTTTCAGTATGTGAATGCAATCTTATAGTGTGATCAAGCTTTGATTTGAGCAGTATATTCATTGCAGTTTCCATTTCCCTCAGGAGAAATGCTCAATGAGTTTTCAGAGGATATTACACGTGTGGTAAAAAAATTGTTTTTTACCATGGGAAAACAAAATTGATATCTTCAACCCACTGTGTAATTTTCTTTTCACACTTTTTGCAGAAACAACAGTGTAAAAACTGGAAATGATGTCATTAATATCCTCATTAGTGAGGATATGGAAAATATGCTACTTGAGTCTCGAATGTAGTTTCGTATAAACTTTACGAGTGGTCTATTTTCCACTAAAACACTCTTGTCTATATTACGAAACTTTTCATGCTCATCACAAGTGAATCACGACAGGTGAAATATCTGAGTCACCTGGACTGCTTACTGCAGGACGTTAAAGGCTATAAGAAGCCAGTTGAATATGTTTAATACTTTACATTGTTGAACTGTGCATTGAGCTTTTTAATTTATACTTAAAATCGATAAGTCATATTTAGACAAGGCAACTGATGTCTTGGGATGGCAGTATTTATAACCTTGCAAATGGATTTTGAAGAATAATTAAAGAAGCTTAGAGTGACGTATTGAATTGGCTAGATTAGTTGTTTTCAAATAGCCTGGTTTTTATAACTCTTAGGTATATATTATTCTTTCTTAAAGTTAGCAAGTATGTACCAATTTTTTTGGTCCAAATGTTTTAATTACCGGTACTTAGTGTGATATAATTGCATGTTTTTGCAAAGCTTTGTCATTTGATAAATAACTTTAATCTGTTGAAATATTTTTCTTTTTGAATTGTGAGCTACTTTATGATATAGCTGTTTGTAAATAAAGAAAAATGTACCAATGATGGTATCTGTGGTGACTGTTTTTTTCTCTTATGGACTGCTAGGGCAGTCATCATTTTTTTCCTCGGCAAGCCATCAAGCCTACAGCTGGAGCTACTTGTATCTCTTAGTTGGCTTGATAGCTTGGTAGAGCACTGTACAAGTAATTTTTTTATCGCAGTTCCGTTGGCGTCGATCCCATTCAATCCTCTTTTTTTCAGTTTTGTTTTTTCCGTAACTGCTAAAATGTTGCAAACATACATGTAATTGTAAGAATCTTCCTTTTGTTAAATCCTTCATCTGCAGTTCAGCTGTATATGATATTTTATATAATTTCACTCCTAAAATTTATGCTGGGAGTACTGAACCCTGCAGTGGACTAGCAGCTCATTCAGGTGAGGGGGAGGGTTAATAATGATCCTTGTCACTTCATACTACAAAAGCTGGGTTTAAACTCCTGGGGGGTGGGGGTGGACATGGTAAAAGTAATAGCAGTGGTCCAGTAGTGAGCATACTGGACAATTTGCAGATTTGCCATAAAATTGTATTTTCTTTCTTACAACGTAACTGCATGTAATTTATCTGCATTATTTTCTCTTGCTATTGTTTTCGTAGTGACAGTTGCACGTACTCTTTGTGTTGGAGGGGGGGGGGGCATGCCTTACAATTGTAATTGTGGTAGGGGTACTTGTGCCCCCTAGAACTGGAAACCCTAGCGTAACCTCAAAATCTTTCTCCTTTTTCAGAATCGAACCCTCTCCTCATTTCAGACCAAAAGAGCAATTATAACTGTATACTCCATTTGAGATTGAAATGGTTCATCTAGTGGAGGAATCCCTCCTCCACCATTACTCCCTTCTCCACACTTCACAGTCTTGTTTCCCAGTCAGGAGGGGAATGATTAAAGCTAAAGCAACCCTTCCTGCTTTCCCTGGGTGTCATTTGTATTGGTTTTCATTGGTGAAAGGGTTGTGCAGTACCAGGGTCAGCAGAGAACATAGCAGTTTGCTGTTAGCATTTATGTTTTAAGGGTGTTCCAGGTTTTTCTATGTTCTTGGATGAATCAACCCCTAAATATGAAAGCTCTTAGCCTCAGTTCTAGTGTCTCATGAACCGTTTCAAGTGTGGTTGATTTCACACACCATATTGATATCTAATGGTGTAATGTAAACACAGCCTTGAAAGAAGTTGACTGGGTCCTATGAAGACATTAGGATGAAACAGCACCCCAGCGGTAAAACCCTAAATTCACAAATTAATGAAAGATAGAATTAAATAAATATTGTGTTTTAAAGAACAGAGAATTTCAGTGCTTAGTATAGTAGAGCCAACTTTAAAGAAATGTTTATTTATGTCACCAATGCTTGCAGTTCATGTCATTTTATTAATTTATGAAGTTTGTAAGAACTTTCTTGAAGTTTTTTACCAAGTGCTCGCTTACCCCACACAAGCAGATTGTAACATGGGGGCGAATTATGCTTTAAGCAGCATCGTGAAATAATGCGAGGAAGAATGTCTATACCTTAGTGCGAATATTTTCCCGGTCTCTCAGTTAACCGGAAGTGCACCCTGTTCATTGGCCTGGTTACCTGGGTATTGCACCATTTTTGCGTTCGAACGAAGAGGAAGCATACAGGAGAGTTTTGCTCCTTCTTTGCGGTGTTTTTTTCTTCTTTTACTGATGGTATGGTTCGTAATGACCTAAAACAGAATACTGGAAAAACACAGGTCATAGTGATCAGAGACGTTTTCAGCCACACTTGCGGCAGTAAAAGGTCGGACTGTACAAATGTAGAATCGATGTAAACCTTTTAAAATTTGTCATGTACGTTAACGGTGATCTGCTTGGCGATGAGGGAAGAAAGGCTTTGGATGCTTGTGTGAAGGTCAAGATTTACGGAAGACCAGAAAACTTACCGAAATATCATTGGATGAAAGCTTTGCAGAAATTAGATAAATGCTATGCAGGCTATGTTCCAACACCTGATTGGATGTATTCATTGCCGACGAATCCACGGTTACTGAATGATCGTTTGTGTCATCTCATGCTTCCCACGGAATGGGACGAAGACGGAAATCCACACAGAGAGAAAATATTTGACATTATTGAAATCCACGAGGCACTTGTTAACTTTGATGAAATGCCTTATGTTGAAAGGTGCCCAAAGGGGTCTGATGAATTGAAAGAGTTGATTGATAAGCGAAGAGCTGATGTTGAAAGAGAGTGCCAGGAGGCCACTGCTAACCCAGATGCACGAATCCAATATTCCTGGCTTGTTGCACAGCGACGAGTGCGGGATTGCTTTGCTGGGAGCTTTGCTGGGGATTATCTGCTTGTTCAACTAAAGTGTGATCCAAATGAACCCTACAATATTGTTGATATTCACGATGCTGTTGTTCATTGGAATGAAAAAAGTTTTTTTCAATTTAAGTGTTCTGCATGTCCTGTTTACTTTGCACGTAGTAAAGAAGAAAGACGTTTTCTTGAACCAAATGTGTTTTATCCAGAAGATAAATTTTGGTGGAAGAAACACAATGCGGAAAGGGATGATGTGGAAAGAGAGTTTAAAGAAGCCACCTCCACTACTGACAAAGTGATAAAAGAATATCCTCGAGATGAAGCAGAGTTTCGAGTGAAGAATTGTTATGGTTATGGTGATCATAATTCTTTTAAATGTCATGTACTGGATGGTACACCTATACTTCCCATTAAAAGAGATGACAGCGGTAAAGTTGATCAAACTTACAACATTTTTGATATCCATGAAGCACTTCAACAATTAGATAAAAGAAAGCTTCTTCACAAATACCCAGATGAAGGACCTGGATCTGATGAACTGAGGAAGTCAATTGAAGCAAACAATTTTCGTGTGAAACAAGAATATGAGAAAGCTACATCTGAGTTAAGCAGATATTCACATAGTGAGGCAGAGAAGAGGGTGAGAGATTGCTTTGAAAAATATGCCTTGCCAAAGGAAAAGGTGATATTTCCTGCTGAAGAGGATGAAACCAAGGAGCCATGCAGCAACAGAACTTATGATATCTTTGATATTCACAAAATGCTTTCTTATGTTGACGAAACTGAAAGGAACGCAACAATTAAGATGCTCAAGCGCACTGATCCCTCTGACATGACTGAATCAGAGAAGGCAGCTAAAGAGAAGAGGGATGCTGTCATTAAGGAGTATAAGCAAGCCAAGAGCGGGCTACAAGAATATTCATGGAATGAGGCAGAGCATCGAGTGAGAGATTGTTTTGCAGGCACTATTCTTAGGAGACCAGGAGATACAGACATCTTCCCCACCAAAGAAGAGGAAAGTGGGGTTCCAAAGACTCAACAAACTTATGACATTTTAGAAATTAAAAAGGCAATTGATTATTTTGATAAGAAAAAACTTCGTGACAAGTACCTCGATGAGAAAGATCAAGAATCTAAAAGAAAGAATAGATTGGCTGATGAGCAAAGGGCCAAAATTAAAAGAGAGTATGCTGAAGCCACTAAGAAAGTTGAAATTGAACATGGTTCTGGGTTTATTATTCATGACCACTTTATAGTCACGAATAAGCATGTCATTGTAGATGTAGCAAATGACAAAAATAAGAAGATCGGTATTTCTAATGCAGCCATTGGTGAGGTAGACTGTGAGGTCATTGAGGATGATGGGCTTAAAGATTTAGCACTGCTTTATTGCAAAGATCTTAACCTAAAGCAAAGTGGAGTATGCCCATTGGGCAATTCCAGAAAATATCCATACACCACGACGGACGGCTTTTTGGAATTCCGAGGGCAAGGGGGGGTTCTTTGAACTGGAATTCTGAAGGCATGGGGGGGTACTTACATTTGGAATTCTGAAGGCATGGGGGGTACTTACATTTGGAATTCTGAAGGTTTAAAACTTTAAATTTTGTGGACGTTACCAGTTCGTAAATGAAGCACGACCGAACGACGCGACACTGATGACGACCGCGAAAGTGCAGGATACAAGAGAAGCATCCATAGATCTGGCATGTGTTGAAGAAAGCCGATAAAACTTGGTTTGTACATCAAATTCATGAATTTCTTGATGATGAATTTCAGATTAATAAAATACGAACAGATCTTTGTTCGCGTATGTACTGTAAACATCGCTCTCGTCGGCTGGACGGCGAAAACTCGCACCAGTCCCTTGCTTCTTTATTTAGGAACGCCTGCTTGATTTTGTACTGTGAGAGAGACACAAAAATACAAAAATATACCCAGCAAGAAATTGGATTGGGTGCGACTGCTGACCCTGCAGGCTCAAATTCAATATGGCGGATGTGTCAGAGCACGCGATCGCCTTCGATCGTAATATCTTCCGAGTGTACAAACTTATATCACACAATATTTTTATTTTAATGTTCTGTAGCAGTTTGGTATAATGTAAAATTTCTGTAGGTTGTAGCTGTTGCACAAAGGTAAGCAGAAATCATTTTTTTTTCCAATTTTTTCCCACAAAAGTGGAGTGATGTGAAACCGATTGACGTAAAATAGCCCAAGTTGGGCATTTTGTGAACACATTTGGTAATTCCGAAGGGTTTGAGGAAAAAAGGGAAATTCCGAGGGGGAGGGGGGGTTAACGATTATGGAATTCTGAGGGGATGGGGGGGTAACGCATTTTGGAATTTCCGAAGGCAAGGGGGGGTTAAAATATTGAAGCCATCCGTCGTGGTGTATGGATATTTTCTGGAATTGCCCATTGCAGTTGTCTAACCAACCCCTGTTACCAGGGATGCAAATTTTCTCTTTTGGATATCCTATGAGTCATAAAGGCACAAAAGCAATTTTTGTGAATGGCTATGTTTCTGGTTCCGAGGAAACATACAGTAAATTATGCTCATTAGGTCATACAATGGCAGTTTTAAATTGTCCCCTTAACCCGGGGAATTCTGGTGGCCCAGTACTATGCCTGGTGAATGGTCAACTTAAGGTAGTGGGTGTTGCAACACAGAAGCACTTTAAAGAGATCTTAACTTTGGAGGAGAGGAGAAAAATTGAAAAAATTCGGGAATCATTGCAGACCTGTACTATGTCTAGTGTTCCAGACGAGGCTATAAAGCGTGCATCATTTAGTCGTGAAAGTTTTTACTTTCCAAAACCTGAACCTTGCCAAACACCAATGTTTTTGCTAACATTAAAACTCTATGATGCCCTGGAGACCCACTCTCAGTTTAATTTAAGTAATGCATTACCAGGGCATTGTGTGATTGATTTCATCAAAGAAACTATGAACAAGAACAAGGGAGAGGGCAAAGGGGAGTTGGTTGAGGTAATTAAGTGGTCTGAGCGTCATGAAAATGTTCTACCATCTGGCCACCTCTCTGCTTCCAAATGTTGTGTTCAGTGAGACTAAATTATTGCTGAGTTACCCTAATGCCTTTGATTTTTCATTTTTTTAACAAGGGAGCCTTGTATTTTTGGCTAGATTAAAAACTAAGTGAAGTTGCAATTTGGCCTTGAAATCCAAATTATTCTCCAACTTGTTTCTACTTTGTGGAAGTAAAGTGGCTCAGTAGTCCAGCTGCTGAAGTAGAGCTAATGTAGCTATTTAACTGGCCAATTTTTTGCAAGATTGTGAAGAAAACTTATAAACCCTACAAAAATATAAGGGATCAGGGTAACTTTTGTATTTTTACAATACTGGAAATTCATTTAGGAGTCAGTGGCCTTAGTTTGAGCATTATTGACAGGCTGTTAACCTGTTGTCCATCCTACAGGCCATCAGTATGTTAAAACAACTGAAGGGTTACGCTTGCAGTTTTATACCTTCAGTCTGGTAATCTGTGGTTATGTTTGGAGTCGGATTAAAATCCTAAAAATGTGTTGTCATTGAAATGAAAGCTGTTGATCAGCACTTGCATGTGGTGCTGTTTCAAGGTGGTTCTAGTTTTCGGTATGTGAATGTAATCTTGAAGTGTGATCAAGCTTTGATTTGAGCAGTATATTCATTGCAGTTTCCATTTCTCTCAGGAGAAATGTTCAAAGAGTTTTCCGTCATAACTTTGTTATATAGAGGATATTACATGGGGGGTGCGAAGATATGAATTTTATTTTCGAGTGGTAAAAAATTGTTTTTTTTACTAGCAGAAAATGAAATCGATATCTTCAACCCGCTGTGTAATACTCTTTTCAGACTTTTTGCACAAACAACAGTGTAAAAGCTGGAAATGACGTCGTCATTAATGCCCTCATTAGTGAGGATATGGAAAATACACTACTTGAGTCTCGAATGTAGTTTCATATAAACTATAACGCTCTGTCTATATTTTAAAACTTTCTATGCTCATCACAAGTGAATCCCGACAGGTGAAATATCTGAGTCACCTGGACTGCTTACTGCAGGACGTTAATGGCTATAAGAAGCCAATTGAACATGTTTAATACTTTACATTGTTGAACTGTGCATTGAGCTTTTAAATTTATACTTAAAATCGATAAGCTATATTTAGACAAGGCAATTGATGTCTTGGGATGGCAGTATTTATAACCTTGCAAATGGATTTGGAGAATCATTAAAGAAGCTTAGAGTATAATTTGAATGATTTGATTTAAAGTGGCTAGATTAGTTGTTTTGAAATAGCCTGGTTTTTAAAACTCTTAGGTATATATTCTTTGTCAAAGTTAGCAATTGTGTACTGATATTTTTTGTCCAAATGTTTTAATTACCGGTACTTAATGTAATTAAACTGCATTTTATTGCAAAGCTTTGTCATTTGGTGAATAACTTTAATCTGTTGAAATATTTTTCTTTTTGAATTGTCAGCTGCTTTATGATATAGCTGTTTGTAAATAAAGAAAAATGTACCAATGATGGTATCTGTGGTGACGTTCTTTTTCTCTTATAGTTTGCTAGGGCAGTCATCATTTTTTTTCCTTGGCCACCCATTAAGCCTACAGCTGGAGCTACTTGTATCTCTTTGTTGGCTTGATAGCTTAGCTGGTAGAGCACTGCACAAGCTGACGCAGTTTTATGGGCGTGAATCCCACTCAATCCTCTTTTTTTTCAGTTTTGTTTTTTTGTAACTGCTAAAATGTTGCAAACATGTAACTGTAAGGGTCTTCCATTTGTTAAATCCTTCATCTGCAGTTCATCTGTATATGACATTTTATGTAATTTCCCTCCTAAAATTTATGCTGGGAGTACTGAACCCTGCAGTGGACTAGCAGCTCATTCAGGTGAGGGGGGAGGGTTAGTAATGATCCTTGTCACTTCATACTACAAAAACTGGGTTTAAACTCCTAGAGGTGGGGGTGGACATGGTAAAAGTAATAGCAGTGGTCAGGTAGTGAGCATACTGGACAATTTGCAGATTTGCCATAAAATTGTATTTTCTTTCTTACAAGGTAACTGCATGTAATTTATCTGCATTATTTTCTCTTCCTATTGTAGTGACAGATGCATGTACGCTTTGTGTTGGAGCGGGGGGGGGGGTATGCCTTGCAATTGTAATTTTGGTAGGGGTACTTGTGCCCCCTAGAACTGGAAAGCTAGCGTAACCTCAAAATCTTTCTCCTTTTTCAGAATCGAACCCTCCCCTCATTTCAGACCAAAACAGCAAGTATAACTATATACTCCATTTGAGATTGAAATGGTTCATCTAGTGGAGGAATCCCTCCTCCACCATTACTCCCTTCTCCACACTTCACAGTCTTGTTTCCCAGTCAGGAGGGGAATGATTAAAGCTAAAGCAACCGCCTGCTTTCCCTGGGTGTCATTTGTATTGGCTTTCATTGGTGAAAGGGTTGTGCAGTACCAGGGTCAGCAGAGAACATAGCAGTTTGCTGTTAGCATTTATGTTTTAAGGGTGTTCCAGGTTTTTCTGTGTTCTTGGATGAATCAACCCCTAAATATGAAAGCTCTTAGCCTCAGTTCTAGTGTCTCATGAACCGTTTCAAGTGTGGTTGATTTCACACCGGCATATTGATACCTAATGGTGTAATGTAAACACAGCCTTGAAAGAAGTTGACTGGGTCCTATGAAGACATTAGGATGAAACAGCACCCCAGCGGTAAAATCCTAAATTCACAAATTAATGAAAGGTAGAATTAAATAAATATTGTGTTTTAAAGAACAGAGAATTTCAGTGCTTAGTATAGTAGAGCCAACTTTAAAGAAATGTTTATTTACGTCACCAATGCTTGCAGTTCATGTCATTTTATTAATTTATGAAGTTTGTAAGAACTTTCTTGAAGTTTTTTACCAAGTGCTCGCTTACCCCACACAAGCAGATTGTAACATGGGGGCGAATTATGCTTTAAGCAGCATTGTGAAATAATGCGAGGAAGAATGTCTATACCTTAGTGCGAATATTTTCCCGGTCTCTCAGTTAACCGGAAGTGCACCCTCTTCATTGGCCTGGTTACCTGGGTATTGCACCATTTTTGCGTTCGAACGAAGAGGAAGCATACAGGAGAGTTTTGCTCCTTCTTCGCGGTGTTTTTTTTTTCTTCTTTTACTGATGGTATGGTTCGTAATGACCTAAAACAGAATACTGGAAAAACACAGGTCATAGTGATCAGAGACGTTTTCAGCCACACTTGCGGCAGTAAAAGGTCGGACTGTACAAATGTAGAATCGATGTAAACCTTTTAAAATTAGTCATGTACGTTAACGGTGATCTGCTTGGCGATGAGGGAAGAAAGGCTTTGGATGCTTGTGTGAAGGTCAAGATTTACGGAAGACCAGAAAACTTACCGAAAAATCATTGGATGACAGCTTTGGAGAAATTAGATAAATGCTATGCAGGCTGCCTTCCGAGACCTGATTGGATGTATCCATTGCCGACGAATCCATGGTTACTGAATGATCGTTTGCATCATCTCATGCTTCCCACGGAATGGGACGAAGAGGGAAATCCAGACAAAGAGAAAATATTTGACATTATTAAAATCCACGATGCACTTATCAAATTTGATGAAATGCCTTATGTTGAAAGTTACCCAAAGCCAGGACGTGGGTCTGATGAATTGAAAGAGTTGATTGATAAGCGAAGAGCTGATGTTGAAAGAGAGTGCCAGGAGGCCACTGCTAACCCAGATGCACGAATCCAATATTCCTGGCTTGTTGCACAGCGCCGAGTGCGGGATTGCTTTGCTGGGAGCTTTGCTGGGGATTCTCTGCTTGTTCAACTAAAGCGTGATCCAAATGAACCCTACAATATTGTTGATATTCACGATGCTGTTGTTCATTGGAATGAAAAAAGTTTTTTTCAATTTAAGTGTTCTGCATGTGCTGTTTACTTTGCACGTAGTGAGGCAGAAAGATGTTATCTTGAACCAAGAAATGTGTTTTATCCAGAAGATAAATTTTGGTGGAAGAAACACACTGCAGAAAGGGATGATGTTGAAAGAGAGTTTAAAGAAGCCACCTCCACTACTGACAAAGTGATAAAAGAATATTCTCGAGATGAAGCAGAGTTACGAGTGAGGAATTGTTATGGTTATGGTGATTGTAGTTCTTTTAAATTCTATGTACTGGATGGTACACCTATACTTCCCATTAAAAGAGATGACAGCGGTAAAGTTGATCAGACTTACAACATTTCTGATATCCATAAAGCACTTCAACAATTAGATGAAAAAAAGCTTCTTCAGAAATACCCAGATGAAGGACCTGGATCTGCTGAACTGACTAAGTCAATTGAAGAAAACAATTTACGTGTAAAACAAGAATATGAGAAAGCTACATCTGAGTTAAGCAGGTATTCACATAGTGAGGCAGAGAAGAGGGTGAGAGATTGCTTTGAATATGCCTTGCCAAAGGAAAAGGTGAAATTTTCTACTGAAGAGGATGAAACCAAGGAGCCATGCAGCAACAGAACTTATGATATCTTTGATATTCACAAAATGCTTTCTTATGTTGACGAAACTGAAAGGAACGCAACAATTAAGATGCTCAAGCGCACTGATCCCTCTGATATGACTGAATCAGAGAAGGCAGCTAAAGAGAAGAGGGATGCTGTCATTAAGGAGTATAAGCAAGCCAAGAGCGGGCTACAAGAATATTCATGGAATGAGGCAGAGCATCGAGTGAGAGATTGTTTTGCAGGCACTATTCTTAGGAGACCAGGAGATACAGACATCTTCCCCACCAAAGAAGAGGAAAGTGGGGTTCCAAAGACTCAACAAACTTATGACATTTTTGAAATTAAAAAGGCAATTGATTATTTTGATAAGAAAAAACTTCGTGACAAGTACCTCGATGAGAAAGATCAAGAATCTAAAAGAAAGAATAGATTGGCTGATGAGCAAAGGGCCAAAATTAAAAGAGAGTATGCTGAAGCCACTAAGAAAGTTGAAATTGAACATGGTTCTGGGTTTATTATTCATGACCACTTTATAGTCACGAATAAGCATGTCATTGTAGATGTAGCAAATGACAAAAATAAGAAGATCAGTATTTCTAATGCAGCCATTGGTAAGTTGAACTCATACTGTGAGGTCATTGAGGATGATGGGCTTAAAGATTTAGCACTGCTTTATTGCAAAGACCTTAACCTAAAGCAAAATGGAGTGTGCCCATTGCAGTTGTCTGACCAACCCCTGTTACCAGGGATGCAAATTTTCTCTTTTGGTTATCCCATGAGTCATACAGATGAAAGAGCTCTTTTTGTGAATGGTCATGTTTCCGGTTCAAAGAAAACATATTCAGGTCACACAATTATAGTACTTAATTGTTCACTCAACTCTGGTAATTCTGGGGGACCAATATTGTGTTGGGTCAGTGGTCAACTAAAGGTGGTAGGTGTTGCAACGCAGAAGCACTTTAAGGAGATTTTAACTTTGGAGGAGAGAGCAAAGATTGAAAAAATTCGGGAGTCATTGCAAACAAGTACTATCCCCAGTGTTCCAGATGATGCTATAAAGTGTGCATCAGTTGAACGTGCATCACGTGAGCATGCAATTTGTTATCATCCAGGACCTGACCCTTGTCAGACGCCAATGTTTTTGCTGACATTAAAACTGTATGATGCCCTGGAAAGCCACTCTCAGTTTAACTTAAGTAACGCATTACCAGGGCAATATGTGATTGAGTTCATCAAAGAAACTATCAGAAGGAACAAGGGAGAGAGCAAACAAGAGTTGGAAGAGGTAGTTAAGTGGTCAGAGGACCGTTTAAACATTTTGCCCTCTGGTCACTGCTCTACCTCCAAATGTTGTGTTCAGTGAGGACAGAATAATTATTGTAGGTTCAGGTTTAACAAGCATTTTTGTCTTTTTGTGTCCTTGGCCAGTGAAAGCGAAAGATGCAAAAATTTTCATTTCATAGAATGGAAATTCGATACTGTTTGCTCAAGAGCTTTATTTGTAATGACACAAGTGTATGATGGTAATTAATGTACTCGACGCATAGCTGATAAAAATCTCGTTTTGGTTATTGATTTTCTTCTCTTTTGGTATTAATTTCCTAACCAAGGGCCTTGCATTTGAAGGGCTTGGTGAAAAAACTGAGATAAATAGAAATTTGGCCTTCAAATCATAAATTTACTAGCTTGCAGTAGGTGCAGTAGGTGCAGTAGGTTTTTCAGCTTTTCAAATCAGAGTTTCAGTCAAGAAATTTATTAGATAAGACAACACTTTGAGGTCACAGTTTGTAATATCTTTGCAAATGGCTATACAGAAAATTTGAAATTCTTAGAGTAACATTCTATTGCATTACTGTATAATAATTTGCTGTAGTACTTGTTTGCAAATAGTGTAGTTAACTCTTAGTTCTGTATTCTTACTTATCAAACCTTTTAATTAATTATTGTTAGTTATTTTATTTCCTTAAAAGTCACTTTTGATCACAGTTATCAAAGCTTTGATGAGTTATTTTTAACTCAAATACTCTTCTTTTCCATTAGTCAGCTGCTATAAGATATCCCTGTTTGTAAATAAAGAAGAATATTTAAATTTAGCAAGGATAGCTCTGTTTTGATCTTGTATTTCTCCCACAAGACTGCTTTGAGCAGTCCTCTTTTTATTCCTCAGATTCTACACAGTGAAATTGTATGAACTATGGAAATCATCTGTGAAAATGCAGCTAGCCACTCACCGAATGAGAAATTGCACTTACAAATTAGGAGAATTCCTTAAGTAATGTTCCGGAAACTGAGCACAAGGCTCATAATTTCCAGCCATTTTGACCACTTGCATTCTGAAAGAAAACCGGGCTTCACTAAATAGCTATAATTAATGCCAGCCTTTGCTGCAATTTCCTTGTAAAGAGTTGTTGCATTAGCCCGACATTTTGGCCTGAATTGTAGCCATCTCTTCTGATGGTTTGCTCCTGACCAGAGGATACGACTGGTATCGGGTTAATTAGGCCCCAATTGCAATATGCATATTTTCCTTACCGTTTTCTATATATCTCTTATGGCACTAGTTGGGAGAATTTGGATATGGGTAATAAATAACTGATTGGTTATGATCACCTCATATCTAACAAGTGCAAGTTGAATAATTGTTTTATCAAATTTTACAGCTGAATTGCTTTGTCATGTGTTTGGACAAAATGCTTGCTTCATGGTGAAAACGGATGAGTGCTGTGATACATGACTTGGCATCATCTGTACCTGCGTGTAACTTAAGCAGCTGTAAAATGAAAGACAGAAAAAAATGAGGCTTGAACAGGATTCGCACCGATAACCCTGATATTTCTGGTGCAGTGCTGTGCCAAGTGAGCTGACAAGCCATCTGGGAGCTGTCTCTTAGTTGGCTTGATAGTTCAGTTGGTAGAGCCCTGCACCAGTAATTGCAGGGTTCATAAGTTCAAACCCATTCAGACTGATCTTTTTCAGGCTTTCTTTTTGCAACTGCTAACAGGTTGCACACATAACTGTGAGGATATTCCATGTGTTAAAGTTTTGATCTGCGGGTTCACATAAATTATGATATTTTTTTATATTTCACTCATTAAATTTATGCGTGGGGTACTGATCCCTACAATGGACTAGCAGCCCATTCAGGAGTGGGAAGGGCGGTGGGGGGGGGGATGGTAATGTTCCTTGTCACTACATTACTGCAGAGACTGGGTTTTAAGTGCCTAAGGGTTAGGATGGGGGTGTAGGTAGAATTGATAAAAGTAAGTAGCTAGCATGCTGGGTGTTTTGAAAAGTAAATGGGCAGTTTTAAAATGTGCCATAAAAACATTTGATTTTTATTTTTCCTTCTTACAACTTATTAAGCATCTAAGTCACCTTCATTATTTTCTCTGGCCACTCTAGCAACTAATGTATGCACCTTTGGTGTTGGGAGGGGTACACCTTGGAATTAATTTTTTTAGGGGTACTTGTGCCCCCTAGAACTGGAAACCCTAATTTAACCTCAAAATCGCTATCCTTTTTCAGACAAGGGAGCAATAACCCTCACCTCATCTCAGACCAAAACATCAAAATATGACTGTATTAACTCTCTTTCAAAATGGTTCATCTAATATAACAATCCCTCCCCCCCCCCCCCCCCACTCTCCCTCACACTTCATGGCCTTGTTTCCCAGTCAGGAGGAGTATTGCCTGCCTCCTTTCCCTGGGTGTCATTTGTACCAGCTTATATTGGTGAAAGGGTTGTGCGGTACCAGGGTCAGCAGAGAACATGGCAGTTTGCTGTTAGCAAGTAGCTGGTATTTTTTTAAGGTGTTCCAGGTTTTTTTTCCATGTTCCTGGATTTAGTATGTGGTGAGAAATGGTGAGCACACCGTCCCTAAATTAAAGATGGGTCCTATTTCTCACCTTAATAACTATACTACCATATCTGATAGAACATGAACTGCAATGAACACGCCAATTTAATTGAGAAATTGAGACTAGCTGACCCACAGTGAAAGCTCTGAAAATTTTCTTGCCTCAATGCTCATTTTGTGAGCTTTTTCAAGTGTGGTTGTTCAAACTATATAAATTATACTGATTTCTGGTAAAAGCAGCACTCATGTCCAATACTCTCCAACTGACACGATCCGAAAAAGCCACTATACAACCCGTACAGATCGACAAATAGAGACTACCCGTTAAATAGAGCTGTCGATCCGAAAATTGCATCTCATTTAGGACCATCATGTTGATAGGAGGTTTGTCGATTCGTTCGATCCGTACGATTGGATAATTTTAACCACGATCCGTATAATAGACTTGTCGATCCTAAAATTACATTCATTCACAACCGGGAAGCGTGTTGCGCAATATAGAAGGCAAACATGAATATTCCTCGTTCTCTCTAACTGACACGATCGGAAAAAGCCACAGTACAACCCGTACGGATCGACAAAGAGAGACGACCCGTTAAATGGAGCTGGCGATCCGAAAATTGCATCTCATTAACGGCCTCATGTTCTCAGGAGGGTTGTCGATTCGTTCGATCCGAACGATTGGATAATTGTATGCACGATCCGTATGATAGACTTGTCGATCCGACAATTGCATTCATTAACAGCGAAGAGTGAAAATAGTAGGCATAACACGGACCCAATACAAGTATGAAAATGCCCAAACAAAACACTGAAACCATGCAAATATGACTATGCCTCATTCTTTAAAGCGTGTGGCCCCAAAACATTCGCTTCTTGCGCGGTGCAAAAACAAGACCTGACTCCGAAAGATACGCCAAAAACCATGCAAATATGACTATACCTCGTTTTTTAAGCTGTGCGGTGCAAAAACGAGACCTTTGGCTCCGAAAGATACGCCAAGAACCATGCAAATATGACTATGCCTCGTTTTTTGAGCTGCGCGGTGCAAAAACGAGACCTTTGGCTCCGAAAGATACGCCAAGAACCATGCAAATATGACTATGCCTCGTTTTTTGAGCTGCGCGGTGCAAAAACGAGACCTTTGACTCCGAAAGATACGCCAAGAACCATGCAAATATGACTATGCCTCGTTCTTTAAGCGGAGTGAGGTGCGGGATTGCGGAAAATTAATTCAGAGTTTAAAAGAACGAGGCATATAACAAATGTGCTGTTTTGTTATTCTTTTGTTATCCAACGAGATGCAAATGAGTGTGAGGCGTTTTTCTGCAATCCCGCACCTTAGAGTTTAAGCGTTAACCCCAAAGCATTCGCTTCTTGCGCGGTGCAAAAACGAGACCTTTGGCTCCCAAAGATACGCCAAGAACCATGCAAATATGACTATGCCTCGTTCTTTAAGCGTTAACTCCAGAGCATTCGCTTTTGGCGCGGTGCAAAAACGAGACCTTTGACTCCGAAAGATACTCCAAGAACCATGCAAATATGACACAGCAACACGGACCCAATACAAGTACGAAAACGCCCAAACAAAACACTGAAACCATGCAAATATGACTATGCCTCATTCTTTAAGCGTGTGGCCCCAAAACATTCGCTTCTTGCGCGGTGCAAAAACGAGACCTGACTCCGAAAGATACGCCAAAAACCATGCAAATATGACTATGCCTCGTTTTTTGAGCTGCGTGGTGTAAAAACGAGACCTTTGACTCCCAAAGATACGCCAAGAACCATGCAAATATGACTATGCCTCGTTCTTTAAGCGTTAACCCCAAAGCATTCGCTTTTGGCGCGGTGCAAAAACGAGACCTTTGACTCCGAAAGATACTCCAAGAACCATGCAAATATGACTATGCCTCGTTCTTTAAGCGTTAACCCCGAAACATTCGTTTTTGGCGCGGGTTCTCTGTTAAAATTGTTATTTCTAATAGGAAACAGGGGTTGTAAATAGTTCATTTGTTGTTGTAAATCACATAACGTGGAAGCACTACTTATTCTGCTTTTGTTTTACCGCACTGCGAAATTCAGAAGATTTTTACACTTGTCTTGCAAGTGTTCGTAGAAAAAGAAATTCATGCACATCGGCAATTACGTTAGAAAAACCGCCGCGCTTTGAAGAAATCAACCAAAACATCGAGTTTCTAAGCACGTATTCTTTAAATGTCAACAAGGAAACAAATAAATGTTGTTTTCGGTTCAATTAAAAATAGTTTTATCTATGCGTTTCAGAAAATTATCACACCTCACTGTTACAAACTTTTTTACGGTCTAAAAAAGTGCCGCGCACTTAATACAGGTTTCCCTGCAAAAAAATCAATGCAAAAAAAAGGTTAAGTGTTTGTTTACTATTGTTAGACCTTAATTATGATCTGTGACAATGAGGTGTGATCATTCCCTGAAACGCATAGAAAAAAGTTTCACCGAAGTGTTCTACAACTCGGCATTTTTTGGGATGATTTGCTCTAGATAAACAAGAAAGAGGAAATTAGCTAAACCATAGGTAGTATCTTTTTATCTGTATAAAGTTAAAAGCCGAAAAAGATAAAACTGAATAAAGAGAAAAATTCGAAAGTATTTGGTTGCGGTAATTTCAAAAATCATCCACTATGAAAGTGTGACAAACTTGGAAATGAATAAGTTACACGCAAATGAAGAAGAATGAATGACAATGAAGCGGAAAGTATAACTTATTGTTATTGGCATGGCAACTTGTGTAGACAGTGGTGTGCCGGCTATAAAGTGACATACGCAACAACCAATATTTATTGGCAGACATGGCGTCCGTGGAATTATATCGTGACGAGGTCCAGCTCTTGTGCGGAAAGGAAATCGGCGAAGAAAGGACAAGACTTTTAAAGGCGATAGGCGGGGAAGCGTTCCCTCCGTTAAAATCATGGTCGAGAGAGATAAGACTCATGTTTTGGAAGAAGCCGACAGGGGACCAGGAAACTTTTAAACTGGTTCTGTTTTTATTAGGAAACGGATGCAGTCCTTTCCTTATCCGCCGTTGGATGGTCCTTGCCCAGTACTGGGCATCCACCACAGCGATAGCTGAAAAACGATGCCGTCAGGTGGACTTCATCACAAACAACGAGGACCAGAAAAAACACGTGGTTTTACTATGACGTCCACAACCAAGGTCTGACCTACCTCAATGGACAAAGAAAAGTATAGTTTCCGTATCTACAGCGAAAATTTACCTCCGAAGAAAACAGAAAAAAAGGCAGAAAAAAACAACAAAAAGAAAAAGCCCTGCAGAGCACTCCGCAGGGAATAAATCCTGTAGGTCGAACTATTCATTAGTTCGACATTGCACTCTACAGGTAAAAAAAAACGGCTCCTTTAGGAGCCACCACATGCAATAAAAGTCAATGACCAACGATGACCACTTTGATATTACTTAGGTTATAACTCATTTGCACAAGTGAAGAATTTGTCCAATCTTCCAATTGAAGGCTATTTCATACTACGATATTCATTTGTCCAATTCCCCGGCTCTCTGTATTATGTTAGTGTACAGCCCACATGAAAATGGAACTTCCACACCTGAACTACCCTTGACTGAACTCCAATTTAAAAATTGTAGTAAACTAAAACTAGGAGTTCTCGCGATTAACATTGAATTTATCCCGGTAATTTTCTGATATGCACAGATTCATGCTGTAATGGGTGACCACAACAGAATTTTTTATCTCATTATGGTGTGATTCTTACTTCGCTATTGCAAGAAATGGCATAAGTGAGACATACCTCGCTTGTCTGTTAGAGATCAGATGGTGTGTATTGGACAACCCTCAAAAGCAGTTGATTTTATTAGCCCCTAGAAAGATGTTGCAGATTAAAGTGTTAACAAAAAATTAATGTTCTTTTTCAGGAGAAGAAAAAGCAATCCGAGCCAGCTGACTCAGATGATGACAGTGATGAAAAGGTACTCATGGGGGAGGGGAGGGGAGGGGAGGGTAGAGAGTGTCCAACTTTATAACATACAGTTCAATCTCAGGACATGATGTGCACGCCCTAACGCTTAAAACCCCAATATCAACACTCATCTTGTTCTCATAGTTCTCCATATATTTGGTTTGTTTCTTGTGGGGAGAATTTGCTTAAACATTAAACATTGCATCTTTTTTTCTGGCTCTATTCTCATGACCTGTATGTTTGGTCAAGCCATGATATGATAAGGAAAAAATTAGATGCTTATCACTATTGGGGCTAAAGACATTTATGGAGGGGGTGTTCGAGTACTCCCTTCAATTTAGAATAGGTGTGTGTCACAAAGGTTCTTAAACCCTGACCCTATTCAAGGATAGAAAATTGAAAATTGTTATCCTTTTTTAAGGCCCAAAACCCCAAAATCCATATTCAAGGGAAAAATGATAACTAATAATTATGAACTGTTTATTATTTCTTTTCTGTAATATGGGAAGGTTAGTATCAAGTAAACAGTACTAGTCAGACTAAGCCTAGCTTTTAAATGGCATAGTACACTCCCCCTGCAAAGGGTTAACCCTTCAAGTCCCAATATCCACAGGCATATTCTCCTCACTGTTCTCCATATATTTCTTATGTTACTAGTTGGGAGAATTTGATTAAACATCGACACATTTCATGTCTGGTGATCATTTACTTTATTCTCATGACCCATATATTTGATCAACTAGTGATACTGTAAGGAGAAATTAGATGCTTGTCACTCTTGGGGCTTAAAGGGTTAAAGGACCTCTTAAAAACACCTAAGTAAGTGTGTAGCCGCTTCCTTGGTCCTCGCGAGGGGTTGGGGGGAGGGGGGTAAGCCACAATTATTGTTCATTCAGGCCTGGGGATTCGATATGCATCCAAAATTGACAGTGAAATATTTAAAGAAGTCAGAAGTTTTTAAGGGGCGGTACGCAGGTCTTACAAGGTCTTCTCTGATTGGCTGGGAAAACAATAGAACAAACAACAAAACAATGGACCCTAGCCCTGAAAATAATAGAGCTGCGTGATACCAAGGTCCAATGAAATTAGAGGTTGTTAAGAGCTGCGTGTTATCTGGTTTTTAAGATGTTGTATTTGTCTGGGTTTATAGAGTGTTGAAGATAAAGATTCAGACTCAAAGATACGGGATCAAGTGCGAAGTAAATTGAAGAAAAGAAAAACAGAAGACAATGAAAAAGGTCAGATGATGATGAAAAAACAGCAAAGGATATATCTGGAAAAAGGTTGGTACAACAACAAAGGCATAAAAAGGTATTGCGAGACCCGATATTTTGTTGATCAGATTGGTGTTATATCACTCAGTGTGTAATTGTTCAATAAACGTTTTTTCTCAATTAGTCAGGGGATAGTCAGTCTTTCGGTCATTCGTACCCTAGTCAGTGTAACCCTAAGTCTAGCACTGGTTGTTCATTCGCCGATCTTCACTTTTCTCCAGTCATCACTCATTCAGAGGGAGAGAGAGACAGACAGTTGGTCAGTCAGTCAGCCAGCCAGTCAGTCAGTCAGTCAGTCAGTCAGTCAGTCGTTCAGTCAGTCAGTCAGTCAGTCAGTCAGCCCGTGCGTCAGCTGATCAGTCCCTAGTCAGACTTGCTCAGGCTGTTCGTTTTTCAGTCTTCACTTTTTTGTTACCAGGAAGGGGAAGGGGGAAAGAATCTTTAGAAGTTACTGATAGAATAAACTAGTAGGCTCATACCGGAAAAATTCAAACCAACTACAGGGTAACTTTTATCCTTTAGCAAACACGAAGCCGAATATAAACGTCTAAAGCGAGAGATGATTGAATCAAAAAGAAAGAAGAAGGACGAGGAAGAAAAAAAAGACTCAGGTAGGATTCAGTTCTCTAAACTTTTAAATTAGTTTGAAGTCAGTGGGTGAGTGAGTTCATGTTTTCATGATCAGTGAGAGTTATTTTCCTTCAAATCCTGGCTAAAAGGGCCATCAAGCTCGCATGTATCTTTCTGTCCCTCCCCTCCCCCCCCCCCAGCTGAGGAGGGAGTGGGAATTCCTTTCAGTGGGATATACTTATTTTTATTTATTTTGTTAGAGAAAAAAATTAATAGATAGCATAATAATTGACAATAAGTATTTAAGTACAGGTGGGGACACCGCAACAGAATACGCCAATTACTTAACTGCGTATCCAAGTTACAGAAAACACTAGAATAAAAAATGCACACATAAACTAAAAGCAGCAAGAAACGTTCCTCGCTTAGTCCCGGGCTAAGTTACAGTTGGTGCCATTCTCGACCCCAGTGCTTACGCTTCTGACTTCGCGCGCGTAAAAGGGAAGAGCTCTGGGGTCGAGAATGAGTTGGTGCATATTAAGGATTATCAGGATTATAGGAAAGTAGAAGAGCTTGTGTTCATTAACAGTAATTGAATTAACGGTTGATTGAATTAACAGAAAGCCCAAGATCTAGGGACAACCGGAGTGTTCGATGTTGTTGATGTTCTGTTAGAAAAGAAGTAGGAAAAATTGCTATTTTAGCACAGTGGAACCTATTAAGTCTGGCCACCAAGGACTCATAAAAATATGGACGCGTATTAAAGAGGTTGGTTCAGTCGACGCCGGTCCCGGCATCATATGTGGGTTGAGTTTGTTGTTGGTTCTCGTCCTTGCTCCGAGAGGTTTTTCTCCGTGTACTCCAATTTTTCCCTCTTCTCAAAAACCAACACATCCAAATTCCAATTCGATCTTGAGGTGTCCCCAATTAGCATTCTGAGCTGAATAACGTTGACACCTAAGTAAAAAGATTCACTTATTTATTTATTTATTTATTTATTTATTTATAAATATCAGAACAGAGGAGGAAAGAGTAGTTTTCAATTTTGCCGAAAGTAATTCGCGTTCACTTTGGTTCTGCTTTACTTCGCTCTGTGATTGGTTAAAATTACTCGCGCTACTTTCTCAACCAATCAGATATGAAACCAAAACCAATCATGACTTTCGCGCGCGCGTTTATCCGCGCTTGGCGGTAATTACACGTATTTTCGAGTTCTGATTGGTTCAGTGTGTCATTTGTGATATTTGAACGCGTTAAGTAAATTGGACACTCCTCCTCCCCCCTCCCCCCTACGTCCACTCCTTTATCATGATTTTGTCTCAAGCAAAAGCGCATGCAGTGATTTTCTTACTAAAACAACCTCCGGCCAAATTTTGGTGACCCCTTGTGGTTCTAAGGCTATATTCACGTGGCAGTTTCAAATATGGAGTATATTTGTGCGTCTAGTAAATTTTCACGGGATCTATTTTGTGTTCATCGCGAAGAAATTTGCCAATCTCACAAGCAGAATAACCAAAAAATTTGAAGCTCTACGATTGGGTATGTCTCACTTTTGGTCTTAAAAAGGAATTTTTCCAACCTAGTTTTCAGACAGCAAACCTGAGATTACCTCGTTGTATTTTGCCGGCTTGCGAGCTTTTAAATTCCTTTTCTTTTTCAATGCAATCGTTTATTTGTTCAGGCTCTTTTTATTTACCCATCTGTTGTTTCTTTTTCTTTTTTTTTTTTTTGTTCTAATGTTGATACGATGACAATTCAGTTACTGTGTAAAATTGCATTGACTTGCGCCTCCGTTATAGCCAGGGCTCCCTGTTCATGAAAAGTTTTATTAGTTAGTAACCTGTGGTTATTCAACAAAGGATCCGCCTCCGCTTCGTTCTTTCTTTTCCTGCGCTAATAAAATCCCTTACACTTCTTGTCAATCACTTCTTTGGCCCCCTCTTCTAGTATAACCCATCTGTAGCATTTTAGAATTTGAGAGTAGTAACTGCAAGTCTTATTTTAAGACAAAACTATTCAAAAGCAATGGCCACGTGTTTGTTAAAACGCTGTCGTTTGGCGATTACTTTTCAATGATTTATCTAAAGCCCTGTCAACTCGTATACATTTTTCGGTTCATCGGTTGAAGTAAAAAGAAATTCAAAACGTTCCTGTCCACAGGAATGTAATTTCATTCATTTTCTGTTTTCAACGTTGACGTGGCCGATAACGCCCGAATCATCAGCTTTTTAACTTCTTCTTCTCTCTTAAGAATGCGAAAAATTGGAACCAGGAAAAAAGCGAAGGTCTTCTTTGAAACTTTGAACTTCAATTTTGAAATGTAGTGCGCGAGTCAGCTCTGAAACGATTACTTTGGTTTTGACAAGCTTTGGCAGGTTGCACTGGTGGTTCAGTGGTAGAATTCTCGCCTGCCACGCGGGAGGCCCGGGTTCGATTCCCGGCCAGTGCAAGTTCCGTTTTTTCTTTTCGCTATCCTTCTTTTTTTCTTTTTTATTGGCTGAACTGAACGGTCAAGGCGTATACATTGTTTCATCTTTCTTCTCTTACCTGAAAAAGTAATTTGTTAAATTTACATGAGTCCGAATTTTTGCTCCCATTGCCCTATTGCAGCAGTATTTGAAACTATCTTTTGAACTGCAAATTTCTCGTTTCGCTTCACAAATAAAAGTATCGCCATTAACCACATACCCCGAATACGTAGTTAAGGGATTGTCAGTTTAAAAACGCGTACAGGCAGGTGTGGAAATATAGTGAGACGAAGAGAAGTCCAGGATAAATTGTTTTAATGCTGTCACTGAAAAAAAGGGAACCTTCTTTTTAAAACACAAATAAGTAATGTTTGAAGACGTCCGAAAAAACTCTTTTTGAGAGTTTTGACAAATATTTGTTTTTCCTAATAGTGGTGATAAATAATTATGTTAGACGATGAAGTTTCATTTCCATAAAAAATGAAAAATTAAATTGAAAGTTGAAAAAGATGAGATCATTTTCTTCTCTCCACTTTAACATTTTTTTCTACTTTCTGTTGTGTATTTTTTTAATTCTGTTTATTGTGTTTTATCAGATTCAAAAGAATCAGATGTCTTGGCCGCGTTTCACGCTGAACAAATATCTTACCTCGAGAAAAACAAAGCGGCTCAGAAGAGAAAAGGTGAAGGAAGAGATGAACAGGTAATATTTCTCTTTCAATATTAACCCTTTAACTAGCTCCCAAGAGTGCCTGAAATCAAAATTGAAGATGAGTCGCGAATTTCATTTTGTAAGATAATTAAATATAAATAGTACCATGTAAAAGTACTGCTGATGAGATTTCATTTGAATGGTCACACCACGGGATTTCATCCTCAGACTTAGAAGTTAGAATCACCTTACCGCAATGATCGATTAAGCACCGCGGCGCTTATTTAATTTTCTCTGTTAAAGGTGCGGCGCTTATTTCAACTACGGGTAAAGCAGTGAGGGGAATATAGAGAGAATTAAATGAGGCGAATACTAGGTATGCACAATTTAATATGAAATTATTTCGAATGAAATACAAGAGGTATCATGACTGCAGTTTCTCAGTCTGTGAAAGTATTGCTGCTCAAATACAAAAGGTAACATGAATAAAGTTTCTCAGTGTCTTTGTGAAAGTATTGCTGCTCAAATACAAGAGGTAACATGAACACATGAACAATACCCAAATTAGGGCCGCGGCGCTTATTCGAGAGCGGCGCTTATTAAATTATTTTCGGTGAAGGTGCGGCGCTTATTCGAGAGCGGCGCTTATTCGAGTAGCGGCGCTTAATCGATCATTTACGGTAAATCACAATAATGTTTCCATAACTGACTCTGGGAGTGAAAAAGCTTAAAGCCGCAGTTATTTGTGTTGTCTTGCAATAATAATAATAATGATAATAATACTAATACTAATAATAATAATAATAATAATAATAATGGTACAAGGTATTCAACAGCGCTTTACAATATTTAAAATTAAATAATTGAAATAATTAAATAATACAATATCAATTAAAAGTACTTTTAAAAGACAGGTCTTAAGCTACAAAGTATCAATAATAATATTGACAATATTTACAATAAAACTAGTTATATAATACAGTGTCAATTAAAAATACGCTTAAAAAGAAAGGTCTTCAGCTTAGTTTTAAAAGTAGTCAACGTCTTGCAGCTCCTCATATCCTTTGGAAGAGAGTTCCATAACACTTCTGCAATATGTGAAAATGCTCTTTGACCATACGTCTTAAGATACTTTCCCTGCTCTTTAGTACCGCGTGCACTGGCACACAACGCGTCCCTGAACCTGTCACGCAGTGTTGTTTTGTCACACACACTGTCAGCCGGCATTGGAGCTACAACAACAACAGCAACCACTCTATGCTCTCTTCGTCTCTTAAGCGCTTTCAAAGAGCTTCAGCCTACTCCGATTTTCATAACAATCAGTGAGAACCCAAATTGTTCAGTGTTCTTGTTTTGCCCGCGCTTTATAGTCAAGGAGCTATTTTCTGAAAATGCCTTATTTAAAGAGTTGGTTCAACCCACGCTTCAGAAAAGGTTTGACACTGGATTTGAAGAATAACTGCAATTTACACTAGGTACTATCTAGTCCCAAATTGTGGTACCACTAATGAGTTAAATGGGCTCCTTTTCCCAAATATAGCACACAGTTTGGAAACGAGGCTCAACCAATATTACCCTTGTAAATTTTTGGTCTTTCATCACTGTCCTTAACTGTGCCTTTTTCTTTCTCATCATTGCCTTCTTTTCCGCGTAGAACTTAGCGCTTTTGGCGGAATTTCAAGCCAAGCTTGCACAGTCCCCAGAAGAAGAAGAGAAGGAAGAAGATAACAAGAACGGAAATGAAAACGAAGAGGGAGATGACACGGGATGGTAAGAGACTCCTCTGTATTCTGTAGCTTGCATTGTCAGCGCGCGAAGTTAAAGCCACCGCCAAACCTTTTCCTTTGCATCTCCCCCTCATTCCCCTCGTGGCTTCGCCCCTCGTTCTCGCTTCTCCGCCACTCAAACTTCGTCTTTACGCCAACAATCCCACCAGAAACGTAAGCTAGTATTCTGCGGCCATATATAGGCGAGGCAGTAAGGTGCGTGTATTACGATCTACGGACAGTAAAAGATAGCTTGTTGCGGGCAATCATATTATGTGGAAAGATGGCGCTAGGAAAGGGCATTGTGAACGGAAAGAGTGCTCTCTACTCATTCTCGCCTACCACTTGAAGGCAGCAGCGCTCACGTTACTTTTTCTACCTGCGCAGCCTTTCCTTTTCACTCTAGAAAATGAGCGTTTGAACAGGCTATTACTGAAACAGTGTGTGTATAATGCAGTAAGTAACAGTTATTACACGAGCGCGCGTTTGATAGGAGGTGATCAACAACGAACGAGACTCCTAGCGCCGAGTGGGTTCTGAACACCTTATATCCGAAAAGTGCATCCACAGAGGTATAGCCCAGTGCCACCTTGTAAAGCACCTTAGATAATCAATGCTCAGGAGCTAGCATTTCATTCATCACACTTGAAGATCCCATCCACAGACTCAAAAGTTAGAATCACTTTGTACAGCATAATAAACAGTACCACAGGACAGTACTGCTCAGTAGCTTTCATTTGAATGGTCACACTTTAGGATTTCATCCACAGAGTCAAAAGTTAGAACCACCTTGTTCAGCATTATAAACAATACCACAGGACAGTACTGCTCAGTAGCTTTCATTTGAATGGTCACACTTTAGGATTTCATCCAGAGAGTCAAACGTTTGGTACCACCTTGCTCAGCATTATAAACAATACCACAGGTCAGCACTGCTCAGTAGCTTTCATTTGAATGGTCACACTTCAGGATTTCATCCCCAGACTCAAAAGTTAAAACCACTCAACCACCTTGTATAGCATAATAAACAGTGCCACAGAAAAGTATTTCTCGGTAGCTGTCATTTGAATGGTCACACTCGTCCACATACTTAAAAGTTAGACCCGTATTGCCCGAGTAACTCTGAATTCTTTATTCCAGGATGTTTCATTCTCTGACATGTGAAACTCAAGACAGACGAGCTAGGGATGCATTCATTGAAGACGAGGATACATTTGAAATATTTGATCCCCGAAATCCCATTAACAAAAGGAGAAGGGAAGCAAGCAAAAAATCCATGAAAGATAAACGAAGTTAACACGGCAACGTCTCTGAAGACTTGTAAGTAAAACAATCGAGAGAACGAGCCCTGTCTTCTTGTTAAAAATCCTTTTAAAACCCGAAAAGCGCCCAGTTCTTATCCTTCAATCAGCAACTGAACTGCACGAGCACTCGCTAACACGCCGAAGTTTGACATCATTGATCGCTTGGCAGCTTCCTGAAGAAATTGGCGGGTTCAAGGAATTTCACGGACAGGGGGTTTTAACAGAAGAACTCGCTTGCTTCTTCAACAGCAAATTTGTCTTTATTGCGTTCTAGGAAGGCTATTTATCTCAATACGGAGTGGCCCAAGCGGAAGATTTCATCAACAAACCATCCTGCGTCAGGACTTTCAGAACAAAGTAGCCTATTTGTTGAGAGGAAGAACGATGGGCAATTGGCTTTGGCGATTTGTATTTTTGTTTTGGTTGTATCTGGATAACAGTTCCGCGAAAAATAAACCAGTGTTCTGTGATTTCCCGTTTGGTGGGGGGATTGGGCTACAGGCGGTCTACCACTCGTCTCACCTCTAGGCCAGTTCATCACGGGCTTCCCAACAGATGTTTCCCCTGGTCAGACACTATCAAATACTCCTTCTCCATGACATTCTGGGTCGATCCCTCTTTCTTTTCTCGCCTGTCGGAGCCCACTCCATCGTCACCTTCGCTGGTCTTTGTTGATGCTATCCTCCGTGTGTCCGCTTCATCCTATTCGTTTCACTGAAAATGGTTTGGACCCAGGAGCCATATCATACGTTACTTAAGTATGATCATCCGGGTGAGCGTAGTCCTGAGAAGGACTGTGCTGACATTGACTGACCCTGAGCGCGTCATCATCAGAGTTAAGTTCGTTTCTCTTCCACCAAGTCACCTAGTTTCTACACCCCTGTCGGCTGGTCCTCGTGCCAAGGCGCCGCCGGCTAAGAGGGCCAGTCGGCTCTGGGGACGAGAATGCCCTGTCGGCTCGCTGTGAACCCGCCTTTTATCTTCCAAGAACAGTTAGTTTTGTGAATATCATCTACTTGTGAATTCCGTGTAGAAGAGTCTTCACATTACTGGTTTTGTGACTCTCTTGAATTGAAAATGAGTATTTTTGGGAAAAAACTGGAAGCCACATTTTCTTTGCACTTGGACAATCTGTTTTTTAGTGCAGTTTTTCCCAATTAATGGTTCTACGGTGTTCGTAGTTTACAACTTGTGCCCCTATGTATGTAGTAAGTATTAATACGCACATTGAGAAAGATGGCAGATGTTTATTTTCTTGCTGGCAATTTCATTGGTAGATAAAAGCCTTAATCTGACTGGTGTGACAGTCTGCTGAGAAGGTTTTTGTTCGATAACGTGGAAGCAGTTTTTCATAAGTAACTCAAAAAGGCTGTATGTAGCATGTGGGAGCAGTATGTTTTTGACACCATACTACTTAACAGATAAAACAGTTCAAACTGTTTGTCATATAAATCATTATCTAAAACAAACGATTATGATACCAGTTTGTCTTGCCCATAAGTGATGATGCTCTTGAAAGACATTCTGCTAGTCGCTCAGTTAGTTAAGTACACAAATTATACTAAAAAAAAACGCTTCGCTTGTGAAATGCAACTATTTGCTTACAAAGAAAATAAAACAGCTAAGCCGTAAGTAATTTCGGCGATCTTATCTCTTAAATGATGGGGAATTATTATACCTTTTGACCAAAAAAAAATCCTTGCGCAGTTAACCACTTTAGCACATTGACATTACCTCGTGGCATTCAATTAAGATGTCTCAAACTATTGACGAACGTTTTGTTGCCCAAACCTTTATTAACTGAAAGCTATAAGTGTTTTGAAAGTTGAAGTGTCTTCTTTTGCAGTTGATTAAACAGCGCTCAGATTTATTTGTTTTAGGCCACACGCCTCGAGATAAAATATGCAAAAGTACTTACCTTAAAATAACAAATTAGTTCATTTTTGGAAGTAATCGCCGATAATTGCCCTAATCGGAAATGCTTTTGCCTTAAGTGGTGATACTTGCAATAATTATGGTAACTTAATAACAATGCCGCTAAATGCAATGAAGAGTTCTTGATTCGAAAAACAGAATCTTTTCGTGCCAACGTCAGCGTAATTCGTCTTCGGTCCTTTCTCGTTTTGATCGTAGCTATTGTCCAGAAAACCCTTTCTTTATCTAACAATAAACAGCTACTGGTGACCGTTTTATTGCTCAAATTAAAGTCCAGCTAGACTTCAATAATTTTTTATATCAAAAAAGAAAAGTAAATTTAGTTTTCCTTTGTAGAAGTCAGTTAGCGCACGGCGAATTCCAGTGCAGCCGGTCTTTAATCTTTTCTCTGACCGTCGGTATTATCGAGAAAACCTCTTTTTGTCTACTCTAGCAATTACATGGGACTGGAGACAGGGGTAAGGGGTGGGAGGAATCCCCCACTTCCCATATCCTCTCTTGGACTCCCCCCTCCCAGCCTCCCACCCTTTCCCGCCAACTTGTTTTTCTCGTCCCCGTGGAAGGTTTGTTATCGGGCAAAGTTGTATCAATTCTTTGCTTCCGAAAGGAAAAAAAAAAGAGGGCAGTGAGTGGGGGGAAAAGGAAAAATGCGACCTTGTGCGATATTTTGCGAAGAGAGAGGAGCTTAAGGAGCGGGTCTACAGAGGCAGGGAGTAATAAGTCGGGCCGGGAAGGGGGAATTTCACACGCAGTTGCTCTCCCCCCCCCCCACCCTTTTCACTGTTTTGTACTATCCCACGAGCCCAGATTTCGTGCTATGGCATGCGCAGTTCAACAACACCAGCCATAATACTCTGCTAACACACGGGAAAATATGGGGATAAAAGGTGTATAACGGTTTTCTTATTGTAAATTTCAAAAGATGATTCACGTCATGAAAAAATGGTGAATTCTTGACCTTGCGTCAGGAAAAGGACTGTCCTCCCTCCTCCCCATAGAAACTACCACCCGGTTAAGATAAACCCACCCGGTTTCGGTTGTTTTCTGTGGAATTAGTACTCAGCCACAAAATGAAAAAAGTAGGGTACTGTAACTGGTACAATCCAAAAACTATTCTCATTTATATTTATGCCGCAGAATTCCGGAGTGCTTGGATGACACAACCCTGTTGTTGGAAGGTGGTTGATTAATAATGCGTTGAATCCCCAAGGGCTATGTCTCCTTGCTTAAATTATCCTGTTTGCCCAGATTCGAGGCATTTCGAAAGAGATACGCAAGCCGGTAAGTCAGGAGGGATTTTCGGCCTTCCCACCTCCCCTTCGGCGACGTAACACGCAGTGTGTACTTTCACACCCAGCTGCTCATTGCCTCGGCCACAATCTTTTCCAGTAACTTAACCACGCGAGTCAATGAGCGGCATAAGCAATGAATGAGAATGGAATACACTTCGAAGTCGTCATTACACCTGTCTTGCAGAGCACACCACCAGGTGTCTCCGTGAGACAACTTGCGTGGCACGTGAGGGCGCACGTGTGGTATTAATATGACTATGTGAGTAGCTTTCTTTTTTTTGTCAATTGACCAGTTGATAACTTGCAGAAGCGTGGTTCGGTAGACTTGTCTTCCACGTTTTGGGTACAGGTTCAAATCCTGGCCTTTTTTGCTTTAGACGAGTTCAGATGAAGGCACGTTTTTGCCGAGTGTTCTTTCCGGCGAGACCCTTTTGATCGAGGGAAAGTATAAAACGTGAACGATTAAGCTCATCAAAGAGAGTAACAGAATAGATGTCTAGAGTAAGAACAATTAAGGACGAAAACTCTTTTATTTCATTAATTGTAGTCTAGGTCTGTAGTTTTGTTCACGCCTCAGTCCTGCTCAAAATTGGGAGAAGAAAGACTGCTTTATATTTTTTGCGCAGTTTATGACTATGTGGAAAAAGCAGATCTTAGTGAGGGCTATCAGAATCCAAAAAGAAAATAGAGGGTAATCATGCATTTTTCAGAGAAAATTAAGTTAAAATTTGGAAAGAAATTGCCATACATTCGTTGTATTTTCATGCTTTTTTAGGTTTATGGTTGTTTGATTATGCGTGGCTACCCACATTTTTCTTTTTGGATTCCAATAACCCTTGCTAAGATCTACTTTTTTCCCCATAGTCATAACCTTTGCAAGAATACATCTGTATCAGGAGGCACCATCCTTAACTGGGTAGTCTTCTGTTATCACTGGTTTCCAGACACTGAAAATGAAGAGCAGTCATGATGTATTAAAAGATCCAAAACTGAGTTCGCAGCCAGTTGTTGAGACTACAGCTGCAGTCCTGAAAGTAAGTTATCACAATTTATTCAATTCTCAGGCTTTAAAATTTGCATTTTTAGCTTTCAGGTTGGTTCAGCAGACGGGTTATCAGCAAGATAGCCCTGCATTTTGCCTTAAAAGGCAAATTATCAGATGCAATGCCACTTCAAGAGCCGAAGCATTCAAAAGGTTTTGCTGCTAGGCTAAACTTTGGTCCAAAAATCTGGGAAGAAACTTCAGCAAAGTTACTGAGGCTGAGAATTTCATAGAACAATAATTCCACTTGGTTTTCCTTTGAAAATGAGGTGATTATAACCCACTCAGTGCCTTTTCTGTCATTAATAAATTGCCTCACACGCAACAAGCACTCGTGGAATTGTTGTAATAACTCTAAATTATCCTGCTTCATCAATGAAAGTAAAGCCAGCACACTGGGTTTAATGGCCAACCTACATTGTCAATGTTTTTCCCTGGTTTCTATAACATGAAGGATTAACTAGAAGTATCACTATTCCCCCTGAATGAGATGTCAGTCCATTACTACCCCCCCCCCCCCCCACCCCACCTCCCGCCATCTCCCCGCGACAATTTGGTATGTTTGTCATAGTAAATCATGAGATCATGAAGAGGAGTTTCTGTATCCTAAATCTGCCAGTATCCATGTATACTATTAGACCTGGGTGGTGAACTACTACCGGTATTCAGGGTTTTCCTTTTTGGCGGGCAACCGGTGATTTTCGCCGCCTGTAAAGGTCATCGTTGCCCGCGAGTATTTTGTATACAGCACCACAGGCCGTCCAAAAGTGTGCTGATGCAACCATTGTATTTCCGCCTGTGTTTGCTACATCGACTGCAGCATTATTTCAAAAGGAAGACCCTGGGTATTATCCCTGGGTGACATTCTGCAGAGTGTAATGTTCTGCTTGATATCAATCAGTCAATTCAGTAGTGTCCTCAAGTAGAATTTGAATTCTTAACTTTTTGACGAGAAGACCCCACCTGCTCTGCACAGCCACACCGAAAATAGAAACAAGAATACCAGGAAGAATGTCACAAAAAAGGACTCTGAACAAAAAATAACGGCTCTGTACGTGCTTTGTACAGGTTTTGTACATTTCTTCTCCATGCATTCTCTGCAAATACAGCTTCTATTCAGCTCACCGGAAGTCGATCATTCGCGTCCCCAGAGCCGCTTGGCCCTCTTAGCCGCTTGCGACTGAGCACGAGGACCCTTGACCGGAAGTCAGCTCTCAGTTTCTCGGAAACTATTTTTCATACTTTACTTTATTACAAATTTATGGCATGAAACGGTAAAAGAAAAGACTCTAGATCAAATACAGTGTGTGTCATAAGGACGGTCAGCAAAATAGTCATACACCCCATACAAAGCAGACCACCTTAAAAGACGAAAAAAAGACATGAAGAAAAAAATTACAAAATATCAATATTGAGAAAAAAAAAACAGTAATAACTACTCACTTCTCGAAGATAAGATGTCTCTTACTCCCTTCTTGAAACTAGAAACACTTGATGCTTGACGAACTGACAGTGGTAACACATTACACATATCAACAATCCTATTAAAAAAGCTAAACTTGAAAGTATCAGTCCTAGCATACCGTAATTCTTCTTTAAACAGGGTGGTAAAGGGTTTATGCGTGACACGTGATTTGAGCAATAATTAGCGCGTGACACGTGAAAGCAGCTCAAATATTGCCGTGATCCGTGAATTTGCGGTTTAGCGTGTCACGTGATCTCCTTATTTTTAGAGACCGTGATTCGTGATTGCATCCGGAAATATTCGTGAAAAGCGAAACTAAATTAGTTACTAATTAAATAAATCTAATTACAATAGTGAGCAAGTACTACAATAAATAAATAAATAAATAGACGTGATGAACGTTGTTGATCCGTTTCTGTAACATGCCATAAGTCAGACATTAACTCATTAACTCTACACATGTCTACCTGTCTTCAGACCTCTGTTCAGAGCTCAGCGAGTACGAGTGAAGTGCGACAACATTATGGCTAAAACAGTTAGAGTTCTGGTGCCATTCTTCCTGGCAACGGAGTCTGGACAAACCTCCAACCAGGCACTGCATAAACAAAAGTTTAATGTTCCGTTATCCGAAAGGGATCATGAAGAGTTGTGCAATTTCAAGCAGCATTTAATTCAGTTTACAGGTCTGACTGACATTGCGTCTAGCAAAGGTTTAGGGCCTTCTTTTCGTACTTGTATCTCCCGTTATTGAAAACTAAACGCAAAGCAAATTGATTAGCCAATTAGTGATAATTTCTGTGCAATGGTGTATGTTAAATACGTGATTCGTGAAATGGTTCAAAAAACGTGGGTGATTCGTGATTTGAATGAAAATGGCCCGTGATTCGTGATTGAGACCCCCCCTTTACCACCCTTCACCCAAGTTCATCACTGCCCTTCAGAGAGTGCCTTTCAACGCGTGGTTACCAAGCTGTAGGTTCTCGTAGTGGCCGCCGTAGTCTTGTTTCCTTGTTTCCGTCAAGATATTAGTCCATTTAATATGATCTTATGATGATCTTAAACAGAATACTGTAACAACATGGATCAGAACGGTTAAAGATCTATTCAGCCACACTTCACTGCAGCAAAAGGTCAGACGTGTACGAATGTAGAATCGGTGGTAAACAGTCTAAACAGAGTCATGCACACAAACTGCGATGTGTTAGGTGACGAGGGAAGAAAGGCTCTGGATGCTTGTGTGAAGGTCAGTATATACGGAAGACAACCAGAAAACATAAAGAAATATCATTGGAAGGAAGCTTGGGAGAAATTAGATAAATGTTATGCAGGGTGGCCTCCAGGTTTATTGTGGGGACGTGGAACATGGTTACCGCATGAACTCTTGCAGTATCTCATGCTTCCCACTGAATGGGATGAATACGGGCAGCCAGACAGAGAGAAAATATGTGACATTATTGAAATCCATGATGCGCTTAAAAACTTTGATGAAATGCCTTATGTTGAAACATACCCAAAGCCAGGACCCGGGTCTGATGAATTGAAAGAGTTGATTGACAGGAGAAGAGCTGATGTTGAAAGAGAGTGCCAGGAGGCCAAAGCTAACCCAGATGCACGAATCCAATATTCCTGGCATGTTGCACAGCGCCGAGTGCGAGACTGCTTTGCTGGTAGCTTTGCTGGGGATGCTGGGCTTCTTCAACCAAAGCGTGATCCAAATGAACCTTACAATATTGTTGATATTCATGATGCTGTTGTTCACTGGAATGAAAAAAGCTTTTTTGCATCTCTCATTGGTGATTATGATGCACATAATAATAAATGGTGGAAGAAACACACTGCAGAAAGGGATGATGTTGAAAGAGAGTTAAAAGAAGCCATCTCCACAACTGACAAAGTGATAAAAGAATATTCTCGAGATGAAGCTGAGCAACGAGTGAAGAATTGTTATGGTAATTTCTTTGATTATCAAGCACCGCTAGATACACCTGTACTTCCCAATAAAAGAGGCAACAGTGGTAAAGTTGATCAAACTCATAACATTTTTGATATTCATAAAGCACTTCAACAACTGGATGAAAAAAAGCTTCTTCAGAAATACCCAGATGAAGGACCTGGATCTGTTGAACTGACTAAATCAATTGAAGAAAACAATTTATGTATGAAACAAGAATATGAGAAAGCTACATTCGGGTTGTGCAGATATTCTCATAGTGAGGCAGAGAAGAGGGTGAGAGATTGCTTTGTGGATGCCTTGCCAAAGAAAAAGGTGATATTTCCTGCTGAAGAGGATGAAACCAACGGGCCATGCAGCAACAAATCTTATGACATCTTTGATATTCACAGAAGACTTCTTTATTTTGATGAAACTGAAAGGAACGAAACAAGAAAGATACTGAAGTGCACTGATCTGACCAAACCAGAGAAGGCAGCTAAAGCGCAGAGGGATGCTGTCACAAAGGAGTATGAGCGAGCCAAGAGCAGGCTATGTAAATATTCACGGAACGAGGCAGAGCGTCGAGCAAGAGATTGTTTTGCCGGCACTGTTCTCAGGACACCAGGGGATACAGACATCTTTTCCTCCAAAGAAAAGAAAAGTGAGATTCCAAAAACCCAACAAACTTATGACATTTTTGAAATACAGAATGCAATTGATTATTTTGATACCAAAATTAAGCTTCGTGATAGGTACTTAGACGAGAAAGATCCTGACTCTAAATACAGGAATAAATTAGCTGTTAAGGAAAGAGCTGAAATTAAAGCAGAGTATGCCAAAGCTACAAAGGAAATGGAAATTGATCATGGTTCTGGGTTTATTATTCATGACCACTTTATAGTCACGAATAAGCATGTCATTGTAGATGTAGCAAATGACAAAAATAAGAAGATCGGTATTTCTAATGCAGCCATTGGTAAGTTGAACTCATACTGTGAGGTCATTGAGGATGATGGGCTTAAAGATTTAGCACTGCTTTATTGCAAAGACCTTAACCTTAAGCAAAATGGAGTGTGCCCATTGCAGTTGTCTGACCAACCCCTGTTACCAGGGATGCAAATTTTTTCTTTTGGATATCCTATGAGTCATAAAGGCAAAGAAGCAATTTTTGTGAATGGCTATGTTTCTGGTTCTGAGGAAATTTACAGTGAATTATGCTTATTAGGTCATACAATGGCAGTTTTGAATTGTCCCCTTAACCCAGGGAATTCTGGTGGCCCAGTACTGTACTGGGTAAATGGTCAACTCAAGGTAGTGGGTGTTGCAACACAGAAACACTTTAAAGAGATTTTAACTTTCGAGGAGAGGAAAAAAATTGAAAAAATTCGGGAATCATTGCAAACCAGTTCTATCACTAGTGTTTCAGATGATGATATAAAACTTACGTCAGATCCTGATAAACGAAGACTGTTAAGTCATCCTTGCCAGACGCCAATGTTTTTGTTAACATTAAAACTGTATGATGCCCTGGAAACCCACTCTCAGTTTAATTTAAGTAATGCATTACCAGGGCATTGTGTGATTGAGTTCATCAAAGAAACTACCAACAAGAACAAGGGAAAGGGCAAAGAGGAGTTGGTTGAGATAATTAAGTGGTCCGAGAGTCATGAAAATGTTCTACCATCTGGTCACCTCTCTGCTTCCAAATGTTGTTTTCAGTGAGACTAAAATAATAATTACTGTTGGTCGAGTTACCCTAATGCCTTTGATTTTTCATTTTTTAAACAGGGCACCCTTGTATTTGTTTGGCTAGATTAAAACCTAAGTGAAGTTGCAATTTGGCTTTGACATCCAAGAATAATTATTGTTCTTTCTACTTTGTGGAACTAAATGTTTTTACGTGCATATTAGGTAGCTCAGTAGTCTATGTGCTGAAGTAGAGCTAATGTAGCAATTTAACCGGCCAATTTTTGCAAGATTGTGAAGGAAACTAAACCCTACAAAAATATAAGGGATTAGGGTAACTTTTGTATTTTTACAATACTGAAAATTAGGAGTCATTTAGGAGTCAGTGGTCTTAGTTTGAACATTTTTGACAGGCTGTCAACCTGTTGTCCATCCTACAGGCTATCAGTATGTTAAAACAACTGAAGGGTTACCCTTGCAGTTTTATACCTTCAGTCTTGTAATCTGTGGTTATGTTTGGAGTCTTGGATTACACTCCTAAAAATGTGTTGTCATTGAAATGAAAGCTGTTGATCAGCACTTGCATGTGGTCCTGTTTCAGGGTGGTTCTAGTTTTTGGTACGTGAATGTATTCTTGAAGTGCGATCAAGCTTTGATTTGAGCAGTATGTTCATTGCAGTTTCCATTTCTCTCAGGAGAAATGTTCAAAGAGTTTTCAGTGGTAATTTTTTGTTATATAGAGGATATACACAGGGACACAAAGATATGAATTTTATTTTCGAGTGGTAAAAAATTGTTTTTTTACCATGGGAAAATACAATAATTGTATTTTCCAATTATTGACATTTTCAAGCCGCTTTGTAATTTTCTTTTCAGACTATTTTTGCACAAACAACAGTGTAAAAGCTGGAAATGACATCATTTATCCTCATTGGTGAGGATATGGAAAAGTTTCGTATAAACTTTACGAGTGGTGTATTTTCCACTAAAACACTCTTGTCTATATTATGAAACTTTTCATGCTCATCATGAGTGAATCAGGACAGGTGAAATATCTGAGTCACCTGGACTGCTTACTGCAGGACGTTAATGGCTATAAGAAGCCAACTGAACATGTTTAATACTTTACATTGTTGAACTGTGCATTGAGCTTTTAAATTTATACTTAAAATCAATAAGTTATATTTAAACAAGGCAATTGATGTCTTGGGATGGCAGTATTTATAACCTTGCAAATAGATTTGGAGAATCATTAAAGAAGCTTAGAGTATGATTTGAATGATTTGATTTAAAGTGGCTAGAATAGTTGTTTTCAAATAGCCTGGTTTTTATAACTCTTAGGTATATATTCTTTCTCAAAGTTAGCAAGTGTGTACTGATATTTTTTGTCCAAATGTTTTAATTACCGGTACTTAGTGTAATTAAACTGCATTTTATTGCAAAGCTTTGTCATTTGATGAATAACTTTAATCTGTTGAAATATTTTTCTTTTTGAATTGTGAGCTACTTTATGATATAGCTGTTTGTAAATAAAGAAAAATGTACCAATGATGGTATCTGTGGTGACTGTTTTTTTCTCTTATGGACTGCTAGGGCAGTCATCATTTTTTTCCTCGGCAAGCCATCAAGCCTACAGCTGGAGCTACTTGTATCTCTTAGTTGGCTTGATAGCTTAGTTGGTAGAGCACTGTACAAGTAATTTTTTATCGCAGTTCGGTGGGCATCGATCCCATTCAATCCTCTTTTTTTCAGTTTTGTTTTTTCCGTAACTGCTAAAATGTTGCAAACATACATGTAATTGTAAGAATCTTCCTTTTGTTAAATCCTTCATCTGCAGTTCAGCTGTATGATATTTTATATAATTTCACTCCTAAAATTTATGCTGGGAGTACTGAACCCTGCAGTGGACTAGCAGCTCATTCAGGTGAGGGGGGAGGGTTAATAATGATCCTTGTCACTTCATACTACAAAAGCTGGGTTTAAACTCCTGGGGGGCGGGGGTGGACATGGTAAAAGTAATAGCAGTGGTCCAGTAGTGAGCATACTGGACAATTTGCAGATTTGCCATAAAATTGTATTTTCTTCCTTACAACGTAACTGCATGTAATTTATCTGCATTATTTTCTCTTGCTATTGTTTTCGTAGTGACAGATGCACGTACGCTTTGTGTTGGAGGGGGGGGACATGCCTTGCAATTGTAATTGTGGTAGGGGTACTTGTGCCCCCTAGAACTGGAAACCCTAGCGTAACCTCAAAATCTTTCTCCTTTTTCAGAATCGAACCCTCTCCTCATTTCAGACCAAAAGGGCAATTATAACTGTATACTCCATTTGAGATTGAAATGGTTCATCTAGTGGAGGAATCCCTCCTCCACCATTACTCCCTTCTCTACACTTCACAGCCTTGTTTCCCAGTCAGGAGGGGAATGATTAAAGCTAAAGCAACCCACCTGCTTTCCCTGGGTGTCATTTGTACCAGCTTTCATTGGTGGAAGGGTTGTGCAGTACCAGGGTCAGCAGAGAACATGGCAGTTTGCTGTTAGCATTTATGTTTTAAGGGTGTTCCAGGTTTTTCTATGTTCTTGGATGAATCAACCCCTAAATATGAAAGCTCTTAGCCTCAGTTCTAGTGTCTCATGAACCGTTTCAAGTGTGGTTGATTTCACACCATATTGATACCTAATGGTGTAATGTAAACACAGCCTTGAAAGAAGTTGGCTGTTCCTATGAAGACATTAGGATGAAACAGCACCCCAGCGGTAAAATCCTAAATTCACAAATTAATGCAAGGTAGAATTAAATAAATATTGTGTTTTAAAGAACAGAGAATTTCAGTGCTTAGTATAGTAGAGCCAACTTTAAAGAAATGTTTATTTATGTCACCAATGCTTGCAGTTCATGTCATTTTATTAATTTATGAAGTTTGTAAGAACTTTCGTGAAGTTTTTTACCAAGTGCTCGCTTACCCCACACAAGCAGATTGTAACGTGGGGGAGAATTACAGTATGTTGCCCAGTTTTCGTACGGGCCCAGTTTTCGTACAAAAAGAACTTTATTTGATTATTTTCGTCGGTCATTTAAATCTTTGTCAACCGAAGAATTCCAAAAGTAAAAGGAACATCTCAGCTATAAATAGCCGGTTTTGCCGGGCTTTTTGACGAAGAAGCAGGTCAGTGCGGACAATTTCTTTCGAGGTGAGTAAAAGTTTAGCGGCTAATATTTGCACTTTTCACTGCACAGTAAAGGTATTGTACATGAACAAATAGCCCGTTTTGCTGGTAATTTTGCAAGGAACTTCATGATTTTTGGACAGATGATAGACAAAAGATGAAAGTGAATGGAAAAACTTTCAACGCCAGCTTAAATTTAACTGCTCCTGAATTTTAGTGGTGAGAATCTTCGCATACATTTTGACCTACTGTGCCAGTTTTCGTACACTTAGCTGCGCCTTTCTCAAAACCTATTTTTAAATAAGTTAAAGAACTGAATTTTAAACTTTACTGTTCGAAAACTAATAGGTCGCAGGTGCAGCAAAGATAACACAACAATCCTTGCAAAGTACGATACACTACATGTATTTGTTGTGGTATAACAGCGACGCTTTACATCCAGGTCACGCAAAGTAGTACAGCTGCTATCGTCCAAAAAGTAGCTTAATTGTTCACTTTTGTGATAAAAGTATGAAACTTTGCATGATTACTACTAACCATGTAACAAATAATTTCTGATATGGATCCAAGCTGGGTTAAGCTCTGGACTCGAGATCTGCGCATGCCACAAAGTTGCCAGCATGGAAACGAGGCTGAAAATTAAATTGTCTTAAAACGGGTCTTGGAGTACAAAAATAAACTTAAAACTGATAAATCAGTTACATGTGTGGTATTCTGTGTTAGAAAATGCTTGAATGTGATCACGTGACCTTTCTTTACGATTGTGCATGCCTTTAAATTGCCAACATGGAAACGAGGCTGAAAATTAAATTGGTTTAATACGGGTCTCAGAGTACAAACTGATATATCAGAACTTAACATATGTGGTATTCTGTGTAAGAAATGCTTAAGATGTGATCATTGGACCCTTCTATGCAATTTTACGAATATCGCTTGGGATACCTGTGGTGGAATGTTAAAGCTAAAGACGTGGTGGTTTAATTAGCACTACAACAACAACAACAACAACAACAACAACAACAAGCTTTATTGCCAAATAGAAGGTGATATGCTTCTGGTACTACTGAAAGCCCAGTAATCGTTCTATCATTTTAATGATAGGGCATAGCTTTTTACGTGAACCAACCCTGAAAAGATCCAAAATCTACGCATGCATTATTGACACTGTACATGTAAGTGCTATGGAAACACGATAATTCTATACAGCTTCACAAAGCTTTTCTTTCGACCTCAGGGTTTGATCAGGTACTCAAGGTGGCGGTCAATACCGATTACAGCTGTTGAGATCACTGATCAAAACTTCCTAACTACAACAATGTTCTTGGCGATTGATATGAACTAAGAGTGAATTAAAACTTGCTATAGGCTACATTCTGTGAGTTTGAATAGCTAGTTACAGTTGCCTCCAAAGTTGCACAACCCAGTGCAAGTACGTTTGGCTTTATGGCATTTGCAGCGTCCCTGACAACCAGCTTTGTAACCACATCGAATGAGTTTACAGCAGGAGTCCTTGGCTTGCGAGAGTGTCGTCCTGTGAGGCACCCAGCGACTATTTTCAAGCTGCCATCCCCACCTAGAGGGACTTGGTAATGTGGGTGGCTTTAACAGGGTTCCCATATATAACCACCTTGGAAGACAGCTCTCATGACATGTTGCTTGAGTGCTTGAAGGATGCTTGAGTGGGAGGGATGTTGTCAAGGGATCTCCCCTTTCTTAAGAAAAGCTCTTGCCTGACTTCGTTGACTTTTCTTAAGTTGCTAGTGCGGTCATGTAGAAGTGTCACAATCGCTCAATGACACCCATGCATGTTCATCAATGTCCTCTGTTCCATGTGCTTACTCTTGTTCTTGAATCACTGATGACATTGCCAGAGGATATTGATGACACATACATGGGTGTCATTGAGCGATTTGTGACACTTCTATATGACTGCATGAGCAGCTTATGAAAAGTCAACGAAGTCAGGCAAGAGCTTTTCTCAAGAAAGTGGAGATCCCTTGACAACATCCCTCCCACTCAAGCATCCTTCAAGCACTCAAGCAACATGTCGAGGGCTGTCTTCCAAGGTGGTTATATATGGGAAAGACCCTGTTAAAGCCACACACATTACCAAGTCCCTGACTGGATGGGGATGGCAGCTTAGTGGCTGGGTGCCTCACTAGACGACACTCTCACAAGCCAAGGACTCTTGCTATGAACTCATTCCATGTGGTTGCAAAGCTGGTTGTCAGGGACGCTGCAAATGCCAAAAAGCCAGTTTACCTGCACTGGGTTGTGCAACTGTGGAGGCAACTGCAACTAGCTATTCACACTCACAGAATGTAGCCTATAGAAAGTTTTAGTTGACTCTTAGTTCATATCAGTCGTCAAGAACATTGTTGTAGTTAGGAAGTTTTGATCAGTGATCTCAACAGCTGTAATTGGTATTGACCTCCACCTAGAGTACCAGATCAAACCCTTAGGTCATAAGAAAAACTTTGTGAAGCTGATTAGAATTACCGTGTTTCCACAGCACTTACAGTACATGTGCAGTGTCAATAGTGCAAGCGTAGATTTTGGATCTTTTCAGGGTTGGTTCACGCAAAAAGCCATGTCCTAGCATTAAAATGATAGAACAATTACTTTCAGTGGTGCTAATTAAACCACCACGTCTTTAGCTTTAACATTCCACCACAGGTATCCCAAGCGAGATGCGTATTATATTTGAACTTATACACTAATATTCAAACCGAACTACCTTTTACAAAAGAACTTCTCACTAAAATAGAAGAAACAAACGACGCATCAGGTATCGTGTCAATCTCTTTTAAATCATTGTAACTTTTCTGCGGGCTTGTACATCAAGCAAGGATCATCTCGAGGGTCTCTCCAGCGTTTCTCCAGCGTTTCTCCAGCAGTTCCTTGCAACTGAATCGTTCCATAATTTTGCCTTTTTCAGACCTGATGGAGAAGGAACCTCGCCATCGCCTTGTTGTAAATTGCTTGCACAGTACGTTTGCTGTTTGTTCGTCCGTGTTTCATGCACGGAGAAACGTAACGTTGAGAAGAGTTTAATCACTGTTTCTGTCAGTGACGTTTTTTTTTGATAAAGAACTTACCACATTCACTTATATGAGACAATGCTGATGACATTGTTTCACATTTTTTGAACGTTTTTGCCGGGTTAGAATAAACGCCGGGTCTACGAGGCCGAGTTTTAAATAAACGCCCCCCCCCCCTACCCGCGTTTAATCGGGAAAATACGATACTTTCAAGTCGAACATTCTTGCATTACTTGCAAAATTGGTAGCTGCTGAACAAGATAACTAATTAGTTTATCCTTGGCGAAATAGGTGGATAATTCTTCAATAATCGCACAAATGGAAATATCGTGTATGTTCACCCCCAATTCTTGCAATGACAATTTCCTGAAAACGAAAAGAGTCAAGAGGGGAAATACCAGTTGGTATAGAGGCAAACCAAAACCGATAAATAATAAACAACTCGATTCATATAAATACCGCTTTTGCAAATCAAAGCGAGGTATAAAATAAACCAAATAGCAGTCTAACTCTTCACAGATTTTTCGGGGAAACTATATCTTCTGTATAATGGTTTATAATAAGCTCGAGCCGATGAAAGAAACCCAAAGGGGGAGAGTATAATTATGAACACAACAAATCATAGAATCCTGCATTGGATTATAAACCAACTGTAATAGCAGCCGCGTTTGGAAAATGTCCCAGCAAATTACCTCTTCACAGACTGAAATTCGACTTCAAGTCTTGAAATAAATTTGTATAAGTCTTCGACTTTGGTTTATTTATAGTTTAGCGGTGAGGAAGCTGTTTTGGTAATTCCGCAGAATTTGAGTAATTAGTCTGTGGTTTATTAGTGTTTATCTGAAGTTTATCAACTCCAGTTGAGAACCTCAGACTCGCATATAAATTGCAATGTTTTAGAGTGAAATGAGATTTGACGGCTTACTTGTATTTGTACACTATACATTTAGTAGCAACAGCCTATTTTATTCTAGGTTTATTCCTTCGTTGTTCGGATAAACAAATGAACATTCTACTTGACATCAACTGCGTGACGGTTACGTTGGCATCTATCATTACAAAATTAGATTGGAACCATCCGAGCGTTTCAAGGAAGCGGAGCCTTCCCTTTTATAGGCTCGCTCCCTGTTTTAGGCAATTTTAATTTTCAGACTCGTTTCCATATTGGCAATTTACGGCATGCGCAATTGTAAAGAAGGTCACGTGATCACATCTTAAGCATTTTCTAACAAAATATACCACACATGTAACTGATATATCAGATTCAAGTTTATTTTTGTACTTCGAGACCCGTTTTAAGACAATCTGATTTTCAGCCTCGTTTCCATGTTGGCAATTTTAGGGCATGTGCAGATCTCGAGTCCGGAGCTTAGCCCAGCTTGGATCCATATCAAAAGTTATTTGTTACATGGTTAGTAGTAATCATGCAAAGTTTCATACTTTTATCACAAAAGTGAACAATTTTGGACGATAGCAGCTAGACTAAAGGTCACGAATATTTAATAAACGTAGTCCCACGCAAACAATCTAAATCGTCAAATAATTAACTAAGGTAGATGTCTATGCATAGAATGTTGACATACACCGTGAAATATCGTTAGCTTACCGGTTTTACTGATTTTTTCACTCCGTTGCGATTCTAATAAACATTTACAAAAGTAGGTAAGAAAAGGAAGCGTAAGCGGAAACGGAAGTAAAGAGTTTGCTATTCTAAAGGCGTAAGCGGAAACGGAAGGAAAACGTCGAATTTTATACAGGCCTTTTCTTAGGGCCTGTTTACATGGAAGGAGGGTAACCCTCCCAGAAGGGTTACCCTCCTTGGAGGGTCAAAAGATAGCCCTTCTTTACATGTGTAGGGTTATCCCTGGGGCTGTCTTACCTGCTAAAGGCGCGGAAACCTGAAACCATCATGCGGATCAGCTTCGCACTTCGAAGTTCGTTTACGTAGCTGAGAAGCATCTCAGCGGCTTCGGGCGTCCATGCTCATTTCTTTGCGTTTTTGGCTGAAGACTCGTCTCTTGATTTATTATTACTTGTGTTTATGTTTTCCAGTGGCTGACTCCGTGTGGTGAATCTTTCAGGTCAAGGCCTTCGCCTTTTACCAGAACGATTTCACCAGAATGATCTATTCCGGTGTCCTAGCAGATTTGGACCCCCCCAAATTTGGTCCCCCCGGTCCAAATTCGCTAGCGGATTTGGACCCCCCGGTCGAAATCCGCTAGCGAATATGGACCCCCGGGGGACCCAATCCGCTAGCGGATTTGGACCTCCTTCGCGGATTTGGACCCCCTATGTAATTGTAAAAACCCACGCTGTTATTTGCATATAAAGTACCGAAATAATTTCACTTTTCAATCTTGGCGAAGAAACGTTTCGTTTGGGTTTCAAAATACTGCAAACCTATTCATAATAGAGGTAGAGTCAGACTTTAGATCAAGTAAATTGACCGTTCGTTTTAGGCACATAGCCAGACCTCTAAACGTTGCAGTTAAAGCACGCGCTGCGGTATTTCTTACAGAAGATACGATTTTAAAATCTTATTTTTTTCTTTTACTCCCGTTGTTAATATTTATTCTAACAAACTTAATTTGAGGTGAGGAAAAGGTGAGAAAAAAGCTAATTTTTAAAGTACGCTTGCTACTCCGCCCCTCCAATTACCGCGGCAAGCTGATGTCAAATACCATTGTTTTCTTAGCGTGACATTATAAATTCGCTTTAAGTCAGTTATGGTAGAAAATATTGTAAGATATCTTCAAGAAAGTTTAGTTTTTAAAATTTATCGATACAAACTAGCGTTGTAGGTTCTCTTTTACCCTAAGTATTAAAGATTATTTGAAAAGAAAAACTGATTCAATATTTTTATTTTGCGTCTTTAACAGCTCCAAAAACAATTTTGCTCAATAGAACGCTTGTTTTCAGGGGGGTCCAAATCCGCGAGAGGGGGTCCATATCCGCTAGCGGATTTGGACCGGGGGGTCCAAATCCGCTAGCGGATCTGGACCGGGGGGTCCAAATCCGCGGGGGGGTCCAAATCCGCTGTGACACCGGCCTCCAAACTAATATTACTTTCTTCTTCACGGTCCTTTTGATTCAATCTTGCCAGCATAGGTCGACGAAATAATTCTCCAGGTTTATAAGCGCGCAAAGCCATTTGTTATTATTATATTTTAAACAGTCTAGCGGCAATGTAACAGTAATCCGATCCCGCTAGACTTGTCCCTCTTAGGAGGGTAACCCTACCTCGACCTTTTACATGGCTTAAATAAACAAAAAGTTGCCCCTTCTAGAAGGGTTACCCTAGCAAGCAGATAGGGTAACCCTCCTCCTAGGGTGACCCTACCTGTCATGTAAACGAAACCGGGAAAAACAATAGAAAAGGGTAACCCTTCTAGGAGGGTAACCCTTGTCGGAGGGCTACCCTCCTTCCATGTAAACGGGCCCTTAAGAGTTGTAATACGCAGAATAGTAACCTGACAACTACCTTTACCAAAGCAGTAAGTGATGTACGAGACAGTGGGTTGAGCGTAAGAAAAGCCGCCCAAAAGTGAGGGACCAAAAAATCAACACTGCAGGATCGATTAAACATCCACGCCCCGAATAACCATTTGCTTTGTACACCAAGTTTTGGTCGCTAAGCCGATATTTATTCACAAACCGAAGAGAAAACACGATAAGCACTCAGCAGGGTGGCTGACACATAAGTTTGCGTCGAGCGGTTTCGTGGAGAAATGTTGTTTTGTCGATGTACGAAAACTGGGCCAGGTGTACGAAGACGTGGCATGTGGTGGCGAAGGTAGACGGCTTTTTCCGAGCTCCGTCCTTTCTCTCTTCTTTTCGCTTATGAATGCTGTTTTAGCGAAGCTTGGCTAGCAAACAACTCGGTCTTATGAGTGTTACGACAAGGTTGATGGCAAAAAAGCAAGAAATGGCCGCTACCAGTAATTTAGATTCGCAAAAGCTTGATGACCTGTTAACCAAGATGGACGCCCTCCTTGAAGCGAAGAACGATATGCTTACAAAGTTAAATAAGCTGGAGAAAATTCAGGGCTCACTAGCTAAAGATGTGGACGGTCTTAAAGAAAGTCTACAACAGTCACAACAAAAAGTTGAGGAGAAAGCAGACCGTACAGAAGTTGACAAGTTAAGACAGAAGATGGAAGACCTTGAAAATCGGTCAAAGCGTAACAACATTGTTATTTGGGGCGTAGAAGAAGGCAGCGAGAAAGACCACAGCTCAATGGAAGAGTTTATCGACGCCGCTATTTTTCAAGGTCTGATGAATTTAGGAAAAAACATTGAAGTAATGAGAGCTCATAGGACGAATATTCATCAGGACGACAGCAGCCCACCAAAACCGAGGCCAATTCATATTTACCTTCTCAGGTATACCGACAAAGTATTTATTCTCAAGTCGGCTGCGAGCAAACTAAAGGACAATAAATACAAGAATTCACAGCTTTTCGTCTCAGACGACGTTTCGAAGACTGTGCGAAAGGAGCGGGCTGAGCTAAGAAAAGAATACCTTCCAACGGTAAAAGCCAAGCCCAATGTCCAATTTGCTTTCATCCCATGGAGCGTTCCAGCGCAAATTCTATATAAAGAAGATGGTGCGGAGAGATTGAAGTCTTTCAAGTTACCAAAGAATAATTCTAGTCATTGACACTAAGTTACATTGACATTTCGCAATTAACCCTTTTTTTGCTTAATTATTGCAAGGATTGCTATAGCTTAAGCTTCATTTATATAATGATCTAAAGGGAGAAAAGATGTTCTCGGCGATAGTGTACAAACAACCTGGCAGAAGTCGTGGTAAGTACGCTTTCGTGTGTGTGTTTGTTTTGTGTGTGTTTTTTGTTTGCAAGATTCCACTTTTCCTGTAGTTTTCAAATTCTGTTTGAGAAGTTCAAGTATGTAAATTTTTTTTTATCAACCTTTAATAACACTAAATCTCATGGGTAACGTGCCTGAAAGATGACAAATTCCAAGCCTAAGCCGTGCAGCCTGAAATTGCTTTCACTTAACGTGAGAGGCCTTAGCAACTTTCGAAAACGCAGAGCGATTTTCACTTGGTGTCGAAAGCAAAAAGCTGACATAATTTTTCTTCAAGAGACGCATTCCAAAGAAATAACTGAGAACCAGTGGAAGAAAGAATGGGGTTCTTACATTAATTTTTCCCATGGCAGTGTTAATGCCAGAGGCGTTGCTGTGCTATTTAGAAATGGAATAGACGTTACTATTCAACATGAGCTTCGGGACGCATATGGGAGAACGCTATTGTTAAGAGCGCTAATTAATGACAAAAGCTATACTCTGGTTAATGTTTATGGCCCAAACAAGGATACCGAAGCAATTAAATTCTTTCAACATTTGTCAGCAACTTTACGGGAGTTGAAGCTTGAAAGTGATGATAATGTGATTATAGGTGGGGACTTTAACTGCCCGCTAGACCCAACAAAAGACAAAAAGGGAGGCATCTTAATCCCACGTCAACATCTGTTCAACTCCATTGAGAATATTCAAACTGAATTCTGTCTGCATGATATCTGGCGAATTAAAAACCCTACCACCCTTAGTTTCACATGGAGCAAAAGTTCTCCCTTTATATTTTGTAGACTCGATTACTGGCTGATCTCAGACAGCTTACATGATTTAGTTACACAAGTGGATATTGTAGCTTCGATAAAAACTGATCATTCCGCGATAGTATTAGAACTTAAGGACATAGAAGAGAATTGCAAAGGACCAGGCTTTTGGAAATTAAATACCTCCTTACTAAATAGACAAGAATATGTAGAGATGATAACTAATGGAATGCCTGTATGGATAGATAAAGCGACCGATTTGTCAAATAACAGAGTAAAATGGGATTGGATAAAATTCAAAATTAAGATGAGTTCAATTACTTTCTCAAAGAAAATATCTCGTGAACGTCAAAAGCTGGAGGAAGAACTGAGTTGATGAATGTGAAGAAATCCTGGGCTCGTTTCAAATAGGTAAAACCCCCGGCAACGATGGTATTCCAATAGAATTTTACAAAACATTCTGGCCACTCATTGGAGGTTTTATGGTTGATTCGTTCATTGAAGCCTATGATTACAAGGAGATGTCTCCATCACAGAAGCAAGCTATTATCACTCTTATCGAGAAAAAAGGGAAAGATAGGAACTATTTAGAGAATTGGAGACCAATATCTTTAACTAATGTAGACGCAAAGATCGCGTCGAAAGTCATTGCAGCCAGAATTATCCCAGTTTTGCCCACAATAATAAACTCGACTCAAACAGGATATGTCAAAGGTAGATTTATAGGGGAGGCAGCGAGATCGATTATAGATATTATGGATTATACAAAAAAACAAAATATACCTGGCATATTACTGTTCATTGATTTCGAAAAAGCTTTTGATAGTCTCGATCGTGACTTTATGTTTAAATGCTTGAATGTATTCGGTTTTGGTCCTAGTCTTATTAGGTGGATTGAAACTTTTTATACCAATATTTCCAGTTGTGTGGTAAACAATGGCCTATGCTCACCATATTTTGAGGTACAAAGAGGAGTAAGGCAAGGTGACCCGCTATCCCCCTACTTATTTATTATTGCAGCGGAGATTTTAGCAATCGCAATCCAAACCAATATGGACGTTCAAGGTATCAAAATTGGAAATGAAGAGTTCAAGCTGGTTCAATACGCTGACGATCTGACTGTTTTCGTTCCTAATATCGAGAGTGCCCAGCTTATCTTTCGTCTGCTTGACCGGTTCCGATCCTGTTCTGGTTTGAAAGTTAATTACACTAAAACCGAAGCAATGTGGATTGGCTCTTTAAGAGAAAGCTCGGCAACGCCCCTGGGTATAACTTGGCGCAAAAGCGTTAAGGCCTTAGGGATTTGTTTTAGCTATAATCCAAATATTCACTCACAAGTAAACTTTTATGACAAATTAAAAGATATCCGGACACAGACACGGTTGTGGAGTTGCCGAGGCCTGTCACTCTATGGTAAAATAACTATTATTAAATCGTTTCTGCTTCCAAAAATGCTGTACACATTCTCAGTTTTGCCTACTCCAGAGGCATTTATTAAGCAACTCAATACTATTATCTATAACTTTTTATGGAACGGGCCCGATAAAATGGCTCGACTAGCAGTAATAAACAATATAGAGTATGGAGGTCTTAAATTAGCAGATTTGGAAACTTCAATTAAATCTTTAAGATTAGCCTGGCTTGGCAGGCTTTTCACAGAAGGCTCAACTCCGTGGAAGGCATTTGTAAATTTTCTCCTCGAAGATTTCGGGGGAAAATTTTTATTCAGGTGTAATTACAATGTAAAGGAATATAACATCAACTCTACATTTTACAAAGAACTTCTTCTGTGGTGGGCTGATTTCAGAGCAGATTTTTCAACCACACCTCCAATTTCCGATTCAATTATTTGGAACAATAAGAACATTAAGATAGACCATAAAACAATATACTATCCACATTACGTAAAAGCTGGAATTTTAATTTGCCAGCACATGCTTTTGAATATGAATAATTTAGAATCTTATAATAGTGCGAAACGAAATGGTTTGAAACACACAAATTTTTTAGTTTGGACCGGAATTCGTCAGGCTATTCCTCTCGATCTCAGACTTCGAGAGATAAATGTAAATGAATTGATGACATTAGAATTTCAGTGTGAAGGAAAATTATTTGATCCTTTAACAAGCAGAAGTAAACAATTTTATGAACTGCTCATTTTAAAGAAAGCTAAGGTATCAAGAGGTTTCTCTAAGTTGAAAGAGAAATTCAGCTTGAACGATGAAACTGTCTCCAAAGCATTTTTAAATGTGAGAACCATCTCGTCCGAAACCTTTGTAAGGAGCTTCCAATTTAAGATTTTGAACGATATCACTTTTACTAACCATCGCTTAGCCAAAATAGCATACGTCCCAAACGACCTTTGTACATTTTGTGGAATTGAATCGGAAACTATATGTCACCTATTTTTTGAATGCCATTTTTCAAGAATAATCTGGAATGAGTTAAAATTCTTCTGGTTTTCGATTTCTGGCGAACGGGTGGACCTCACATTACAAGATGTGTTACTAGGTAAATTGGATACGGAAACAGATCTGCTAAACTATTTTATTACTCTTATTAAAATACATATTTGGACAAGTAGGAAACATGATGTAAAACCCAATTTTGATCTGTTCAGACAAATCGTCAAGGAAAAATTCAGGACTGAAAAATATTTAGCGTTGAAAAATAACACAGAATGTAAATTTCAGGCTAGATGGCTACCATATCTAAGTAGTAGATTAAGAACTTAGATTAACTCAATCTGAGAGCTTTAATTTAATTTAAATATGATAACAGGACACACAACTGTTAATTCCAGTGGTGATAAGTGTTATTAATATCATGTTGTAACATAATTGAGCTTCATAAGATCTTAATAAAAAGTGAAAAAAAAAAAAAACGAAGACTGGGCAACTTAGGAGTTTTGGGAAAAATGGCATAATTTTGAACGTACGTCGATCAAGCGGCCAATCGTTTCGTATATTGAAGGTAAGTAAATGGGCTATCTTTAATAGAAAATTGAGAAATTTTCGTCTCACAGACGAAAAGATATAGCGATTACAAACTAAAGTGTACGAAAACTGGGCAACACACTGTATGCTTTAAGCAGCATCGTGAAATAATGCGAGGAAGAATGTCTATACCAGGTTAGGGACGGACCATTAGAAAAGTGATGGGGGGGGGGGGTGGGGAAAAAACCAAAAAAAAATTCATGCAAGGGAAAATGTCCGAAAAAAAAATTCATGCAAGGGAAAGTGTCCCAAAAAAAAATTCGTGCACAAGATGGGCCTCATTTTGATATGAAACCATAATTTGTTCTGCCAAAGTGCTCAAGTAGTGTCTCCAGTGTTTAAAAAATTGGAAATTTTCTGGGGCTCTGCCAGGATGCTATAAAATATTGTTTTCAGAATTAATATTTCTTTTGTTGGGAGGGGGATACCTTCGCCTGGAACAAATTTTTGTTGTTTTTATAGTCATAGTCATACAGTTCAACCCCGTTATTTTGAACCGTCGGGGGAAACAAAAACAGTTTGAAATAGCGGGAGTTCAAAATAACCGATAGTAAATGAGTGAAGGGCAAATCCAAGCCGAAGGGAAGTTGGGAGTAGCAAGGAGCGACAGGCCTGCACGACTTCTAACAATGGAAACATTTAGATAATGTAGCCTCTTAATATTTTTGCACTGACAAGTATGAACAGTGGCTCGTAAGATTTGTCGTTGCAATGACTGTCTTGGTTTTATAAAGTGCCATTAACTGATTAAAACGTGTTTGAGCCTTGGCACCGTTTGTTGACATTGAGTTCAGTCAAATGTCTAACAATTAGCCTCTTTCGAAACTGTGAGTTTCGTGTCTATGGAGCTTGATATGTTTCCTCCCTTTGTAAGCAAGTCTTTCGACTGCCGATTTCTACAGGCAAGACCATGGTTTCGACTCTCCACATGAGTCTCATCAGTTGCCGGGATTGGCTTTGCGAGTTGCTCTTATGCAACCTCATGTACGTTTTGAGAATGGCAAGGCATTCTGTTTGGCAAACGTTTCGCGTTGTGTATTTATATCCACTGTATGGATAAAATCCAGGATTTCTACTGGTTAATCAAAGGTGGCCAACTGTCAAATGTGGTTTTCGATCCTTATCCGTTTGAAGCTTACGTGTGTTTGTATATGGTGTGTTTTTGACATTTTAGCACTCTCCCACTGTGTCTACATCCTCAAAAAGCTGTTACATTAAATTATAACCCTTAACTTCCCAGCAAAGGGTTAGAAGGTACCTGTATGTATTTTATATCAAAAGTCTTAAAGGCAAATTTATGAGGTACGTTTTTGAAAAGAATTGTTTTTAAATTAAGGAAATAACAGTGTATGTACTGTATATTTTATAAATTAATCTTTCTGGACACCACTGTTTGTATCAAATCATTTCATATGAATACGTCTTTTATATAAAATCCATACATGTATATCAATAATATTATACAATTGTTCACTATAAATCGCTATTTAATTTTGAAACCTCCTTAAACTAAATTTTAAAGCGAACACTGATTAAAAAGTGTTTTGTAATAAAATAAACTTAAAAATGTAAAGTAACGTAACAGTACAAGCTATGTATTTAGTAAAACAAAAAAAAAATTCATGCATAGGGCTGTAGCCAAAAAAAAAATTCTTGCACAGGAAATGGTCCCCCAAAAAAATTCTGGCAGGCTAAAAATCCCCCATCCCCCCCATCACTTTTCTAATGGTCCGTCCCTTAGTGCGAATATTTTCCCGGTCTCTCAGTTAACCGGAAGTGCACCCTGTTCATTGGCCTGGTTACCTGGGTATTGCACCATTTTTGCGTTCGAACGAAGAGGAAGCATACAGGAGAGTTTTGCTCCTTCTTCGCGGTGTTTTTTTTCTTCTTTTACTGATGGTATGGTTCGTAATGACCTAAAACAGAATACTGGAAAAACACAGGTCATAGTGATCAGAGACGTTTTCAGCCACACTTGCGGCAGTAAAAGGTCAGACTGTACAAATGTAGAATCGATGTAAACCTTTTAAAATTAGTCATGTACGTTAACGGTGATCTGCTTGGCGATGAGGGAAGAAAGGCTTTGGATGCTTGTGTGAAGGTCAAGATTTACGGAAGACCAGAAAACATACCGAAATATCATTGGAAGACAGCTTTGGATGAATTAGTTAAATGCTATGCAGGCGATGTTCCAACACCTGATTGGATGTATTCATTGCCGACGAATCCACAGTTACTGAATGATCGTTTGTGTCATCTCATGCTTCCCACGGAATGGGACGAAGACGGAAATCCACACAGAGAGAAAATATTTGACATTATTGAAATCCACGAGGCACTTGTTAACTTTGATGAAATGCCTTATGTTGAAAGGTGCCCAAAGGGGTCTGATGAATTGAAAGAGTTGATTGATAAGCGAAGAGCTGATGTTCAAAGAGAGTGCCAGGAGGCCACTGCTAACCCAGATGCACGAATCCAATATTCCTGGCTTGTTGCACAGCGTAGAGTGCGGGATTGCTTTGCTGGGAGCTTTGCTGGGGATTATCTGCTTGTTCAACTAAAGTGTGATCCAAATGAACCCTACAATATTGTTGATATTCACGATGCTGTTGTTCATTGGAATGAAAAAAGTTTTTTTCAATTTAAGTGTTCTGCATGTCCTGTTTACTTTGCACGTAGTAAAGAAGAAAGACGTTTTCTTGAACCAAGAAATGTGTTTTATCCAGAAGATAAATTTTGGTGGAAGAAACACAATGCGGAAAGGGATGATGTGGAAAGAGAGTTTAAAGAAGCCACCTCCACTACTGACAAATATCCTCGAGATGAAGCAGAGTTACGAGTGAAGAATTGTTATGGTTATGATCATAATTCTTTTAAATGTCATGTACTGGATGGTACACCTATACTTCCCATTAAAAGAGATGACAGCGGTAAAGTTGATCAGACTTACAACATTTCTGATATCCATAAAGCACTTCAACAATTAGATGAAAAAAAGCTTCTTCAGAAATACCCAGATGAAGGACCTGGATCTGCTGAACTGACTAAGTCAATTGAAGAAAACAATTTACGTGTAAAACAAGAATATGAGAAAGCTACATCTGAGTTAAGCAGGTATTCACATAGTAAGGCAGAGAAGAGGGTGAGAGATTGCTTTGAATATGCCTTGCCAAAGGAAAAGGTGAAATTTTCTACTGAAGAGGATGAAACCAAGGAGCCATGCAGCAACAGAACTTATGATATCTTTGATATTCACAAAATGCTTTCTTATGTTGACGAAACTGAAAGGAACGCAACAATTAAGATGCTCAAGCGCACTGATCCCTCTGATATGACTGAATCAGAGAAGGCAGCTAAAGAGAAGAGGAATGCTGTCATTAAGGAGTATAAGCAAGCCAAGAGCGGGCTACAAGAATATTCATGGAATGAGGCAGAGCATCGAGTGAGAGATTGTTTTGCAGGCACTATTCTTAGGAGACCAGGAGATACAGACATCTTCCCCACCAAAGAAGAGGAAAGTGGGATTCCAAAGACTCAACAAACTTATGATATTTTTGAAATAAAGAACGCAATTGATCACTTTGAAAAGAAAAAGCTTCGTGATAGGTATCTAGATGAGAAAAATCCTAACTCTAAATACAGGAATAAATTAGCTGATGAGAAAAGAGCTGAAATTGAAGCAGAGTATGCCAAAGCCACAGAGGAAATGGAAATTGAACATGGTTCTGGGTTCATTATTCATGATCACTTTATAGTGACGAATAAGCATGTCATTGTAGACGTAGCAAATGATAGAACTAAGAAGATTTGTATTTCTAATGCAGCCATTGGTGAGTTGCACTGTGAGGTTATTGGAGATGATGGGCTTAAAGATTTAGCACTGCTTTATTGCAAAGACCTTAACCTAAAAGAAAAAGGAGTGTGCCCCTTGCAGTTGTCTGACCTACCCCTGTTGTCAGGGATGCAAATTTTCTCTTTTGGATATCCTATGAGTCATAAAGGCAAAAAAGCAATTTTTGTGAATGGCTATGTTTCTGGTTCCGAGGAAACATACAGTAAATTATGCTCATTAGGTCATACAATGGCAGTTTTAAATTGTCCCCTTAACCCAGGGAATTCTGGTGGCCCAGTACTATGCCTGGTGAATGGTCAACTTAAGGTAGTGGGTGTTGCAACACAGAAGCACTTTAAAGAGATTTTAACTTTGGAGGAGAGGAGAAAAGTTGAAAAAATTCGGGAATCATTGCAAACCTGTACTATGTCTAGTGTTCCAGACGACGCTATAAAGCATGCAGCATTTAGTCGTGAAAGTTTTTACCTTCCAAAACCTGACCCTTGCCAAACACCAATGTTTTTGCTAACATTAAAACTCTATGATGCCCTGGAAACCCACTCTCAGTTTAATTTAAGTAATGCATTACCAGGGCATTGTGTGATTGATTTCATCAAAAACACTATCAGAAAGAACAAGGGAGAGGGCAAAGAGGAGTTGCTTGAGGTAATTAAGTGGTCTGAGAGTCATGAAAATGTTCTACCATCTGGTCACCTCTCTGCTTCCAAATGTTGTGTTCAGTGAGAGTAAAATAATTATTACTGAGTTACCCTAATGCCTTTGATTTTTCATTTTTTTAACAGGGGAGCCTTGTATTTTTGGCTAGATTAAAAACTAAGTGAAGTTGCAATTTGGCCTTGAAATCCAAATTATTCTCCAAATTGTTTCTACTTTGTGGAAGTAAAGTAGCTCAGTAGTCCAGCTGCTGAAGTAGAGCTAATGTAGCTATTTAACTGGCCAATTTTTTGCAAGATTGTGAAGAAAACTTATAAACCCTGCAAAAATATAAGGGATTAGGGTAACTTTTGTATTTTTACACTACTGAAAATTCATTTAGGAGTCAGTGGTCTTAGCTCGAGCATTATTGACAGGCTGTTAACCTGTTGTCCATCCTACAGGCCATCAGTATGTTAAACCAACTGAAGGGTTACGCTTGCAGTTTTATACCTTCAGTCTTGTAATCTGTGGTTATGTTTGGAGTCTTGGATTAAAATTCTAAAAATGTGTTGTCATTGAATTGAAAGCTGTTGATCAGCACTTGCATGTGGTGCTGTTTCAGGGTGGTTCTAGTTTTCAGTATGTGAATGTAATCTTGAAGTGTGATCAAGCTTTAATTTGAGCAGTTATTGCAGTTTCCATTTCTCTCAGGAGAAATGTTCAAAGAGTTTTCAGAGGTAACTTTGTTATATAGAGGATATTACATGGGGGGTGCGAAGATATGAATTTTATTTTCGAGTGGTAAAAAATTGTTTTTTTACCATGGGAAAATACAATAATTGTATTTTCCAATTATTGACATTTTCAAGCCGCTTTGTAATTTTCTTCTCAGACTATGTTTGCACAAACAGCAGTGTAAAAGCTGGAAATGATGTCATTATTATCCTCATTGGTGAGGATATGGAAAAGTTTCATATAAACTTTACGAGTGGTGTATTTTCCACTAAAACACTCTTGTTTATATTATGAAATTTTTCATTCTCATCATAAGTGAATCATGACAGGTGAAATATCTGAGTCACCTGGACTGCCTACTGCAGGAAATTAATGGCTATAAGAAGCCAATTGAACATGTTTAATACTTAACATTGTTAAACTGCGTTGAGCTTTTTAATTTATACTTAAAATCGATAAATATTATATTTAGACCAGGGCAACTAATGTCCTGGGTGGTAGTATTTATAACCTTACAAATGGATTTGGAGAGTAATTAAAGAAGCTTAGAGTATGATTTGAATGATTTGATTTGAAGTGGCTAGATTAGTAATGTTGTTTTCAAATAGCCTGTTTTTTATAACTCTTAGGTATATATTCTTTGATATTCTAAAAGTTAGTAAGTCTGTACTGATATTTTTTGTCCAAATGTTTTAATTACCGGTACTTAGTGTAATTAAATTGCATTTTATTGCAAAGCTTTGTCATTGGTGAAAAGCTTTAATCTGTTGAAATATTTTTCTTTTTGAACTGTCAGCTGCTTTATGATATAGCTGTTTTTAAATAAAGAAAAATGTACCAATGATGGTATCTGTGGTGACTTTCTTTTTCTCTTATAGTTTGCTAGGGCAGTCATCATTTTTTTTTCCTTGGCCACCCATTAAGCCTACAGCTGGAGCTACTTGTATCTCTTTGTTGGCTTGATAGCTTAGTTGGTAGAGCACTGTACAAGTAATTTTTTATCGCAGTTCGGTGGGCATCGATCCCATTCAATCCTCTTTTTTTCAGTTTTGTTTTTTCCGTAACTGCTAAAATGTTGCAAACATACATGTAATTGTAAGAATCTTCCTTTTGTTAAATCCTTCATCTGCAGTTCAGCTGTATGATATTTTATATAATTTCACTCCTAAAATTTATGCTGGGAGTACTGAACCCTGCAGTGGACTAGCAGCTCATTCAGGTGAGGGGGGAGGGTTAATAATGATCCTTGTCACTTCATACTACAAAAGCTGGGTTTAAACTCCTGGGGGGTGGGGGTGGACATGGTAAAAGTAATAGCAGTGGTCCAGTAGTGAGCATACTGGACAATTTGCAGATTTGCCATAAAATTGTATTTTCTTCCTTACAACGTAACTGCATGTAATTTATCTGCATTATTTTCTCTTGCTATTGTTTTCGTAGTGACAGATGCACGTACGCTTTGTGTTGGAGGGGGGGGACATGCCTTGCAATTGTAATTGTGGTAGGGGTACTTGTGCCCCCTAGAACTGGAAACCCTAGCGTAACCTCAAAATCTTTCTCCTTTTTCAGAATCGAACCCTCTCCTCATTTCAGACCAAAAGGGCAATTATAACTGTATACTCCATTTGAGATTGAAATGGTTCATCTAGTGGAGGAATCCCTCCTCCACCATTATTCCCTTCTCTACACTTCACAGCCTTGTTTCCCAGTCAGGAGGGGAATGATTAAAGCTGTTCCTATGAAGACATTAGGATGAAACAGCACCCCAGCGGTAAAATCCTAAATTCACAAATGAATGTTGCAAACATACATGTAATTGTAAGAATCTTCCTTTTGTTAAATCCTTCATCTGCAGTTCAGCTGTATGATATTTTATATAATTTCACTCCTAAAATTTATGCTGGGAGTACTGAACCCTGCAGTGGACTAGCAGCTCATTCAGGTGAGGGGGGAGGGTTAATAATGATCCTTGTCACTTCATACTACAAAAGCTGGGTTTAAACTCCTGGGGGGCGGGGGTGGACATGGTAAAAGTAATAGCAGTGGTCCAGTAGTGAGCATACTGGACAATTTGCAGATTTGCCATAAAATTGTATTTTCTTCCTTACAACGTAACTGCATGTAATTTATCTGCATTATTTTCTCTTGCTATTGTTTTCGTAGTGACAGATGCACGTACGCTTTGTGTTGGAGGGGGGGGACATGCCTTGCAATTGTAATTGTGGTAGGGGTACTTGTGCCCCCTAGAACCTTTACCCTAGCGTAACCTCAAAATCTTTCTCCTTTTTCAGAATCGAACCCTCTCCTCATTTCAGACCAAAAGGGCAATTATAACTGTATACTCCATTTGAGATTGAAATGGTTCATCTAGTGGAGGAATCCCTCCTCCACCATTATTCCCTTCTCTACACTTCACAGCCTTGTTTCCCAGTCAGGAGGGGAATGATTAAAGCTGTTCCTATGAAGACATTAGGATGAAACAGCACCCCAGCGGTAAAATCCTAAATTCACAAATGAATGCAAGGTAGAATTAAATAAATATTGTGTTTTAAAGAACAGAGAATTTCAGTGCTTAGTATAGTAGAGCCAACTTTAAAGAAATGTTTATTTATGTCACCAATGCTTGCAGTTCATGTCATTTTATTAATTTATGAAGTTTGTAAGAACTTTCGTGAAGTTTTTTACCAAGTGCTCGCTTACCCCACACAAGCAGATTGTAACATGGGGGAGAATTACAGTATGTTGCCCAGTTTTCGTACGGGCCCAGTTTTCGTACAAAAAGAACTTTATTTGATTATTTTCGTCGGTCATTTAAATCTTTGTCAACCGAAGAATTCCAAAAGTAAAAGGAACATCTCAGCTATAAATAGCCGGTTTTGCCGGGCTTTTTGACGAAGAAGCAGGTCAGTGCGGACAATTTCTTTCGAGGTGAGTAAAAGTTTAGCGGCTAATATTTGCACTTTTCACTGCACAGTAAAGGTATTGTACATGAACAAATAGCCCGTTTTGCTGGTAATTTTGCAAGGAACTTCATGATTTTTGGACAGATGATAGACAAAAGATGAAAGTGAATGGAAAAACTTTCAACGCCAGCTTAAATTTAACTGCTCCTGAATTTTAGTGGTGAGAATCTTCGCATACATTTTGACCTACTGTGCCAGTTTTCGTACACTTAGCTGCGCCTTTCTCAAAACCTATTTTTAAATAAGTTAAAGAACTGAATTTTAAACTTTACTGTTCGAAAACTAATAGGTCGCAGGTGCAGCAAAGATAACACAACAATCCTTGCAAAGTACGATACACTACATGTATTTGTTGTGGTATAACAGCGACGCTTTACATCCAGGTCACGCAAAGGTCACGAATATTTAATAAACGTAATCCCACGCAAACAATCTAAATCGTCAAATAATTAACTAAGGTAGATGTCTATGCATAGAATGTTGACATACACCGTGAAATATCGTTAGCTTACCGGTTTTACTGATTTTTTCACTCCGTTGCGATTCTAATAAACATTTACAAAAGTAGGTAAGAAAAGGAAGCGTAAGCGGAAACGGAAGTAAAGAGTTTGCTATTCTAAAGGCGTAAGCGGAAACGGAAGGAAAACGTCGAATTTTATACAGGCCTTTTCTTAAGAGTTGTAATACGCAGAATAGTAACCTGACAACTACCTTTACCAAGGCAGTAAGTGATGTACGAGACAGTGGATTGAGCGTAAGAAAAGCCGCCCAAAAGTGAGGGACCAAAAAATCAACACTGCAGGATCGATTAAACATCCACCCCCCGAATAACCATTTGCTTTGTACACCAAGTTTTGGTCGCTAAGCCGATATTTATTCACAAACCGAAGAGAAAACACGATAAGCACTCAGCAGGGTGGCTGACACATAAGTTTGCGTCGAGCGGTTTCGTGGAGAAATGTTGTTTTGTCGATGTACGAAAACTGGGCCAGGTGTACGAAGACGTGGCATGTGGTGGCGAAGGTAGACGGCTTTTTCCGAGCTCCGTCCTTTCTCTCTTCTTTTCGCTTATGAATGCTGTTTTAGCGAAGCTTGGTTAGCAAACAACTCGGTCTTATGAGTGTTACGACAAGGTTGATGGCAAAAAAGCAAGAAATGGCCGCTACCAGTAATTTAGATTCGCAAAAGCTTGATGACCTGTTAACCAAGATGGACGCCCTCCTTGAAGCGAAGAACGATATGCTTACAAAGTTAAATAAGCTGGAGAAAATTCAGGGCTCACTAGCTAAAGATGTGGACGGTCTTAAAGAAAGTCTACAACAGTCACAACAAAAAGTTGAGGAGAAAGCAGACCGTACAGAAGTTGACAAGTTAAGACAGAAGATGGAAGACCTTGAAAATCGGTCAAAGCGTAACAACATTGTTATTTGGGGCGTAGAAGAAGGCAGCGAGAAAGACCACAGCTCAATGGAAGAGTTTATCGACGCCGCTATTTTTCAAGGTCTGATGAATTTAGGAAAAAACATTGAAGTAATGAGAGCTCATAGGACGAATATTCATCAGGACGACAGCAGCCCACCAAAACCGAGGCCAATTCATATTTACCTTCTCAGGTATACCGACAAAGTATTTATTCTCAAGTCGGCTGCGAGCAAACTAAAGGACAATAAATACAAGAATTCACAGCTTTTCGTCTCAGACGACGTTTCGAAGACTGTGCGAAAGGAGCGGGCTGAGCTAAGAAAAGAATACCTTCCAACGGTAAAAGCCAAGCCCAATGTCCAATTTGCTTTCATCCCATGGAGCGTTCCAGCGCAAATTCTATATAAAGAAGATGGTGCGGAGAGATTGAAGTCTTTCAAGTTACCAAAGAATAATTCTAGTCATTGACACTAAGTTACATTGACATTTCGCAATTAACCCTTTTTTTGCTTAATTATTGCAAGGATTGCTATAGCTTAAGCTTCATTTATATAATGATCTAAAGGGAGAAAAGATGTTCTCGGCGATAGTGTACAAACAACCTGGCAGAAGTCGTGGTAAGTACGCTTTCGTGTGTGTGTTTGTTTTGTGTGTGTTTTTTGTTTGCAAGATTCCACTTTTCCTGTAGTTTTCAAATTCTGTTTGAGAAGTTCAAGTATGTAAATTTTTTTTATCAACCTTTAATAACACTAAATCTCATGGGTAACGTGCCTGAAAGATGACAAATTCCAAGCCTAAGCCGTGCAGCCTGAAATTGCTTTCACTTAACGTGAGAGGCCTTAGCAACTTTCGAAAACGCAGAGCGATTTTCACTTGGTGTCGAAAGCAAAAAGCTGACATAATTTTTCTTCAAGAGACGCATTCCAAAGAAATAACTGAGAACCAGTGGAAGAAAGAATGGGGTTCTTACATTAATTTTTCCCATGGCAGTGTTAATGCCAGAGGCGTTGCTGTGCTATTTAGAAATGGAATAGACGTTACTATTCAACATGAGCTTCGGGACGCATATGGGAGAACGCTATTGTTAAGAGCGCTAATTAATGACAAAAGCTATACTCTGGTTAATGTTTATGGCCCAAACAAGGATACCGAAGCAATTAAATTCTTTCAACATTTGTCAGCAACTTTACGGGAGTTGAAGCTTGAAAGTGATGATAATGTGATTATAGGTGGGGACTTTAACTGCCCGCTAGACCCAACAAAAGACAAAAAGGGAGGCATCTTAATCCCACGTCAACATCTGTTCAACTCCATTGAGAATATTCAAACTGAATTCTGTCTGCATGATATCTGGCGAATTAAAAACCCTACCACCCTTAGTTTCACATGGAGCAAAAGTTCTCCCTTTATATTTTGTAGACTCGATTACTGGCTGATCTCAGACAGCTTACATGATTTAGTTACACAAGTGGATATTGTAGCTTCGATAAAAACTGATCATTCCGCGATAGTATTAGAACTTAAGGACATAGAAGAGAATTGCAAAGGACCAGGCTTTTGGAAATTAAATATCTCCTTACTAAATAGACAAGAATATGTAGAGATGATAACTAATGGAATGCCTGTATGGATAGATAAAGCGACCGATTTGTCAAATAACAGAGTAAAATGGGATTGGATAAAATTCAAAATTAAGATGAGTTCAATTACTTTCTCAAAGAAAATATCTCGTGAACGTCAAAAGCTGGAGGAAGAACTGAATTTAAAATATCAACATGCATTGAAGAAATTCCAGCAAAATCCTTCTGATGCAACAAAACTGGAAATTGAAAAACTCAAACGAGAAATTGAAACTCTGTATGACGAAAAAGTTGAAGGGATCATTGTGCGCTCTAGGGCTCGCTGGCATGAGCATGGTGAAAAGAAACAGTAAATATTTTCTAAATTTAGAAAAGCGCAATAACATCAAAAAACATATAAGAAAGCTTTATATCAGCGGCACAATTTCAACAAATCCTTTCCAAATATTGAACGCCCAAAAGTCCTTTTATAGCAAACTTTATGAAAGACAACAAACACACCAGGACAATGATACAGCGGGGCGCTTTTTTAAAAACCCTAACATTTCAAAACTTTCCGAAGAATTGAGGACAAGCTGTGAAGGGAAAATCACCGTTGATGAATGTGAAGAAATCCTGGGCTCGTTTCAAATAGGTAAAACCCCCGGCAACGATGGTATTCCAATAGAATTTTACAAAACATTCTGGCCACTCATTGGAGGTTTTATGGTTGATTCGTTCAATGAAGCCTATGATTACAAGGAGATGTCTCCATCACAGAAGCAAGCTATTATCACTCTTATCGAGAAAAAAGGGAAAGATAGGAACTATTTAGAGAATTGGAGACCAATATCTTTAACTAATGTAGACGCAAAGATCGCGTCGAAAGTCATTGCAGCCAGAATTATCCCAGTTTTGCCCACAATAATAAACTCGACTCAAACAGGATATGTCAAAGGTAGATTTATAGGGGAGGCAGCGAGATCGATTATAGATATTATGGATTATACAAAAAAACAAAATATACCTGGCATATTACTGTTCATTGATTTCGAAAAAGCTTTTGATAGTCTCGATCGTGACTTTATGTTTAAATGCTTGAATGTATTCGGTTTTGGTCCTAGTCTTATTAGGTGGATTGAAACTTTTTATACCAATATTTCCAGTTGTGTGGTAAACAATGGCCTATGCTCACCATATTTTGAGGTACAAAGAGGAGTAAGGCAAGGTGACCCGCTATCCCCCTACTTATTTATTATTGCAGCGGAGATTTTAGCAATCGCAATCCAAACCAATATGGACGTTCAAGGTATCAAAATTGGAAATGAAGAGTTCAAGCTGGTTCAATACGCTGACGATCTGACTGTTTTCGTTCCTAATATCGAGAGTGCCCAGCTTATCTTTCGTCTGCTTGACCGGTTCCGATCCTGTTCTGGTTTGAAAGTTAATTACACTAAAACCGAAGCAATGTGGATTGGCTCTTTAAGAGAAAGCTCGGCAACGCCCCTGGGTATAACTTGGCGCAAAAGCGTTAAGGCCTTAGGGATTTGTTTTAGCTATAATCCAAATATTCACTCACAAGTAAACTTTTATGACAAATTAAAAGATATCCGGACACAGACACGGTTGTGGAGTTGCCGAGGCCTGTCACTCTATGGTAAAATAACTATTATTAAATCGTTTCTGCTTCCAAAAATGCTGTACACATTCTCAGTTTTGCCTACTCCAGAGGCATTTATTAAGCAACTCAATACTATTATCTATAACTTTTTATGGAACGGGCCCGATAAAATGGCTCGACTAGCAGTAATAAACAATATAGAGTATGGAGGTCTTAAATTAGCAGATTTGGAAACTTCAATTAAATCTTTAAGATTAGCCTGGCTTGGCAGGCTTTTCACAGAAGGCTCAACTCCGTGGAAGGCATTTGTAAATTTTCTCCTCGAAGATTTCGGGGGAAAATTTTTATTCAGGTGTAATTACAATGTAAAGGAATATAACATTAACTCTACACTTTACAAAGAACTTCTTCTGTGGTGGGCTGATTTCAGAGCAGATTTTTCAACCACACCTCCAATTTCCGATTCAATTATTTGGAACAATAAGAACATTAAGATAGACCATAAAACAATATACTATCCACATTACGTAAAAGCTGGAATTTTAATTTGCCAGCACATGCTTTTGAATATGAATAATTTAGAATCTTATAATAGTGCGAAACGAAATGGTTTGAAACACACAAATTTTTTAGTTTGGACCGGAATTCGTCAGGCTATTCCTCTCGATCTCAGACTTCGAGAGATAAATGTAAATGAATTGATGACATTAGAATTTCAGTGTGAAGGAAAATTATTTGATCCTTTAACAAGCAGAAGTAAACAATTTTATGAACTGCTCATTTTAAAGAAAGCTAAGGTATCAAGAGGTTTCTCTAAGTTGAAAGAGAAATTCAGCTTGAACGATGAAACTGTCTCCAAAGCATTTTTAAATGTGAGAACCATCTCGTCCGAAACCTTTGTAAGGAGCTTCCAATTTAAGATTTTGAACGATATCACTTTTACTAACCATCGCTTAGCCAAAATATGATACGTCCCAAACGACCTTTGTACATTTTGTGGAATTGAATCGGAAACTATATGTCACCTATTTTTTGAATGCCATTTTTCAAGAATAATCTGGAATGAGTTAAAATTCTTCTGGTTTTCGATTTCTGGCGAACGGGTGGACCTCACATTACAAGATGTGTTACTAGGTAAATTGGATACGGAAACAGATCTGCTAAACTATTTTATTACTCTTATTAAAATACATATTTGGACAAGTAGGAAACATGATGTAAAACCCAATTTTGATCTGTTCAGACAAATCGTCAAGGAAAAATTCAGGACTGAAAAATATTTAGCGTTGAAAAATAACACAGAATGTAAATTTCAGGCTAGATGGCTACCATATCTAAGTAGTAGATTAAGAACTTAGATTAACTCAATCTGAGAGCTTTAATTTAATTTAAATATGATAACAGGACACACAACTGTTAATTCCAGTGGTGATAAGTGTTATTAATATCATGTTGTAACATAATTGAGCTTCATAAGATCTTAATAAAAAGTGAAAAAAAAAAAAAACGAAGACTGGGCAACTTAGGAGTTTTGGGAAAAATGGCATAATTTTGAACGTACGTCGATCAAGCGGCCAATCGTTTCGTATATTGAAGGTAAGTAAATGGGCTATCTTTAATAGAAAATTGAGAAATTTTCGTCTCACAGACGAAAAGATATAGCGATTACAAACTAAAGTGTACGAAAACTGGGCAACACACTGTATGCTTTAAGCAGCATCGTGAAATAATGCGAGGAAGAATGTCTATACCAGGTTAGTGCGAATATTTTCCCGGTCTCTCAGTTAACCGGAAGTGCACCCTGTTCATTGGCCTGGTTACCTGGGTATTGCACCATTTTTGCGTTCGAACGAAGAGGAAGCATACAGGAGAGTTTTGCTCCTTCTTCGCGGTGTTTTTTTTCTTCTTTTACTGATGGTATGGTTCGTAATGACCTAAAACAGAATACTGGAAAAACACAGGTCATAGTGATCAGAGACGTTTTCAGCCACACTTGCGGCAGTAAAAGGTCAGACTGTACAAATGTAGAATCGATGTAAACCTTTTAAAATTAGTCATGTACGTTAACGGTGATCTGCTTGGCGATGAGGGAAGAAAGGCTTTGGATGCTTGTGTGAAGGTCAAGATTTACGGAAGACCAGAAAACATACCGAAATATCATTGGAAGACAGCTTTGGATGAATTAGTTAAATGCTATGCAGGCGATGTTCCAACACCTGATTGGATGTATTCATTGCCGACGAATCCACAGTTACTGAATGATCGTTTGTGTCATCTCATGCTTCCCACGGAATGGGACGAAGACGGAAATCCACACAGAGAGAAAATATTTGACATTATTGAAATCCACGAGGCACTTGTTAACTTTGATGAAATGCCTTATGTTGAAAGGTGCCCAAAGGGGTCTGATGAATTGAAAGAGTTGATTGATAAGCGAAGAGCTGATGTTCAAAGAGAGTGCCAGGAGGCCACTGCTAACCCAGATGCACGAATCCAATATTCCTGGCTTGTTGCACAGCGTAGAGTGCGGGATTGCTTTGCTGGGAGCTTTGCTGGGGATTATCTGCTTGTTCAACTAAAGTGTGATCCAAATGAACCCTACAATATTGTTGATATTCACGATGCTGTTGTTCATTGGAATGAAAAAAGTTTTTTTCAATTTAAGTGTTCTGCATGTCCTGTTTACTTTGCACGTAGTAAAGAAGAAAGACGTTTTCTTGAACCAAGAAATGTGTTTTATCCAGAAGATAAATTTTGGTGGAAGAAACACAATGCGGAAAGGGATGATGTGGAAAGAGAGTTTAAAGAAGCCACCTCCACTACTGACAAATATCCTCGAGATGAAGCAGAGTTACGAGTGAAGAATTGTTATGGTTATGGTGATCATAATTCTTTTAAATGTCATGTACTGGATGGTACACCTATACTTCCCATTAAAAGAGATGACAGCGGTAAAGTTGATCAAACTTACAACATTTTTGATATAAATGAAGCACTTCAACAATTAGATAAAAGAAAGCTTCTTCAGAAATACCCAGATGAAGGACCTGGATCTGATGAACTGAGGAAGTCAATTGAAGCAAACAATTTTCGTGTGAAACAAGAATATGAGAAAGCTACATCTGAGTTAAGCAGATATTCACATAGTGAGGCAGAGAAGAGGGTGAGAGATTGCTTTGAATATGCCTTGCCAAAGGAAAAGGTGATATTTCCTGCTGAAGAGGATGAAACCAAGGAGCCATGCAGCAACAAAACTTATGATATCTTTGATATTCACAGAAGACTTCTTTATTTTGATGAAAATGAAAGGAACGTAACAAGAAAGAGGCTCAAGTGCCCTGATCCCTCTGATATGACCGAACCAGAGAAGGCAGCTAAAATGCAGAGGGATGCTGTCACAAAGGAGTATGAGCGAGCCAAGAGCAGGCTACTAGAATATTCATTGAACGAGGCAGAGCATCGAGTGAGAGATTGTTTTGCAGGCACTATTCTTAGGAGACCAGGAGATACAGACATCTTCCCCACCAAAGAAGAGGAAAGTGGGATTCCAAAGACTCAACAAACTTATGATATTTTTGAAATAAAGAACGCAATAGATCATTTTGATAAGAAAAAACTTCGTGATAGGTATCTAGATGAGAAAAATTCTGACTCTAAATACAGGAATAAAGTAGCTGATGAGAAAAGAGCTGAAATTGACACAGAGTATGCCAAAGCCACAGAGGAAATGGAAATTGAACATGGTTCTGGGTTCATTATTCATGATCACTTTATAGTGACGAATAAGCATGTCATTGTAGAGGTAGCAAATGATAAAACTAAGGAGATCTGTATTTCTAATGCAGCCATTGGTGAATTGCACTGTGAAGTCATTGAAGATGACGGGCTTAAAGATTTAGCACTGCTTTATTGCAAAGACCTTAACCTGAAGCAAAATGGAGTGTGCCCATTGCAGTTGTCTGACCAACCCCTGTTACCAGGGATGCAATTTTTTTCTTTTGGATATCCTATGAGTCATAAAGGCAAAAAAGCAATTTTTGTGAATGGCTATGTTTCTGGTTTTGAGGAAACTTACAGTAAATTATGCTTATTAGGTCATACAATGGCAGTTTTGAATTGTCCCCTTAATCCAGGGAATTCTGGTGGCCCAGTACTATGCCTGGTGAATGGTCAACTTAAGGTAGTGGGTGTTGCAACACAGAAGCACTTTAAAGAGATTTTAACTTTGGAGGAGAGGAGAAAAATTGAAAAAAATCGGGAATCATTGCAAACCTGTACTATGTCTAGTGTTCCAGACGACGCTATAAAGCATGCATCATTTAGTTGTGAAAGTTTTTACTTTCCAAAACCTGAACCTTGCCAAACACCACTGTTTTTGCTAACATTAAAACTGGCAGTATGATGCCCTGGAAACCCACTCTCAGTTTAATTTAAGTAATGCATTACCAGGGCATTGTGTGATTGAGTTCATCAAGGAAACTATCAACAAGAACAAGGGAGAGGGCAAAGAGGAGTTGCTTGAAGTGGTTAAGTGGTCTAATGATCAGTAAACATTTTGCCCTGTTTTCATTTCTCCGCTTCTGCATGCTGTATGCAGTGGCCTCAAATTAACTAAAGGATCATTGTTGACAAATTATGATATTTTTTCTAGCTCAATCAGGTCACCTTTCAGAAGATTCAAATTTCAATACTTTTTTGTTTTTGTGTGAGACAGTTTTTGCCTGGGAAATTTTGACTACTGAATTGAAAATTACTGAACAGTTGGTTTCTTTTGCACCATTGTTCATGGTAATTCATACTCCATATATCCTGCAGCACTTTGTTACATTGTGAATTTCTTATTTTTTTTCCAAGTTGATATGTGAAGACTAATTTGTTACATTTTTTTTTTTTTTGCACTTTTTGGAGACAATGGGAAAAAGATTATAAAGTCACAAATGCTTGATTTTCCAAAAGGCTAAGGAAAGGTTTAATCCCTGGCCAGTAGATTTGATGTGTGTTTTTTTAAATCAGCATTTTAAATTGTATTGGCATTTAAAAGTAGTTTGTGGAGTAAGTAAGCATTTGTAATAATTATTATGCTGTCAAACACCCTCTTGTAACTGGAAGTACAGATATAGTTATTGTAACAGAATTAGTATTAATCTACAGGTTTAAAAGTTTAAGCCTTGAAGCCCTAACATAAAAATGCACATAATTATTTCTCATTACTGATCCCATACATTTCTAATGGAATTAGTAAGGAGAATTTGTCTTGATATCAAGACATCTTATCCTTGGTGATCACTTCCTTTATTCTTGTCACTTGAATGTTCAAACAAGTAGTGATCATGTAAAGAGAAATTTCATTTTACTCAAAATTTCATTTTGGGTACTCAACCAAAGTTTTGGTAGGGAGGTGCCATTATACTTTAGGTCCCATAAATACTGACCCTGTTTATAAGTTATCTCTGAGTGTTCTCTATTTTTGACAAAAATCATTTTGTGGCACAGTTTAAGACAGTCTCAGGATGGAGTTTTTTTTTTTTTTTTTTTGCAAATTTTTTATTTCTTGCCATTACGGCAAAACAATACAATAATACAAAGAAGAGAAAAAAAATTACTTACAATTTAAACATTACTTACAGTCCGGACGGTACTTACACTACTACAATAAAAATAAATACTAACAAGCCTAACATTACTTACTACAAACATGTGCACGTTACAGTAATAACAAATACAAGTATATTATGCTATGGAGAGCAGAAAGAAAACGGAAACATAACAATACAAACACCAGCTTTCTAAACAAAAGGTTAAAAAAACACGTTTCGAAAAAAAAAGTGACCTTAAAAAAAAAAAATATATATATATATATATATTTGTTGGGTTTTTAAAATGGTAGAATGGAAAGGGAAATTATCTAAATTAATACAGGAATAAAGATATTCCACTTTCTGTAATGTTGAGCGAGTGTGCCTTTTTTCCTGGCAATGTAAAATTCTACATTTAAAGTAGCTTTTAACTGCAAAGAAGGTTTAATATTATCAAGCTTACACCTGTAAATAAAATATTTTCCAAGAAGAAGAACATGGTTAACTACCATAAAGTCTTTATCAATATCGAATTTACCAAACAAAACATCAGTGAGAGAAACATTTAAAAGTTCATTCTTATGGATGGCCAACCACGACAATACCTCTTTCCAGAATACCTCGCTTGCTTTGCAAAGAAACAATAAATGCTCGAAGGATTCATTTTCAGAGTTACAGAAAGCACATAATGGTGAGTCTACAATCTTTAATTTATAAAGTCTGTCATTTGTATACACAATATGGTTTAGCAATTTGTACTGAAAAGCTCTTAACTTTGAGTCCAAAGTAACACTAAACGCTAGAGAATAGATTTTCTTCCAATCGACAGAGAGATTTGGATACGAGAAAGAAACTCTTCATAAACAATTTTGGAGGAAATGCTAAAAATATCCAACATTTCCCCCTTTATTGGCACTTCAAAAGAATTTGCAGGGCAGGGATATGTCTCAAAGTATATACTCTCACCCTTGATAATGGAGCGCCATTCCTTTGGAATGGCACTGACTACTCCCATTAAAAGGAAGTATTGACTAGGGGATAGTTTTGACCTGAAAATTTTATCACTTTCCAGAAACGTATTGTCTTTAGAGACTAAATCTCCGATTTTGCTAATCCCACAGTTTATGTGAAAAAAGGCATAATATAAAGATTTACCTTCACATAGAATGTTTTTATTATTCCACAAATATTGGTTCATAACATCCTCGTACGAACACACTTCTTTACTTGAAAGAGTTGACCACGCAGCAAGACAATCTTTGTAAAACTCGGGTAAAAATATGGGCAATTTTTGGCAATCAAAATGACACTGCAAAATGAACTTTCCCCTTAATTTTTTCAAATAGTGGTTTAAGAAAATCTTCCAAGGACTAACATAGTCCTCAATATACTTCTTCAAGGACATCGTTCTTTGCGCTAGAACCATAGATTCTATATCCAGCATCTTTAGCCCTCCATTTTCAATGTCATTAATCAAGGCTAACCGTTTAACCTTATCCTTTCCTTTCCAAATAAAGCTGTAAAGTTCTTTATTGACTGCCTGTATGAGATCTTTAGAGACATGAGTAAGCGAAGCTTTCGACATAAATTTCGAAATAGCAAAAGATTTAACGATTTGTATTTTTCCTATGAGTGTGAGTCCCCTCCATTTCCACACGCCTAATGTTTTTTAATAGACTTAATGATTGCTTCGAAGTTAGCCTTTTTCCTAGAAAGCTCATCATAGTCAAAGTGTACGCCTAAAATCTTAATTGAGTGTTTAAATTCATAGGAAAGCGATTTAGATAAATTTTGGACCCCTAAGCAAAAAAATTCTGTTTTTTCCTCATTTAATTTTTCCTCATTTAATTAATCTCGAAAACAAATCTAAATTAACAATCAGGTTCTCATATGAAGACTAATTTCTCAAAAAGCATGTCATGTCATCGGCGAAAAGAGAGATTTTCACAACTTCATCCTCAATTTTAATCCCTTGAATCTTATCATTCTGTCGAATACCACAAGCTAGAACTTCTAAACTAAGAATAAACAAGAGAGGGGATAAGGGATCCCCTTGTCTCACACCACGGTCAACATTAAAGTAGCTTGTCGCAAAACCATTATTTATTACGCAACTAGACACATTCGAGTAAAAGGTGCGAATCCACTGAATAAAAGATGGTCCGAAATTGAAAGTGCGAAGAACCTTTTATAAGAATCTATGGTCCAAAGAGTCAAACGCTTTTTCAAAATCAATTGTTACAAGGATACCCGACTGATCACTACATTTTGTATATTCTAATACATCATCAATTGTCCTGATGGCGTCAAATATTGATCTACCTTTCACATAAGCGTTTTGGTTGTAATGAATCAAGTCAGGTAGTATATTCTCTAATCGTTTAGCTAGCGCCTTGGAGGCAATTTTGGTGTCCACATTAATTAAGGAAATCGGTCTCCAATTTTTGATCAGCCTTTTATCTTTTCCTTTCTTTTCTAATAAAGTGATCACCGCTTGTTTCTGAGAGTTAGATAACTCTCCGTGATTATGTGCATAATTGAGACAAGTTACTAGATGTTTTCCAAGAATAGGCCAAAAGGCTAAGTAAAATTCTGCTGTAAGGCCGTCGTTGCCAGGTGTTTTGTTCTTTTGAAAATCATTCAAAATGTTGAAACATTCACCGATAGTCAATTTTTCCTCACACTTCTCTTTCTGTATTTCAGACAGTGTGGGTACGGATACGCTGTTAAGGAATGCGTCTAATGAGGCTTCACTTTCTCTAGTGGAGTTCACTTGGTAAAGATTTGAATAGAAACTTCTAAGTTCGTCCATTATTTCTTTGGGGTTCGTTGTCAGAGATTGATCCTCCTTAAGAATCTTTCGGATTGTGCTCTTTTTACCCCTAGAGCTCTCCAAGTTCAAAAAATACTTGTTGCTTTTCTCTCCTTGCTCATACCATCTGGCCCTTGATCGGATTATAGCGCCTTGTGCAATGTATTCATATTGAAGGTCATACTCGGTTTTCAAAATCTCTAGCCTATTCAGATTATCCGTTAATGGATCCTGATCACATAGCTCTTGAAGGATTGTCAATTTTTCCTCTAAAGTTGTCAATTTCGCCTTTCTTTCCCTCGCTTTGCGTTTACTGTATGAAATTGTCTCCTGTCTAATTTTGTATTTAATAAGACCCAAAGCAATCTGGGATCTTGTATATCTCTAAATTCTTCAACCCAAGCCTGGTAGTTATCGTTTATTAGAGCCACATAATCATTGTCATCTAATAAACTTGCATTGAACTTCCAGAAGGAAGGACCGTGTGATTTTTCTTCTATTCCATTAATTGACAACAGAATTGCTGAGTGATCAGACTTTATGGAAGGAATAATGCTTACCTGCTCAATCTCCTCTTGCAAGGCATTGTTGGTTAACCAAAAATCAAGCCTCCTTTGGATCATCGGAGTTTTCTGCGTCCAAGTAAAACGTCTTATTCCTGGGTTCCTAAGTCGCCAAATATCTACTAGATCGTACAGTAAGCAAATATTCTCAATCTGCTTAACTGATTCCTTTAATTTTGGTTTGCCTCCCCAACCATCAAGGTCGGGGTCTAAAATAACATTGAAATCTCCCCCAATTATTATTCTACAGTCGTCATCTATATCAATGTTATCCAATTCCTCCTTGATTTTGTCGAAAAAGTAAGTTTGCTCACTCGTTTTGTTTGGAGCATAGATGTTTACTAACAAAAACTTTTGATCTTGCACCAGCGCCTCGAGAAAAATAAAAGGATGGAGTTGCAGTTCAGATCTATTGCAGTGCTTGATTTTGCCTTACACTGATGACAGAGCTGCTGTTGACAGATTTTTTTAAAGACTATAACACTGTCCACGTAAGACGTTTGTTTTACTCTTAAAGAGAGAAAATGTGTGCCTTTTTCGAGACAGAAGACAGTCCAAACCATACCCTATCTAGCGACACGTTCCCGTTATGTCCAAAAAAGTGAGGGCCCTCAGAGCAAACAGATAAAAATACCAAATTTGTTATTTTTACTACTTTACACTTAGGTCATGTTTTTGTTTTAAGCTAATAAAACAGCCACTGAAATTGACCACGTTGCACATTGAATGTTATCCACCTTTTTTGTTTTTCATGCTGTCCAATTTGGTACCACACAAAACCTTTGAACATCCTTTATTGATTAATAACTATTTATTTGTAACTAATCTCTCACTTTAAGTTATTTCTTTTTTGTCAAAAAGTGGGTAGGTTGTCAGGGAAAGGGGCTTTATCACAAGAATAAGCTTCTTGACTAACAGTAAAAATTATTTCCTTATTTATATAAATTGGGAATGGATACTAATCTGGGAGAAGAGAGGGAAGAGGTGGGTGTTGACTGCCCTGTATGTGTCCTACTCTTCTCCTTGTTAAGTCCCAACAGTGACTGGTATCTTAATATTACATCTCCTGACAATATCACTGCATAAAACAAGCATACAGGTGTTGGGAATAAAGGAAATGATCAACAAAGATGAGATTTCTTGATGTTGAAATAGATTTTCCCAACTCGTTCCATAAGAATTATATGAGATCAGTGAGGAGAATGTGCACATTGATATTACAGCTCAAAGGTTTATTTTACCTGGTCCCCACCACCCTTTCCATCTCTGAGATCTTTATGTCTTTGTTGTTAACTATTTTTCAAGCTGTGGTCACACAAATGCATGTTCCCATTGGTTTTGTAAACAAGGGTATGACATCGTATTGTAACATTTGTTTTTCTTCAAACAGTCAAGGAGTAAATTTGAAAGAACTCAAAAGTTGGCTTATGTAAACCATATTGCCTGTGGCTTGGATACCAAGTGACCAATTTTTTTATTTCCTTTATGAGAAAGAAAAATAATTTTTGAACTTAGAGGGCCTTTACACAAGAGACCTCTCCAGGTCAGGTCGACCCTTCTCCGTCAACCTTCTTTGCTGAATTGCCGTCAGATTATCCTGATATTCAGATGGAGTGCACTCTATAAAAGCAAATTGTGACTCCAGTTTTAATACAAGAACCGTTTGTGTGTAATTATTGAAGGAAGTTTATTGAAACAACCCAAAGGTTTGTACTGTTGTGCAACAAATACGTGCATTTCTGCAGCTAATGAACATTTCACTTTGGATTTGTTTGTATAGGCCAGTCTCCTAGATCTTAGATTCGCTTTTGCACCCCTGATCAATAAACAACTTGGAATTGTTTTCTTGTTGTGATTGTTTGTTTGTCGACTTTGGATACCCAAACTTAGTATTGAAAATTGTTTGAAAAGACAGTAATTTGTCAGCCTTTTAAGACTTTTAACAGGCCTTAGAATTCAGTAAACTGAACATGTTGCAAAAATTGAAATACCTGCAGTGCCCCCGGGGATGAATCAAAGAAAAAGTGTTGGAATAATTGATTGGCATTCAGCAGTTAGAAATAAAGAAAAAAAATGCAACAACAATGTCTCGCGTTGCATCTGTGATTTTACAAATAATTGAAATAAATTCCCACACAAACCCTTACAATAAACACCAGCAGCTTGGGGACCTGTGCATGATAGACAGTTTTGCGGCCTGGTTACTTGGCTAATGCACCATTGCAAAGAGGCGGAAGTTTAAAGTTCGTAACCCGTCTTGAAAAAAACCCATTTTACATTGTTATCAGCTTAGTTCTTCTTTACACAACCTGCAGTAAAAAATCGTACTGCTGTTGACATATCATTTGGAAATCGAACATTCTTCTTTGCACCGATCTTTCCTGCGGACACGTTCTTTAAAAAGTACTTCTCGAAAGCTCGAAAGACTACTTCAATATCCCGGGGGGGGGTACTCGACCCATATTTGGGTATAGGTGAGCCGCTGAGGGTTTGAAACCCTGACCCTGGTTAGGACAAAAAAATCCTAAAATACATACCCTGTTTAGGACAACAAGCTCAATTATATTACCCTGTTTAGGACATGCAATACCCTGTTTATAATTAGGACTCACATACCCTGTTTAGGACAGAGAGGCCAAAAACCATACCCTGACCAGCGGCACATCCCCCTATAGGCCATATAAGGGAGTACCCCCCCCCCCCCGGGTTCAATATGCAGTGAACATATGTATCAACCATACCTGAGTAAAGGAAACGTTAAAGAGATGTATAATGACAGCGACGTGTTAGGCGATGAGGGAAGAAAGGCTCTGGATGCTTGTGTGAAGGTCAAGATTTACGGAAGACCAGAAAACCTACTCAGATATGACAGGCAGACAGCTGTAGAGCGTTTGCGGGAGTGCTATGCAGGGATGTTTCCACATTGTCGTCGTGTCGAGGGTGGCTATCGTTGGGTTAGAACATGGGTGGCACCTTTGGAGCATCTTTTGCTTCCCACTGAATTGAATGAACATGGGAATCCTTTAAACTTTGAAATAACTTATGACATAACTGATATCCACGAAGCACTTGCTAACGGTGATGAAATGCCTTACGTTGAAAAATACCCAAAACCAGGACCTGGGTCTGATGAATTGACAAAGGAGATTGAGAAGCGAAGAGGTGATGTTCAAAGAGAATACCAGGCGGCCGTTGCTGACCCAGATGCACGACTTCAATATTCTTGGCTTGTTGCACAGCGCCGAGTGCGGGACTGCTTTGCAGGGAATTTTGCGGGGGATGTTGGGTTACTTGAAGACAAGTGTAATCCAAGTGAACCATATAACATTATTGAAATTTATGATGCTGTTGTCCGTTATGAAGAGATGAGTTACGTTGAAAAATATCCACTGGGATCAGGATATTATCATGAGAATATCAGGAAGTACATTGATGCACAGAGGGCTGATATTGAAAGAGAGTATGAGGCCAGGTATGGTAGAAGCAAGGAGCAAAGCACCAGCCAGCCTCTAAAAAGAAATGAAGGATTAAAGTACTTCCTTCCCCTTTCTTCCTCCGATCCTCGTCGGTTTAACGGTTCTTATTACCAAATACTCTCCCCTGAGATTCCAAGTGTGGCAGATAGCATTACACAAGAATATTCTCAAAATGCAGCAGAGAAACGAGTGATGGATTGTTATGCTGAAGACTTCCCAAAAGGTTCACGTATACTTCCTTTTAAAAGCAGTGAAAGTGAGATGCCGCAACTGACCGAAAGATTTACCATTTTTGATATTCACCAAACACTTCAATATTTTGATGAGAAAAAATGTATCCAAAAATATGCAGAAGATGAGGGGCCTGGAGCTCATGATCTGAAGAAGATGATTGAAGTCCACAGTGAGGGAGTGAAACAAGAGTATGAGGAAGCCAAACGCAGTTTACCCAGGTACTCTCCAGAGGAGGCAGAGAGCATGGTGAGGGCTTGTTTTGCAGCAACTGCAAGGACCTTGCAAGACAAAAGGACAATATTTCCTGTTAAAGAAGATGAAAGGGGAGAAGTAGAATTCCACCAAACATATGACATATTTGATATTCACAAAATGTTTCTTCATTTTGATCAAAAAGAAGAACAATGTGGATATTCTGTCAGGGACACATCAGATATTAAAGTACACAGGGATTCTGTCAGAAAGGAGTATCAGGAAGCCAAAAGAAAACTACACGGATATTCCCAGGGTGAGGCTGAGCGCAGAGTAAGAGATTGCTTTGCAGGTTGCTTTCTGGAAGATACAGATGTATTTCCCTTTAGAGAAGATAATGGTAGGATTCCAAACATCTACCAGACTTATGATATTTTTGATGTTAAAAAAGCAGTCGATCAATTTGATGGCAAAAAACTTTATGATAAGTACATAGATGAGAACGAACCTAACTTTAAAACAAAGAATCTAAAGGTGGATCAGCAAAGAGATGAAATTGAAAGAGAGTATGCCGATGCAACTCAGAAAGTTGAAATTGAACATGGTTCTGGCTTTATCATTCATGATCACTTTATAATTACCAATAAACACGTCATTGAAGATGCACTGTATGATAAAACTAAGGAAATTTGTGTTTCCAATGAAGCCATTGGAGAGCTTCGTTGTGAGGTCATTCATTATGATGCAGGTAAAGATTTAGCACTTCTTTATTGCAAAGAGCTAAACTTGACACAAAATGGAATTTGCCCAATGCAGTTGTCCAGCCAACCACTGTTGTCAGGGATGCAAATTTTTTCTCTTGGTTATCCCATGAGTCATACAGATGAAAGAGCTCTTTTTGTGAATGGTCATGTTTCCGGTTCAAAGAAAACTCTTTCAGGTCACACAATGACAGTACTTAATTGTGCACTCAACTCTGGCAATTCTGGGGGCCCAATATTGTGTTGGGTCAGTGGTCAACTGAAAGTAGTAGGTGTTGCAACGCAGAAACACTTTAAAGAGATTTTGACTTTTGAGGAAAGGGAAAAAATTGAAAAAATTCGAGAATCATTGCAAACCAGTACTATCTCTGGTGTTCCAGACGATGCTATAAAGTATGCATCATTTGACCGTAAACATGTTTATAATCCAAGACCTGACCCTTGCCAAACACCAATGTTTTTGCTGACATTAAAACTGTATGATGCACTGGAAACCCACTCTCAGTTTAATTTAAGTAATGCATTACCAGGGCACTGTGTGGCTGAGTTCATCAAAGAAATCACCAGAAAATACACGGGAAGGGGCAAAGAGGAGTTGTTTGATGTAGTCAAGTGGTCTGAGGATCATGTGAATGTTTTGCCCTCTGGTCACCGTTCTGCCTCTGAATGTTGTGTTCAGTGAAGACAAAATAATTATTGTTGGTTTAGTTTTTGCGTGGGTTTCAATTGTCATATTTTGTGATTGTTCTTAAAGGATTGTGAAAATTATTCCACAGAGAGGAAACCTGAAAGTATTACTACATATACTTGTCATGACAGAAATGTGGGGTGGTAATCACAGTACCTCACACCTATCTGACAAAGATTTGTTTTTTTTGTTTTTCTGTTTTTGTTTTTTGTGTATGTGTTTTTTGTTTGTTTGTCTTTTTCTTTTTCAAGGTAACACTCTCTTTTGCTGTTTCATCTTCTAAAAGCGTTTGGCTTGGTTGAAAAGATAAGACTTCGACCTTTGTGGAAGGACAGTTATGACTGGTCTGTGTGCCAAAGTAGAGCTATTCATTTTAGAGCAGTTTAAATGGTCAGTTTTGCTAAATGTTTGGAAATTGTAAGCCCTAAAAGAATATAAGGCATTAGGGTAGCTTTTTATCTGTGTTTTTACAATAATGAAAATTCATTTAGGAGTGTGGCCTTTGAGCTTTATGGTCATGCAGTGGCTCATCCGATAGGTCACTGGTATATTAGAACAAGGGAAGCATAAAGTATGGGCAGTTTCTCTTTCCAGCCGATTTCGTGCTCGCTCCCTGGTTCGTTTTCCTTGACTATCCCTTAGTGGAAGGAGAGTCTGTTCGTTGTCTAAGGGAAGCATTACCCTTGCATTGTTAAACCTTTAGTCATGCATACTGTGCTCATTTTAGGGTCTGGGAATACAATTGTGAAAATATGTGACTGTTGAAATGAAAGCTGTTGATCAGCACTTGCATGTAGTGCTGTTTCTTTTCAGTATGTGAATAAAATCTTGAAGTGTGATCAAGCTTGGATTTGAGCATTATTTTATTTCACTCTCCATTTTTTTCAGGAGAAATGTTTGAAAATCTTTCAGATGTAATTTTTGATGTTATAATTTACCAGTACATGCTGGTCATAGGAGAATCATGACAAGCTGATTATATCCAGCGACACATGTATGAAAACTCTGGACTGCTTACTGTAGGGAATTAATTGCTGTACCAAGCATTGAACATTCAGCTTCTTAATTCACAGTTGTGTCAATAAATCTATTTTACCACACAACTGATGTCTTGGAGTAGCAGTTTTTATAACCTTGCAAATGGTGCGAAGAGTAATTATATAAAAAATGTTCAGTAACGTTGTATTAGTGATTTGAAGTGGCTAGATTAGTTGTCTTCAAATAGTTTTTATGACTCTTAGGTATATGTTCTTTAGCTTGTAGTTGGCAAGTGTGTATTGTTATTTTTGTGTAGTAATTAAATTGCATTTCATCGCAGTTAATAACTAAAAGCTTTTTGTTCTTTTAGAATTATATCCAGTGCCATATGATATCCCTGTTTGTAAATAAAGAAAATGTACCAGTGATGACATCTGTGGTGACTTTCTTTTTCTCCAAGAGGCTGCTGAATGAAGCAGTTGTAATTTTTTTTCAATTACACTAAGCCATCAAACCAACAGGGAGCTGCTTGTATCTCTTAGTTGGTTGAGGTGATTCCCTTCAATTGCATTGCGCATCCTTTCTGCGCATCAGTTAAAAATAGACCAATTTCGATATAATTATTAAAATTCAACTTAAAACAATAGACATCACATCGAGGCTTGGGGGACTAATATAAGGATTTATATGGGTTTATTCCCCCAAGCCTCGAAATGACGCCCATTGTTTAAGAGTGAATTTTAATATATCGAAAGTGGGCTATTACGTGATTAGCGCATGCATGAGCACGCGCACCTTTGGAACTTGGTAGGTTTTCTATGAAAACTGAGCAGTTCAGAGAAGTAACCGGTCGTTCTCTCCTAAACGAACTTAGTGACCCCCATTTTTTAATACATAAATTCAAATGGCACACTGTCGAGTACAATATATCGCTATTTCAAAAAAAGTTAAGAATTCTGCTTTGAGATATTTTTATTTATATGCCAAAAAGAACACGTCTTTAGGTACAGCAGGGTATGTACGCACGCGGCAAGTTCTTTAATTTTTTTCATATCCTTAATTCCTGTTCAACTAAAATAGTATACAATGCAAGACAAATATCTAATTTGTTGAACTGCTACAATATTTCAAAACAAGCAATGACTTTTTAAAGCAATTGTAGTTCTCATTTCTGATTACTTGGGTTTCTTAGGAAAACCTTGTGGGTCATATAGTTGCTATCAATGGCTATCCATGTTGTGCCAAAACAAGCTCGGTGACCCCTATTTTTTATTGCATTTTTCAAATGTTCTAAACATAATTATGGGCCATTTGGACCAAGTATTGGAGAATTTTAAATATGACTTCTATTTCTATGGAATTACCTTAATAGCTTAGTTGAGAGAGCACTGCAGCAGTTGCAACCACCAAAAAGTTGCATAGTTACATGCATGTAACTGCAAGGGTCTTCCAGGTATTTTCACTCCTAAAATTTATGCTGGGGTACTGTACCCTGCAATGGACTAGCAGCCCATTCAGGTCACGGGGGGGGGGGGGGGCAGGGTTAGTGGTGATCCTCGTCATTTAATACTGCAGAAGCTGGGTTTGAGCTCCTGGGGTTGGGGGCAGACATTGTAAAAGTAATTATGGCAGTGGTCCAGTAGTCAAGAGCATGCTGGGCAATTTGCAAACGAAATGAACGGTAACGATGTAAGTTATCAGCATTACTGGTATTTTCTCTGGCTCTTCTAGTGACAAATACACATATGGTTGGTGTTGGGGGAGGGGGTATGCCTTGGAATTGTAAATTGGAATTGTAAAACAATCTGTCTGCTTTCCCTGAGTGTCATTTGTATCGGCTTTCAATGCTGAAAAGGTGTTGCACTATCAGGTTTTGCAGACTATCTGGGAGTTCGCTGTTAGCATTTATAGTTTAAGGGTGTTCCAGGTTGTTCTATGTTCTTGGATGATTCACTTGATAAAAGGGTGAACATTCGACGCCTAGTTTATGAAAGCTCTTAAACTTAGTTCTTACCTCAGTACCTCCTCTTACCTATGATCACATAAGCTCAATTTGTAAGAAGGCAAGTCAAAGAATCAGCATTCTCATGAGACTTAGAAACTTAATTCCAACAAAGGCTAAGCTAGTACTATTTAAATCAGCGCTCTTACCGTACCTTATGTATTGCCAATTAGTCTGGCATTTTTGTAAATCAAGTGATGTGCGAAAACTAGAAAGACTGCAAGAAAGAGGACTGAGGGTGGTGTACAGAGACAAACATGCAAATAATTCAAAATTAGTAAGGAGGGCTGAGCTGCCAACGCTCATGAATAGGCGCTTGCAGGATATATGCATTCTTATGTACAAAGTGAAGCACAAACAATGTCCAATTACATCAGTAATATTTTTAATGATCATAATTCTTCCTACTTTAAATAAGACAATCAGACTTCTCCATTCCTAGTTACAATACTGTGACATATGGTAAGCATTCTTTGCATTATCTTGGGTCTAGGTTCTGGGGAAAATTATCTTCAGATGTTAGTTTGGCAAAAAATCTAAATACTTTTAAAAATAAGATTCGTAAATCTGATGTAAGTTCATTGGTGAATGATGGATGAAAGGGCTGCTCCCTCTGCTCAGCATAACTGTATGATTTTATCACTTTTTGCATCAACTTTTTAGTGATTACTATTCGATCATTAGTCGACTATTATTCGATTATCAGATTAGAATTAGCAACTACTAGTTTATTAAATTAGTATCAGTTTCCTTAATAGTTCTATTACATTTTTGTTTCTATCTTAAGTTTTTGTATATTGTTATTTTGTGTCCCCTAATTAGTATGGGATTATCCCAAGCTACATGGTTTGACACGTAGATAAAGTTTCTCACTTTTACTTACTTACTTCAGTTCTAATGTCTCATGAACCATTTCAAGTGTGGTTGAAGTTTACACCATAGTGATATCTGGTATAATGTAAACACAGCTTTAAAAGAAGTTGACTTCACTGGGTCTATTAAGGCATTAATGCAAGATGTTTTAATGTTAAAATTAATTTCTGCCAAACCTGAACATGAGATGGTGCCAGTGTTAAAATCCTTGATTCTTAAATTTAAAAAAGTAGACTGAAATAAATGTGTGTTTTAAAGTGCAATGCTTCAATGCTTTGTTTAGTAGAGCCAACTTTGAAGAAATGTTTGTTTGTTTATATACTTTGTTTGTTTGGTTGTTTACTTCACCTATACATTATATACTTATGATTGATGGCTTTCTATTCTGAAGTTTGTAAGCATTTTCTTGAAGTTTTTTTAAGTGCTCTCTTACCCCAAAGAGTCAAAGAAGCATATTTTAGCATGGGGGGGGGGGGGGCGTGAATCATGCAAGAAGGGATGCAGCATCGCGACATAATACTAGAATATGCATATTTTTGTCCTAAAATTGAGAAATGCCGGTCCCTCAGCTAACCGGAAGTGCACTCTTTCCCCGGAAGCCGGTTCATTAGTGTGGTTACCTGGCGCCACATGTGAAGAAGAGGTTTGATGGTATGGTTCGTAATGATCAGGGGTAATGATGGTCAATGATCGAAAACAGAGTGCTCAATAAACACAATTACAAGTAATAGTGACCAGAGACGTTTTCAGCCACACTTGCTGCAGGAAAAGATCGCATTGTACAATTACAGAATCGATGTAATCGTTAAACATAAACACCGCAAAAAAGGCATAAACACTGCAACACAGAGGCATGATTTGCAACGGTGATTTGCTAGGCGATGAGGGAAGGAAGGCTCTGGATGCATGTGTGAAGGTCAAGATACACAGAAGACCAGAAAACATCCCGAAATATCATTGGGAGAAAGCTTGGGATCGGTTGGATAAATGCTATGCAGACTGGCCTCAGGGTCCTTTCGTCGGTCGTGGATGGTTACAGCACCAACTCTTAATTGCAGCATCTCGTGCTTCCCACTGAATGGGATGAATACGGGGATCCAGACAAAGGGAAAATATGTGACATTATTGAAATCCATAATGCACTTGTTAACTTTGATGAAATGCCCTATGTTGAAAAATATCCAAAGCCAGGACCCGGGTCTGATGAACTGAAAGAGTTGATTGACAGGAGAAGAGCTGATGTTGAAAGAGAGTGCCAGGAAGCCACTGCTAACCCAGATGCACGAATCCAATATTCCTGGCTTGTTGCACAGCGCCGAGTGCGCGACTGCTTTGCTGGGAGCTTTGCTGGGGATGTGGGGCTGCTTATAAAACCAAAGCGTGATCCAAATGAACTATACAACATTATTGATATTCACGATGCTGTTGTTTATTATGATGAAAGATATTTTTTAGAATCAGATTCTTATGTAACTTTTGGTAGTAATGATTAAAAAAAGTGGAAGGAACACCGTGCAGAAAGGGATGATGTTGAAAGAGAGTTTGAAGAAGCTATGATCTCTACCCCTGACAAAGTGGTAAAAGAATATTCTCGAGGTGAGGCAGAGTTACGAGTAAAGAATTGTTATCGTACATACATAGATCAACTACCTGAAGATATTCTTCCCACTAAAAAGGGCAACAATGGTGAATTTGCTGAAACTTACAACATTTTTGATATCCACAAAGCACTTCAGAAATTAGATGAAAGAAAGCTTCTTCAAAAATACCCGGATGAAGGACCTGGATCTGATGACCTGAGGAAGTCAATTGATGCAAACAATTTTGGTGTAAGGCAAGAATATGAGAAAGCAAAGTCCGGGTTTCGTAGATATTCTCTTTAGTGAGGCAGAGAAGAGGGTGAGTAGCTTCAGGTACTCTTCACCCTATCTACAGCCTGAACAAGAGAAGGAAGCTGAATTGCACAGGGATTCTGTCTCAAAAGAGTACGAGAAAGCCATGAGCAGACTACATGGATATTCACACTGTGAGGTAGAGCGACGAGTGAGAGATTGTTTTGCGGGCACTATTCTGATGAATCCCTGGTATGTTGATGCAGACATATTTCCCACCAAAGGAGAGAAAAGCGAGATTCCAAAGTCCCAGCAAACTTACAACTTGCGTAAAATTTTTGAAATTAAAAAAGCAAAGGCCCAACAAACTTATGACATTTTTGAAATTGAAAATGCAATTAATCATTTTGATCAGAAAAAGCTTCGTGACAAGTACCTCAACGAGAAAGATCCAGAATCTGTAAGAAAGAATAAATTTGCTGCTGACCAAAGAGCTGAAATTGAAGCAGAGTATATGAAAGCCACAGAGAAGATGGAAATTGAACATGGTTCTGGCTTCATCGTTCATGATCACTTTATAATTACCAATAAGCATGTCATTGAAGATGCAGTGTGTGATAAAACTAAAGAAATTTGTATTTCCAATGAAGCTGTTGGAGAGCTTCCTTGTGAGGTCATTCACTATGATGCAGGTAAAGATTTAGCTCTTCTTTATTGTCATGAGCTAAACTTGATGCAAAATGGAATTTGCCCATTACTGTTGTCCAACCAGCCACTGTTGCCAGGGATGCAAATTTTTTCTTTTGGTTATCCCGTGAGTCATACAGATGAAAGAGCTCTTTTTGTGAATGGACATGTTTCTGGTTCAAAGAAAACATATTCAGGTCACACTATGACAGTACTTAATTGTTCACTCAACTCTGGTAATTCCGGGGGACCAATATTGTGTTGGGTCAGTGGTCAACTAAAGGTAGTAGGTGTTGCAACACAAAAGCACTTGAAGGAGATTTTAACTTTGGAGGAGAGAGAAAAGATTGAAAAAATTCGGGAATCATTGCAAACAAGTACTATCCCCAGTGTTGCAGATGCTGCTATAAAGCGTGCATCAGTTGAACGTGCATCACGGGAGCATGCAATTGGTTATCATCCCTGTCTAGAACCTGACCCTTGTCAGACACCAATGTTTTTGCTGACATTAAAACTGTATGATGCCCTAGAAACCCACTCTCAGTTTAACTTAAGTAATGCATTACCAGGGAAATAAAATTATGTACTTGAGTTCATTAGAGAAACCATCTCTAAATACAATGGGAATGGCATAGAAGAGTTGGTCGAGTTAATCAAGTGATCAGAGGACCATGTAAATATTTTGCCCTCTGGTTACTGCTCTGCCTCCAAATGTTGTGTTCAGTGAGGACAGAATAATTATAACATTATGGTAGGTGCATTTTTCACAAGGATTTTTGTCTTTTTATTTCCTTGGACTGTGAAAATGAAAGGTGCAGAAATTTTTATTTTATAGATTTGAATGGAAAGTCGATTGTGTTCACTTAAGAACCTTATTTGTTATGACACAAATGTATGGTGTTAATTAATGTACACGACACATAGCTGATAAAAATCTGTTTTTGGTTATTGATTTTCTTCTCTTTTGTTATTAATTTCATGAAGCAGAGGCTTTGTGTTTGAAGGGCTTGGTGGGAAAACTGATCGAGATAAATAGATATTTGGCTTTAAAATCTTAAATTTACTAGCTTGCAGAAATTGAACTGCTTGTAATTTATGAACATTAAACATGTTAAAAGTTATTTTTTTTAAAACCTGCATTCAAATGCAGTAGGTTTTTTCACCTTTTCAAATCAGAGTTTCAGTCAACAAATTTATTAGATGAGACAACGCTTTGAGGTCGCAGTTGATAATATCTTTGCAAATGGATGTACAGAAAATTTGAAATTGTCAGAGTAACATTCTATTGAATTACTGTATATTTAGTTGCTGTAGTACTTGTTTGCAAATAGCATAGTTAACTCTTAATTAGTTATGCTTTCTTACTTATAATTAGCACGTTTGTGTTTTTTTCCAAACTTTGAAATTAATTATATTTGTTAGTTATTTTATTTCCTTTAAGTCACTTTTGATCACAGTTGTCAAAGCTTCGATGAGTTACTTTTATCTCAAATACCAGTAGTCTTCTTTTGCATTAGTCAGCTGCTCTAAGAAATCCCTGTTTGTAAATAAAGAAGAATATTAATGTAGCAAGGATAGTTCTGTGGTGATCTTGTATTTTTCCCACAAGAGTGCTTGACCAGTCCTCTTATTATTCCTCAGATCCTGCAAAGCGAAATTGTATGAACTATGGAAATCATCTGTGAAAATGCAGCTAGCCGCTCACCGAATGAAAAACTGCACTAACAAATTAGGAGAATTCCTTAAGTAATGTTGCGGAAACAGCACAAGGTTCAATTCCAGCCATTTTGACCACTTGCATTCTGAATGAAAACTGGGCTTCACTAAATAGCTAGAATTAATGCCAGCCTGGCTGCACTTGTCTTGGAAAGAGGTGTAGCCTTAGCCTGTCTTTCTTCACCTATATCACCTCGACCCTGGCAGTATAGCTTAAGACTGTGAAGGGCCTTATTACCTTTAAAAGCCAAGCGACTGCTGTCTATTTGCTGCAAGCTTTAAGCGCACTGTTGTAAAACAGGTCTAAGGAACAAAATTACATTTATCTCACCACTCAAGTGACAAATGTTGCGTAAATGTTTACGAGAGTTTGGTAAAACAGGTCCGAAATTCGTAGCTTAGATGTCAAAATGTTTAAATTTTAACAAACCTTGTAACTTGAAGGATACTTTTTTTTCAAAACTGATGCTATAATACTGTCGGATGTTGCCAACAACTTTGTCAGCAAAAAAGCATACAAGAAGCACCTTGGCAAATTTTCAACGATGTCCCCATAAAGGTGTCCTTTTTGACGAAATCGTCACAAACTGTGGCATAGTGAACAATGTTAGTATTTATCAGACGTGATTTTTTGTATGCCTTATGACCTTTGATGGGGGGAGGGGGGGGGGGGGGGCTTTGACAAAGCCAATTTTTCTCGGCCCCCTCAGTTTTTTCAACCTTGCTACAGGCCTACATTTTGGCCTGAGTTTTAGCCATCTGCTCTGATGGCTTACTCCTGCCCAGAGGATATGACTGGGCTGGGCATTCAGGTTAATTAACCGTTTAAGCCCCAGTTTCAATATGTATATTCTCCTTAGTATTCTCCATCTTATGGCACTAGTTGGGAGAATTTGGATATGGGTACTAAGTAACCAGTTGATTATAATCACCTCATATCTAACAAGTGCAAGTTGAATAATTGCTTTATCAAAATTTTCAGCTGAATTTTTTTTGCCATGTTTTTGGACAAAATGTTTGCTTCATGGTGAAAATTATTGAGTGCTGTGGCACTTGACTTGGCATCATTTGGACCTGCCAAAGAAAGACAGAAAAAATGAGGCTTGAACAGGATTCGAACCCATAACCCAGAAATTACTGGGGCTGTGCTCATCCAAGTGAGCTGACAAGCCATCTGGGAGCTGTCTCTTAGTTGGCTAGATAGCTTAGTTGGTAGAGCACTGCACCAGTATAATTACAGTGTCCATGGGTTCAAATCCCGTTCAGACTGATCTTTTTCAGGGTTTCTTTTTGCAACTGCTAACATTTTGCATAGGATATTCCATGTGCGTGTGTTAAAGTTTTCAGTCTGCAGTTCATGTATATGAGAGTTTATATATTTCACTTGTAAAATTTATGCTGGGGGTACTGAACCCTGGAATGGACTAGCAGCCCATTCAGGAGTGGGGAGAGGGGGGGGGGAGTAATTTACAGTACTGCAGAAGCTGGGTTTTAAGTGGTTGGATTGGGGGTGGTGTGAATGCAGGTGGAGGTGGTAAAAGTAAGTGGTTAGCATGCTGGATGTTTTGAAAAGTTAATGGATGTTTTGTTATGTGCAATAGAAAACATTTGATTTTTACTTTTCCTTCTTACAACTTAGCATTAAGCATCTAGTCATCTTCATTATTTCCTCTGGCTTCTCTAGTGAATGATGTATGCACCTTTGGTGTTGGGAGGGGTACACCTTGGAATTAATTGTTTTAGGGGTACTTGTGCCCCCTAGAACTGGAAACCCTAATTTAACCTCAAAATCTTTATCCTTTTTCAGACAAAGGGGCAATAACCCTCACCTCATCTGAGACCAAAACAGCAAAATATAACTGTATACTCTTTCAAAATGGCTCGTCAAATAGACAAATCCCTCCCCCCCCCCTCCCCACCCACTTTCCTTCACACTTCACAGCCTTGTTTCCCAGTCAGGAGGAGTATTGCCTGCCTCCGTTCCCTGGATGTCATTTGTATTGGCTTTCATTGGTGAAAGGGTTGTGCAGTACCAGGGTCAGCGGAGAACATGGCATGCAGTCAGTGTTGTTAACATGTGGCTGGTATTTTTAAGGGTGTTCCAGGTTTTTCCATGTTCCTGGATTTAGTATGAGGTGAGAAAGGGTGAGCATACCACCCCTAAATTAAAGATGGGTCCTATTTCTCACCTAAAAATAGCTATATATGCCATATCTGATAGAACATGAACTGCAATGAACATGCCAATTTCACTGAGAAATTGAGACTAGCTGACCCATAATGAAAGCTCTGAAAATTTTCTCACCCCAATTTTCATTTTGTGGGCTTTTTCAAGTGTGGTTGTTCAAACTATATAAATTATACTGATTTCTGGTAAAAGGAGTTGATTTTACTGGCCCCTAGAAAGACTAATTAATTAATGTTCTTTTTCAGGAGAAGAGGAAGCAATCCGAGCCAGCTGACTCAGATGATGACAGTGATGAAGAGGTACTCATGGGGGAGGGGAGGGGAGGGGAGTGGAGGGGAGAGTGTGTCCAACTTTATAACATACAGTTCAATCTCAGGACATGACGTGCACACCCTAACCCTCAAAACCCCAATATTAACACTCATCTTGTCCTCATAGTTCTCCATATATTTGGTTTGTTTCTTGTGGGGAGAATTTGCTTAAACATTAAACATTTCATCTTTGTTTCCTCTATTCTCATGACCTGTATGTTTGGTCAACCCATGATGTGATAAGGAAAAAATTAGCTGCTTGTTGCTATTGGGGCTGAAAAGGTTTACGGAGGGGGTGTTCGGGTACTCCCTTCAATTTAGAATAGGTGTGTGTTGCAAAGGTTCTTAAAACCTTACCCTGTTCAAGGATAGGAAATCGAAACTTGTTATCCTTTTTTAAGGCCCAAACCCCCAAAATTCATATTCAAGGGGAAAATGATGAGTAATAATTGTCGGAACAGTTCATTCTTATTTCTTTTCTGTAACATGGGAAGGTTAGTATCAAGCATAGAGTACTAGTCAGACTAAGCCTAACTTTTATACGCCATAGTACACTCCCCCTGGAAAGGGTTAACCCTTTAAGCCCCAGTATAAAAAAAAAAACACCCAAGTAAGTGTGTAGCTGCTTCCTTGGTCCTTTGCGAGGGGTTTGGGGGGAGGGGTAAGCCACAATATTATTGCTCATTCAGTCCTGGGGATTCGATATGCAACCAAAATTGACAGTGAAATATTCAAAGAAGTCAGAAGTTTTTAAGGGGTGGTACACAGCTCTTACAAGGTCTTCTCTGGTTTGCTGGGAAAACAATAGAACAAACAACGAAGCAATGGATCCTAGCCCTGAAAACAATAGAGCTGCGTGATACCAAGGTCCAATGAAATTAGAGGTTGTTAAGAGCTGCGTGGTATCTGGTTTTTAAGATGTTGTATTTGTCTGGTTTTATAGAGTGTTGAAGATAAAGATTCAGACTCAAAGATACGAGATCAAGTGCGAAGTAAATTGAAGAAAAGAAAAACAGAAGACAATGAAAAAGGTGATGTTGATGAAAAAACAGCAAAGGATATATCTGGAAAAAGGTTGGTACAACAACAAAGGCATAAAAAGTATTGCGTGACCAGATATTTTGTTGATCAGATTGGTTTTATATCACTCAGTTCAAGTAATTGTTCAATAAACTTTTTTCTCAATAATATTAGTCGGGGTTAGTCAGTCTGTCGGTCATTCGTACCCTAGTCAGTGTAACCCTAAGTTTAGCACAGGTTGTTCATTCGCCGATCTTCATTTTTCTCCATTCATCACTCATTCAGAGGGAGAGACAGACAGACAGTTGGTCAGTCAGTCAGTCAGTTAGTCAGTCAGTCAGTCAGTCAGTCAGTCAGTCAGTCCGTGCGTCAGCTAATCATTCCCTAGTCAGACTTGCTCAGGCTGTTCGTTTTTCAGCCTTCACTTTTTTGTTACCAGGAAGGAGAAGGGGAAAAGACTCTTTAGAAGTTAGTGATAGAATAACTGTACGCTCCTGCCGGAAATTTCGGCTTTACCTCGGTGTAAGAACCTGTGAAACTCACGGATGACGTAAAACAAAGGAAACAAAAACATTTAAAACAAAACCGTACAGCAAAACAAAAGCTAGCAAACAAAGAAAATATTGTCAGGTTCTTACACCGAGGTAAACCCGATATTTCAAACCAACTACAGGGTAACTTTTATCCTTTAGCAAACACGAAGCCGAATATAAACGTCTAAAGCGAGAGATGATTGGATCAAAAAGAAAGAAGAAGGACGAGGAAGAAAAAAAAGACTCAGGTAGGATTCAGTTCTCTAAACTTTTAAATTAGTTTGAAGTCAGTGGGTGAGTGATTTCATGTTTTCAGAGTTATTTTCCTTCAAATCCCGGCTGAAAAAGCCATCAAGTTCGCATGTATCTTTCTGTCCCTCCCTTCCCCCCCCCCCCCCCCCAGCTGAGGGAGTGGGAATTCCTTTTAAGGCGATATACTTATTTTTATTCATTTTGGTAGAGAAAAATAATAATAGATGAAATAATAATTGACGACAAGTATTTAAGTACAGCAAGGGACACCAAAACAGAATATGCCAATAATTTAATGCGTGCCCAAGTTATAGAAAACAGTAAGAATAAAAATTGTACTGATAAACTAAAAGCAGCTAGTAATGTTCCTCGCTTAGTTCCGGGCTAAGTTACAGTTGGTGCATATTAAGGGTCTTCAGGATTATAAGAAAGTAGAAGAGCTTGTGTCTAATACCGGTAATTAAAGGACGGCTTCGAATGAATTAACCCAAGATCTAGAATCTAGGATCTGGCCTAAGATCTAGGGCCAGCCTAGCGTGCGAGCAAGGTCTCGGGAGGGCGGGGGCTGGTGGGGTTGGGGGTGCTCGTTTTCTCCACACTCCCCGCCCCTCGAGAGCTTGCTCGCAGCCTAGGGCCAGTCGGAGTGTACGGTGTTCTGGATGTTCTGTTAAAAAAGAAGTCGTTTTACACTTTCTGATAAGAAGTAGAATCAGGAGAAGGCCTCCGTTCGAAAGGTGTGGTTGTTTATGTTCAGATTATGAGAAAGAGAAGGGGGAAATTGCTATTTTTGTACAATGAAACTTATTTAGTCAGGCCACCAAGAACTCTTGAAAATATGTCTGGATTAATGAGACTGGTTCAGCATGTCATCAGAACAGAGGAGGAGAGAGCAGTTTTCAATTGAGTGTCGAAAGTAATTCGCGTTTTGCTTTGGTTCTGCTTTACTACGCTCTGTGATTGGTTAAAATTACTTGCGCTGCTCTCTCAACCAATCAGATGTAAACCAAAATCAATCGTGACTTGCTCGCACGCGTTTCGAGTTCTGATTGGTGCAATGTGTCGTTTGTGATATTTGAACGCGTTTCTTCGATGCCTTAAGTCCGGAATTAGTACACTGGACCCTCCCCCTCCTCCTTATGTCTACCCCTTTATTTTGACTCGAACAAAAACGCGTGCAGTGATTTTCTAACCTGAACAACCTCCAGCCAGATTTTGGTGACCCCTTGCGGTTCTTAGGCTATATTCACGTGGCAGTTTCAAATACGGAGTATATGTGCGCGTGTAGTAAATTTTCACGGGATCTATTTTGTGTTCATCGTGAAGGAGAAATTCGCCAAACTCACAAGCAGAATAACCTGCAAAAAATTGAAGCTGTACGGTTTAGTATGTCTCAATTTTGTTCTTAAAAATTTTTCCAACGTAGTTTTAAGACAGCAAACCTGAGATTGCCTCTTTGTATTTTCCCGGCTTGCGAGCTTTTGAATTCCTTTGTTGTTGTTGTTGTTGTTTTTTTTTTTTTGTCAATTCAATCGTTCGTTTGTCCAGGCTCTTTTTATTTACCCATCTGTTGTTTCTTTTCTTTCTTTTTCTAATCTTGATACGATGACAATTCAGCTTCTGTGTAAAATTGCATTGCTTTGCGTCCCCGTTATAGCCAGGGCTCCCTGTACATGAAAAGTTTTATAAATAACCTGTGGTTATTTAACAAAGGATCCGCCTCCTCTTCTTTTTTTCTTCTCCTGCGCCAGTAAAATCCGTTACACTTCTTATCAATTTTCTTGGCCCCCTATGCTAGTATAACCCATCTGTAGCATTTTAAAATTTGAGAGTAGTAACTGCAAGTCTTATTTTAAGACAAAACCATTCAAAAGCAATGGCCACGTGTTTGTTAAAACGCTGTCGTATGGCGATTGTTTTTCAATGATTTATCTAAAGCCCTGTCAACTCCTATACATTTTTTGGTTCATCCGGTGAAGTGAAAAGAAATTCAAAACATTCCCTTAAGGGAATCCGCAGGGATGTATTTTCATTCATTTTCTGTTTTTCAACGTTGACGTGTCCGATAACGCCCGAATCATCAGCTTTTTAACTTCTTCGTCTGTCTTAAGAATGCGAAAAATTGAAACCAGAAAAAAAGCGAAGGTCTTCTTTGAAACTTACAGCAATTTTGAAATGTAGTGTGAGTCAGCTCTGAAATGATTAATTTGGTTTTGACCTAAATTGTCAGGCAGCACTGGTGGTTCAGTGGTAGAATTCTCGCCTGCCACGCGGGAGGCCCGGGTTCGATTCCCGGCCAGTGCAGATTTTTTTCTTTATTGTCCTTTTTTTTTTAATTGGCTGAACTGAACTGTCAAGGCGTATACATTGTTTCATCCTTCTTTTCTTACCTGAAAAAGGAATTTGTTGAATTTACATGAGTCCGAATTTTTGCTCCCATTGCCCTATTGCAGTAGTAGAACTGCAAATTTCTCGTTTCGCGTCACAAATAAAAGTATCGCCATTAACCGTATACCCCGAAGACGGAGTTAAGGGATTGTTAGTTTAAAAACGCGTACAGGCAGGTGTGGAAATATAGAAGTCCAGGATAAATTGTTTTAGTGCTGTCACTGAAAAAAAGGAACCTTCTTTTTAAAACACAAGTAACTATTGTTTGAAGACGTCTGAATAAACTCTTTTTGAGAGTTTGACAAGTATTGGTTTTTCCTAATAGTGGTGATAAATAATTATGTTAGACGATGAAGTTTCATTTCCATAAAAAATGAAAAATTAAATTGAAAGTTGAAAAAAACGAGATCATTTTTTTCGCTGCACTTAACAATTTTTCGACTTTCTGTTGTGTATTTTTTTTATTCTGTTTATTGTGTTTTATCAGAGTCAAAAGAATCAGATGTCTTGGCCGCGTTTCACGCTGAACAAATATCTTACCTCGAGAAAAAGAAAGCGGCTCAGAAGAGAAAAGGTGAAGGAAGAGATGAACAGGTAATATTTCTCTTTCAATATTAACCCTTTAACTAGCTCCCAAGAGTGCCTGAAATCAAAATTAAAGATGAGTCGCGAATTTCATTTTGTAAGATAATTAAGTATAAATAGTACCATGTAAAAGTACTGCTGATGAGATTTCATTTGAATGGTCACACCATGGGATTTCATCCTCAGACTTAGAAGTTAGAATCACCTTAAATCACAATAATGTTCCATAACAAGCTGCAGTTATTTGTGTTGTCATGCAATAATAATAATAATAATAATAATAATAATAATAATAATAATAATAATAATAAATAATAATAATAATAATAATAATAATGGTGATTTATATAGCGCTGTTTCTACAAGGTATTCAACAGCGCTTTACAATATTTAACAGTAAATAATAGAAATAATTAAATAATACAATATCAATTAAAAATACTTTTAAAAGACAGGTCTTAAGCTACAAAGTATCAATAATAATATTGACAATATTTACAATAAAACAACAAAATAATTATATAATACAGTGTCAATTAAAAATACGCTTAAAAAGAAAGGTCTTCAGCTTAGTTTTAAAAGTAGTCAACGACTTGCAGCTCCTCATATCCTCTGGAAGAGAGTTCCATAACACTCGTGCAATATATGAAAATGCTCTTTGACATATGCACTTTAGTACCGCGTGCACTGGTACACAACTCGTCCCTGAACCTGTCACGCAGTGTTGTTTTGTCACACACACTGTCAGCCGGCATTCGAACTACAACAACAACAGCAACCACTCTATGCTCTCTCCGTCTCTTAAGCGCTTTCAAAGAGCTTCAACCTGCTCAGATTTTCATAACAATCAGTGAGAACCCAAATTGTTCAGTGTTCTCGTTTTGCCCGCGCTTTATAGTCAAGGAGCTATTTTCTGAAAAGGCCTTATTTAAAGAGTTGGTTCAACCCACGATTCAGAAAAGGTTTGCCACTGGATTTGAAGAATAACTGCTCTTTAACACTAGGTACTATCTAGTCCCAAATTGTGGTACCATTAACGAGATAAATGGGGTCCGTTTCCCAAATATAGCACACAGTTTGGAAACGAGGCTTAACCAATATTACCCTTGTAAATTTGTCGTCTTTCATCACTGTCCGGTGTTCTCGCTTTGCCTGGGCGAGAATGTTGTCTTTGGCTGTGCCTTTTTCTTTCTCATCATTGCCTTCGTTTCCACGTAGAACTTAGCGCTTTTGGCGGAATTTCAAGCCAAGCTTGTACAGTCCCCAGAAGAAGAAGAAGAAAAGGAAGAAGATAACAAGAACGGAAATGAAAACGAAGAGGGAGATGACACGGGATGGTAAGAGACTCCTCTGCATTCTGTAGCTTGCATTGTCAGCGCGCGAAGTTAAGCCACCGCCAAACCTTTTCCTTGGCATCTCCTCCTCATTCCCCTCGTGGCTTCGCCCCTCGTTCTCGCTTCTCCGCCACTCAAACTTCGTCTTTACGCCAACAATCCCACCAGAAACGTAAGCTAGTATTCTGCGGCCATATATAGGCGAGGCAGTAAGGTGCGTGTATTACTATCTACGGACAGTAAAAGATAGCTTGTTGCGGGCAATCATATTACGTGGAAAGATGGCGCGCTAGGAAAGGGCATTGTGAACGGAAAGAGTGCTCTCTACTCTTTAGCGCCTACCACTTGAAGGCAGCAGCGCTCACATTACTTTTCTACCTGCCCAGCCTTTCTTTTTCACTCCAGAAAATGATCGTTTGAACAGGCTATTAAACAGTGTGTGTATAATGCAGTAAGTAACAGTTATCACACGAGCGCGCGTTTGATAGGAGGTGATCAACAACGAACGAGACTCCTAGCGCCGAGTGGGTTCTGAACACCTTATATCCGAAAAGTGCATCCACAGAGGTCTAGGCTAGTACCACCTTGCAAAGCACCTTAGATAATCGATGCTCAGGAGCTAGCATTTCATTCATCACACTTGAAGATCCCATCCACAGACTCAAAAGTTAGAATCACTTTGTACAGCATAATAAACAGTACCACAGGACAGTACTGCTCAGTAGCTTTCATTTGAATGGTCACACTTTCGGATTTCATCCACAGAGTCAAAAGTTAGAACCACCTTGTTCAGCATTATAAACAATACCAGGACAGTACCGCTCAGTAGCTTTCATTTGAATGGTCACACTTTAGGATTTCATCCAGAGAGTCAAACGTCTGGTACCACCTTGCTCAGCATTATAAACAATACCACAGGTCAGCACTGCTCAGTAGCTTTCATCTGAATAGTCACACTTCAGAATTTCATCCCCAGACTCAAAAGTTAAAACCACTCAACCACCTTGTATAGCATTATAAACAGTGCCACAGAAAAGTATTTCTCGGTAGCTGTCATTTGAATGGTCACACTCGTCCACATACTTAAAAGTTAGACCCGTATTGCCCGAGTAACTCTGAATTCTTTATTCCAGGATGTTTCATTCTCTGACATGTGAAACTCAAGACAGACGAGCTAGGGATGCATTCATTGAAGACGAGGATACATTTGAAATATTTGATCCCCGAAATCCCATTAACAAAAGGAGAAGGGAAGCAAGCAAAAAATCCATGAAAGATAAACGAAGATAACACGGCAACGTCTCTGAAGACTTGTAAGTAAAACAATCGAGAGGACGAGCCCTGTCTTCTTGTTAAAAATCCTTTTAAAAACCCGAAAAGCGCCCCGTTCTTATCCTTCAATCAGCAACTGAACTGCACGAGCACTCGCTAACACGCCGAAGTTTGACATCATTCATTGCTTGGCAGCTTCCTGAAGAAATTGGCGGGTTCAAGGAATTTCACGGACAGGGGGTTTTAACAGAAGAACTCGCTTACTTCTTCGACAGCAAATTTGTCTTTATTGCGTTCTAGGAAGGCTATTTATCTTAATATGGAGTGGCCCAAGCGGAAGATTTCAACAACAAACAGTCCTGCGTCTGGACTTTCTGAACAAAGTAGCCTATTTGTTGAGAGGAAGAACGAGTGGCAATTGGCTTTGGCAATTTGTATTTTTTTTTTGGTTGTATCTGGATAACAGTTCCGCGAAAAATAAACCAGTGTTCTGTGATTTCCTGTTCCGTGGTGGGGGGATTGGGCTACGGGCGGTCTATCACTCCTCTCACCTCTAGGCCAGTTCATCACCGGCTTCCCAACAGGTGTTTCTTCTGGTCGGACACTGTCAGATACTCCTTCTCCATGACATTCTGGGTCGATCCCTCTTTCTTTTCTCACCTGTCGGAGCCCACTCCATCGCCACCTTCGCTGTTCTTTGTTGATGCTATCGTCCGTGTGTCCGCTTCATCCTATTCGTTTGACTGAAAATGGTTTGGACCCAGGAGCCATATCATACGTTGCTTAAGTATGATCATCCGGGTGAGCGTAGTCCTGAGAAGGACTGTGCTGACATTGACTGACCCTGAGCGCGTCATCATCAAAGTTAAAGGGGCAGTGTCACGGGGATTTTCCTCGCGTTTCGTCAAAACTTCGCTGAAATTGAGATTAAATGCCTTCATTCACACACAAAATGTTCCTGGAACATCAAGAGGAAGCCTATCAAGTGAATTTTTGCAAGGAGAGCAAACCATAATAAGTTTTCAATGATTTTTGCAAGATACAAGCACAGAATTTGAAAACATTCGCCAGACGTTTTCAAGTTGTAATCCACTTCCATCTTGGCTATCCGTGGCCAAAGACACTTAGTAATAGCTTCACTGAATTAGTATGGTGTCTGAACAAGAAAATGACCAATATTTTTAGGCTTTCATATATTTTAATGTGACTATTGGCTTTTCAGTGGGGTCAAACGCGAGCAAAATCCTCGTGATACTGCCCCTATAAGTTCGTTTCTCTTCCACCAAGTCACCTAGTTTCTGCACCCCTGTCGGCTGGTCCTCGTGCCAAGGCGCCGCCGGCTAAGAGGGCCAGTCGGCTCTGGGGACGAGAATGCCCTGTCGGCTCGCTGTGAACCCGCCTTTTATCTTCCAAGAACAGTTAGTTTTGTGAATATCATCTACTTGTGAATTCCGTGCAGAAGAGTCTTCACATTACTGGTTTTGTGACTCTCTTGAATTGAAAATGGGTATTTTTGGAAAAGAACTGGAAGCCACATTTTCTTTGCACTTGGACAATCTGTTTTTTAGTGCAGTTTTTCCCAATTAATGGTTGTACGGCGTTCGTAGTTTACAACTTGTGTCCCTATGTATGTAGTAAGTATTAATACGTACATTGAGAAAGATGGCCGATGTTTATTCCCTTGCTGGTGAAATTCAGCTAAATTTTCGGCAATTTCATTGGTAGATGAAAGCCTTAATCTGACTGATGTGACAGTCTGCTGAGAAGGTTTTTGTTCGATAACGTGGAAGCAGTTTTTCATAAGTAACTCAAAAAGGCTGTATGTAGCATGTGGGAGCAGTCTGTTTTTGACACCATACTACTAACAGATAAAACAGTTCAAACTGTTTGTCATATAAATCATTATCTAAACAAACGATTATGATACCAGTTTGTCTTGCACGAGTAATGATGCTCTTGAAAGACATTCTGCTAGTAGATCAGTTAGTTAAGTAGACAACTGATGCTAAAAAAACAACAGTTCGCTTGTGAAATGCAACTAGTTGCTTACAAAGAAAATAAAACAACTGAGCCCTAAGTAATTTCGGTGATCTTATCTTTTAAATGACGGGGCATTATTATACCTTTTAACCAAAAAAAATCTTTGCCGGCGCAGTTAACCACTTTAGCACATTGACATTACCTCGTGGTATTAAATGGAAGATGTCTCAAACTGTTGACGAACGTTTTGTTGCCCAAAACTTTATTAACAGAAAGCTATAAGTGTTTTGAAAGTTGTACTGAGTGTCTTCTTTTGCAGTTGATTAAACAGCGCTCAGATTTATTTGTTTTCGGCCACACGCCTCGAGTTAAAATGTGCAGAAGTGATTACCTTAAAATAACAAATTGGTTCATTTTTGGAAGTAATTGCAGATAATTGCCCTAATCGGAAATACTTTTGCCTTAAGTGGTGACATTCAGTTACGATAATTATGGTAACTTCATAACAATTCTGCTAAATGTAGTGAAGAGTTTTGAATCGAAAAACAGAAAAATCTTTTCGTGCCAATGTCAGCGTAACTCGTCTTCGATCCTTTCTCGTTTTGATCGTAGGTATTGTCCAGAAAACCCTTTCCTTATCTAACAATAAACGGCTACTGGTGATCGTTTTATTGCTCAAATTAAAGTGCAGCTAGTCTTCAATAATTGTTTATATCAAAAAAGAAAAGTAAATTTAGTTTTCCTTTGTAGAAGTCAGTTTAGCGCACGGCGAATCCCAGTGCAGCCGGTCTTCAATCTTTTCTCTGACCGTCGATATTATCGAGAAAACTTCTTTTTGTCTAGCAATTACATGGGACTGGGGACAGGGGTAAGGGGTGGGAAAAATCCCCCACTTCCCATATCCTCTCTTGGACTCCCCCCTCCCAGCCTCCCACCCTTTCCTGCGAACTTTTTTTTCTCGTCCCCGTGGAAGGTTTGTTATCGGGCAAAGTTGTATCAATTCTTTGCTTCCGAAGGGAAAAAAAAGAGGGCAGTGAGTGGGGGAAAAAGGAAAAATGCGACCTTGTGCGATATTTTGCAAAGAGAGAGGAGCGGGTCTACAGAGGCAGGGAGTAATAAGTCGGGCCGGGAAGGGGGAATTTCAGACGCAGTAGCTCACCCCCCACACCCCGCCCTTTTCACTGTTTTGTACTATCCCTTGAGCCCAGATTTCGTGCTATGGCATGCGCAGTTCAACAACACCAGCCATAATACTCTGCTAACACACGGGAAAACATGGGGATAAAAGGTGTATAATGGTTTTCTTAATTGTAAATTTCAAAAGATGATTAACGTAATGAAAAAATGGTGACTTCTTGACTTTGCGTCAGGAAAAGGACTGTCCTCCCTCCTCCCCATAGAAACTACCACCCGGTTAAGATACACCCACCCGGTTTCGTTTGTTTTCTGTGGAATTAGTACTCAGCCACAAAATGAAAAACATAGGGTACTGTAACTGGTACAATCCAGAAACTATTCTCATTCATATTTATGCCGCAGAATTCCGGAGTGCTTGGATGACATAACCCTGTTGTTGGAAGGTGGTTGCTTAATAATGCGCTGAATCCTCAAGGGCTATGTCTCCTTGCTTAAATTATCCTGTTTGCCAGATTCGAGGCATTTCGAAAGAGATAGGCAAGCCGGTAAGTCAGGAGGGATTTTCGGCCTTCCCACCTCCCCTTCGGCGACGTAACACGCAGTGTGTACTTTCACACCCAGCTGCTCATTGCCTCGGCCACAATCTTTTCCAGTAACTTAACCACGCAAGTCAATGAGCGGCATAAGCAATGAATGAGAATGGTATACACTTCGAAGTCGTGATTACAGCTGTCTTGCAGAGCACACCACCAGGTGCCTCCCGCGAGACAACTTGCGTGGCACATGAGGGCGCACGTACGGTGTTAATACGACTGATGTGAGTAGCTTTCTTTTTTTGTCAATTGACCAGTTGATAACTTGCAGAAGCGTGGTTCGGTAGACTTGTCTTCCACGTTATGGGTACAGGTTCAAATCCTGGCCTTTTTTGCTTTAGACGAGTTCAGATGAAGGCACGTTTTTGCCGAGTGTTCTTTCCGGCGAGACCCTTTTGATCGAGGGAAAGTATAAAACGTAAACGATTAAGCTCATCAAAGAGAGTAACAGAATAGATGTCTAGAGTTAGAACAATTAATTAAACACCAAAACTCTTTTATTTCATTAATTGTAATCTAGGTCTGTAGTTTTGTTCACGCCTCAGTCCTGCTCAAAATTGGGAGAAGAAAGACTGCTTTATATTTTTGCGCGGTTTATGACTATGTGGAAAAAGCAGATCTTAGTGAGGGCTATCAGAATCCAAAAAGAAAATAGAGGGTAATCATGCATTTTTCAGAGAAAATTAAGTTAAAATTTGGAAATAAATTGCCATACATTCGTTGTATTTTCATGCTTTTTTAGGTTTATGGTTGTTTTGTGGCTACCCACATTTTTCTTTTTGGATTCCAATAACCCTTGCTAAGATCTACTTTTTTCCCCATAGTCATAACCTTTGCAAAAATACATCTGTATCAGGAGGCACCATCCTTAACTGGGTAGTCTTCTGTTATCACTGGTTTCCAGACACTGAAAATGAAGAGCAGTCATGATGTATTAAAAGATCCAAAACTGAGTTCGCAGCCAGTTGTTGAGACTACAGCTGCAGTCCTGAAAGTAAGTTATCACAATTTATTCAATTCTCAGGCTTTAAAATTTGCATTTTTAGCTTTCAGGTTGGTTCAGCAGACGGGTTATCAGCAAGATAGCCCTGCATTTTGCCTTAATTAAAAGGCAAATTATCAGATGCAATGCCACTTCAAGAGCCGAAGCATTCAAAAGGTTTTGCTGCTAGGCTAAAGTTTGGTCCAAAAATCTGGGAAGAAACTTCAGCAAAGTTACTGAGGCTGAGAATTTCATAGAACAATAATTCCACTTGGTTTTCCTTTGAAAATGAGGTGATTATAACCCACTCAGTGCCTTTTCTGTCATTAATAAATTGCCTCACACGCAACAAGCACTCGTGGAATTGTTGTAATAACTCTAAATTATCCTGCTTCATCAATGAAAGTAAAGCCAGCACACTGGGTTTAATGGCCAACCTACATTGTCAATGTTTTTCCCTGGTTTCTATAACATGAAGGATTAACTAGAAGTATCACTATTCCCCCTGAATGAGATGTCAGTCCATTACTACATCCCCCCCCCACCCCACCTCCCGCCATCTCCCCGCGACAATTTGGTATGTTTGTCATAGTAAATCATGAGATCATGAAGAGGAGTTTCTGTATCCTAAATCTGCCAGTATCCATGTATACTATTAGACCTGGGTGGTGAACTACTACCGGTATTCAGGGTTTTCCTTTTTGGCGGGCAACCGGTGATTTTCGCCGCCTGTAAAGGTCATCGTTGCCCGCGAGTATTTTGTATACAGCACCACAGGCCCTCCAAAAGTGTGCTGATGCAACCATTGTATTTCCGCCTGTGTTTGCTACATCGACTGCAGCATTATTTCAAAAGGAAGACCCTGGGTATTATCCCTGGGTGACATTCTGCAGAGTGTAATGTTCTGCTTAATATCAATCAGTCAGTTCAGTAGTGTCCTCAAGTAGAATTTGAATTCTTAACTTTTTGACGAGAAGACCCCACCTGCTCTGCACAGCCACACCGAAAATAGAAACAAGAATACTAGGAAGAATGTCACAAAAAAGGACTCTGAACAAAAAATAACGGCTCTGTACGTGCTTTGTACAGGTTTTGTCCATTTCTTCTCCATGCATTCTCTGCAAATACAGCTTCTATTCAGCTCACCGGAAGTCGATCATTCTCGTCCCCAGAGCCGCTTGGCCCTCTTAGCCGCTTGCGACTGAGCACGAGGACCCTTGACCGGAAGTCAGCTCTCAGTTTCTCGGAAACTATTTTTCATACTTTACTTTATTACAAATTTATGGCATGAAACGGTAAAAGAAAAGACTCTAGATCAAATACAGTGTGTGTCATAAGGACGGTCAGCAAAATAGTCATACACCCCATACAAAGCAGACCACCTTAAAAGACGAAAAAAAGACATGAAGAAAAAATTACAAAATATCAATATTGACAAAAAAAATAGTAATAACTACTCACTTCTCGAAGAGAAGAAGTCTCTTACTCCCTTCTTGAAACTAGAAACACTTGATGCTTGACGAACGGACAGTGGTAACATATTACACATATCAACAATCCTATTAAAAAAGTTAAACTTGAAAGTATCAGTCCTAGCATACCGTAATTCTTCTTAACAGGGTGGTAAAGGGTTTATGCCTGAAACGTGATTTGAGCAATAATTAGCGCGTAACACGTGAAAGCAGCTCAAATATTGCCGTGATCCGTGAATTTGCGGTTTAGCGTGTCACGTGATCTCCTTATTTTAAAGACCGTGATTCGTGATTGCATCCGGAAATATTCGTGAAAAGCGAAACTAAATTAGTTACTAATTAAATAAATCTAATTACAATAGTGAGCAAGTACAACAATAAATAAATAAATAGACGTGATGAACGTTGTTGATCCGTTTCTGTAACATGCCATAAGTCAGACGTTAACTCATTAACTCTACACATGTCAACCTGTCTTCAGATCTCTGTTCAGAGCTCAGCGAGTACGAGTGAAGTGCGACAACATTATGGCTAAAACAGTTAGAGTTCTGGTGCCATTCTTCCTGGCAACGGAGTCTGGACAAACCTCCAGCCAGGCACTGCATAAACAAAAGTTTAATGTTCCGCTATCCGAAAGGGATCATGAAGAGTTGTGCAATTTCAAGCAGCATTTAATTCAGTTTACAGGTCTGACTGACATTGCGTCTAGCAAAGGTTTAGGGCCCTTTTTTCGTACTTGTATCTCCCGTTATTGAAAACTAAACGCAAAGCAAATTGATTAGCCAATTACTGATAATTTTTGTGCAATGGTGTATGTTAAATACGTGATTCGTGAAATGGTTCAAAAAACGTGGGTGATTCGTGATTTGAATGAAAATGGCCCGTGATTCGTGATTGAGACCCCCCCCCCCCCCCCTTTACCACCCTTCACCCAAGTTCATCACTGCCCTTCAGAGAGTGCCTTTCAACGCGTGGTTACCAAGCTGTAGGTTCTCGTAGTGGCCGCCGTAGTCTTGTTTCCTTGTTTCCGTCAAGATATTAGTCCATTTAATATGATCTTATGATGATCTTAAACAGAATACTGTAACAACATGGATCAGAACGGTTAAAGATCTATTCAGCCACACTTCACTGCAGCAAAAGGTTAGACGTGTACGAATGTAGAATCGGTGGTAAACAGAGTCATGTACACAAACTGCGATGTGTTAGGTGACGAGGGAAGAAAGGCTCTGGATGCTTGTGTGAAGGTCAGTATATACGGAAGACAACCAGAAAACATAAAGAAATATCATTGGAAGGAAGCTTGGGAGAAATTAGATAAATGTTATGCAGGCTGGCCTCCAGGTTTACTGTGGGGACGTGGAACATGGTTACCGCATGAACTCTTGCAGTATCTCATGCTTCCCACTGAATGGGATGAATATGGGCAGCCAGACAGAGAGAAAATATGTGACATTATTGAAATCCATGATGCACTTGTTGACTTTGATAAAATGCCTTATGTTGAAAAATCCCGGAAAAATACCCAAAGGCAGGACCCGGGTCTGATGAATTGAAAGAGTTGATTGACAGGAGAAGAGCTGACGTTTAAAGAGAGTGCCAGGAGGCCACTGCTAACCCAGATGCACGAATCCAATATTCCTGGCTTGTTGCACAGCGCCGAGTGCGGGACTGCTTTGCTGGTAGCTTTGCTGGGGATGCTGGGCTTCTTCAACCAAAGCGTGATCCAAATGAACCTTACAATATTGTTGATATTCATGATGCTGTTGTTCACTGGAATGAAAAAAGCTTTTTTGCATCTCTCACTGGTGATTATGATGCACATAATAATAAATGGTGGAAGAAACACACTGCAGAAAGGGATGATGTTGAAAGAGAGTTAAAAGAAGCCATCTCCACAACTGACAAAGTGATAAAAGAATACTCTCGAGATGAAGCTGAGCAACGAGTGAAGAATTGTTATGGTAATTTCTTTGATTATCAAAAGCACCGCTAGATACACCTGTACTTCCCAATAAAAGAGGCAACAGTGGTAAAGTTGGTCAAACTCATAACATTTTTGATATTCATGAAGCACTTCAACAACTGGACGAAAAAAAGCTTCTTCAGAAATACCCAGATGAAGGACTTGGATCTGTTGAACTGACTAAATCAATTGAAGAAAACAATTTATGTGTGAAACAAGAATATGAGAAAGCTACATTTGGGTTGTGCAGATATTCTCATAGTGAGGCAGAGAAGAGGGTGAGAGATTGCTTTGTGGATGCCTTGCCAAAGAAAAAGGTGATATTTCCTGCTGAAGAGTATGAAACCAACGGGCCATGCAGCAACAAAACTTATGATATCTTTGATATTCACAGAAGACTTCTTTATTTTGATGAAACTGAAAGGAACGAAACAAGAAAGATACTGAAGTGCACTGATCTGACCAAACCAGAGAAGGCAGCTAAAGTGCAGAGGGATGCTGTCACAAAGGAGTATGAGCGAGCCAAGAGCAGGCTATGTAAATATTCACGGAACGAGGCAGAGCGTCGAGCAAGAGATTGTTTTGCCGGCACTGTTCTCAGGACACCAGGGGATACAGACATCTTTTCCTCCAAGGAAAAGAAAAGTGAGATTCCAAAAGCCCAACAAACTTATGACATTTTTGAAATACAGAATGCAATTGATTATTTTGATACCAAAATTAAGCTTCGTGATAGGTACTCAGATGAGAAAGATCCTGACTCTAAATACAGGAATAAATTAGCTGTTAAGGAAAGAGCTGAAATTAAAGCAGAGTATGCCAAAGCTACAAAGGAAATGGAAATTGATCATGGTTCTGGGTTTATTATTCATGACCACTTTATAGTCACGAATAAGCATGTCATTGTAGATGTAGCAAATGACAAAAATAAGAAGATCGGTATTTCTAATGCAGCCATTGGTAAGTTGAACTCATACTGTGAGGTCATTGAGGATGATGGGCTTAAAGATTTAGCACTGCTTTATTGCAAAGACCTTAACCTTAAGCAAAATGGAGTGTGTCCATTGCAGTTGTCTGACCAACCCCTGTTACCAGGGATGCAAATTTTTTCTTTTGGATATCCTATGAGTCATAAAGGCAAAGAAGCAATTTTTGTCAATGGCTATGTTTCTGGTTCTGAGGAAATTTACAGTGAATTATGAATATTAGGTCATGCAATGGCAGTTTTGAATTGTCCCCTTAACCCAGGGAATTCTGGTGGCCCAGTACTGTACTGGGTAAATGGTCAACTCAAGGTAGTGGGTGTTGCAACACAGAAACACTTTAAAGAGATTTTAACTTTGGAGGAGAGGGAAAAAATTGAAAAAATTCGGGAATCATTGCAAACCAGTTCTATCACTAGTGTTTCAGATGATGATATAAAACTTACGTCAGATTCTGATAAACGAAGACTGTTAAAGGGGCATAGTCACGCTATTTTAGTTCAATTTAAAAATCAAAAATATGTCCACATCAATGAACGCCCACAAATAATAGTCTAGTTTTGTTACCAAAGACTACATTACTTCACTGAATCTATTTTCTGTCGTCTGTTGCTACGGTCGACACGGATGGAAATGGATTGCAATTTGAAAAAATTAGGCTAAACTTTTCAAATTCTTTCAGCGTGATGACATTAAATCGAATTAAATGGTCATGGTTTGTTTTCTCTTAATGAAATTAAGTTAATATGTTCCTGTAAATGTTCAAACGCAATGTTGGGCATGGATAAAGTTAGCTACCGATAATTTTAGCACAGTTTTGACCAGAAATTTGGGAAATCCTTGTGACTATGCCCCTTTAAGCCCTGATCATCCTTGCCAGACGCCAATGTTTTTGTTAACATTAAAACTGTATGGTGCCCTGGAAACCCATTCTCAGTTTAATTTAAGTAATGCATTACCAGGGCATTGTGTGATTGAGTTCATCAAAGAAACTACCAACAAGAACAAGGGAAAGGGCAAAGAGGAGTTGGTTGAGGTAATTAAGTGATCCGAGAGTCATGAAAATGTTCTACCATCTGGTCACCTTTCTGCTTCCAAATGTTGTTTTCAGTGAGACTAAAATAATAATTACTGTTAGTTGAGTTACCCTAATGCCTTTGATTTTTCATTTTTTTAACAGGGCACCCTTGTATTTGTTTGGCTAGATTAAAACCTAAGTGAAGTTGCAATTTGGCTTTGAAATCCAAATTATTCTTTCTACTTTGTGGAACTAAATGTTTTTACGTGCATATTAGGTAGCTCAGTAGTCTATGTGCTGAAGTAGAGCTAATGTAGCAATTTAACCGGCCAATTTTTGCAAGATTGTGAAGGAAACTAAACCCTACAAAAATATAAGGGATTAGGGTAACTTTTGTATTTTTACAATACTGAAAATTAGGAGTCATTTAGGAGTCAGTGGTCTTAGTTTGAACATTTTTGACAGGCTGTCAACCTGTTGTCCATCCTACAGGCTATCAGTATGTTAAAACAACTGAAGGGTTACCCTTGCAGTTTTATACCTTCAGTCTTGTAATCTGTGGTTATGTTTGGAGTCTTGGATTACACTCCTAAAAATGTGTTGTCATTGAAATGAAAGCTGTTGATCAGCACTTGCGTGTGGTCCTGTTTCAGGGTGGTTCTAGTTTTTGGTATGTGAATGTATTCTTGAAGTGCGATCAAGCTTTGATTTGAGCAGTATGTTCATTGCAGTTTCCATTTCTCTCAGGAGAAATGTTCAAAGAGTTTTCAGTGGTAATTTTTTGTTATATAGAGGATATTACACAGGGACGCAAAGATATGAATTTTATTTTCGAGTGGTAAAAAATTGTTTTTTTACCATGGGAAAATACAATAATAAATTGTATTTTCCAATTATTGACATTTTCAAGCCGCTTTGTAATTTTCTTTTCAGACTATTTTTGCACAAACAACAGTGTAAAAGCTGGAAATGACATCATTTATCCTCATTGGTGAGGATATGGAAAAGTTTCATATAAACTTTAGGAGTGGTGTATTTTCCACTAAAACACTCTTGTCTATATTATGAAACTTTCCATGCTCATCATAAGTAAATCAGGACAGGTGAAATATCTGAGTCACCTGGACTGCTTACTGCAGGACGTTAATGGCTATAAGAAGCCAACTGAACATGTTTAATACTTTACATTGTTGAACTGTGCATTGAGCTTTTAAATTTATACTTAAAATCAATAAGTTATGATTAGACAAGGCAATTGATGTCTTGGGATGGCAGTATTTATAACCTTGCAAATGGATTTGGAGAATCATTAAAGAAGCTTAGAGTATGATTTGAATGATTTGATTTAAAGTGGCTAGATTAGTTGTTTTGAAATAGCCTGGTTTTTATAACTCTTAGGTATATTTTCTTTCTCAAAGTTAGCAAGTGTGTACTGATATTTTTTGTCCAAATGTTTTAATGACCGGTACTTAGTGTAATTAAACTGCATTTTATTGCAAAGCTTTGTCATTTGATGAATAACTTTAATCTGTTGAAATATTTTTCTTTTTGAATTGTCAGCTGCTTTATGATATAGCTGTTTGTAAATAAAGAAAAACGTACCAATGATGGTATCTGTGGTGACTTGCTTTTTCTCTTATAGTTTGCTAGGGCAGTCATCATTTTTTTCCTTGGCGAGCCATCAAGCCTACAGCTGGAGCTACTTGTATCTCTTCGTTGGCTTGATAGCTTAGTTGGTAGAGCACTGCACAAGTTGTCGCAGTTTTATGGGCGTAAATCCTACTCAATCCTCTTTTTTTCAGTTTTGTTTTTCTTGTAACTGCTAAAATGTTGCAAACATACATGTAACTGTAAGGGTCTTCCATTTGTTAAATCCTTCAACTGCAGTTCATCTGTATATGATATTATATAATTTCACTCCTAAAATTTATGCTGGGAGTACTGAACCCTGCAGTGGACTAGCAGCTCATTCAGGTGAGGGGGGAGGGTTAGTAATGATCCTTGTCACTTCATACTACAAAAGCTGGGTTTAAACTCCTAGAGGTGGGGGTGGACGTGGTAAAAGTAATAGCAGTGGTCCAGTAGTGAGCATACTGGACAATTTGCAGATGTGCCATAAAATTGTATTTTCTTTCTTACAACGTAACCATGTAATTTATCTGCATTATTTTCTCTTGCTATTGTAGTGACAGATGCACATACGCTTTGTGTTGGAGGGGGGGGGGGACATGCCTTGCAATTGTTATTGTGGTAGGGGTACTTGTGCCCCCTAGAACTGGAAAGCTAGCATAACCTCAAAATCTTTCTCCTTTTTCAGAATCGAACCCTCTCCTCATTTCAGACCAAAACAGCAATTATAACTGTATACTCCATTTGAGATTGAAATGGTTCATCTAGTGGAGAAATCCCTCCTCCACCATTACTCCCTTCGCTACACTTCACAGTCTTGCTTCCCAGTCAGGAGGGGAATGATTAAAGCTAAAGCAACCCGCCTGCTTTCCCTGGGTGTCATTTGGTTTCATTGGTGAAAGGTTGTACAGTACCAGGGTCAGCAGAGAACATAGCAGTTTGCTGTTAGCATTTATGTTTTAAGGGTGTTCCAGGTTTTTCTATGTTCTTGGATGAATCAACCCCTAAATATGAAAGCTCTTAGCCTCAGTTCTAGTGTCTCATGAACCGTTTCAAGTGTGGTTGATTTCACACCATATTGATACCTAATGGTGTAATGTAAACACAGCCTTGAAAGAAGTTGACTGGGTCCTATGAAGACATTAGGATGAAACAGCACCCCAGCGGTAAAATCCTAAATTCACAAATTAATGAAAGGTAGAATTAAATAAATATTGTGTTTTAAAGAACAGAGAATTTCAGTGCTTAGTGTAGTAGAGCCAACTTTAAAGAAATGTTTATTTACGTCACCAATGCTTGCAGTTCATGTCATTTTATTAATCTATGAAGTTTGTAAGAACTTTCTTGAAGTTTTTTACCAAGTGCTCGCTTACCCCACACAAGCAGATTGTAACATGGGGGCGAATTATGCTTTAAGCAGCATCGTGAAATAATGCGAGGAAGAATGTCTATACCTTAGTGCGAATATTTTCCCGGTCTCTCAGTTAACCGGAAGTGCACCCTGTTCATTGGCCTGGTTACCTGGGTATTGCACCATTTTTGCGTTCGAACGAAGAGGAAGCGTACAGGAGAGTTTTGCTCCTTCTTCGCGGTGTTTTTTTTCTTCTTTCACTGATGGTATGGTTCGTAATGACCTAAAACAGAATACTGGAAAAACACAGGTCATAGTGATCAGAGACGTTTTCAGCCACACTTGCGGCAGTAAAAGGTCGGACTGTACAAATGTAGAATCGATGTAAACCTTTTAAAATTAGTCATGTACGTTAACGGTGATCTGCTTGGCGATGAGGGAAGAAAGGCTTTGGATGCTTGTGTGAAGGTCAAGATTTACGGAAGACCAGAAAACTTACCGAAATATCATTGGATGCCAGCTTTGGAGAAATTAGATAAATGCTATGCAGGCTATTTTCCAAGACCTGATTGCATGTATTCATCGCCGACGAATCCATGGTTACTGAATGTCCAGCTGCTGCGTTATCGTTTGGATCATCTCGTGCTTCCCACGGAATGGGACGAAGACGGAAATCCACGCAGAGAGAAAATATTTGACATTATTGAAATCCACGACGCACTTGTTAACTTTGATAAAATGCCTTATGTTGAAAGATACCCAAACGGGTCTGATGAATTGAAAGAGTTGATTGATAAGCGAAGAGCTGATGTTGAAAGAGAGTGCCAGGAGGCCACTGCTAACCCAGATGCACGAATCCAATATTCCTGGCTTGTTGCACAGCGCCGAGTGCGGGATTGCTTTGCTGGGAGCTTTGCCGGGGATTCTCTGCTTGTTCAACCAAAGCGTGATCCAACTGAACCCTACAATATTGTTGATATTCACGATGCTGTTGTTCATTGGAATAAAAAAAGTTTTTTTCAATGTAAGTGTTCTGCATGTGCTGTTTACTTTGCACGTAGTGATGTGTTTGATCTAGAAGATGAATGTAAGAAACACAATGCAGGAAGGGATGATGTGGAAAGAGAGTTTAAAGAAGCCAACTCCACTACTGACAAAGTGATAAAAGAATATTCTCGAGATGAAGCAGAGTTACGAGTGAAGAATTTTTATGGTTATGTTGGTTGTTATTCTTTTAAATGTCATGTACTGGATGGTACACCTATACTTCCCATTAAAAGAGATGACAGCGATAAAGTTGATCAAACTTACAACATTTTTGATATCCATGAAGCACTTCACCAATTATTAGATGAAAGAAAGCTTCTTCAGAAATACCCAGACGAAGGACCTGGATCTGATGAACTGAGGAAGTCAATTGAAGAAAACAATTTTCGTGTGAAACAAGAATATGAGAAAGCTACATTTGGGTTGTACATATATTCTCATAGTGAGGCAGAGAAGAAGGTGAGAGATTGCTTTGAATATGCCTTGCCAAAGGAAAAGGTGATATTTCCTGCTGAAGAGGATGAAACCAAGGAGCCATGCAGCAACAAAACTTATGATATCTTTGATATTCACAAAATGCTTTTTTATGTTGACGAAACTGAAAGGAACGCAACAATTAAGATGCTCAAGCGCACTGATCCCTCTGATATGACTGAATCAGAGAAGGCAGCTAAAGAGAAGAGGGATGCTGTCATTAAGGAGTATAAGCAAGCCAAGAGCGGGCTACAAGAATATTCATGGAATGAGGCAGAGCATCGAGTGAGAGATTGTTTTGCCGGCACTATTCTTAGGACACCAGGGGATATAGACATCTTCCCCAGCAAAGAAGAGAAAAGTGGGATTCCAAAGACTCAACAAACTTATGACATTTTTGAAATTAAAAAGGCAATTGATTATTTTGATAAGAAAAAACTTCGTGACAAGTACCTCGATGAGAAAGGTCAAGAATCTAAAAGAAAGAATAGATTGGCTGATGAGCAAAGGGCCGAAATTAAAAGAGAGTATGCTGAAGCCACTAAGAAAGTTGAAATTGAACATGGTTCTGGGTTTATTATTCATGACCACTTTATAGTCACGAATAAGCATGTCATTGTAGATGTAGCAAATGACAAAAATAAGAAGATCGGTATTTCTAATGCAGCCATTGGTAAGTTGAACTCATACTGTGAGGTCATTGAGGATAATGGGCTTAAAGATTTAGCACTGCTTTATTGCAAAGACCTTAACCTAAAGCAAAATGGAGTGTGCCCATTGCAGTTGTCTGACCAACCCCTGTTACCAGGGATGCAAATTTTCTCTTTTGGTTATCCCATGAGTCATACAGGTGAAAGAGCTCTTTTTGTGAATGGTCATGTTTCCGGTTCAAAGAAAACATATTCAGGTCACACAATTATAGTACTTAATTGTTCACTCAACTCTGGTAATTCTGGGGGACCAATATTGTGTTGGGTCAGTGGTCAACTAAAGGTGGTAGGTGTTGCAACGCAGAAGCACTTTAAGGAGATTTTAACTTTGGAGGAGAGAGCAAAGATTGAAAAAATTCGGGAATCATTGCAAACAAGTACTATCCCCAGTGTTCCAGATGATGCTATAAAGTGTGCATCAGTTGAACGTGCATCACGTGAGCATGCAATTTGTTATCTTCCAGGACCTGACCCTTGTCAGACGCCAATGTTTTTGCTGACATTAAAACTGTATGATGCCCTGGAAAGCCATTCTCAGTTTAACTTAAGTAACGCATTACCAGGGCAATACGTGATCGAGTTCATCAAAGAAACTATCAGAAGGAACAAGGGAGAGAGCAAACAGGAGTTGGAAGAGGTAGTTAAGTGGTCAGAGGACCGTGTCAACATTTTGCCCTCAGGTCACTGCTCTACCTCCAAATGTTGTGTTCAGTGAGGACAGAATAATTATTATAGGTTCAGGTTTAACAAGCATTTTTGTCTTTTTAAGTCCTTGGCCTGTGAAAATTAAAGATGCAAAAATTTTCATTTCATAGAATGGAAATTCGATAGTGTTTACTTAAGAACTTTATTTGTAATGACACAAGTGTATGATGGTAATTAATGTACCCGACGCATAGCTGATAAAAATCTCTTTTTGGTTATTGATTTTCTTCTCTTTTGGTATTAATTTCCTAACCAAGGGCTTTGCATTTGAAGGGCTTGGTGAAAAAACTGAGATTAATAGAAATTTGGCCTTACAATCTTAAATTTACTAGCTTGCAGTAGGTGCAGTAGGTTTTTTCAGCTTTTCAAATCAGAGTTTCAGTCAAGAAATTCATTAGATAAGACAACACTTTGAGGTCACAGTTTGTAATATCTTTGCAAATGGATATACAGAAAATTCGAAATTCTTAGAGTAACATTCTATTGAATTACTGTATAGTTATTTGCTGTAGTACTTGTTTGCAAATAGTGTAGTTAACTCTTAGTTCTGTATTCTTACTTATCAAACCTTTTAATTAATTATTGTTAGTTATTTTATTTCCTTAAAAGTCACTTTTGATCACAGTTATCAAAGCTTTGATGAGTTATTTTTAACTCAAATACTCTTCTTTTCCATTAGTCAGCTGCTATAAGATATCCCTGTTTGTAAATAAAGAAGAATATTTAAATTTAGCAAGGATAGTTCTGTTTTGATCTTGTATTTCTCCCACAAGACTGCTTTGAGCAGTCCTCTTTTTATTCCTCAGATCCTACACAGTGAAATTGTATGAACTATGGAAATCATCTGTGAAAATGCAGCTAGCCACTCACCAAATGAGAAATTGCACTGACAAATTAGGAGAATTCCTTAAGTAATGTTGCGGAAACTGAGCACAAGGCTCAATTTCCAGCCATTTTGACCACTTGCATTCTGAATGAAAACCGGGCTTCACTAAATAGCTATAATTAATGCCAGCCATTGCTGCAATTTCCTTGTAAAGAGTTGTTGCATTAGCCCGACATTTTGGCCTGAATTTAAGCCATCTCTTCTGATGGTTTGCTCCTGACCAGAGGATACGACTGGTATCAGGTTAATTAGGCCCCAATTTCAATATGCATATTCTCCTTACCGTTTTCTATATATTTCTTATGGCACTAGTTGGGAGAATTGGATATGGGTAATAAATAACTGATTGGTTATGATCACCTCATATCTAACAAGTGCAAGTTCAATAATTGTTTTATCAAATTTTCCAGCTGAATATGCTTTGTCATGTTTTTGGACAAAATGTTTGCTTCATGGATCTGTACCTGCTTGTAACTTAAGCAGCTGTAAAATTAAAGACAGAAAAAAATGAGGCTTGAACAGGATTCGAACCGATAACCCTGATATTTCTGGTGTAGTACTGTGCCAAGTGAGCTGACAAGCCATCTGGGAGCTGTCTCTTAGTTGGCTTGATAGTTCAGTTGGTAGAGCGCTGCACCAGTAATTGCAGGGTTCATGGGTTCAAACCCATTCAGACTGATCTTTTTCAGGCTTTCTTTTTGCAACTGCTAACAGGTTGCGCACATAACTGTGAGGATATTCCATGTGTTAAAGTTTTGATCTGTAGTTCACATAAATTATGATATTTGTTTATATTTCACTCATTAAATTTATGCGTGGGGTACTGATCCCTGCAATGGACTAGCAGCCTATTCAGGAGTGGGAAGGGCGGTGGGGGGGGGGGGGGGATGGTAATGTTCCTTGTCCCTACATTACTGCAGGGGCTGGGTTTTAAGTGCCAAAGGGTTAGGACGGGGGTGCAGGTAGAAGTGATAAAAGTAAGTGCATGGCTAACATGCTGGGTGTTTTGAAAAGTAAATGGGCGGTTTTAAAATGTGCCATAAAAACATTTGATTTTTATTTTTCCTTCTTACAACTTATTAAGCATCTCAATCACCTTCATCATTTTCTCTGGCCACTCTAGCAACTAATGTATGCACCTTTGGTGTTGGGAGGGGTACACCTTGGAATTAATTCTTTTAGGGGTACTTGTGCCCCCTAGAACTGGAAACCCTAATTTAACCTCAAAATCGCTATCCTTTTTCAGACAAAGGAGCAATAACCCTCACCTCATCTCAGACCAAAACATCAAGATATAACTGTATACTCTCTTTCAAAATGGTTCATCTAATATAACAATCCCTCCCCCCCCCCCCCCCGCCCACTCTCCCTCACACTTCATGGCCTTGTTTCCCAGTCAGGAAGAGTATTGCCTGCCTCCTTTCCCTGGGTGTCATTTGTATTGGCTTTCATTGGTAAAAGGGTTGTGCAGTACCAGGGTCAGCAGAGAACATGGCAGTTTGCTGTTAGCAAGTAGCTGGTATTTTTTAAGGTGTTCCAGGATTTTTTCCATGTTCCTGGATTTAGTATGTGGTGAGAAAGGGTGAGCACACCGTCCCTAAATTAAAGATGGGTCCTATTGCTCACCTTAATAACTATACTACCATATCTGATAGAACATGAACTGCAGTGAACATGCCAATTTAATTGAGAAATTGAGACTAGCTGACCCACAATGAAAGCTCTGAAAATTTTCTTACCTCAATTCTCATTTTGTGAGCTTTTTCAAGTGTAGTTGTTCAAACTATATAAATTATACTGATTTCTGGCAAAAGGAGTTGATTTTACTGGCCTCTAGAAAGACTTTGCAGATTAAGGTGTTAAAAAAAAATTAATGTTCTTTTTCAGGAGAAGAGGAACCAATCCGAGCCAGCTGACTCAGATGATGACAGTGCGTAAGAGGTACTTATGGGGGAAGGGAGGGGAGTGGAGGGGAGAGAGTGTCCAACTTTACAAGATACAGTTCAATCTCAGGACATGACGTGCACACCGTAACCCTTAAAACCCCAATATTAACACTCATCTTGTCCTCATAGTTCTCCATATATTTGGTTTGTTTCTTGTGGGGAGAATTTGCTTAAACATTAAACATTTCATCTTTTTTTCCGCCTGTATTCTCATGACCTGTATGTTTGGTCAAGCCATGATATGATAAGGAAAAAAATTAGATGCTTATCACTATTGGGGCTAAAGACGTTTATGGAGGGGGTGTTCGGGTACTCCCTTCAATTTAGAATAGGTGTGTTTCACAAAGGTTCTTAAACCCTGACCCTATTCAAGGATAGAAAATCGAAAATTGTTATCCTTTTTTAAGGCCCAAAACCCCAAAATCCATATTCAAGGGAAAAATGATAACTAATAACTGTGAACTGTTTATCATTAATTTTCTTTTCTGTAATATGGGAAGGTTAGTATCAAGTAAAGAGTACTAGTCAGACTAAGCCTAGCTTTTAAATGCCATAGTACACTCCCCCTGCAAAGGGTTAACCCTTTAAGTCCCAATGTCCACAGGCATATTCTCCTCACTGTTCTCCATATATTTCTTATGTTACTAGTTGAGAGAATTTGATTAAACATCGACACATTTCATGTCTGGTGATCATTTGCTTTATTCTCATGACCCATATATTTGATCAACTAGTGATACTGTAAGGAGAAATTAGATGCTTGTCACTCTTGGGGCTGAAAGGGTTAAAGGACCTCTTTCAAAAACACCTAAGTAAGTGTGTAGCCACTTCCTTGGTCCTCGCGAGGGGTCAGGGGGGGAGGAGGGTAAGCCACAATTATTGCTCATTCAGGCCTGGGGATTCGATATGCATCCAAAATTGACAGTGAAATATTTAAAGAAGTCAGAAGTTTTTAAGGGGCGGTACGCAGGTCTTTCAAGGTCTTCTCTGATTGGCTGGGAAAACAATAGAACAAACAACAAGACAATGGACCCAGAAAATAATAGAGCTGCGTGATACCAAGGTCCAATGAAATTAGAGGTTGTTTAAAAAGAGCTGCGTGGTATCTGGGTTTTAAGACGTTGTATTTGTCTGGGTTTATAGAGTGTTGAAGATAAAGATTCAGACTCAAAGATACGGGATCAAGTGCGAAGTAAATTGAAGAAAAGAAAAACAGAAGACAATGAAAAAGGTGATGATGATGAAAAAACAGCAAAGGATATATCTGGAAAAAGGTTGGTACAACAACAAAGGCATAAAAAGGTATCGCGAGACCCGGTATTTTGTTGATCAGTGTGTAATTGTTCAATAAACGTTTTTTCTCAATTAGTCAGGGGTTAGTCAGTCTTTCGGTCATTCGTACCCTAGTCAGTGTAACCCTAAGTCTAGCACAGGTTGTTCATTCGCCGATCTTCATTTTTCTCCAGTCATCACTCATTCAGAGGGAGAGACAGACAGTTGGTCAGTCAGTCAGCCAGTCAGTCGGTCAGTCAGTCAGTCAGTCGTTCAGTCAGCCAGTCAGTCAGTCAGTCAGTCAGTCAGTCAGTCAGTCTGTGCGTCAGCTGATCATTCCCTAGTCAGACTTGCTCAAGCTGTTCGTTTTTCAGTCTTCACTTTTTTATTACCAGGAAGGAGAAGGGGGAAAGAATCTTTAGAAGTTAGTGATAGAATAAACTAGTACGCTCATACCGGAAAAATTCAAACCAACTACAGGGTAACTTTTATCCTTTAGCAAACACGAAGCCGAATATAAATGTCTAAAGCGAGAGATGATTGAATCAAAAAGAAAGAAGAAGGACGAGGAAGAAAAAAAAGACTCAGGTAGGATTCAGTTCTCTAAACTTTTAAATTAGTTTGAAGTCAGTGGGTGAGTGAGTTCATGTTTTCATGATGATCAGTGAGAGTTATTTTCCTTCAAATCCCGGCTAAAAGGGCCATCAAGCTCGCATGTATCTTTCTGTCCCTCCCCTCCCCCCCCCCCAGCTGAGAAGGGAGTGGGAATTCCTTTCAGTGGGATATACTTATTTTTATTTATTTTGTTAGAGAAAAAAATTAATAGATAGCATAATAATTGACAATAAGTATTTAAGTACAGGTGGGGACACCGCAACAGAATACGCCAATTACTTAACTGCGTATCCAAGTTACAGAAAACACTAGTCAAGAATAAAAAATGCACACATAAACTAAAAGCAGGCAAGAAACGTTCCTCGCTTAGTCCGGCCCGGGCTAAGTTACAGTTGGTGCCATTCTCGACCCCAGTGCTTACGCTTCTGACTTCACACGCGTAAAAGGGAAGAGCTCTGGGGTCGAGAATGAGTTGGTGCATATTAAGGATTAGATCAGGATGAGAGGAAAGTAGAAGAGCTTGTGTTCATTAACAGTAAAGGACGGCTTCGACTGAATTAACAGAAAGCCCAAGATCTAGGGACAACCGGAGTGTTCGATGTTGTTGATGTTCTGTTAGAAAAGAACTCGGAAAAATTGGTATTTTAGTACAGTGAAACCTATTAAGTCTGGCCACCAAGGCACCAAGGACTTATAAAAATATGGACGCGTATTAAAGAGGTTGGTTCAGTCGACGCCGGTCCTGGCATCATATGTGGGTTGAGTTTGTTGTTGGTTCTCGTCCTTGCTCCGTGAGGTTTTTCTCCGTGTACTCCAATTTTCCCCTCTTCTCAAAAACCAATACATCCAAATTCCAATTCGATCTTGAGGTGTCCCCAATTAGCATGCTGAGCTGAATAACGTTGACACGTAAGTAAAGAGATTCATTCATTTATTTATTTATTTGTTTATAAATATCAGAACAGAGGAGGAAAGAGTAGTTTTCAATTTTGCCGAAAGTAATTCGCGTTCTCTTTGGTTCTGCTTTACTTCGCTCTGTGATTGGTTAAAATTACTCGCGCTACTTTCTCAACCAATCAGATAAGAAACCAAAACCAATCATGACTTTCGCGCGCGCGTTTATCCGCGCTTGGCGGTAATTACACGTATTTTCGAGTTCTGATTGATTCAGTGTGTCATTTGTGATATTTAAACGCGTTAAGTAAATTGGACACTCCTCCTTTCCCCTCCCCGCTACGTCCACTCCTTTATCATGATTTTGTCTCAAGCAAAAGCGCATGCAGTGATTTTCTTACCAAAACAACCTCCGGCCAAATTTTGGTGACCCCTTGTGGTTCTAAGGCTATATTCACGTGGCAGTTTCAAATAAGGAGTATATTTGTGCGTCTAGTAAATTTTCACGGGATCTATTTTATGTTCACCGTGAAGAAATTCGCCAATCTCACAAGCAGAATAACCAAAAAATTTGAAGCTGTACGATTGGGTCTGTTTCACTTTTGGTCTTAAAAAGGAATTTTTCCAACCTAGTTTTTAGACAGCAAACCTGAGATTACCTCGTTGTATTTTGCCGGCTTGCGAGCTTTCAAATTCCTTTTCTTTTTCAATTCAATCGTTTATTTGTTCAGGCTCTTTTTATTTACCCATCTGTTGTTTCTTTTTTTTTTTGTTTTGTTTTGTTCTAATGTTGATACGATGACAATTCAGTTACTGTGTAAAATTGCATTGCCTTGCGCCTCCGTTATAGCCAGGGCTCCCTGTTCATGAGAAGTTTTATTAGTTAGTAACCTGTGGTTATTCAACAAAGGATCTGCTTCCGCTTCGTTTTTTCTTTTCCTGCGCTAATAGAATCCCTTACACTTCTTGTCAATCAGTTCTTTGGCCCCCTCTGCTAGTATAACCCATCTGTAGCATTTTAAAATTTGAGAGTAGTAACTGCAAGTCTTATTTTAAGACAAAACCATTCAAAAGCAATGGCCAGGTGTTTGTTAAAACGCTGTCGTTTGGCGATTGCTTTTCAATGATTTATCTAAAGCCCTGTCAACTCGTATACATTTTTCGGTTCATCCGTTGAAGTAAAAAGAAATTCAAAACGTTCCCGTCCACAGGAATGTAATTTCATTCATTTTCTGTTTTCAACGTTGACGTGGCCGATAACGCCCGAATCATCAGCTTTTTAACTTCTTCTTCTCTCTTAAGAATGCGAAAAATTGAAACCAGGAAAAAAGTGAAGGTCTTCTTTGAAACTTTGAACTTCAATTTTGAAATGTAGTGCGAGTCAGCTCTGAAATGATTACTTTGGTTTTTACACATTTCGGCAGGTTGCACTGGTGGTTCAGTGGTAGAATTCTCGCCTGCCACGCGGGAGGCCCGGGTTCGATTCCCGGCCAGTGCAGGTTCCTCTTTTTTCTTTTCGCTATCCTTCTTTTTTTCTTTTTTATTGGCTGAACTGAACTGTCAAGGCGTATACATTGTTTCATCTTTCTTTTCTTGCCAGAAAAAGTAATTTGTTGAATTTACATGAGTCCGAATTTTTGCTCCCATTGCCCTATTGCAGCAGTATTTGAAACTGTCTTTTGAACTGCAAATTTCTCGTTTCGCTTCACAAATAAAAGTATCGCCATTAACCGCATACCCCGATGACGGAGCTAAGGGATTGTCAGTTTAAAAATGCGTACGGGCAGGTGTCGAAATATAGTGAGACGAAGAGAAGTCCAGAATGAATTGTTTTAATGCTGTCCCTGAAAAAAAGGAGCCTACTTTTAAAAACACAAATAAGTGATGTTTGAAGACGGCTGAATCAACTCTTTTTGAGAGTTTTGACAAGCATTTGTTTTTCCTAATAGTGGTGATAACTAATTTTGTTAGACGATGAAGATTCATTTCCATAAAAAATGAAAAATTAAACTTGAAGTTGACAAATTGAGATCATTTTCTTCTCTGCACTTTAACCAATTCTTTCTATTTGTTGTTGGGTTTTTTTGTTCTGTTTATTGTGTTTTATCAGAGTCAAAAGAATCAGATGTCTTGACTGCGTTTCACGCTGAACAAATATCTTATCTCGAGAAGAAGAAAGCGGCTCAGAAGAGAAAAGGTGAAGGAAGAGATGAACAGGTAATATTTCTCTTTCAGTATTACCCCCTTAAAGCCCCAACTTCATTATACAAATTCTCCTTACTGGTCTCCATACATTTTGTTCAGTGCTAGTCAGGAGAACTTGTTTAAACATCAAGACAGTTCGCCGTTGGTGATCAATTCCTTGATTCTCGTGTCCTGTACATGTTATAATACACCAATTTGATTAGGAGAAATTTGATGCTGATCATTATTGGGGGTTAAAGGGTTAAAAGCCGCAGTTATTTGTGTTGTCATGCAATAATAATAATAGTAATAATAATAATAATAATAATAATAATGATAGTCAGAAGAAGAAGAAGAAGAAGAAGAAGAAGAAGAAGAAGAAGAAGAAGAAGAAGAAGAAGAAGAAGAAAGGTCTTAAGCTACAAAGTATCAATAATAATATTGACAATATTTACAATAAAACAACAAAATAATTATATAATACAGTGTCAATTAAAAAGACGCTTAAAAAGAAAGGTCTTCAGCTTAGTTTTAAAAGTAGTCAACGACTTGCAGCTCCTCATGTCCTCTGGAAGAGAGTTCCATAACACTGGTGCAATATATGAAAATGCTCTTCAACCATACGTCTTAATATCCTTTCCCTGCTCTTAAGTACCGCGTGCACTGGCACACAACGCGCCCCTGAACCTGTGACGCAGTGTTGTTTTGTCATGCACACTGTCAGCCGGCATTCGAGCTACAGCAACAACAGCAACCACTCTATGCTCTCTCCGTCTCTTAAGCGCTTTCAAGGAGCTTTATCCTGCTCAGATTTTCATAACAATAAGTGAGAACCCAAATTGTTCAGTGTTCTCGTTTTGCCCGCGCTTTATAGTCAAGGAGCTATTTTCTGAAAAGGCCTTATTTAAAGAGTTGGTTCAAACCACGCTTCAGAAAAGGTTTGACACTGGATTTGAAGAATAACTGCAATTTACACCAGGTACTATCTAGTCCCAAATTGTGGTACCATTAATGAGATAAATGGGCTCCTTTTCCCAAATATAGCACACAGTTTGGAAACGAGGCTCAACCAATATTACTCTTGTAAATTTATGGTCTTTCATCACTGTCCGATGTTCCTTAACTGTGCCTTTTTCTTTCTCATCATTGCCTTCTTTTCCACGTAGAACTTAGCGCTTTTGGCGGAATTTCAAGCCAAGCTTGTACAGTCCCCAGAAGAAGAAGAAAAGGAAGAAGATAACAAGAACGGAAATGAAAACGAAGAGGGAGATGACACGGGATGGTAAGAGACACTGCTTCATTCTGTAGCCTGCTTTGTCCGCGCACGAAGGGAAACCCGCCGCCAAACCTTTTCCTTCGCACCTCCTCCCCATTCCCCTCGTGGGTTCGCCGCTCGTTCTCGCTTCTCCGCCACTCAAACTTCGTCTTTACGCCAACAATCCCACCAGAAACGTAAGCTAGTATTCTGCGGCCATATATAGGCGAGGCAGTAAGGTGCGTGTATTACGATCTACGGACAGTAAAAGATAGCTTGTTCGGCGGGCAATTATATTATGTGGAAAGATGGCACGCTAGGAAAGGGCATTGTGAACGGAGAGAGTGCTCTTTACTCTTTCGCACCTACCACTTGAAGGCAGCAGCGCTCACATTACTTTTTCTACCCGCGCAGCCTTTCCTTTTCACTCCAGAAAATGAGCGTTTGAACAGGCTATTAAACAGTGTGTGTATAATGCAGTAAGTAACAGTTATTACACGAGCGCGCGTTTGATATGAGGTGATCAACAACGAACGAGCGCCGAGTGGGTTCTAAACACCTTATATCCGAAAAGTGCATCCACAGAGGTCTAGGCCAGTACCACCTTGTAAAGCACCTTAGATAATCGATGCTCAGGAGCTAGCATTTCATTCATCACACTTGAAGATCCCATCCACAGACTCAAAAGTTAGAATCACTTTGTACAGCATAATAAACAGAATCACAGGACAGTACTGCTCAGTAGCTTTCATTTGAATGGTCACACTTTAGGATTTCATCCAGAGAGTCAAACGTTTGGTACCACCTTGCTCAGCATTATAAATAATACCACAGGTCAGCACTGCTCAGTAGCTTTCATTTGAATGGTCACACTTCAGGATTTCATCCCCAGACTCAAAAGTTAAAACCACTCAACCACCTTGTATAGCATATTAATAAACAGTGCCACAGAAAAGTATTTCTCGGTAGCTGTCATTTGAATGGTCACACTCGTCCACATACTTAAAAGTTAGACCCGTATTGCCCGAGTAACTCTGAATTCTTTATTCCAGGTTGTTTCATTCTCTGACATGTGAAACTCAAGACAGACGAGCTAGGGATGCATTCATTGAAGACGAGGATACATTTGAAATATTTGATCCCCGAAATCCCATTAACAAAAGGAGAAGGGAAGCAAGCAAAAAATCCATGAAAGATAAACGAAGATAACACGGCAACGTCTCTGAAGACTTGTAAGTAAAACAATCGAGAGGACGAGCCCTGTCTTCTTGTTAAAAATCCTTGTAAAAACCCGAAAAACGCCCGGTTCTTATCCTTCAATCAGCAACTGAACTGCACGAGCAGTCACTAACTGAACACGCCGAAGTTGGACATCATCATTCATCGCTTGGCAGATTTTTTTTTTTTTAAAGTTTATTGAGTTCCCCAGAGGGATCTTCATACTCAATTTACAAGATTTTAAAATGTTAATAATTTACATGATAAAAAAAAAATACAATAATATACTATAAATACAATTTAATATAAAGTACCATTAACCGTTTCCAAGGAGTTTAAACTAGTCGTTTAGCCACTTGCTCAAGAGCTCGGATTTCAGCTGATTTTTGAAGGAAACTATAGAACTACAGTTTCTTCTGGAAGAGAATTCCAGATAGTAACTCCGCGGAACACAAACGATTGTTGCGCCAGAGCAGTTCTGCATCTAGGCAGTTGAAGGCTGTCTCTATTCCTGGTAAGAAAGCTGTGAGTCTGTGACCTCTTAGTAAATAACTGACTTAGGTAGGAAGGGGCCAAATTATTCATACAGCTTCCTGAAGAAATTGGCGGGTTCAAGGAATTTCACGGACAGGGTGTTTTAACAGAAGAACTCGCTTGCTTCTTCAACAGCAAATCTGTCTTTATTGCGTTCTAGGAAGGTTATTTATCTTAATATGGAGTGGCCCAAGCGGAAGAGTGGAGTGGAGTGGAGTGGCCCAAGCGGAAGATTTCAACAACAAACAATCCTGCGTCTGGACTTTCTGAGCAAAGTAGCCTACTTGTTGAGAGGAAGAACGAGTGGCAATTGGCTTTGGCGATTTGTATTTTTTTTCTTTTTTGGTTGTATCTGGATAACAGTTCCGCGAAAAATAAACCAGTGTTCTGTGATTTCCCGTTCCGTGGTGGGGCGATTGGGCTACAGGCGGTCTACCACTCGTCTCACCTCTAGGCCAGTTCATCACCGGCTTCCCAACAGATGTTTCTCCCGGTCAGACACTATCAGATACTCCTTCTCCATGACATTCTGGGTCGATCCCTCTTTCTTTTCTCGCCTGTCGGAGCCCACTCCATCGCCACCTTCGCTGGTCTTTGTTGATGCTATCCTCCGTGTGTCCGCTTCATCGTATTCGTTTCACTGAAAATGGTTTGGACCCAGGAGCCATATCATACGTTGCTTAAGTATGATCATCCGGGTGAGCGTAGTCCTGAGAAGGACTGTACTGACATTGACTGACCCTGAGCGCGTCATCATCAGAGTTAAAGGGGCAGTGTCCTTCGCTGAAATTGAGATTGAATGCCTTCACTCACACACAAAATGTTCCTGGAACATCAAGAGGAAGATATCAAGTGAATTTTTGCAAGGAGAGCAAACCATAATAAGTTTTCAATGATTTTTGCAAGATACAAGCACAGAATTTGAAAACGTTCGCCAGACGTTTTCAAGTTGTAATCCACTTCCATCTTGGCTATCCGTGGCCAAAGACACTTAGTAATAGCTTCACTGAATTAGTATGGTGTCTGAACAAGAAAATGACCAATATTTTTAGGCTTTCATATATGTTAATGTGACTATTGGCTTTTCAGTGGGGTCAAACGCGAGCAAAATCCTCGTGATACTGCCCCTATAAGTTCGTTTCTCTTCCACCAAGTCACCTAGTTTCTGCACCCCTGTCGGCTGGTCCTCGTGCCAAGGCGCCGCCGGCTAAGAGGGCCAGTCGGCTCTGGGGACGAGAATGCCCTGTCGGCTCGCTGTGAACCCGCCTTTTATCTTCCAAGAACAGTTAGTTTTGTGAATATCATCTACTTGTGAATTCCGTGCAGAAGAGTCTTCACATTACTGGTTTTGTGACTCTCTTGAATTGAAAATGGGTATTTTTGGAAAAGAACTGGAAGCCACATTTTCTTTGCACTTGGACAATCTGTTTTTTTGTGCAGTTTTTCCCAATTAATGGTTCTATGGTGTTCGCAGTTTACAACTTGTGTCCCTATGTATGTAGTAAGTATTAATACGTACATTGAGAAAGATGGCCGATGTTTATTCCCTTGCTGGTGAAATTCAGCTAAATTTTCGGCAATTTCGTTGGTAGGTAAAAGCCTTAATCTGACTGGTGTGACAGTCTGCTGAGAGGGTTTTTGTTCGATAACGTGGAAGCAGTTTTTCATAAGTAACTAAAAAATGCTGTATGTAGCATGTGGGAGCAGTCTGTTTTTGACACCATACTACTTAACAGATAAAACAGTTCAAACTGTTTGTCATATAAATCATTATCTAAAACAAACGATTATGATACCAGTTTGTCTTGCCTATAAGTGATGATGCTCTTGAAAGACATTCTGCTAGTCGTTCAGTTAGTTAAGTGGACAACTTATGCTAAAAAAAACACTTCGCTTGTGAAATGCAACTATTTGCTTACAAAGAAAATAAAACAGCTGAGCCCTAACTAATTTCGGTGATCTTATCTTTTAAATGATGGGGCATTATTATACCTTTTAACCAAAAAAAATCTTTGCCCAGTTAACCACTTTAGCACATTGACATTACCTCGTGGTATTAAATGAAGATGTGTCAAACTGTTGACGAACGTTTTGTTGCCCAAAACTTTATTAACAGAAAGCTATAAGTGTTTTGAAAGTTGTAGTGTCTTCTTTTGCAGTTGATTAAACAGCGCTCAGATTTATTTGTTTTCGGCCACACGCCTCGAGATAAAATGTGCAAAAGTGATTACCTTAAAATAACAAATTGGTTCATTTTTGGAAGTAATTGCCGATAATTGCCCTAATCGGAAATACTTCTGCCTTAAGTGGTGATATTTACGACAATTATGGTAACTTAATAACAATTCCGCTAAATGTAGTGAAGAGTTTTTGATTCGAAAAACAGAAAAATCTTTTCGTGCCAATGTCAGCGTAACTCGTCTTCGATCCTTTCTCGTTTTGATCGTAGGTATTGTCCAGAAAGCCCTTTCCTTATCCAACAATAAACTACCGGTGAATGTTTTGTTGTTCAAATTTAAGTGCAGCTAGACTTCAATAATTTTTTATATCAAAAAAGAAAAGCAAATTTAGTTTTCCTTTGTAGAGGTCAGTTTAGCGCACGGCGAATTCCGGTGCAGCCAGTCTTCAATCTTTCCCGGCTGTGACCGTCGATATTATCGAGAAAACCTCTTTTTGTCTGGCAATTTCGTGGGACTGGGGACAGGGGTTAGGGGTGGGAAAAATCCCCCACTTCCCATGTCCTCTCTTGGACTCCCCCCTCCCAGCCTCCCACCCTTTCCCGCCAACTTTTTTTTCTCGTCCCAGTGGAAGGTTTGTTATCGGGCAAAGTTGCATGAATGCTTTGCTTTCGACGGGAAAAAAAGAGGGCAGAGAGTGGGGAAAAAAGGAAAAAAGCGACCTTGCGCGATATTTTGCAAAGAGAGAGGAGCGGGTCTACCGAGGCAGGAAGAAATAAGCCGGGCCGGGAAGGGGGAATTTCAGACGCAGTAGCTCACCCCCCACACCCCGCCCTTTTCACTGTTTTGTACTATCCCACGAGCCCAGATTTCGTGCTTTGGCATGCGCAGTTCAACAACACCAGCCATAATACTCTGCTAACACACGGGAAAATATGGGGATAAAAGGTGTATAATGGTTTTCTTAATTGTAAATTTCAAAAGATGATTAACGTAATGAAAAAATGGTGACTCCTTGACTTTGCGTCAGGAAAAGGACTGTCTTCCCTCCTCCCCATAGAAAGTACCACCCGGTTAAGATAAACCCACCCGGTTTTGTTTGTTTTCTGTGGAATTAGCACTCAGCCACAAAATGAAAATATTAGGGTACCGTAACTGGTACAATCCAGAAACTATTCTCATTTATATTTATGCCGCAGAATTCCGGAGTGCTTGGATGACATAACCCTGTTGTTGGAAGGTGGTTGCTTAATAATGCGCTGAATCCCCAAGGGCTATGTCTCCTTGTTAAATTATCCTGTTTGCCCAGATTCGAGGCATTTCGAAAGAGATACGCAAGCCGGTAAGTCAGGAGGGATTTTCGGCCTTCCCACCTCCCCTTCGGCGACGTAACATTTAAATTGAATTTGGAGCAAACTTAATCATCAACGGGCAGTTAGTAAAGCGATTATGATGTACAACACCATCCACAACCAGATTCCAGGTTATTTAAGTTCTCGGTTTATTCCGTGTCACGAGGTTTTGTCTTACAGTCTTAGAAATAATAAATGTAAGCTATCAATACCACGGCCGCGCACTAATTATTGTAAACGAAGTTTTAGCCATAGCGGGGCTGTGTTATGGAATAGCTTGCCTCGTGATATAAAACAATCAAACTCTCTAAAAGAATTTAAAACTAAATTAAAAAATCACACCTTCCAAAGCGAGCTCATTTATTAATGTTAAGGCATCAATACACGGCATCCTTGTAAAGCAGGTTTAACTAGTAGTTAGCTTATTAGTTAGTGTAGTTAGCGTTTTTATCTCTTTTCAATAATATTTGTATAAATTTCTCTCCTGAATGGATTTACCGTGTTAAAATAAAGTTTACTACTACTACTACTACTACTGCTGCTGCTGCTGCTGCTGCTGCTGCTGCTACTACTACTACTAACACGCAGTATGCTCATTGCCTCGGCCACAATCTTTTCCAATAACTTAACCACGTGAGTCAATGAGCGGCATAAGCAATGAATGAGAATGGTATACACTTCGAAGTCGTCATTACACCTGTCTTGCAGAGCACACCACCAGGTGTCTCCCACGAGACAACTTGCGTGGCACATGAGGGCGCACGTGCGGTGTTAATATGACTATGTGAGTTGCTTTCTTTTTTTTGTCAATTGACCAGTTGATAACTTGCAGAAGTGTGGTTCGGTAGACTTGTCTTCCACGTTTTGGGTACAGGTTCAAAACCTGGCCTTTTTTGCTTTAGACGAGTTCAGATGAAGGCACGTTTTTGCCGAGTGTTCTTTCCGGCGAGACCCTTTTGATCGAGGGAAAGTATAAAACGTAAACGATTAAGCTCATCAAAAGAGTAACAGAATAGATGTCTAGAGTAAGAACAATTATGGATGAACAAAACTCTTTTATTTCATTAATTGTAGTCTAGGTCTGTAGTTTTGTTCACGCCTCAGTCCTGCTCAAAATTGGGAGAAGAAAGGCTGCTTTATATTTTTGCGCGGTTTATGACTATGTGGAAAAAGCAGATCTTAGTGAGGGCTATCAGAATCCAAAAAGAAAATAGAGGGTAATCGTGCATTTTTCAGAGAAAATTTTAAAAGTTAAAATTTGGAAAGAAATTGCCATACATTCTTTGTATTTTAATGCTTTTTTAGGTTTATGGTTGTTTGATTATCTCTGAAAAATGCCGGGTGGCTACCCACATTTTTCTTTTTGGATTCCAATAACCCTTGCTAAGATCTACTTTTTTCCCCATAGTCATAACCTTTGCAAAAATACATATGTATCAGGAGGCACCATCCTTAACTGGGTAGTTTTCTGTTATCACTGGTTTCCAGACACTGAAAATGAAGAGCAGTCATGATGTATTACAAGACCCAAAACTGAGTTCGCAGCCAGTTGTTGAGACTACAGCTGCAGTCTTGAAAGTAAGTTATCACAAATTATTCAATTCTCAGGCTTTAAAATTTGCATTTTTAGCTTTCAGGTTGGTTCAGCAGACGGGTTATCAGCAAGATAGCCCTGCAGTTTGCCTTAAAAGGCAAATTATCAGATGCAATACCACTTCAAGAGCCGAAGCATTCAAAGGGTTTTGCTGCTAGGCTAAAGTTTGGTCCAAAAATCTGGGAAGAAACTTCAGCAAAGTTACTGAGGTTGAGAATTTCATAGAACAATAATTCCACTTGGTTTTCCTTTGAAAATGAGGTGATTATAACCCACTCAGTGCCTTTTCTGTTATTAATAAATTGCCTCACACCCAACAAGCACTCGTGGAATTGTTGTATTAACTCTAAATTATCCTGTTTCATCAATGAAAGTAAAGCCAGCACACTGGGTTTAATGGCCAACCTACATGGTCAATGTTTTTCCCTGGTTTCTATAAGGATTAGCTTAAAGTATCACTATTCCCCCTGATTGACATGTCAGTCCATCACTACACCCTCTCCTGCCATCTCCCCGCGACAATTTGGTATGTTTGTCATAGTAAATCATGAGATCATGAAGAGGAGTTTCTGTATCCTAAATCTGCCGGTATCCATGTATACTATTATACCTGGGTGGTGAACTTCTACCAGTATGCAGGGTTTTCCTTTTTGGCGGGCAACCGGTGATTTTCGCCGCCTGTAGCCTGCGAGCAGGCTCTCTATTCGGGGGGGGCAACGTGAATTATTTTCTTTGAGAGCGCCGAAGGCGCGAGTTTCGGCGAACGAAGTGAAGGCGAGCGAAGCGAGCCCGCGGTGAAAAACGAGAGCCTGCACGTGAGTCATTGAATTTCAATTCCGGCCCCTCGAAATGTGACAACTTGTTGACAACTCGCCACGCTTCGGGTGTCAAATAACTAGCCAATAGGGAACGAGAAAAATATAAACAAACATGACAGAAAGATGCACGTGGAAGTTTTCCCGGGATTTCGTCTAGATCTTTGTGGCTCTTCATGGAAGGATCGGAAGAACGCGTTTCAACTCCGAAAAAAGTTGTCAACAAAGCAAGTGGACATTGCCGTATCTGCAGTTGTAGTTTTTTGGTGAAATATGGAACTGGAAAATCGGATCGAATGTCCACGGAAAATCTATTTGAAGTTTCAAATCGCGATGGAAGTCGCGGACAAGTATTGGCGACGATGTGCGAAAACATTGGTATTTATTTCGTAAAATTGTCTTCTTTGTCGAGCCGTGTGTGTAATTCTTGCGCCCGAAAAATTAGGAACTTATGCATATTAATTGAGCCATATGCATATTAATTACTCATATTAATTGCGCCTGTCATTTTTGACCAATCAGAGTGCTGCGTTCGTGGACGAACGCGCCGGATTCAAAATTCAATGGGATACGTGCAGGCTCTCAATCTTCACCGCGGGCTCGCTTCGCTCGCCGAAACTCGCGCCTTCGGCGCTCTCGAAGAAAATAATTCACGTAAGAAAATAATTCACGTTGCGTTGCCCCCCGAATAGAGAGCCTGCTCGCAGGCTACGCCGCCTGTAAAGGTCATCGTTGCCCGCGAGTATTTTGTATACAGCACCACAGGCCCTCCAAAAGTGTGCTGATGCAACCATTGTATTTCCGCCTGTGTTTGCTACATCGACTGCAGCATTATTTCAAAAGGAAGACCCTGGGTATTATCCCTGGGTGACATTCTGCAGAGTGTAATGTTCTGCTTAATATCAATCAGTCAGTTCAGTAGTGTCCTCAAGTAGAATTTGAATTCTTAACTTTTTGACGAGAAGACCCCACCTGCTCTGCACAGCCACACCGAAAATAGAAACAAGAATACTAGGAAGAATGTCACAAAAAAGGACTCTGAACAAAAAATAACGGCTCTGTACGTGCTTTGTACAGGTTTTGTCCATTTCTTCTCCATGCATTCTCTGCAAATACAGCTTCTATTCAGCTCACCGGAAGTCGATCATTCTCGTCCCCAGAGCCGCTTGGCCCTCTTAGCCGCTTGCGACTGAGCACGAGGACCCTTGACCGGAAGTCAGCTCTCAGTTTCTCGGAAACTATTTTTCATACTTTACTTTATTACAAATTTATGGCATGAAACGGTAAAAGAAAAGACTCTAGATCAAATACAGTGTGTGTCATAAGGACGGTCAGCAAAATAGTCATACACCCCATACAAAGCAGACCACCTTAAAAGACGAAAAAAAGACATGAAGAAAAAATTACAAAATATCAATATTGACAAAAAAAATAGTAATAACTACTCACTTCTCGAAGATAAGAAGTCTCTTACTCCCTCTTGAAACCAGAAACACTTGATGCTTGACGAACGGACAGTGGTAACACATTACACATATCAACAATCCTATTAAAAAAGTTAAACTTGAAAGTATCAGTCCTAGCATACCGTAATTCTTCTTAACAGGGTGGTAAAGGGTTTATGCCTGAAACGTGATTTGAGCAATAATTAGCGCGTAACACGTGAAAGCAGCTCAAATATTGCCGTGATCCGTGAATTTGCGGTTTAGCGTGTCACGTGATCTCCTTATTTTAAAGACCGCGATTCGTGATTGCATCCGGAAATATTCGTGAAAAGCGAAACTAAATTAGTTACTAATTAAATAAATCTAATTACAATAGTGAGCAAGTACAACAATAAATAAATAAATAGACGTGATGAACGTTGTTGATCCGTTTCTGTAACATGCCATAAGTCAGACATTAACTCATTAACTCTACACATGTCTACCTGTCTTCAGACCTCTGTTCAGAGCTCAGCGAGTACGAGTGAAGTGCGACAACATTATGGCTAAAACAGTTAGAGTTCTGGTGCCATTCTTCCTGGCAACGGAGTCTGGGCAAACCTCCAACCAGGCACTGCATAAACAAAAGTTTAATGTTCCGCTATCCGAAAGGGATCATGAAGAGTTGTGCAATTTCAAGCAGCATTTAATTCAGTTTACAGGTCTGACTGACATTGCGTCTAGCAAAGGTTTAGGGCCCTTTTTTCGTACTTGTATCTCCCGTTATTGAAAACTAAACGCAAAGCAAATTGATTAGCCAATTACTGATAATTTTTGTGCAATGGAATATGTTAAATACGTGATTCGTGAAATGGTTCAAAAAACGTGGGTGATTCGTGATTTGAATGAAAATGGGCCCGTGATTCGTGATTGAGACCGCCCTCCCCCCCCCCCCCCTTTACCACCCTGTCTTAAATCACTGAGACTAAAACAGCAAGGGACCGCAAACGATAATGCTGTAATTCGTAGGATCTGCTGAGAGATCTGATCAGCAAATAAAATGAAATTACAAACAAGACTGCAAGGCTGATCGTACTACGTGAAAAGTAGACTTTGCAAGACACCCACACGACTAGAACCGATACAGGAGGATTGCAACCGCGGACAGCTGTTTCGTCCTTATTGAGACTCATCAGCGCGGTGTAGCAAATATAAATAACGCCAGCTCAGAGAGCCAACGCAAATATATTTTCCAACCCGTACCCTGTATCGTGATTCGGGGGACGGGTGAGTTCAAAGTACGGAACTTGATACAGGGTACGGGTTGGAAAATATATTTGCGTTGGCTCTCTGAGCTGGCGTTATTTATATTTGCTACACCGCGCTGATGAGTCTCAATAAGGACGAAACAGCTGTCCGCGGTTGCAATCCTCCTGTATCGGTTCTAGTCGTGTGGGTGTCTTGCAAAGTCTACTTTTCACGTAGTACGATCAACCTTGCAGTCTTGTTTGTACTTAAATCACTGCCCTTCAGGGTTGTGCCTAAATCCTACCGTCCAGAAGGACAGCCGAGCAGTCCTAGGACCGAGAATCCGAGCCGAGCGTTCGTCGGAATAGTCTCGTCAATTCCAATATGGCGGTCGATTTCTTTGACAAAGTGCTTGAATTGACTTTCAGGATATGGCTCTATGAAAATGAAAAGTATGTTTTCATTTAGCCTGCACGATCGGAACGTACTGGATGAAGTCTGATTACCGAACATCAAGCCTCTAAGCTGACTATGGAATTTGCATCCAATGAGTTTGTTACTGAATTCGAAAATATACGCGCACTTAGCTAAGTATTTTTAATTTTATGATGCAAATAACAACTTAACCGTTAAAGTTATTTTCTTTTTCCTGTAAGAAGAATGATCCATTTCTTGTGGGGATTCAAATGACTAATCCGGACGTCTTGTCCTTCTGGCCGGTAGGATCTTGTTTTGTTTTGAAAAACCTACCGCTCAGAAGGACAGTCTTTATATTTCAACCAGTTGACTGTTGATAAAGTTACAGCTTGGTTGGAACACAGTTTTGTTTATTCCCCTTTAGACTAGCACTAAATGTTTTGAATTTCTGGACATGAATATTTTTAGGTTTTTACATCTTGCCCTTCTGGCCGGTAGGATCTTGTTTTGTTTTGCAAAACCTACCGCCCAGAAGGACAGCCTCTATATGTCAAGCAATTGGCTCCAGATGAAGTCACAGCTCGGTTGGAAACACACTGTTGTTTATTTCTCTTTAGACTAGCACCATTTCTTTCCTTCTGGCCGGTAGAATATTGTTTTGTTAAGAAAAGCCTTCCGCTCAGAAGGACAGTGTCCACATTTCAAGCAGTTGCCTCCAGATTGTTGTTTATTCTTATTCGGAAAAGCACTATGTAGAGTTGCTAGGAGTGAGCATTAATTTTGTTTATGTCTTGTCCCTCTGGCTGGTAGTATTTTGCTTTGTTAAGGAAAACCTACCACCCAGGAGGACAGTATCTATATTTCAAGCAGTTGGCTTCAGCCTTGACTTGTAGGGTTATGTGCATGTCATGATTTGAAAACAATATGGCCTGCAATTTTATTGTTCAGTTTGAAAATGTTTTTGTTTAATAACTCTATAATGAAAGCTGTACAGTAAATTTTGTCTTTGGTATGCTTACTTGTTGGCAGTGAAACTGTTTTCATAAAAATAAAGTGAGAAAATAAGAATGTTTGGTGTTGGACTAGGTCATATTTTTGCCTTTTTGTTTATCTTGTTACACTGCACACGTTACAAACTGCTTTTCCCAAAGGTATTATGTGCCAGTTTATCAGGAGGACAAAAATTCAATTGAAATGGTTACTAAAGGATGTTTTGGCTCCTTTTTCGATCCGGTGCTATTTTTCTTCATTTCTCTTACACCTTTTATGCCCTTCACAATAAATAAAACCATCTTGCAGAAATTGTCATTTTCTTGACATAATTTGACTTCATCATGGACAGACACTATGATTGGTTTTATAAATCTTCTTTTCTTAAAAAAAAAAACTGCCATTATCACCTCATGTTTAAATTAAAAAAATAACGCTATTCAGTTTGGTAGATGATAAAAAATTTACAGTAAGGTTGGCAAATTAGTGTTTCTTTGTCTTAACACCTGTTGTAGTCTACTGTGAAAGAACAGATAAGTCATTTTCCATACACTCATGACTATAATTCCATTAATTGTGTGTTAGAAAGTTTGTAGAGAACCTAAGCAAGGGAAAGAAGCCAGGTTTTCATCAGGTATGTAACAAATTACATGATGGCCATGTAGCACATACTAACACAATGACACACTTTCACAGACATATAGGGTCGCAATACAGCTGTGACAAGTGTTATGGGTTGAAACTTGTATTAGTCAAAGGATTATTAGATCAACATAAAACACATTCTAGCTCTGCAGTCTAGTGTGATTCAAGATATAGTGGGGAAAACTAAAATCACCTAATGTCAGGCAAAACTCTTCAAATAGAATCACATCATGACAGTAACATTCTTATTTTATATTACTATTATTACTGTACTTCTACAGGCAGTTGCAAAGTTGCAAAATTGTTGATATACTCTGCTGAAATGGATTTCCATCTAAAAATGCACTCCTGAAAGCAAATTGAAAACTTAATTACATTTCTAACCCCCCCTCCCTCTTTCAATGTTGTTGCTTGTTACTTTGAATGTCATTACGAAATCCATAACAGCATTGATAAGGGAGGAAGGGGGTAAATGTTTAGAGACTATGAGAGTGTCACAAATGACCTGAAATATAGCCTCTGTCTCAAGTTTTTTTGCAATTGCTTGTAGCATGTTGACTTTTAAACCTGCTTCTGTTTCTTTTTCTTTAACTGAATGTCTGGATACATGGATATCTTACATTTCTATCTAATCATAAGAGAGTGGATTCATTTGCAGCATGTGCCTGTCACTTTAGCACATGTGAAATTTTCCACACAAAAAAACTGCTGCAGATAAATCCACCTCCAAGTATGTAAACCCTCAAGTAAGCATCCACACATCATAGGTATCCACTTCTGACATTCTTGTTCATTGACAAAATCTGTTCTATTCTTTTAGTCTTAGACTGAAATGCCTTCACTGTGCAGACAGCTGAAACAACAGCTCCTTCAAAGAAGACTTTGACTGACATATTTTCGTATATTTTGGAAATTGAAAATGGTACTCAACTGAAATAACAGTGTATTATGAGTAAACCAAGCTGTACATGTGTCTATATCTGTAAAAAACAAATGTAAAGAATGAATTCTCCCTCAACAAAATAAAATTCTACTAGCCAGAAGGACAGCAAATGAAAACATAAGAATATTCATTTCCACATATTCTAAAATAGTGCTTGTCTTAATCTTGAGGGATAAGCAAAACTGTGTTTCCAGCCAAGCTGTGGCTTTATGTGGAGCCAACTGCTTGAAAAATAAAGACTGTCCTTCTGGGCGATAGGTTTTTCTTAACAAAACCAGATCCTACCGGCCAGAAGGACAAGCTAAAAATATTCATGACCAGAAATTCCAAAATAGTGCTAGTCTAAAGAGAAATAAACAACAGTGTGTTTCCAACCAAGCTGTGACTTCATCTGGAGCCAACTGCTTGAAATACAGAGGCTGTCCTTCTGGGCGGTTGGATTTTTCAAAACAAAACAAGATCCTACCGGCCAGAAGGACAAGATGTAAAAACCTAAAAATATTTATGTCCAGAAATTCAAAACATTTAGTGCTAGTCTAAAGAGGAATAAACAAAACTGTGTTCCAACCAAGCTGTAACTTTATCAGCAGTCAACTGGTTGAAATATACTGTTCTTCTGAGCGGTAGGTTTTTCAAAACAAAACAAGATCCTACCGGCCAGAAGGACAAGACGTCCGGATTAGTCATTTGAATCCCCACAAGAAATGGATCATTCTTCTTACAGGAAAAAGAAAATAACTTTAACGGTTAAGTTGTTATCTGCATCATAAAATTAAAAATACCTAAGTGCGCGTATATTTTCGAATTCATTGGATACAAATTCCATAGTCAGCTTAGAGGCTTGATGTTCGTAATCAGACTTCATCCAGTACGTTCCGATCGTGCAGGCTAAATGAAAATATACTTTTCATTTTCATAGAGCCATATCCTGAAAGTCCACTTTGTCAAAGAAATCGACCGCCATATTGGAATTGACGAGACTATTCCGACAAACGCTCGGCTCGGATTCTCGGTCCTAGGACTGCTCGGCTGTCCATTTAGGCACAACCGTCGGCACAACCGCCCTTCAGAGAGTGCCTTTCAACGCGTGGTTACCAAGCTGTAGGTTCTCGTAGTGGCCGTCGTAGTCTTGTTTCCTTGTTTCCGTCAAGATATTAGTCCATTTAATATGATCTTATGATGATCTTAAACAGAATACTGTAACAACATCGATCAAAACGGTTAAAGATCTATTCAGCCACACTTCACTGCAGCAAAAGGTCAGGCGTGTACGAAAGTAGAATCGGTGGTAAACAGAGTCATGCACACAAACTGCGATGTGTTAGGTGACGAGGGAAGAAAGGCTCTGGATGCTTGTGTGAAGGTCAGTATATACGGAAGACAACCAGAAAACATAAAGAAATATCATTGGAAGGAAGCTTGGGAGAAATTAGATAAATGTTATGCAGGCTCGCCTCCAGGTTTATTGTGGGGACGTGGAACATGGTTACCGCATGAACTCTTGCAGTATCTCATGCTTCCCACTGAATGGGATGAATATGGGCAGCCAGACAGAGAGAAAATATGTGACATTATTGAAATCCGTGATGCACTTGTTGACTGTGATAAAATGCCTTATGTTGAAAAATACCCAAAGGCAGGACCCGGGTCTGATGAATTGAAAGAGTTGATTGACAGGAGAAGAGCTGATGTTGAAAGAGAGTGCCAGGAGGCCAAAGCTAACCCAGATGCATGAATCCAATATTCCTGGCTTGTTGCACAGCGCCGAGTGCGGGACTGCTTTGCTGGGGATGCTGGGCTTCTTCAACCAAAGCGTGATCCAAATGAACCTTACAATATTGTTGATATTCATGATGCTGTTGTTCACTGGAATGAAAAAAGCTTTTTTGCATCTCTCATTGGTGATTATGATGCACATAATAATAAATGGTGGAAGAAACACACTGCAGAAAGGGATGATGTTGAAAGAGAGTTAAAAGAAGCCATCTCCACAACTAAAAAGTGATAAAAGAATATTCTCGAGATGAAGCTGAGCAACGAGTGAAGAATTGTTATGATAATTTCTTTGATTATCAAGCACGGCTAGATACACCTGTACTTCCCAATAAAAGAGGCAACAGTGGTAAAGTTGATCAAACTCATAACATTTTTGATATTCATGAAGCACTTCAACAACTGGATGAAAAAAAGCTTCTTCAGAAATACCCAGATGAAGGACCTGGATCTGTTGAACTGACTAAATCAATTGAAGAAAACAATTTATGTATGAAACAAGAATATGAGAAAGCTACATTCGGATTGTGCAGATGTTCTCATAGTGAGGCAGAGAAGAGGGTGAGAGATTGCTTTGTGGATGCCTTGCCAAAGAAAAAGGTGATATTTCCTGCTGAAGAGGATGAAACCAACGGGCCATGCAGCAACAAAACTTATGACATCTTTGATATTCACAGAAGACTTCTTTATTTTGATGAAACTGAAAGGAACGAAACAAGAAAGATACTGAAGTGCACTGATCTGACCAAACCAGAGAAGGCAGCTAAAGTGCAGAGGGATGCTGTCACTGTTCTCAGGACACCAGGGGATACAGACATCTTTTCCTCCAAAGAAAAGAAAAGTGAGATTCCAAAAACCCAACAAACTTATGACATTTTTGAAATACAGAATGCAATTGATTATTTTGATACCAAAATTAAGCTGCGTGATAGGTACTTAGATGAGAAAGATCCTGACTCTAAATACAGGAATAAATTAGCTGTTAAGGAAAGAGCTGAAATTAAAGCAGAGTATGCCAAAGCTACAAAGGAAATGGAAATTGATCATGGTTCTGGGTTTATTATTCATGACCACTTAATTTATAGTCACAAATAAGCATGTCATTGTACATGTAGCAAATGACAAAAATAAGAAGATCGGTATTTCTAATGCAGCCATTGGTAAGTTGAACTCATACTGTGAGGTCATTGAGGATGATGGGCTTAAAGATTTAGCACTGCTTTATTTCAAAGACCTTAACCTTAAGCAAAATGGAGTGTGCCCATTGCAGTTGTCTGACCAACCCCTGTTACCAGGGATGCAAATTTTCTCTTTTGGATATCCTATGAGTCATAAAGGCAAAGAAGCAATTTTTGTGAATGGCTATGTTTCTGGTTCTGAGGAAATTTACAGTGAATTATGCTTATTAGGTCATACAATGGCAGTTTTGAATTGTCCCCTTAACCCAGGGAATTCTGGTGGCCCAGTACTGTACTGGGTAAATGGTCAACTCAAGGTAGTGGGTGTTGCAACACAGAAACACTTCAAAGAGATTTTAACTTTGGAGGAGAGGAGAAAAATTGAAAAAATTCGGGAATCATTGCAAACCAGTTCTATCACTAGTGTTTCAGATGATGATATAAAACTTACGTCAGATTCTGATAAACGAAGACTGTTAAGTCCTGATCATCTTTGCCAGACGCCAATGTTTTTGTTAACATTAAAACTGTATGATGCCCTGGAAACCCACTCTCAGTTTAATTTAAGTAATGCATTACCAGGGCATTGTGTGATTGAGTTCATCAAAGAAACTACCAACAAGAACAAGGGAAAGGGCAAAGAGGAGTTGGTTGAGGTAATTAAGTGGTCCGAGAGTCATGAAAATGTTCTACCATCTGGTCACCTCTCTGCTTCCAAATGTTGTTTTCAGTGAGACTAAAATAATAATTACTGTTGGTTGAGTTACCCTAATGCCTTTGATTTTTCATTTTTTTAACAGGGCACCCTTGTATTTGTTTGGCTAGATTAAAACCTAAGTGAAGTTGCAATTTGGCTTTGAAATCCAAGAATAATTATTATTCTTTCTACTTTGTGGAACTAAATGTTTTTACGTGCATATTAGGTAGCTCAGTAGTCTATGTGCTGAAGTAGAGCTAATGTAGCAATTTAACCGGCCAATTTTTGCAAGATTGTGAAGGAAACTTATAAACCCTACAAAAATATAAGGGATTAGAGTAACTTTTGTATTTTTACAATACTGAAAATTAGGAGTCATTTAGGAGTCAGTGGTCTTAGTTTGAACATTTTTGACAGGCTGTCAACCTGTTGTCCATCCTACAGGCTATCAGTATGTTAAAACAACTGAAGGGTTACCCTTGCAGTTTTATACCTTCAGTCTTGTAATCTGTGGTTATGTTTGGAGTCTTGGATTACACTCCTAAAAATGTGTCGTCATTGAAATGAAAGCTGTTGATCAGCACTTGCATGTGGTCCTGTTTCAGGGTGGTTCTAGTTTTTGGTACGTGAATGTATTCTTGAAGTTCGATCAAGCTTTGATTTGAGCAGTATGTTCATTGCAGTTTCCATTTCTCTCAGGAGAAATGTTCAAAGAGTTTTCAGTGGTAATTTTTTGTTATATAGAGGATATACACAGGGACACAAAGATATGAATTTTACCGGTATTTTCGAGTGGTAAAAAATTGTTTTTTTACCATGGGAAAATACAATAATTGTATTTTCCAATTATTGACATTTTCAAGCCGCTTTGTAATTTTCTTTTCAGACTATTTTTGCACAAAAAACAGTGTAAAAGCTGGAAATGACATCATTTATGCTCATTGGTGAGGATATGGAAAAGTTTCATATAAACTTTACGAGTGGTGTATTTTCCACTAAAACACTCTTGTCTATATTATGAAACTTTTCATGCTCATCATAAGTGAATCAGGACAGGTGAAATATCTGAGTCACCTGGACTGCTTACTGCAGGACGTTAATGGCTATAAGAAGCCAACTGAACATGTTTAATACTTTACATTGTTGAACTGTGCATTGAGCTTTAAATTTATACTTAAAATCAATAAGTTATATTTAAACAAGGCAATTGATGTCTTGGGATGGCAGTATTTATAACCTTGCAAATAGATTTGGAGAATCATTAAAGAAGCTTAGAGTATGATTTGAATGATTTGATTTAAAGTGGCTAGATTAGTTGTTTTGAAATAGCCTGGTTTTTATAACTCTTAGGTATACATTCTTTCTCAAAGTTAGCAAGTGTGTACTGATATTTTTTGTCCAAATGTTTTAGTTACCGGTACTTAGTGTAATTAAATTGCATTTTTATTGCAAAGCTTTGTCATTTGATGAATAACTTTAATCTGTTGAAATATTTTTCTTTTTGAATTGTCAGCTGCTTTATGATATAGCTGTTTGTGAATAAAGAAAAACGTACCAATGATGGTATCTGTGTTGACTTGCTTTTTCTCTTATAGTTTGCTAGGGCAGTCATCATTGGTGAGCCATCAAGCCTACAGCTGGAGCTACTTGTATCTCTTCGTTGGCTTGATAGCTTAGTTGGTAGAGCACTGCACAAGTTGTCGCAGTTTTGTGGGCGTAAATCCCACTCAATCCTCTTTTTTTCAGTTTTGTTTTTCTTGTAACTGCTAAAATGTTGCAAACATACATGTAACTGTAAGGGTCTTCCATTTGTTAAATCCTTCATCTGTATATGATATTATATAATTTCACTCCTAAAATTTATGCTGGGAGTACTGAACCCTGAAGTGGACTAGCAGCTCATTCAGGTGAGGGGGAAGGGTTAGTAATGATCCTTGTCACTTCATACTACAAAAGCTGGGTTTAAACTCCTAGAGGTGGGGGTGGACATGGTAAAAGTAATAGCAGTGGTCCAGTAGTGAGCATACTGGACAATTTGCAGATGTGCAATAAAATTGTATTTTCTTTCTTACAACGTAACCATGTAATTTATCTGCATTATTTTCTCTTGCTATTGTAGTGACAGATGCACATACGCTTTGTGTTGGAGGGGGGGGGACATGCCTTGCAATTGTTATTGTGGTAGGGGTACTTGTGCCCCCTAGAACTGGAAAGCTAGCATAACCTCAAAATCTTTCTCCTTTTTCAGAATCGAACCCTCTCCTCATTTCAGACCAAAACAGCAATTATAACTGTATACTCCATTTGAGATTGACTGAAATGGTTCATCTAGTGGAGAAATCCCTCCTCCACCATTACTCCCTTCTCTACACTTCACAGTCTTGCTTCCCAGTCAGGAGGGGAATGATTAAAGCTAAAGCAACCCGCCTGCTTTCCCTGGGTGTCATTTGTACCCGCTTTCATTGGTGAAAGGGTTGTGCAGTACCAGGGTCAGCAGAGAACATAGCAGTTTGCTGTTAGCATTTATGTTTTAAGGGTGTTCCAGGTTTTTCTATGTTCTTGGATGAATCAACCCCTAAATATGAAAGCTCTTAGCCTCAGTTCTAGTGTCTCATGAACCGTTTCAAGTGTGGTTGATTTCACACCATATTGATACCTAATGGTGTAATGTAAACACAGCCTTGAAAGAAGTTGACTGGGTCCTATGAAGACATTAGGATGAAACAGCACCCCAGCGGTAAAATCCTAAATTCACAAATTAATGAAAGATAGGATTAAATAAATATTGTGTTTTAAAGAACAGAGAATTTCAGTGCTTAGTATAGTAGAGCCAACTTTAAAGAAATGTTTATTTACGTCACCAATGCTTACAGTTCATGTCATTTTATTAATTTATGAAGTTTGTAAGAACTTTCTTGAAGTTTTTTACCTGAAAAAGTGCTCGCTTACCCCACACAAGCAGATTGTAACATGGGGGCGAATTATGCTTTAAGCAGCATCGTGAAATAATGCGAGGAAGAATGTCTATACCTTTTAGTGCGAATATTTTCCCGGTCTCTCAGTTAACCGGAAGTGCACCCTGTTCATTGGCCTGGTTACCTGGGTATTGCACCATTTTTGCGTTCGAACGAAGAGGAAGCATACAGGAGAGTTTTGCTCCTTCTTCGCGGTGTTTTTTTTCTTCTTTCACTGATGGTATGGTTCGTAATGACCTAAAACAGAATACTGGAAAAACACAGGTCGTAGTGATCAGAGACGTTTTCAGCCACACTTGCGGCAGTAAAAGGTCGGACTGTACAAATGTAGAATCGATGTAAACCTTTTAAAATTAGTCATGTACGTTAACGGTGATCTGCTTGGCGATGAGGGAAGAAAGGCTTTGGATGCTTGTGTGAAGGTCAAGATTTACGGAAGACCAGAAAACTTACCGAAAGATGATTGGATCACAGCTTTGGAGAAATTAGATAAATGCTATGCAGGCTATGTTCCAACACCTGATTGGATGTATTTATTGCCGACGAATCCACGGTTACTGAATGATCGTTTGTGTCATCTCATGCTTCCCACGGAATGGGACGAAGACGGAAATCCACACAGAGAGAAAATATTTGACATTATTGAAATCCACGAGGCACTTGTTAACTTTGATGAAATGCCTTATGTCGAAAGGTGCCCAAAGGGGACTGATGAATTGAAAGAGTTGATTGATAAGCGAAGAGCTGATGTTGAAAGAGAGTGCCAGGAGGCCACTGCTAACCCAGATGCACGAATCCAATATTCCTGGCTTGTTGCACAGCGCCGAGTGCGGGATTGCTTTGCTGGGAGCTTTGCTGGGGATTCTCTGCTTGTTCAACTAAAGCGTGATCCAAGTGAACCCTACAATATTGTTGATATTCACGATGCTGTTGTTCATTGGAATGAAAAAAGTTTTTTTCAATTTAAGTGTTCTGCATGTGCTGTTTACTTTGCACGTAGTGAGGAAGAAAGACGTTTATATCTTGAACCAAGATATGGGTTTCATCCAGAAGATAAATTTTGGTGGAAGAAACACACTGCAGAAAGGGATGATGTTGAAAGAGAGTTTAAAGAAGCCACCTCCACTACTGACAAAGTGATAAAAGAATATTCTCGAGATGAAGCAGAGTTACGAGTGAAGAATTGTTATGGTTATGGTGATCGTAATTCTTTTAAATTCTATGTACTGGATGGTACACCTATACTTCCCATTAAAAGAGATGACAGCGGTAAAGTTGATCAAACTTACAACATTTTTGATATCCATGAAGCACTTCAACAATTAGATAAAAGAAAGCTTCTTCAGAAATACCCAGATGAAGGACCTGGATCTGATGAACTGAGGAAGTCAATTGAAGCAAACAATTTTCGTGTGAAACAAGAATATGAGAAAGCTACATCTTATAGATATTCACATAGTAAGGCAGAGAAGGGGGTGAGAGATTGCTTTGTGGATGCCTTGCCAAAGGAAAAGGTGATATTTCCTGCTGAAGAGGATGAAACCAAGGAGCCATGCAGCAACAAAACTTATGATATCTTTGATATTCACAGAAGACTTCTTTATTTTGATGAAAATGAAAGGAACGTAACAAGAAAGAGGCTCAAGTGCCCTGATCCCTCTGATGTGACCGAACCAGAGAAGGCAGCTAAAATGCAGAGGGATGCTGTCACAAAGGAGTATGAGCGAGCCAAGAGCAGGCTACTAGAATATTCATTGAATGAGGCAGAGCATCGAGTGAGAGATTGTTTTGCAGGCACTATTCTTAGGAGACCAGGAGATACAGACATCTTCCCCACCAAAGAAGAGGAAAGTGGGATTCCAAAGACTCAACAAACTTATGACATTTTTGAAATTAAAAATGCAATTGATCAGTTTGATGAGAAAAAACTTCGTGATAGGTACCTAGATGAGAAAGATCCTGAATCTAAAAAAAAGAATAGATCGGCTGATGAGCAAAGGGCCGAAATTGAAAGAAAGTATGCTGAAGCCACTAAGAAAGTTGAAATTGAACATGGTTCTGGCTTCATCGTTCATGATCACTTTATAATTACCAATAAGCATGTCATTGAAGATGCATTGTGTGATGAAACTAAGGAAATTTATATTTCCAATGAAGCTATTGGAGAGCTTCCTTGTAAGGTCATTTACTATGATGCAGGTAAAGATTTAGCACTTCTTTATTGCCAAAAGCTAAACTTGAAGCAAAATGGAATTTTCCCAATGCAGATGTCTAACCAACCACTGTTACCAGGGATGCAAATTTTTTCTTTTGGTTATCCCATGAGTCATACAGATGAAAGAGCTCTTTTTGTGAATGGTCATGTTTCCGGTTCGAAGAAAACATATTCAGGTCACACAATGATAGTACTTAATTGTTCACTCAACTCTGGTACTTCTGGGGGACCAATATTGTGTTGGGTCAGTGGTCAACTAAAGGTGGTAGGTGTTGCAATGCAGAAGCACTTTAAGGAGATTTTAACTTTGGAGGAGAGAGCAAAGATTGAAAAAATTCGGGAATCACTGCAAACAAGTACTATCCCCAGTGTTCCAGATGATGCTATTGAACGTGCATCACGTGATCCAGGACCTGACCCTTGTCAGACACCAATGTTTTTGCTGACATTAAAACTGTATGATGCCCTGGAAACCCACTCTCAGTTTAACTTAAGTAATGCATTACCAGGGCAATATGTGATTGAGTTCATCAAAGAAACTATCAGAACGAACAAGGGAGAGAGCAAACAGGAGTTGGAAGAGGTAGTTAAGTGGTCAGCGGACTGTGTAAACATTTTGCCCTCTGGTCACTGCTCTACCTGCAAATGTTGTGTTTAGTGAGGACAGAATAATTATTGTAGGTTCAGGTTTAACAAGCATTTTTGTCCTTCTATGTCCTTGGCCTGTGAAAATTAAAGATGCAAAAATTTTCATTTCATAGATTGGAAATTCGATAGTGTTTACTTGAGAACTTTATTTGTAATGACACAACTTAGTGTATCATGGTAATTAATGTACCCGACGCCAAGGTGATAAAAATCTCTTGGTTATTGATTTTCTTCTCTTTTGGTATTAATTTCCTAACCAAGGGCTTTACATTTGAAGGGCTTGGTGAAAAAACTGAGATAAATAGAAATTTGGCCTTAAAATCTTAAATTTACTAGCTTGCAGTAGGTGCAGTAGGTTTTTTCAGCTTTTCAAATCAGAGTTTCAGTCAAGAAATTTATTAGATAAGACAACACTTTGAGGTCACAGTTTGTAATATCTTTGCAAATGGATATACAGAAAAGTCGAATTTCTTAGAGTAACATTCTATTGAATTACTGTCAGGTATAGTTATTTGCTTTAGTACTTGTTTTCAAATAGTGTAGTTAACTCTTAGTTCTGTGTTCTTACTTATCAAACCTTTTAATTAATTATTGTTAGTTATTTATTTCCTTAAAAGTCACTTTTGATCACACTGTTATCAAAGCTTTGATGAGTTATTTTTAACTCAAATACTCTTCTTTGCTATTAGTCAGCTGCTATAAGATATCCCTGTTTGTAAATAAAGAAGAATATTTAGATTTAGCAAGGATAGTACTGTTTTGATCTTGTATTTCTCCCACAAGACTACTTTGAGCAGTTCTCTTTTTATTCCTCAGATCCTACACAGTGAAATTGAATGAACTATGGAAATCATCTGTGAAAATGCAGCTAGCCACTCACCGAATGAGAAATTACACTTACAAATTAGGAGAATTTCTTAAGTAATGTTGCGGAAACTGAGCACAAGGCTCAATTTCCAGCCATTTTGACCACTTGCATTCTGAATGAAAACTGGGCTTCACTAAATAGCTATAATTAATGCCAGCCTTTGCTGCAATTTCCTTATAAAGAGTTGTTGCATTAGCCCGACATTTTGGCCTGAATTTTAGCCGTCTCTTCTGATGGTTTGCTCCTGACCAGAGGATACGACTGGTATCGGGTTAATTAGGCCCCAATTTCAATATGCTTATTCTCCTTACCGTTTTCTATATATCTCTTATGGCACTGGTTGGGAGAATTTGGATATGGGTAATAAATAACTGATTGGTTATGATCACCTCATATCTAACAATTGCAAGTTGAATAATTGTTTTATCAAATTTTTCAGCTGAATTGCTTTGTCAGGTTTTTGAACAAAATGTTTGCTTCATGGTGAAAATGGATGAGTGCTGTGATACATGACTTGGCATCATCTAAACCTGCTTGTAACTTAAGCAGCTGTTAAATGAAAGACAGAAAAAAAATGAGGCTTGAACAGGATTCGAACCGATAACCCTGATATTTCTGGTGCAGTGCTGTGCCAAGTGAGCTGACAAGCCATCTGGGAGCTGTCTCTTAGTTGGCTTGATAGTTCAGTTGGTAGAGCGCTGCACCAGTAATTGCAGTGTTCAGGGATTCAAACCCATTCAGACCGATCTTTTTCAGGCTTTCTTTTTGCAACTGCTAATAGGTTGCACATAGAACTGTGAGGATATTCCATGTGTTAAAGTTTTGATCTGCAGTTCACATAAATTAGGATATTTTATATATTTCACTCATAAAATTTATGCTGGGGGTACTGATCCCTGCAATGGACTAGCAGCCTATTCAGGAGTGGGAAGGGCGGTGGGGGGGGGGGTGGTAATGTTCCTTGTCACTACGTTACTGCAGAGACTGGGTTTTAAGTGCCTAAGGGTTAGGACGGGGGTGCAGGTAGAAGTGATAAAAGTAAGTGGTTAGCATGCTGGGTGTTTTGAAAAGTAAATGGGCGGTTTTAAAATGTGCTATAAAAACATTTGATTTTTATTTTTCCTTCTTACAACTTATTAAGCATCTAAGTCACCTTCATTATTTTCTCTGGCCACTCTAGCAACTGATGTATGCACCTTTGGTGTTGGGAGGGGTACACCTTGCAATTAATTTTTTTAGGGGTACTTGTGCCCCCTAGAACTGGAAACCCTAATTTAACCTCAAAATCACTATCCTTTTTCAGACAAAGGAGCAATAACCCTCATCTCATCCCAGACCAAAACATCAAAATATAACTGTATACTCTCCCTCACACTTCATGGCCTTGTTTCCCAGTCAGGAGGAGTATTGTCTGCCTCCTTTCCCTGGGTGTCATTTGTATTGGCTTTCATTGGTGAAAGGGTTGTGCAGTACCAGGGTCAGCAGAGAACATGCCAGTTTGCTGTTAGCACATAGTTGGTATTTATTAAGGTCTTTCAGGTTTTTTTATGTTCCTGGATTTAGTATGTGGCGAGAAAGGGTGAGCAAACCACCCCTAAATTAAAGAAGGGTCCTATTTCTCACCTAAAGCTATGGCTATATATGCCATATCTGATAGAACATGAACTGCAATGAACATGCCAATTTAACTGAGAAATTGAGACTAGCTGACCCATAATGAAAGCTCTGAAAATTTTCTCACCTCAATTCTCATTTTGTGAGCTTTTTCAGGTGTGGTTGTTCAAACTATATAAATTATACTGATTTCTGGTAAAAGGAGTTGATCTTACTGGCCCCTAGAAAGACGTTGCAGATTGACGTGTTATAAAAATTAATGTTCTTTTTCAGGAGAAGAGGAAGCAATCCGAGCCAGCTGACTCAGATGATGACAGTGATGAAGAGGTACTCATGGGGGAGGGGAGGGGAGTGGACGGGAGAGTGTGTCCAACTTTATAACATACAGTTCAATCTCAGGACATGATGTGCACACCCTAACCCTTAAAACCCCAATATCAACACTCATCTTGTCCTCATAGTTCTCCATATATTTGGTTTGTTTCTTGTGGGGAACATTTGCTTAGACATTAAACATTTCATCTTTGTTTCCTCTATTCTCATGACCTGTATGTTTGGTCAAGCCATGATATTATAAGGAAAAAATTAGCTGCTTATTGCTATTGGGGCTAAAAAGGTTTACGGAGGGGTTGTTCGGGTACTCCCTTCAATTTAGAATGGGTGTGTGTTGCAAAGGTTCTTAAAACCTTGCCCTATTCAAGGATAGAAAATCGAAACTTGTTATCCTTTTTTAAGGCTCAAACCCCCAAAATCCATATTCAAGGGGAAAATGATAAGTAATAATTGTCGGAACAGTTCATTCTTATAATTTCTTTTCTGTAACATGGGAAGGTTAGTATCAAGCATAGAGTACTAGTCAGACTAAGCCTAACTTTTATACGCCATAGTACACTCGCCCTGGAAAGGGTTACCCTTTAAGCCCCAGTTTAAAAAAAAGACACCTAAGTAAGTGTGTAGCTGCTTCCTTGGTCCTTTGCGAGGGTTTGGGGGGAAGGGGTAAGCCACAATATTATTGCTCATTCAGGTCTGGGGATTCGATATGCATCCAAAATTGACAGTGAAATTTTCAAAGAAGTCAGAAGTTTTTAAGGGGCAGTACAGAGCTCTTACAAGGTCTTCTCTGGTTTGCTGGGAAAACAATAGAACAAACAACAAAACAATGGATCGTAGCCCTGAAAACAATGGAGCTGCGTGATACCAAGGTCCAATGAAATTAGAGGTTATTAAGAGCTGCATAGTATCTGGTTTTTAAGATGTTGCATTTGTCTGGTTTTATAGAGTGTTGAAGATAAAGATTCAGACTCAAAGATACGAGACCAAGTGCGAAGTAAATTGAAGAAAAGAAAAACAGAAGACAATGAAAAAGGTGATGTTGATGAAAAAACAGCAAAGGATATATCTAGAAAAAGGTTGGTACAACAACAAAGGCATAAAAAGTATTGCGAGACCCGATATTTTGTTGATCAGATTGGTGTTATATCACTCAGTGTGTAATTGTTTAATGAAACTTTCTCTCAGTTAGTCAGGGGTTAGTCAGTCTGTCGGTCATTCGTACCCTAATTAGTGTAATCCTTAACAGAGCAGATTGTTCATTCTCCGATCTTCATTTTTCTCCAGTCATCACTCATTCAAAGGGAGAGACAGACAGACAGACAGTTGGTCAGTCAGTCAGCCAGTCCGTGCGTCAGCTGATCAGTCCCTAGTCAGACTTACTCAGGCTTTTCTTTCTTCAGTCTTCACTTTTTTGTTACCAGGAAGGAGAAAGGGGAAAGAATCTTTAGAAGTTAGTGATAGAATAAACTGTACGCTCCTGCCGGAAAATTTCAAACCAACTACAGGGTAACTTTGATCCTTTCAGCAAACACGAAGCCGAATATAAACGTCTAAAGCGAGAGATGATTGAATCAAAAAGAAAGAAGAAGGACGAGGAAGAAAAAAAAGACTCAGGTAGGATTCAGTTCTCTAAACTTTCAAATCAGATTGAAGTCAGTTGGTGAGTGAGTTCATGTTTTCAGAGTTATTTTCCTTCAAATCCCAGCTAAAAGGGCCATTCCCAGGGAGTGGGAATTCCTCTTAAGGGGATATACTTATTTTTATTTATTTTGTTAGAGAAAAAAATAATAGATGGCATAATAATTGAAGATAAGTATTTAAGTACAGCTAGGGACACCAAAACAATGGGCTCCCGCCAAAACAGAATACGCGAATAACTTAACCTAACTGTGTGCCCAAGTTATAGAAAGCACTAGAATTAAAATGCACAGATAAACTCAAAGCAGCTAGTAATGTTCCTCGCTTAGTCCCAGGCTAAGTTACAGTTGGTGTATATTAAGGATCTTCAGGATTACCGGAAGGTAGAAGGGCTTGTGTCTAATAACGGTAAAGGACGGCTGCGATCGAATTAACAGAAAGCCCAAAATCTCAGGCTAGACGGAATGTTCGATATTCCGGATGTTCTCTTAAAAAAGAAGGCGTTTTGCACTTTCTGATAAGAAATAGAGTTAGGAAGAGGGTTCGTCCGAAAGGCGTTGATGTTTATGTTCAGACTATGAGAAAGAGAAGGGAAAAGTTGCTATTTTAGCGCAGTTGAACCTATTTAGTCTGGCCACCAAGGACTCATAAAAATATGGGCACGTATTAAAGAGGTTGGTTCAGTCTACGCCGGTCCCGGCGTCATATGTGGGTTGAGTTTGTTGTTGGTTCTCATCTTTGCTCTGAGAGGTTTTTCTCCGTGTACTCCAATTTTCCCCTCTTTTAAAAAACCAACACATCCAAATTCCAATTCGATCTTGAGGTGTCCCCAATTAGCATTCTGAGCTGAATACCATTGACACCTAAGTAAAGTGATTCATTTATTTATTTATTTATTTATTTATTTATTTTTGTCATCAGAACAGAGGAGAAAAGAGTAGTTTTCAATTTTGCCGAAAGTAATTCGCGTTCGCTTTGGTTCTGCTTTACTACGTGCTATGATTGGTTAAAATTACTCGCACTACTGATGTAAACCAAAATCAATCATAACTTTCTCGAACGCGTTTATCCGCGCTTGGCGGTAATAACTTGTAATTTTTAGTTCTAATTGGTTCAGTGTGTCATTTGTGATATTTAAACGCGTTAAGTAAATTGGACACTCCTCCTCCCCCCTCCCCCTTACGTTCACTCCTTTATCATGATTTTGTCTCAAGCAAAAGCGCATGCAGTCGGATTTTCTTACCAAAACAACCTCCGGCCAAATTTTGGTGACTCCTTGTCGTTCTAAGGCTTTACTCACGTGGCAGTTTTAAATACGGAGTATATTTGTGCGTTTAGTAAATTTTCACGGGATCTGTTTTGTGTTAATCGTGAAGAAATTCACCAAACTCACAACCAGAATAACCTTCAAAAAATTTCAAGCTGTACGATTGGGTGTGTCTCATTTTTGGTCTTAAAAAGGAATTTTCCAAACTAGTTTTCAGACACTAAACCTGAGATTACCTCGTTGTATTTTGCCGGCTTGCGAGCTTTCAAATTCCTTTTATTTTTCAATTCAATCGTTTATTTGTTCAGGCTCTTTTTATTTACCCATCTGTTCTTCCTTTTTTTTTTTTGTTCTAATGTTGATACGATGACAATTCAGTTATTGTGTAAAATTGCATTGCCTTGCGCCTCCGTTATAGCCAGGGCTCCCTGTTCATGAAAAGTTTTATTAGTTAGTAACCTGTGGTTATTCAACAAAGGATCCGCCTCCGCTTCGTTTTTTCTTTTCCTGCGCTAATAAAATCCCTTACACTTCTTGTCAATCAGTTCTTTGGCCCCCTCTGCTAGTATAACCCATCTGTAGCATTTTAAAATTTGAGAGTAGTAACTGCAAGTCTTATTTTAAGACAAAACCATTCAAAAGCAATGGCCACGTGTTTGTTAAAACGCTGTCGTTTGGCGATTGCTTTTCAGTGATTTATCTAAAGCCCTGTCAACTCTAACCTGCGATCAGGCTCTATTTTCGTTTCGCTCGGTGAAACATTCCGGCGGGAAGGGCGAAACGAAAAATAGGGCCTGATACAATTCTTCTACGGAACGTCTGCCGCCCACTTTTTTGATTGATTGACATTCAACAAAACGGCCAATCAAAATTTGTTTTGCTTGCACGCTCCTCGGTATGCAAATTTCCCATATGTGTATGTAATGGCATTCGCAAAAAGTCCTACCACCATTTTCACTACTACGCGACTTTTCTTTTCAAAACACCTCTGAGCACTTTGCAATACGCTTCCGTCAATCATACCTTATATGGAAAGTGTGTGATGTTACCGCAATTGAATTGAGCTCGAAGGAATAAAGATAGCGCCAAATTATCCCGTAAATTTGCGCTGGCGAGTCATATACTGACTAGTAAGAGGCTTTAGAGTCGTTGATGTTGCAAGAATACTTCACGTTTGGTAGATATTTGTAAAGAAATTTCGACATTTCTTGTCGACATGTATCGTCGTGGGTCATCGCTAAATTTCACCGAGAACAGTTGCTATTTATAGTTGAATCAGAACTTCTCAGATTCATCTATAAATAGCAACTGTTCTCGGTGAAATTCAGCGATCCTACGACAATACATCGTCCTGTTTCCCTCATCATGTTCTTTGGCAATCGTCTTGAGTTATAACGAAGAAGTAAACTTGAAAGTAAGCTTAAATATTTTCCTCGATTCCCCGTTCCCGCTTGTAGAAATAACAATTTCCCTATCATGTCACAGCGTTATATGTTTACATTCTCGAAACGTAGAACAACAAACGTTACAAGCCCATTATAAGCTTATGCTTAATTTTGTTTTTTCAATTCATTCCGGAGGTGATAGGTGATTAGAATTAGCAGTGTTCCTTCCAAAAAAATGCAGCTAGTCACACGTACCTTTCTTCTTGTAAAACCCATTTTCTTCACGAATCGGTTGATCGCACGCCGATCATGATTCGTTTTCCCGTTGCATACTCTATCCACTCCTGAATTTCGTCCTCGTACACTTCGGGATATTGCCAGATTTATACTCGTGGTGAATAACATGTCGTGTGCTATTTTCAGGTCAGAAAAGCTAGAATTATTACTTCACACTTTGGTTTAGCTTATTCGCGAGTTTAAACGCACGCTTACCATCCGCCGCCTAGGATAATCCACCGGGCAGGTATTTAATTCTGAAGAAATGTCGAAATTTCTTTACAAATATCTACCAAACGTGAAGTATTCTTGCAACATCAACGACTCTAAAGCCTCTTACTAGTCAATATATGACTCGCCAGCGCAAATTTACGGGATAATTTGACGCCATCATTATTCCTTCATTGCGGTAACATCAGACACTTCCCATATAAGGTATGGTTGACGGAAGCGTATTGCAAAGTGCTCAGAGGTGTTTTGAAAAGAAAAGTCGCGTAGTAGTGAAAATGGTGGTAAAATGTCGGCAAAAATAAAATCACAGGCTACCATAAATCTTGGCACTAGCGTTCAAATTTACAACTTGAAGGTACGCGCTCCGGTATTGTACATAGTTGCTCTGTCTGAGCTGAAACTGAATGAAAATTCAGAACACGACGAGGTTGTCATGTACCAAAATATGCTGCATGTTTGAATCCTTTCTCATTTCAGGTGGTATCCGGAAATATTCTCTACGCATTTGTCACCGATTTTCTGCGTAAAATACCTTGGGAAATTAAGAGAAATAACTTCAGTTTCACTCTTTAGAAAAAAGATATCAATAAAACCGTTTATAAACAAACGAGTGTTTTGTAATTTCATTTAGTTCCAGAAGTGATAAATATTTGAGTTTAACAGCGAATTTCATCTCTAAACAGCAGCGAATTTTAAAACGAAGAACATTTATTATAAACCTAGTCAGATCCTTTGATATCAATGTCAGAGATCGTTAAAACGACATTATTAACACTGAATGAACAAACTGAAAGTCTTTATTACCTAGGTAAAAATAAATATAGCATCTCGCTGAGTGCGGCTCTCACTAAACATCAGCTTATCGTTAAGTTTACGGAATTATCGGTTGACTTGTTGATCACTCTTGGCGAAAGATACTTGCTGTTCGTTTTGTTTCGTAAAACGCGGATACAACCACTGCTCTGCTTATATTGTCAATACTAGCTGAAAGCCTTCAAATGAAAATTTGGAGACACGATGCGATAAAACGGGATACATACTTCACTGTTGCTGTACTTCTCTGCTCCGAGTGAGAGACAGCTTGCATCAAACCGGACGCCATTCTCAGGAGAGAAAGAAATGATCACAATTCTCCTAGAACGACGAGAATATCTTTGAGCGACACGTTTACCTCTGCAGACTTGTTCCTTGGCCATGGCGGTCGGATTGAAAAGTGTGAGCAAGTCTCGTAGACAATTTACTTCCGTTGACAGCTCTATTGTTAAAGGGTTAATCAGATTGCGAGATTGCCGCGGCCAAAATTTGGCCGCCGACATGAACTTCTGTGAGAGATTGTATCAGGCCCTATTTTAGCGAGCGACCCACGTAAGAGAATATGAGAGCGATGCTAAAATTCGGCCTGATCGCAGGTTATGTCAACTCGTATACATTTTTCGGTTCATCGGTTGAAGTAAAAAGAAATTCAAAACGTTCCGGTCCACAGGAATGTAATTTCATTCATTTTCTGTTTTCAACGTTGACGTGACCGATAACGCCCGAATCATCAGCTTTTTAACTTCTTCTTCTCTCTTAAGAATGCGAAAAATTGGAACCAGGAAAAAAGCGAAGGTCTTTGAAACTTTGAACTTTGAAATTTTGAAATGTAGTGCGCGAGTCAGCTCTGGAATGATTACTTTGGTTTTGACAAGCTTTAGCAGGTTGCACTGGTGGTTCAGTGGTAGAATTCTCGCCTGCCACGCGGGAGGCCCGGGTTCGATTCCCGGCCAGTGCAAGTTCCGTTTTTTCTTTTCGCTATCCTTCTTTTTTTCTTTTTTATTTGCTGAACTGAACTGTCAAGGCGTATACATTGTTTCATCTTTCTTCTCTTACCTGAAAAAGTAATTTGTTGAATTTACATGAGTCCGAATTTTTGCTCCCATTGCCCTATTGCAGCAGTATTTGAAACTGTATTTTGAACTGCAAATTTCTCGTTTCGCTTCACAAATAAAAGTATCGCCATTAACCGCATACCCCGAATACGTAGTTAAGGGATTGTCAGTTTAAAAACGCGTACAGGCAGGTGTGGAAATATAGTGAGACGAAGAGAAGTCCAGGATAAATTGTTTTAATGCTGTCACTGAAAAAAAGGGAACCTTCTTTTTAAAACACAAATAAGTGATGTTTGAAGACGTCTGAATAAACTCTTTTTGAGAGTTTTGACAAGTATTTGTTTTTCCTAATAGTGGTGATAAATAATTATGTTAGTCGATGGAGTTTCATTTCCAGAAAAAATGAAAAATTAAATTGAAAGTTGAAAAAAATGGGATCATTTTCTTCTCTGCACTTTAACATTTCTTACTACTTTCTGTTGTGTATTTTTTAACTCTGTTTATTGTGTTTTATCAGAGTCAAAAGAATCAGATGTCTTGGCCGCGTTTCACGCTGAACAAATATCTTACGTCGAGAAAAAGAAAGTGGCTCAGAAGAGAAAAGGTGAAGGAAGAGATGAACAGGTAATATTTCTCTTTCAATATTAACCCTTTAACTAGCTCCCAAGAGTGCCTGAAATCACAATTGAAGATGAGTCGCGAATTTCATTTTGTAAGGTAATTAAATATAAATAGTACCATGTAAAAGTACTGCTGATGAGATTTCATTTGAATGGTCACACCATGGGATTTCATCCTCAGACTTAGAAGTTAGAATCACCTTACCGTAAATGATCGATTAAGCGCCGCGGCGCTTATTTAATTTTCTCTGTTAAGGTGCGGCGCTTATTCGAGAGTGGCGCTTATTTCAACTAGGGGTAAAGCAGTGAGGGGAATATAGAGAGAATTAAGTGAGGCGCATACTAGGTATGCACAATTTAATATAAAATTATTTCCAATGAAATACAAGAGGTATCATGAACGCAGTTTCTAAGTCTGTGAAAGTATTGTTGCTCAAATACAAGATGTAACATGAATAAAGTTTCTCAGTGTCTTTGTGAAAGTATTGCTGTTCAAATACAAGAGGTAACACGAACACATGAACAATACCCAAATTAGCGCCGCGGCGCTTATTCGAGAGCGGCGCTTATTAAATTATTTTCGGTGAAGGTGCGGCGCTTATTCGAGAGCGGCGCTTATTCGAGAGCGGCGCTTATTCGAGTAGCGGCGCTTAATCGATCATTTACGGTAAATCACAATAATGTTTCCATAACTGACTCTGGGAGTGAAAGGGCTAAAAGCCGCAGTTATTTGTGTTGTCATGCAATAATAATAATAATGATAATACTACTACTACTACTACTACTACTACTACTAATAATAATAATAATAATAATAATAATAATGGTGATTTATATAGCGCTGTTTCTACAAGGTATTCAACAGCGCTTTACAATATTTAAAATTAAATAATAGAAATAATTAAATAATACAATATCAAGTAAAAGTACTTTTAAAAGACAGGTCTTAAGCTACAAAGTATCAATAATAATATTGACAATATTTACAATAAAACTAGTTATATAATACAGTGTCAATTAAAAATACGCTTTAAAAGAAAGGTCTTCAGCTTAGTTTTAAAAGTAGTCAACGTCTTGCAGCTCCTCATATCCTTTGGAAGAGAGTTCCATAACACTTCTGCAATATGTGAAAATGCTCTGTGACCATACGTCTTAAGATACTTTCCCTGCTCTTTAGTACCGCGTGCACTGGCACACAACGCGTCCCTGAACCTGTCACGCAGTGTTGTATTGTCACACACACTGTCAGCCGGCATTGGAGCTACAATAAGAACAGCAACCACTCTATGCTCTCTTCGTCTCTTAAGCGCTTTCAAAGAGCTTCAGCCTACTCCGATTTTCATAACAATCAGTGAGAACCCAAATTGTTCAGTGTTCTTGTTTTGCCCGCGCTTTATAGTCAAGGAGCTATTTTCTGAAAATGCCTTATTTAAAGAGTTGGTTCAACCCACGCTTCAGAAAAGGTTTGACACTGGATTTGAAGAATAACTGCAATTTACACTAGGTACTATCTAGTCCCAAATTGTGGTACCATTAATGAGTTAAATGGGCTCCTTTTCCCAAATATAGCACACAGTTTGGAAACGAGGCTCAACCAATATTACCCCTGTAAATTTATGGTCTTTCATCACTGTCCGATGATCCTTAACTGTGCCTTTTTTTTTCTCATCATTGCCTTCTTTTCCACGTAGAACTTAGCGCTTTTGGCGGAATTTCAAGCCAAGCTTGCACAGTCCCCAGAAGAAGAAGAAAAGGAAGAAGATAACAAGAACGGAAAAGAAAACGAAGAGGGAGATGACACGGGATGGTAAGAGACTCCTCTGCATTCTGCAGCTTGCATTGTCAGCGCGCGAAGGTAAAGCCACCGCCAAACTTTTTCCTTCGCATCTCCTCCTCATTCCCCTCGCAGCTTCGCCCCTCGTTCTCGCTTCTCCGCCACTCAAACTTCGTCTTTACGCCAACAATCCCACCAGAAACGTAAGCTAGTATTCTGCGGCCATATATAGGCGAGGCAGTAAGGTGCGTGTATTACGATCTATGGACAGTAAAAGATAGCTTGTTGCGGGCAATCATATTATGTGGAAAGATGGCGCGCTAGGAAAGGGCGTTGTGAACGGAGAGAGTGCTCTCTACTCTTTAGCGCCTACCACTTGAAGGCAGCAGCGCTCACATTACTTTTTCTACCTGCGCAGCCTTTCCTTTTCACTCCAGAAAATGAGCGTTTGAACAGGCTATTAAACAGTGTGTGTATAATGCAGTAAGTAACAGTTATTACACGAGCGCGCGTTTGATATGAGGTGATCAACAACGAACGAGACTCCTATCGCCGAGTGGGTTCTGAACACCTTATATCCGAAAAGTGCATCCACAGAGGTATAGACCAGTACCACCTTGTAAAGCACGTTAGATAATCGATGCTCAGGAGCTAGCATTTCATTCATCACACTTGAAGATCCCATCCACAGACTCAAAAGTTAGAATCACTTTGTACAGCATAATAAACAGAATCACAGGACAGTACTGCTCAGTAGCTTTCATTTGAATGGTCACACTTTCGGATTTCATCCACAGAGTCAAAAGTTAGAACCGCCTTGCTCAGCATTATAAACAATACCACAGGACAGTACTGCTCAGTAGGTTTCATTTGAACGGTCACACTTTAGGATTTCATCCAGACTCAAACGTTTAGAACCACCTTGCTCAGCATTATAAACAATACCACAGGTCAGCACTGCTCAGTAGCTTTCATTTGAATGGTCACACTTCAGGATTTCATCCACAGACTCAAAAGTTAAACCCACTCAACCACCTTGTATAGCATAATAAACAGTGCCACAGAAAAGTATTTCTCGGTAGCTGTCATTTGAATGGTCACACTCGCCCACATACTAAAAAGTTAGACCCGTATTGCCCGAGTAACTCTGAATTCTTTATTCCAGGATGTTTCATTCTCTGACATGTGAAACTCAAGACAGACGAGCTAGGGATGCATTCATTGAAGACGAGGATACATTTGAAATATTTGATCCCCGAAATCCCATTAACAAAAGGAGAAGGGAAGCAAGCAAAAAATCCATGAAAGATAAACGAAGATAACACGGCAACGTCTCTGAAGACTTGTAAGTAAAACAATCGAAAGAACGAGCCCTGTCTTGTTAAAAATCCTTTTAAAAACCCGAAAAGCGTCCAGTTCTTATCCTTCAATCAGCAACTGAACTGCACAAGCACTCGCTAACACGCCGAAGTTTGACATCATTCATCGCTTGGCAGCTTCCTGAAGAAATTCGCGGTTCAAGGAATTTCACGGACAGGGGGTTTTAAGAGAAGAACTCGCTTGCTTCTTCAACAGCAAATTTGTCTTTATTGCGTTCTAGGAAGGCTATTTATCTCAATATGGAGTGGCCCAAGCGGAAGATTTCAACAACAAACAATCCTGCGTCAGGACTTTCTGAACAAAGTAGCCTATTTGTTGAGAGGAAGAACGAGTGGCAATTGGCTTTGGCGATTTGTATTATTTTTTTGGTTGTATCTGGATAACAGTTCCGCGAAAAGTAAACCAGTGTTCTGTGATTTCCCGTTCCGTGGTGGGGGAATTGGGCTACAGGCGGTCTACCACTCGTCTCACCTCTAGGCCAGTTCATCACCGGCTTCCCAACAGATGTTTCTCCTGGTCAGACACTATCAGATACTCCTTCTCCATGACATTCTGGGTCGATCCCTCTTTCTTTTCAAGCCTGTCGGAGCCCACTCCATCGCCACCTTCGCTGGTCTTTGTTGATGCTATCCTCCGTGTGTCCGCTTCATCGTATTCGTTTCACTGAAAATGGTTTGGACCCAGGAGCCATATCATACGTTGCTTAGTATGATCATCCGGGTGAGCGTAGTCCTGAGAAGGACTGTACTGACATTGACTGAACCTGAGCGCGTCATCATCAGAGTTAAAGGGGCAGTGTCCTTCGCTGAAATTGAGATTGAATGCCTTCACTCACACACAAAATGTTCCTGGAACATCAAGAGGAAGATATCAAGTGAATTTTTGCAAGGAGAGCAAACCATAATAAGTTTTCAATGATTTTTGCAAGATACAAGCACAGAATTTGAAAACGTTCGCCAGGCGTTTTCAAGTTGTAACTGATCCACTTCCATCTTGGCCATCCGTGGCCAAAGACACTTAGTAATAGCTTCACTGAATTAGTATGGTGTCTGAACAAGAAAATGACCAATATTTTTAGGCTGACTATTGGCTTTTCAGTGGGGTCAAACGCGAGCAAATTCCTCGTGATACTGCCCCTTTAAGTTCGTTTCTCTTCCACCAAGTCACATAGTTTCTGCACCTCTGCGGCTGGTCCTCGTGCCAAGGCGCCGCCGGCTAAGAGGGCCAGTCGGCTCTGGGGACGAGAATGCCCTATCGGCTCGCTGTGAACCCGCCTTTTTTCTTCCAAGAACAGTTAGTTTTGTGAATATCATCTACTTGTGAATTCCGTGCAGAAGAGTCTTCACATTACTGGTTTTGTGACTTTCTTGTATTGAAAATGGGTATTTTTGGAAAAGAACTGGAAGCCACATTTTCTTTGTACTTGGACAATCTGTTTTTTAGTACATGCAGTTTTTCCCAATTAATGGTTCTACGGTGTTCTACGTAGTTTACAACTTGTGTCCCTATGTACGTAGTAAGTATTAATACGCACATTGAGAAAGATGGCCGATGTTTATTCTCTTGCTGGTGAAATTCAGCTAAATTTTCGGCAATTTCATTGGTAGATAAAAGCCTTAATCTGACTGATGTGACAGTCTGCTGAGAAGGTTTTTGTTCGATAACGTGGAAGCAGTTTTTCATAAGTAACTCAAAAAGGCTGTATGTAGCATGTGGGAGCAGTCTGTTTTTGACACCATACTACTAACGGATAAAACAGTTCAAACTGTTTGTCATATAAATCATTATCTAAAACAAACGATTATGATACCAGTTTGTCTTGCCCATAAGTGATGATGCTCTTGAAAGACTTTCTGCTAGTCGTTCAGTTAGTTAAGTAAACAAATTATACTAAAAAAAACACAGTTCGCTTGTGAAATGCAACTATTTGCTTACAAAGAACACAAAACAGCTTAGCCATAAGTAATTTCGGCGATCTTATCTCTTAAATGATGGGGAATTGTTATACCTTTTGACCAAAAAAAAATCTTTGCGCAGTTAACCACTTTAGCACATTGACATTACCTCGTGGAATTCAATTAAGATGTCTCAAACTATTGACGAACGTTTTGTTGCCCAAAACTTTATTAACTGAAAGCTATAAGTGTTTTGAAAGTTGAAGTGTCTTCTTTTGCAGTTGATTAAACAGCGCTCAGATTTATTTGTTTTCGGCCACACGCCTCGAGATAAAATATGCAAAAGTACTTACCTTAAAATAACAAATTAGTTCATTTTTGGAAGTAATTGCCGATAATTGCCCTAATCGGAAATACTTTTGCCTTAAGTGGTGATACTTGCGATAATTATGGTAACTTAATAACAATGCCGCTAAATGCAGTGAAGAGTTTTTGATTCGAAAAACAGAATCTTTTCGTGCCAATGTCAGCGCAACTCGTCTTCGATCCTTTCTCGTTTTGATCGTAGGTATTGTCCAGAAAACCCTTTCCTTATCTAACAATAAACAGCTACTGGTGACCGTTTTATTGCTCCAATTAAAGTCCAGCTAGACTTCAATAATTTTTTTATGTCAAAAAAGAAAAGTAAATTTAGTTTTCCTTTGTAGAAGTCAGTTAGCGCACGGCGAATTCCAGTGCAGCCGGTCTTTAATCTTTTCTCCTGACCGTCGGTATTATCGAGAAAACCTCTTTTTGTCTTACTCTAGCAATTACATGGGACTGGGGACAGGGGTTAGGGGTGGGAAGAATCCCCCACTTCCCATATCCTCTCTTGGACTCCCCCCTCCCAGCCTCCCACCCTTTCCCGCGAACTTTTTTATCTCGTCCCCGTGGAAGGTTTGTTATCGGGCAAAGTTGTATCAATTCTTTGCTTCCGAAGGGAAAAAAAAAGAGGGCAGTGAGTGGGGGAGAAAGGAAAAATGCGACCTTGTGCGATATTTTGCGGGTCTACAGAGGCAGGGAGTAATAAGTCGGGCCGGGAAGGGGGAATTTCAGACGCAGTTGCTCTCCCCCCCCCCCGCCCTTTTCACTGTTTTGTACTATCCCTTGAGCCCAGACTTCGTGCTATGGCATGCGCAGTTCAACAACACCATCCATAATACTCTGCTAACACACGGGAAAATATGGGGATAAAAGGTGTATAATGGTTTTCTTATTGTAAATTTCAAAAGATGATTCACGTAATGAAAAAATGGTGAATTCTTGACCTTGCGTCAGGAAAAGGACTGTCCTCCCTCCTCCCCATAGAAACTACCACCCGGTTAAGATAAACCCACCCGGTTTCGTTTGTTTTCTGTGGAATTAGTACTCAGCCACAAAATGAAAAAAATAGGATACTGTAACTGGTACAATCCAGAAACTATTCTCATTTATATTTATGCCGCAGAATTCTGGAGTGCTTGGATGACACAACCCTGTTGTTGGAAGGTGGTTGCTTAATAATGCGCTGAATCCCCAAAGGCTATGTCTCCTTGCTTAAACTATCCTGTTTGCCCAGATTCGAGGCATTTCGAAAGAGATACGCAAGCCGGTAAGTCAGGAGGGATTTTCAGCCCTCCCACCTCCCCTTCGGTGACATAAGACGCAGTGTGTGCTTTCGCACCCAGCTGCTGATTGCCTCGGCCACAATCTTTTCCCATAACTTAACCACGCGAGACAATGAGCGGCATAAGTAATGAATGAGAATGGTAGACACTTCGAAGTCGTCATTACAGCTGTCTTGCAGAGCACACCACCAGGTGCCTCCCGCGAGACAACTTGCGTGGCACGTGAGGGCGCACGTGCGGTGTTAAGATGACTATGTGAGTAGCTTTCTTTTTTTGTCAATTGACCAGTTGATAACTTGCAGAAGCGTGGTTCGGTAGACTTGTCTTCCACGTTTTAGGTACAGGTTCAAAACCTAGCCTTTTGTTTGACTTTAGGCGAGTTGAGATGAAGGCACGTTTTTGCCCGAGTGTTCTTTCCGGCGAGACCCTTTTGATCGAGGGAAAGTATAAAACGTAAACGATTAAGCTCATCAAAGAGAGCAACAGAATAGATGTCTAGAGTTAGAACAATTAAGGACAAAAACTCTTTTTATTTCATTAATTGTAGTCTAGCTCTGTTGTTTGTTTTTGTATGAATTAACTCGATTACACATTTTCTGCGCGTGGTTTAGGTGCCAATCGGTTCTTCCTTTTTAGTGTTAAAACTTTTTTATTACTTGTAATTTAGTTTGTAACTGAAACAAAGCAGAATAAATCATCTTCTCTTGTCACAAAAAAGCGCAATCCAGACTTGACAGACTTGTTAGACTTGGCGGGACAAAAACGGGAAACTCTGCGAGAGAACTGCTTCAAAATGTCCTTCTTTGGCCCACGGCCCTAAATTTAACGTTTTTGGCTCGGGAACAAAATCCTAGCCTTTTGTTTGGCCTAAAAGACAGATTTTGCATGTGTGTTTGTTTCAAAGAGACTTTTTTTTTTGCAAAAGGAAAGTATCAAATGAAAACGATAAGGCCAACAAAAGGATTATCAAGAATGGATGTCTGGAATTAAAACAATTGACCACCAAATTATAGGTAACTCCTTTATTTTATTGAAGGTTGTTCACTTATTGTTAGTTTTTATTTATTAGCTATGTGTCGGCGCGTGGGTTGGCCGTCTTTTCTTCCATACAATTTGCAATGTAATTTCCGGCAGTTTGCCCACGAAACAACAACAATCTCAGGAAACTATTGAATTATCTTGATCTGTAACCTTCGGTTATTTTCAAAGTTGCAAGACAATGCCAAACAAAACAAATTCTGTTGTTCCGGTTACACCACAAAAAAGGGCTCTGTCGTTTCTTACAGTCTCGTACCTCCTAGGGAAACGGAAATTGGTTCGAAAGTCGAATATGGCATGAAATCGCGCTTTCTTTACAAGGTATTGTCTTTCGAGAAATTGAAGGTAATTTTCTAATAAATTTCTTCCTTGTGAGGCAAGAATTGGTTCGAAATATCGAGAGTTCCGAAAGATCGAGGGTTCGAAAAATCGGTGGTAAAATTACAGTGTTTGACTGAAGCAAAACCTGAAGGGAAACGTGCCATGGTTCGAACCGGGAGGTTCGAAAAATCGAGCGTTCGAAAAATCCGGATTCCACTGTATCTTAACGTATTTAGTATTTAAACGTATTTGAAGTCAAAATTGAAAGTACAAATAGCATTTTCAGGCCTACGACCCTCTAAAAGATGTTGCCTTGGAGACAAAAACTTAGTATTGTTTGCCATTAGACGAAATGAATGAAAGCACCTTTTTCGTGGGTGGTTGTTCTAAGTAAAACCCTAAACTGAACGTGATTAACTTAAGAAGGAAACAATAAACATCTAGAATTTAAATCATAGGGAATGAAATTGTGGAAAAAAAGACTGTTGAATAAAAACTAATTCAGGCTCTGATTTTGTGAATGCGAACAAAAAAGTTGTTTGCTATCTGATAATCCTTGAGCTTTGAACAGCTATTCGGACGAATAAATGCCTACTGGATATAAAAGACGAAATTTAGGAAAACACCTTAATAGAATTGATAGAGAAAAATCAAAAGCTTTAGATCGGTCTTTGTAATTTTTTTGTTGGCAATTTTTTGTGAGGGTCTTTTTAAGTATTTTCTGTTCGACAACAAAATAGGGCGAAATTCTGACTGAGAAAACCTTCAAGAGAACAACTCCAGACCGTTCAGTTCTAAAGTCTAATACAGAACGTTGCAAGTCGCTGGTGTTGTGCTAGCGCTATCACTAAAAAAGTTCTACGGTCGGAAAAAATGTATGATCGATTGAGTAACTGAAAGCATAGTGTCTTTTTGTTTGGTCTAAAAATTGCACACTCAAAGAGAAATTCACAGATCAAACTAAGTCGCGGACACGTTTAAGTAATTTTGTGAGCAGGCCCTTGCCACTTACAATTACCTGTGTCGTTTGTTTTGTGTACTGTATTTTGTTTGCCTAATTAGTCGCGTGCGCAAATGCAACACTTACTGTCGATAAAACTAAAACAAGCTTTTGTGATTGTGAGTAGACACTTACCATCTATAATTATATCTCTTGTTTGCTTTATTGCCTGTGTAAAATTACTGACAAGATCTTTTCAGATTTTATCCCAGACAAATAAATGGATGGCGGTTTTGTAGAGGTGATATAAATACGGATAAGTTTTTTGTTTGCTCTGTTCTGCTTATTTACATCGCAAACAATGAACTAAGCAAATAGTCAAAACTAACTAGGAGACAACAGCTTGTTCTCATGTCTGTTTTGATCGGTCAAGCTCGAAACGTTTCGCTTCTTTTAATCTCTTATAATAACACAGTGATTTCCGTTTCTTATCTTTTATTGGACTCACTTAGAGGAGAAATAATACTCTTTTGGCGGTATTGTGTGGAAAATTATAAGCAAACGTTTTGTCAAACAAATATTTTCTTGTTTAATTGTTCGGCGTTGGGCGGGTCGGTTCTTTTTCGTGGAGTCGTTAATTGCAAAATGCCGCTGTATTCTGAATTTGAAAGTAATGAAAAGTAAGGAAAAACGAAAGCGATCTATGGTTCTGGTTAACGAACGACTCAATTTTTTTCCGCTTAGATCCAAAACTTTTAAGATTTATTTAAAAAAGGTATTTGCAACCGTTTTCAGTCTGACACGATCAGATTCATTTCCTTTGATTTGTATTTGTTTTATCATTATTTGCTCAGTATCAAACAAAAGTCTCGTTAAAATAAAAGTTTTTTTTTCTTCTACAAATGGCCACAAAACTACCAACACTTATTAAGCAAGTATTAGCCTTAAGCATGTCATTTGTCGGCCGACTTTTTGTTTTGTTGTTAAGAAATATCGCAACTAAAAAATATCATTTATGGAGCAACTTCCAATGTGAAATATTCTCGACAACTCCAGCCGTCAATACCGTGCAAAGTGGCTCCAATCTTCGAGTGTGGTCGCCATCCTAATTATTATAGTATATCTGTAGACACTGAGTAATATTTTGCCATGGGACGGTTTGTTTGTTTGTTTTTTTTAATTTTTTGGGCCAGTGTAAAAGTTTAGAATAGTTGCTAAATTTAAAATGAGCAATTTTGAAGGTGCTGTCTGATGTCTCTTTCTACACGAAGTTGGGGCACGCGTTTGAAACTGGCCCGTAGTGATTACAAACTGTAAACAGCCCCTGCGACACAGAATATCTTAGAATTAAGGAGTAAATTCATTCCATCTGCCCAGATAGAAAGCCAATCTCCTCATTTATCAACGTTTTTCTCTCTTGTCATCACTTGTTCTTGTAATTCCTTTCATGTGTTGCACGAGCTAAGTCAACTGATTTCGAGCACGCACACATACTCCTTTGGCCCGGCTCGCTGCACATGTGTTAATCATTTACTCTTGTTTGTTTGTGTTAGACATTCGGAAAGGTTTTGAAATTTTTCTCGTTTGTTGTTGTAAAGTTATTAGTGGGAATTTAACACCAAACTTAAGGTTAATCGCAGCTATTTCCGTTTCCTCTAAATCTTGTGTGGTTGGTTTTCTCGTTTCGCGAATTAGCCGAGGATTTTGTCATTCCTTGTTCCTTCCTTTGTGAAAAACGTATAACACTAGTAAATTGACCCGTCTAAACTGACGCTTTTTTAATAAATGGAAGTGTGCAATTGTTGTCCTTCGTACAGAAGATCAGTTCCCAAAAATTAAGAGCATTGCATTCTTGCCTCGATTTTTCAGAGACGAACGCTGATTTATGTTAATATCTCCTAACTTTTGAGCCTTTTGAAAAAAACTCTTATTCGACCATTAAATCAAATGTAATCTATTAGGCACTTTGGTGTTCATTCAAGTGAAATTTGGTATTGAGCGTCTTCTCAGTTGGTGACCATTATGTTTTCATTCAGAGTATTTCGCAGTAGAAAGAGGTGAAGATGAACGAGTGATTTCGACAGATACCTCTTACCATTTTATGTTATAAAAGGCAAAAATTTTAACAACAAATATCTCGTGATGTTTATGTAGACAAGTATTTTATAGAACGACATTTTCGGACAGACAAATTTACAATCCAGTTTATCTAAATGTGAAGAGTTACTTAATGTATTCAAAATCTCCGTAGGGGAGATTTGTGGCACAATAAAATGAGGGTGTAGACAAATTAAAAATGCTGGAAAAATTCCCGGAAAGACACTCTCTAAAGAGCAAATTACTGAAGTTTTCAAAGGCATGGATAAACGTGACATTGTATTTTTCGTTCTACTTTCACTACAAAATGCCGTGCTCTTGTAGAGGCACTAATCTTTTCTCTCTCAAAACTGTCACTTCTTATATCTCATTAATTTAGTGTTACTCAACTTATCAGCTTTGCGATCTCCGAATTAGACAGAAACATAACACTTGAATGAAGAAGGTTTGCTCTTTCAATCGCGGCCGATCCCGTTTTAGACACGAAAAGCCGATAACACAGTATTCTTTGTTCATGTTTGTGATATCACTTATTTTTTCCGGAGAGTGAGTAAACATTTACACTCCTAATGACTTTTATCCGCTCGCTGTGAATTTTCACGCGTTTGTGTTCACACTGTGGGCGTGAAAATCTACTTTTCACTTCCCTCGGGGCGTATTTTACACCATTTTTGCGTTATAAAGTCGCAATATAGCGAATCGAAAACAAGCGGATATATAGACAGATGATAACACGAAATGACAAGATCTTGATCAGTAAAAAGTGTTTATAATTACATCGTCCAGTTTCCTTGATCGTAAATCGGTGGACAGATAAACATAATAGTTTTAAAGAGTTCAACAACGAAACATACACCGTACAGTGTCATACTGGGCTCTTCAAAAGCTGGGTCGTTTAGTACTTAAGTAAACAAAGCCGGTGAAAACACCACGGAAAGTACCCTATTTATACACTTTAAGCATAATTGTAAACATGATTACACACACCGAACTGGTTTTACAGCAATAAAATAATTACACTATTTACAATTCTATTTTGAAAAGCTAAAACCACGGTACGAACTTACTATAGCATGTCGTTTACTAGTCGATTACATGCACCGACATTTATCAGACCGCGCCGTATTAACACGGGAAATTAAACTTGAATTGTCTGTTCGTGGTATAAAATTCGGTAATCTTCTGATCTGACGGGCCCTAAGGCAACTCAAATATTGACGCTGCGTTTGTACCCAGCGTTTCTGTGTCCGCCTCTTCCATTGATGACAGAGAAAAGTTCGACTGCCCTTCACAGGATAATTGTTCAATTTCGTGTTCTTCTTCCTTCAGCTTTGCGCCAGTGAGACCGTCGCATGAAACTTGGTTCTCTTCGTTTACATTGCTCATGTCTTTAACTAAATCGTCCAGAAATCGGATGTACTTCACCGCTAGTCTCAAAATCTCGTTTTTCGAGAGTTTTCTCTCCGGGGGATAAGTCGGTAGTAGCTTTCTAAGTTCGCCAAACGCCAGGTTAACATGTTGTTGCCTCCATCTTTCCCTGCTGTTTGTGTAAAGTCTTTTCATGTAAGATTGACAATGGTTTTGATACGATAGGTTTATCCTTCGGCCTGTAGGATAGTAAAGCGCTTGCGGTGATGGTGTTGGACTTAAACTTGTTTCGGATCCGCTAGAACTGCAAGCGGAGCCCACTGGAGAGAGAGAATATGTGTCCATAGTTGCTCCGTCAAACGGTTGATACTCCATGTGTGGTGCCACAGTGCAACTGAATAAACTGATTGTAGGTTCTCGCCACGAAGCGCTTTTATACACACAAACGCGCGCGCGATCCGATTGTCTCACCAATTTCAATGGGATCTGTCAAACGTGTTTTCGAGACGGCCTTCAATTTACCCGATCACTGTAATTGCTTTTTCATTTATAATAGCTCAACGCGATAACCTTTTGCTCCGACAGCTACCCCAGAAAGCTCGCAGCGAGCAAATTACCGCGCCCGCTTGCGTCTCTTATTTCGCTTCCCGTGCCAGGAAATTGACCTTTCAGAGGTTTCGCGTCGCGCATTTGTCTCTCCCAATGTGACACTCTTCTCTACAACCAATCACAGCGCGGAAATCTCACTTATGCCCAGCAGTGTCAAATTGTTTTTAAGCCGGTAGTTAGTAGCCATTTAGTGAGTAGCGTCTTTGTTGTGTGGTCCTTAATGATGTGTTCTGTCTGAGAGTGCACTTTTGATTTAAACTGAACAGGCGCTTTCGAGATTTTTTAGGCGTGTGTGGAATTTCGGAAAAATCATTGTAGTTTTAAGTTTCAGCACTTAGCGTACTGACGTCACGTTCTCGCCGCACCCTGTCTTGTATAATCAAAACCAGAACGTTTTGAGTTGCGATTTTATTAACCATTTGACAAATTTTGTTAAATTTCCACTTGAGGAGAATTTAAAAACAATTAGCATGGTCACAGTTGAGGATTTTAGGCCCCTCACCCACAAATTCAACTTGTACTGTATCGAACAATAAACGGCAACAGGAAAGTACTGCTCAGTAGCTTTCATTCAGTGAATGGCCACTCTTAGGTTTTTGTTCACAGACCCTGTCACAGACTAATCTCCAACTGCATGCTTGACTGTAGCATGGAAAGTTTACTTTGGTCTTCAGAGAAAAAATGTGCAGTATTTGTCCGAAATGAGCTTACCTTTAGTTATTTAATGCCACTGTGTGTTATTACAATTAATGTAACAGTTTGAAAAGGATTTTCACAGCATTCGTGCCATAACTCTTGTTTAAAGAGTTTTTTGTGCAGAAACCAGCAGGCCCTCGAGTGTTATTTTGTAGCATCAATGACCGGATCAGTACTTCTCATTGACATACAAAAACCATTGTAACAAACACCGCTACCCCTCCGCAGAGTGTAGCTTTATATAGTGTATAATTGTGTATGATATGTAACGTGTTTCTACTTTTTGAATCTGTGGATAAACTCCTGAAGTGTGATCATTCAAATGAAAGCTACTGAGCAGTACTTTCCTATGGTGCTGTTTATTATGCTGTACAAGGTGGTTCTAACTTTTGAGTCTGTGGATGAAATCCTAAAGTGTGACCATTCAAATGAAAGCTACTGAGCAGTACGTTCCTGTGGTACTGTTTATTATGCTGTACAAGGTGGTTTTAACTTTTGAGTCTGTGGATGAAATCCTAAAGTGTGACCATTCAAATGAAAGCTACTAAGCAGTACTGTCCTGTGGTGCTGTTTATTGTGCTGTACAGTATGCCGGTTCATACTTTAGAGTCGTGCGCGAAATCCACCTTACAAGTGTTAGTTAGCGTTACTAAACGTTCAAATAAAGTTATGAAACAATACAGTCTTTCCAGTGCCACTGTTTTGTGCGCTGTGTAAGGTGATTGCAACTGAGGAGTGTTTATGACCATTCTATGAAAGCTACTGCGCAGTAACCCCCCCCCCCTCCCTTTCCCACAGTACTTGACTTTTCAGGTTAACCATTAAGCCCCAGTATCATGATACAAATTCTCCTTACTAGTCTTGAGTCTTAACACAGCAAGACAATTCATCATGACCTGTATCAGGCTCCTGCCTGTATCAGGAGCCCATAACATTGCAATGAGGAGAAATTTGATCCTGATCACTGTTGGGGCTTAAACTGGGTGTGACCCAGTTCAAATGAAAGCAGTTGAGAAGTTTTATTCCAGTGGTACTCTTCACTTGTGGATTTTGTTCCGATTGGAAATTATTAACTTTCTGTTGAAATCTGTCAGACTTGTGCGCTCTTAGACCTCTAAACAGCTCCTGTAAACAGTGCATTCTTGTGTCGTAATTAAACGCAACAGTGTCAAATAGCCGTATTTCCTTGTGAAGGCGTGCAAGGAAAATGATACTAGGACGTACTTAGAAAAATCTTGTTTACGAGTTAAGCGGTTTTATAAGGGTCTTTTTTCATCGTACAGGTTTTGTTTTACATACCGTTAATAAGTGAACGTTGTTTGTAGCATGCTAGCTAACAATAACACGATTGTTTAGCTCTAATTTTCGTAGTCGACCTGACAGTTTAAAGCCTCACCTAAATCATGTAAACTGACTAAAATGTTTGGAATTGCCAGGAGTAATGGGCTCCTAGAATTGCATACAATTTTGGCTTATCACGAGCCCGGAGGATATCGCATGGGAGAGGGAGGGGGGGGGGGGGGTGTTGGCACACTCCTTTAGAGCTCTAAGAAGAGCGAAACAGCTGTCTACGGCTGCAACTCTGCTCTGTTGAAGTTCTATCAGTGTCGTGTTGATGCCTTGCAAAGTTAATTTTTCTACGTAGTCAGATCGGCCTTGCTGCTTTGTTTGTCCTTCAGAAAAGCTACATGTGTATGGTTTTGTACTGAGCTGTTTTGTGTGGAATTAGGATGGCCAGCGTGGGAAAACTTACAACCAGTAGCAAGGCGCGAGAAAAAAAACACCTCTTGCCAAGAGCGGGAAACGTGCAACCGGTGCCAAGCGCACGAAAACTTGCACCCCGTGCCAAACTATGAATCAGTTGCAAGCGCGGGAAAACAGGCAACCTATGCAATACTGGTCTCAATTTGCAAATAGAGTGTAGGGTGAACCTGAGTAGGGGAAATATTTTTGGTTTATGGTCGGACGAAATAGGACAGAACAAACAGAAAGATATGAAATTGGGCTGATAAGTAGGTTACGGCTTAGTACCGCAATTCCACCCAAGATTCTTTCGGGTAAATTGCCACCAAGAGTTTGTTAACTACATATTTGTCGTATGCCGGGCAGGTCCGGACAGTAGGTTGATTAATGTTGCACCGTCTAAATAATTTAAGGAAACAAGATCAGAGATGAGCTGTTTAAAAAGAATGTCAGCAGTGGATATGAATTATTTCTCCCATCAGATTCCAGTGATCATCTTTCATAAGTTGTTTTTATTCAGCTAGATTTCCCTTTTCAGCGAACTGTTTGCTAAGAAAGTCCGGAAGTGTTTTAAACTTGTCCGCAGAGATTTTTGTCATGTATTCTATTACTCGTGGTATACTTAACAAGCTTTTGGTTTTCTGGTATCTAAGAAAAGCTAAGCGGTGTTTAAACCGTTAATCCCAAATTTATCTTTACAGTATGGATAATGAGAAGAGAGAACATCATCAACTCGGGCATATTGTCTTGAGGTTTATCACAAAAGTCAAACCAAATAAATTTATGGAGTATCACTACAATAAATTTATACATCTTTTGCAGTTGTGTTTGTTCGAAGTGGCATTGACTGTTAAAAATTTTGCATTTTTTACATTCGATTGTTTGTTTTCGTATAAAGTAGTATTCAGACACCGATGGCTCACTAAAACCGCAGCTAAAATCAAATCCTATTAGGAAGCGACAATATTTTTAATTCGCCAAAATTAGATTCCGTGTAAACCTAAAATCGGGGGCAATCCGCAATTTACTGATCCCGCCAAAAATTTCATACTAAATAGTAATAAAGTTGAAGTGAAGCTGACCAGTAAACTCTTTTTAGTACTTGTTATTTGCCGGTTACGCTGTGATTGAAAAATCTGTTTATTCGTGTACTCGGAATTGCACATTTTGACTTAATTTACTGAAAACACAAAATGTCTTTTCGATCGATACTTAATGCTTCAAGTAAACCAATCGCGACGTGTCCTGTTCACCATTATACGAAGCCTTCCGGCAGGAAAAAAGATAAATTTGGCATTTTAGATGTCGGAAACTTCAACCAAAAAATTAATCTTCTGCTGAAGTGTTTTACAGTTCCATTTTTAAAACCTGATCCATTTGCGGTTACCAAGCGCCTTGTTTCAAATTCATCATCTAATTTTGGTTCGCTCTAACTGGATTAACCTTTCTAAGTGCATATCTTAGTATCTGGTTATAGTTTAGCCAGCCACTCTGACTGCGGTTTTGCTTTTTTCGTTGCTTGAAGTGAGTTTTTGAAAGACTTGTGTGTGCCACACACAACGAGGCAGGTACGGACAGGGAAAAGAAAGGAGAACTGTGAACTGAACGCACACTAGGGCTAACCGTGCGACTTTCCCTAGGGATTTCTTAAGCCTGCCCGCTCAGTTATCAAGAGATGACCACTAAAGCAGCGTTTCCACGTAAAAAAAGTGCTCTAAAATTCTTAATTATTCTTACACTTAAAGAGTTCATACTTCGGGGAGCGTAAAGGAGTCAGTAACAGAACATGAAAGTTAGCTTCCCAACGACAGCGAGAGTTTGCGCAGTCGTCGACCCTAAAGAAAAGCGCGACCGTTCAGACTACAACAGCGCACAAGACTCGACAAGAACGCAAGCAATTTGCCAGTTAAACTACAACGAAAGATTCAAATCTTATCCATTCGTGGCAAATATCGATCTCGTTTGTGTATCGATAACTCAAACGTTGAGTTTTAAAGTTCCTCAGACGAGCTGTATTTTCAGCTGCTGGACACTGATTTCTTTGTACCCCTAAAGCTCGTCAACTGCTTTTCATTGAACTTCTATCATCGTTTTACTGCTGCCTCACTTAAATTGTCGCAAATGTTCCCTGTGTGTTCTTATGGCTTTCATTCTATCGTTGCTGATAATTTGGTTGACGTCAGGTGTAACGCTAACAGGTGGACAGAGAATAATAATAATAATAATAATAATAATAATAATAATAATAATAATAATAGTAACATGTTTTACCAGGATAAACCCGTCGCTCGTGGGGTAATCTTGCATATGATAAAATGAATTAAGTATGTTACTTATTCTTCTAACTCAATTGACATTTCACGCATTAAAATAGTCCAATCTAATCAAGTTTTTAGCAACATGTTTGTACTGTTAAATAGCATTTTTCTTTTCCTTGCATCTCTGTATTCTTGAAAAATAACATAGTTATATATTGTATAAGGTTATTTACCTCGATTTTACAGTTAATATCGATGTATATATATACGATTTACATGTTTTATACTTTTGTTATTTTTATATGTATTTTGATTATTTATATTGCTGATCGCCGGTTTATACCAGCTGTTTCTCTGTGTTCAGCTGATCGTTTTCTTTTATCAGGATAAATAAAGGCATTAGTAGTTTTATACTTGTAACGGAAAGTCAAAAACGCCCTTTATGCGAGAGTGCGGTCCGAAAGGATACACCGATGAATAACTTACAAACACAATATATTTAGCCCTTTAAACCCTGATATCCAGCCTGCATATTCCCACACTGTTCTCCCTATATTTCCTATGGCACTGTATAAGGAAAATTTGTTAACAACCAATACCTTTTCTACTTGGTGAGTACTTCCTTTATTCTCATGACCTTTATGTTTGATGAAGCAGTGTTATTTTAAGGGGAATTTAGATGCTGATCACTCCGAGGAGTTAAACGGTTAATCGGTGTTGCTTTAAAATGATTTCTTTCGGCTACTGCGCAGTTTCATTTCCTTTTGTTTGTTTGTTTGTTTTGTTTTGCTGATGCATTTCACTTGCTAGCCCAAGGAGAGAACACGCTAAGAACACGGTTATTGCGTGCACGAGCAAGCGAGCGAGCGTGCGACTGCACGAAAGTTAACTAGAGGGTTTTAAAAACTGGTATATATGTGTGGTAATACAGGGTGTGGGTTTTGAACCGTTGGATCGTTTTGGTCTGAAAAAGGATATAAATTATAACAATTTACCATTAGATAGGGTTTTTTTCTTTCCGCTGAAAGTTCGTGACCAACTTCGTTCCGTATTCTCACGAAAGAGCCAAAAATATTATCTCTGCGACCTAGAAAATAGCAAGGGTTAAAAGAGTTGATTGACAAATTAGAAAAACGAGCTGTAAATTAACACAAATCAGACGAAACCTCCAAGAGACCTGACAGTGTAGGGCGTGGTCAGCTCAGAGCAGAATTGCGGGCTATTTTTATGGTAAATTAACTCTATCTTTTACTCATTCACCCTCAAGACTGTCCAAAACCAAAGGTCAAGAAACATTCCAAATTTCCTTTTGCAAGATAATGAAAAACAAATAGCACGAAATGAAAGTACTGCCGAAGAGGTATCATTTGAATGGTCACACGGCAGGATTTCGTCCACAGACTTAAAAGTTAGAACTACTTTACTTGTCCCCATAAGTGACTCTGGGAGTGAAAGTGTTAACTCTATTTTTTAAGCGTCGCCAGGTAAATAAGCTTATGTGGATTTTTTTAAATCTGGTTTTAAGTTACAGCACTTAACACACCCTTTTTTTAATCAAATCAAGAACGTTTTGAGACTTTTAAGTTGAAGATTTATCAACCCTTCGGCAAATTTCGCGAGCTGTCGGTAGCTGTCATTTAAACGGTCACACTTCAGGATTTCATCTACAGAGTGAATAATTAGAATTACTTTACACAAACGGATGATTGGCTCTAGGAATTAAAGGTTTTTGATCATGTTGATGAGGATGATGCTCATCTTCATTGTGGATGCCAACTTCACTAGAAGTGATTTGCAGAAGGGTCAAGACCTGGGCAGCTTGCAGACGAAGTTCAAACCATCTAAAAGGTTTCGGCTTTTAATTTCATACTAATGCCTTCAATCTCTCGGGGAAAGGAAGTACACCTTTTGCCGGGTAACGTATATGATATATATAGGTGCAACAGACCAACGCTGTCTCGTAAGCTCGATGGCAAAAAAAAACTTTAAGTGGGGGAAAGTTCTCGCCTACGAAAGTGAGGGAAATATTAGATCCCAAAGGCTCGATGTATTTGATAAAATGTTTCAGACTAATAGAAAATAAAAGGACGTCTATTTATTTTCTCTTGTTCAGACGTGTTACAAGAACGGAAACCAGTCCATAGCTGTGATAATTTTCTTTATTCTAGTGACCTTTTGCCTGACAATATAGGATATTATTTTTTTAAGGGAATATTTTGACATCCATAAATCTTGTTACTTTTAAATGGGTTTTGGTCAACACCCGTGCCTTCTGGCTCCTGAGGGATTCTCGAGCGAGACGCCGAACACGCGAAGGCAAAAATATCTCGAGTCTCCTCATGTGTTTCCTCTCCGTATCAATTTTATCTTTCATTCAACCAAATGGGGATCCAAGTAACATCTCGTAGTCAATCAATTTAAAGCTGCTTTTCCAATTAAAAACTCATCCTGTGCTATCATTGTCGCAGTGGTTTCTAAAATTTTAACGCTTTAAATTGCATTTCCTTCCTCAAAATGACCTGCAAATTCCTTAACTTGTCATGATAGAGTTAGAACGACGGATATTAAGAATTTCAGCAAGTTTTCAGTGATACTTGATTCCTACTTCCTGCCAAAGTGACGCAACTCGAACAGGTCCGTCAACTATTTTTAGGCACTTGTACTTGTGCTGCAAACTTGCCAACACACCCTCGTGTTATGAAAACTGAGCGAAAATTTATAGCTTCCTGTTTTTGAAAAATGCCATGACTCTGTTCAAAAGTAGGCTACAAAACAGTCGCTTGTCCTGTCATAGAACTTGCGGAGAAAGGTGCTAATAAGCAAAAGCGTGTGTACGAGGCAGGCGCGAAGCGTGGAAGTATTGGATGCTCGCGCGTGTGCCTCGCGGAGGTTTGTACGCCTAGAGCAGAGCTATAGATAAGTACGTATGGTGACGGTTTTTTATCTTTGTGGGTTGAATTTTCGCATAGTCCAAAATAGCTTCGGTAGGAAGCAGGGACTCTTGGGACAAAACCATAGCAGTGTCTGTGAGTTTGAATTTTTTCATAAGACAACATCTGACTCAATACTCAACAAATTCCTCTGAACATATTTGTTACAGCTGCTAAATGGCACAGTTGCTATCAGTTTGTGTTATGGATACGTTTGCTAGGCTTCATTTCAACTTCGATGAATCAGTATGCTAATGGGGCCCTATTTGATCGCCCCATACGGACACAATAATAGCTAGGCCCCCGACAAAGGGATTTAACATTTCCATTCAACGCGATTGGGTACCTTGTTGAAAGATATTTTTAAAAACCTTTAAGCCCCAATATTTACATCCATATTCTCCTCCCTATTCTCCTTTTATTTCTTATGTTACTAAATTGGAGAATTTAATTGATAGACAAGGCATTTGTTAATTGACGATTATTTCCTTTTTTCTCATGACCTGTCTGTTTGATCAAGTAGTAATACTGTAAGGAGAAATTAGATGCTTGTCACTAGGATAGTGAATGATGTTCAATGGTTTCGTGTCATCAAACATTCGTTCAACAAAGTTGTATTGAATAAAATGTTGGGTGATTTTCAATCCGTCTGAACGAGGCCTTACGGGCAGTCTTAGGTGCCTGAACTCCCCAGGGATCCCCGGAATGAGAGAACTCCCGTTCTAAATTGACATGGGAGCTCGTCGGAAATTTTAGAAAGGAACCCTTTTGAAAAGGTGCCAGAATCTCGTTTTTGGGCGTGGCTTAACTTCATTTTTACCTCTAAAAGATACCACTTATGACAATAAGTCATGTTTCTAGTAAAATGATTGCCCGCTTCTACCCTCAAAAATATCAAGAAAAAGGTGATATGTTCATATATTTACAGTGGTAGAAGTTCAACGAATGTTGATCTCTTATGCCGGGAAAACTGAACTGTCGGTCTGATAGAGTTGTCCGGCGTTGAGATTAGCTTTGGACAGTTCGTTAAAGTAGGCCTTAGGAATTACTTATTTGAGATACAGTGGAGGGGTGCCGACCAAGCTATGAGCACGTCCCATTAATAAATTGAAGGTCGGTTGTTTGAAAACAGGTCTCTTCCTCGTTTTGTAACCTAAGTTAAGACACATGTGCCTTTGCATTGCCTCTCTACACCGTATGAATAAACGAATGAATGGGTTCCAGCAATTGTTAGCTAAGTCTCTCTCTCCTCCGCAGAGGCACCTGTTACTGAATGCCCAGGCCTGGTAAACACCAGTAAAAGAAAAATACGGGAGCGGGAGCGCTGGAGAGAGAAAACGGGAGCGCCGGGAACGCGCGCTTTAGTTTTCCCTCTTCCCAGCCTCCGCGCGTTTTTCCCAAGCGTGCAGTCAAGGCGCGACTGCAGGAGGCCCCTGCGGAGGAGAGAGGCTACGTCTGGTAAAATAAATCGGGAGGGGGTAATCCTACCCTAGCATTCCATCCATGGGGGAGTAGTAATACTACTTTGTGCTACTAAAACAGAGATAAGCTGGTCATGTTGGATGATAAGAAGCGTCACTGACTAGCTTATACTTGTTTGTACTACAATCAGTTAAAGAGCTCTACTGCGAGCAATCGGCGAGCGGAGGTCGCGCGTAGGATCTGGGGAAAATAGATAGACTGCTCGCAGTCGATTAGTAATTGAAAACGTGTAGCCGCGGCTTTAAAGAATCAAATATCAGTACTTTGTATTGGTGTTCCTTAGCCCGACCCCCTAGCCCTGTTGCCAAAGCCACTCCGACAATGGAATCCAATCACATTACAACGCAGGAAGAGAAAATTTCTTCTTGACTACAAGATGAAATGTAAAATTACACTAACGTTAATTTTCAAGCACCTGTAAGCGAGAAAAAAACAGCAGTTTTTAAATTATGTTCTGCATCGAGACCAGTTTTTTTTTTTTGTAATTTGTTTATTTTTTTTGCAACAACACAATACAGTACTTAGGATACATTACCTACAGTCACTTAACTTACAAAAAGCGTTACAGTACTTACAAACATTACTTACAGTAACTTACTTACAATACACGTTACATTACTTACAATATATTACTTACAATAGCTTGATTACTGTACACGTTACGAAAAAATTAAATACAAAGCAAATAGTTGTTAACTAAAAGTGAAGAAGACCAACTAGATATAACAAGGTTATTTTCTACTGAGTGTTCATGACAGCTACCAACTTTTCCCATTTTTTAAAATGAGTAGTGAGTTTATTCCTCTCCCTCGCAATATGGAGTTCGATGTTATAAACACGTCTTTTCCTGGCAATAAAACCTCTCAATGAGGGTAAACTTCCATGACATTTCCTTACATAAATGTAATATTTACATAATAACAGAATGTGATTTAAAATTATAAAGAAATCTTCCGTTTTTTCAAAATTCCCCCAAAACAAACTTATCTCATTTAAGGATTCTATAATGATGTTATTATCTTTCAGCCAGGACAAGACGTCTTTCCAAAACTCAGAAGACACGCTTTACAACGGGAGAGTAAATGTTCGATGGATTCTGGTTCTTCATTGCAAAACGTACAATGAGGGGATTGCGAAAGGCCAAAGCGAAATAATTTATCATTTGTAAAGACAATGTTGTTAAGAATTTTGCACTGAAATTCTCTCAGTCAAAGTTGCACTCCCACCAACAGGTAAAATACAACTGTTTAAAATCGATTTCCAAGTACTTGGGTAGTCTTCTAAGAATTTCTTTAAACAAATGACACGTCTAGCACTGACCATAGACTCAATATCCAGCATCTTCAGCCCACCTTTATCAATCTCTGAAATGAGCGCACAGCGCACGGCGCTTAACTTTATCTTTTCCATTCCAAATAAAGTTGTAGAAGATCGAATTAGCTTCTTTAACAAGGTCATTGGATATCGAAATTACTGATGCTCTGAGCATTAACTTGGGAATTGCGAAAGTTTTAATAATTTGGATTTTGCCCAAAAGAGATAAGTTCCTCCATTTCCACATGTTGATTGATTTTTTAATAGATTTTAACGTTTGTCGGAAATTTAAGTCGTTCCTCCGTTTTGCGTCATAACCAAAGTAAACTCCCAAGATCTTAATAATTTCACAAACCCTATGGTTCTTAAAATCCTTCTCGTGTAGAATACTATTACCAAGTGCTAAAATCTCCGTTTTTTCGTGATTCACACGCAAACCAGAGCATGATCCAAAGGATTCCAGAATAGCAAAGAGGGAAGCATAAGATTCCTTGTCTCGTACAAAACAGGTCATATAATCCCCAAATAAAGAAAGTTTAGTAGTTTCTCCTCCTATTTTAAATCCTTTGATGAGTCGTCATTTCTAATCATGATAGTTAGAGTTTCTAACGCAATGATGAAAAGATAAGGTGAAAGTGGATCGCCTTGGCGGACTCCTCTGCTTAACGTGAAAGGGCCTGTTGTAAAACCATTGTTCATTACACGACTTTTTACGTTTTTGTACAATGTTCGAATCCACTGAATAAAAGAAGGGCCAAAATTAAACTTGTGTAGTGTTCTGATTAAAAAATTGAGATTAAGCGTGTCAAAAGCCTTTTCAAAATCAATGGCTACTAAAATTCCGGGTAGATCCTTCTCTTTAGTATACTCCATCAAATCATCAATTGTTCTGATTGCGTCAAAATAGATCTTCCTTTAACAAAAGCGTTTTGGTTAGAGTGTATTATTCCGGGTAAAACCTTTTCCAAACGTTTTGCCAGCGTTTTAGAAGCTATCTTTGCATCAACATTAATCAAGGATATGGGGCGCCAGTTTCTAATCATCCTTTTATCTTTTCCTTTCTTTTCTATTAAGGTTATTATGGCTTGTTTCTGTGAATTCGAAAGCTCTCCAAACTCAAAGGCGTAGTTCAGACTGTCTACTAATAGCCTTCCGAACAAGGGCCAGATTGCCAGGTAGAATTCAATTGTCAAACCGTCATTTCCGGGAGTTTTATTTTTAGGAAAGGTTCCCAACACACTGAAACATTCACTGTATCCTAATTTCCCTTCACCAATTTTCCTCGAGTCATCAGCTAATGCTGGAAATCCCCTAGCCTTATCTAAAAACATGGAGGTGGCTGAATCTGATGGGCAAGTGCTACCATCGTAAAGGTCAGCATAAAATGATTCCAGCTCATCCATAATCTTTTTGGGGTTGTTAGTTAGTTTTCCATCCCCGGTAAATATTTTACGGACACTGCTCTTCGTCTTGTTTGAATTTTCTAAATTCAAGAAATATTTGTTTTTTTTTTCACCCAGCTCGTACCAGGTTACACGAGAGCGAATAATAGCCCCTTGTGTGATGTAGTCGTACAACTGGTCGTATTCTGCTTGTAGGCATTCTAGCTCATCTAAGTTTTCTTTAGTAGTGCAAGCTCTTAGACTTTCTTCTAGATGCTTTACTTTTTCTCTTTTTTTACGAGCCTTGGCTTTACTACAGGTAATTGTTCGCTGTCGTTTATCATTAACTTCTTTAAATTCTTCTAACCAGTTTTTATATTCCGAGCGGAGAAGGTTACAGTACTCTTGTTCATTAATAAGAGTAGAGTTAAATTTCCAGAAACTTGGTCCCCGTTCGTTTTCATCAAGGCCGTTAATTGACAGTGCAATGGCAGAGTGATCCGATTTAATTGCGGTTATTATTTCTACTGACTCAACATCTTCTTGTAAGTCGTTGCTGATTAGCCAGTAATCTAAGCATCTTTGTATTAGCGGCGATTTTTGACGCCAAGTGAATCGCGTGTCAGTGGGATTACTACTGAGAGACCAGTTTTAGCTGTTTACATTTTCTTAGAGGCACTGGTTACATTACACGCAAGCATTGAATCAGTTGGTACGGAACAGGTTGACTTGCTGTAAATGAATAGTATCGGTTGTCTTTGCATCAACGTACATTTCCATGCCTTAATCGACCTTTCACAGAAGAATTTTTCTTTTTTGATGAAATAGTGATACCCTGATTCGACATTAAAGTCTTTACATAAAAAAAGGAGCACTGTGTTGCTTAATTGGTTACACCGATGTCAATCAAACTGACTTTTTTGAAAAGTTTGTTCAATGTGTAGTAAATGTGTAAACTGGCTAGTCCTACCGAGCTATCAGCCATTCAAATGTTGGTGGTATGGTTTAACAAAATCCAGGTGACAAGGTAACTTCTTTTCAAAGAACAGAACTTCTTTACTAAGTAAAGTTGGATTCTTCTGAATACTATTTTTCTAGTCCCATGGTCTCCCATAACCACGGAAACTGGCTCAGACTGAATCTAAAAATTGACAAATCTGTTTTTACATTTACGTTTTTCTCAGTTAATCACCATTCCAAGCATTCTTAAACATTTGAATTAATGAAAGATATCGGAACATTGAAAGGGCCAAAGTGATACTATCGAAGTCATCTTTTTTAAATTTACAGAATTGTAATTTAGCCGATGAGCGGTTTTCTAAACTCGAAGTTTAGCTTACTCAAACCAAGAAAACAAATCCAACACAATGACGAACAACATCATGTTAATATCTGTGACTGTTTTTAATCCATTTATTCAATTTTAAAAGCCCTGAAATCAGGGCCGATACAGCGCATTTATAAGCACAGTCCACCTCTCGAACAGAGGATGGTAAGCCTGTGGTCAGACTTATTTAGTTGCACGCTGTGAAGAAATTGATCCATTAACTAACTGATAATCTTCCCCACGGGCAATCATCGTGGCAATTATATTACAATTTCAGTAAAAATCTCTTTTCTGTAATGTTAAGATTAAGACATACCATAGCATTTAAGTAATTTCTTGGCAGTTTTTATTTTGCATGGCGGTGTGACTTTTTCAATGTTGAAAAGGCTATGGTAGTAATTTTCAGTTTGCTTCTCAAGTGCTACTCCGGTCTCAGTTTAGTTAACAGAAGTGAGTCAATTTTTCAATAAGGATAATCCTTTTAGTTTGTTCATGTCATCAAGGATTAGGAACATTAGAAAATATTTCATCCTAACCTCTCTAAGCCTATAACAAACAAGCGAAAACTAGGTTTTTGCTCACTTGCGCCATGAAGTGGGTTTTCGTTTCAGATTGTTGATTTTATCATGCACGTAACATACGTTTTGTTCCATTTGTAAAACGTTAACACTTTTGAGTTAAACCTGGAATCAGTTAAGGGGTTTTCACTTTGAAATCTATGGACGAATTCCTACAATGTGACCATTTAAATGAACACTGTTGAGTCTTTTAAGCCTTAATTTCCTGTAGTGTTTGACATTCGGTTTTAATGAGTATGTGGATGAAATCCTTAGCGCATTAACCATTCCAACGAAAGCTACTAAACGTTTCTTTCCTGTGGTTGTGTTGTTGTCGAAGCCGAATACTGCTTGGAATGAAGAGTTGAGTTGACTTTAGTTTAGAAGACTTTTTTCGGCGTGAACTCCTCGGTTCATTTGTTCCTTGAAACCACAACAGTTAAAACTTGCGGAAAACGATCCGGCCTCGTTTTCGCTCGAACTCACACAGTTTATGCTCTCACAACACGTTGAATTCATGCTTCTGTCTTCCTTCTCTTCCTCTAATCCTTCCATCTCTTTCAAAACGTTGTCCAAAAATTGAATATACTTGATGCTGCTTCTCAAAATATCAACCTTGGAGAGCTTTTTGTCTGGCGGATGTGTGGGAAGAAGTTTTCTAAGTTCTGAAAAAGCCATGTTGACATTCTGCTGTCGCCATCGCTCTCGTTTACTCGTAGCAAACATAGTCCTTTCAGCGCCCAATGTTCTTGTCGCGAGAATACGATTTTCAATGTCCGGGGTCAAGAAATCTGAACCTGGTACAGCGGTGAAAAGAAAAGGAGCTGCCCTCTTAGTTTTGAGCTTGTGAAAAGAGTTAGGAAGGGCTTTAGCCTTCGAGAATTCCTTCACACGATTCTTGTCCATCGCTTTTGAGTTTCACTGATTTGGCTGATGCGCTTTGGGTTCTATATATGTTTATCTGCGATACAATCGCACTCTTTAATCCAATTAAAGTTCTCAGCTCCTATAATAATAACAATTAACACTGTTAATTTATTGCCCACGCGTGCGGTCTCTCTTTCCTGAAACACTGAAAAAAATCTTTAAGTGTACTCTAAGATCATAATTTTTGATTGTTTCTTGTTCCATAAAACCACAAACGTGAACTGACCGTCACTAAACGCCCGCCAGAAACCTAGGCAAACGCAAACTGAAATCGTCTGTTTTTCCATTTTGCAAAGGCAAGAAAATACTCGCTCGGAGATAAAAATCTGCCGCGAAGTCGCTTATATTCAGATAAAATATTTAAGTGATTTTAACTTCTATTTTTCCTGTCCATTTGTCTTGTATCAAATGTTTAAAAGAAAAGATCAAAATGTTTTACAGTTGGCTTATAACGTTTTACGAGCCTTGGAAGAAAAGCTAAACTTTGATCTGAAAGCATGACCTTTTGGATAAAACCAGGGCCATTAATTTTAATCTCCATAACAGTTTTGACATAACGATTCCGTTATAAAGGATTTTCCTTCGTGTGTTTACTTTTGTGTCTAATATCGGACCAAACGGCGACAACTCGGCAAATGTGCTTGGTATTAAGGAGGTAAAATATGATGAATTTGATTCATGCATAAGAAAAAATTCTCTTTATATTTTCATTGTTAACCTAACAGCCACCTGAAATTTACGATTTTGAACTGTTATTATTTAAGCAAAAGGCATCCTCAAATACAAAATTATTTTCCCCAAACTGACTAATTACATTTGCATGTTACATCAAAAGGACCGATTTCACTTCCCCAATTCATCAAAGTCTAACTGTATTTCATCAGTTACATATATATTGTATTATCAATGTTATAACTACCTTTTTTGAAAACCATAGCTCTTTTCTGAAGTTTTCAAATCGAGTATTTATAATTTATTTTATCCCTTTACTCTAATAATTTTCTCTAACAATATTTTTACATAAACATTTTGTTTTTGTACTTAAAACAGAGATAAAATTGAGTCGTGTTTTCGAGGAAAGAGTTTATATAGAGAGTAAACAAAACTGAAAATATATGCGGAACATTTGTCCGGAAACTGAGCCGGTACCCACATGGCGGCTCCATGTCGCACGAGCGGAAACCCAACGAACTGAGACTGCTCGTAAACCTCAAACCTTTTCGTCCTTTTCGTATCACTGGGTCTAACTTAAGAGTCTGAGGAAACCTTAAAGGGGGGAGACTCTTAACTACAGATCCGGCGTTGTTGCTAAGGGATTGTTTATGGACGGTATTTTGTCATACTCTGTTTTGCAGCCTTTTGTGCCGTTAGATTGGTGAAATGTATGAGGATGAACATCTAAATTTTAAAAATCGACTTAACGCAGGTGTAGCTAGTGCCAGTCCCCAATCTGACGTAAGCAATTACTGTTATTACATAGAAAAGAAAAACTGCAGTACAAAATGTATAAATACACCTATGTATGACGTCATAGCTTCTAATAATAATAATAATAATAATAATAATAATAATAATAATAATAATAATCGATACCTCAAGTTTTGCATCTTGATGATCGTTAAATACTGGCACTGTTTTCAATAACCAAAACTATATGCCGTTTGAGTTTTAGACTTTTTACTGTGCAGGTCACGTGACCTGCCAAATATGCCTGTGGCTCGAAAATCTTGTACACCTCTCCCATGGAACAAGGATGGCGAGGCAGCTTATCCGTGGAAGCTGATGATTAGGAACTTCCCATAGCAACAATATGGTAGTTAAGAGTCTGAGGAAACCTTAAAGGGGTTATATTACATACAACTCCATGTTATCCGCCACCTAATCTAGTCTCCAGATCTCTTTTGGCCAGCCGAAAAAAATATAATAGGATTGAGAGGCTGCAAGAGCGCACGCCCCAAAACAAATTCAAAATGGCGACGGCGTTTTCATTTCGGATTATGACTTTCACAATGCCTTACAGTTGAACGTCAAATAACTTGATTTTAGCATGCACACTATGGTTTACAAGATCTCACCTTCGGTGCGCTAAAGATAGAGCTGTGGACGAGACAATCAACCACCTAGATTAAGCTGAACAATATATTCAAATATAAATCAGTGTCAAGTGGTTATTGACTTTCCAGGCGATACCGAGGCATTCTCACGCAATATCGCCCTCACAAGTATAATCTGGTATGGAATTTATTGCTACGCATAAGAAATCTACACTACCAAATTGTTCTACTGAGATATTCTTAGCCTAGATCGTGAAGCAATACGCAAACCATGTGGATTATTTCGCATTTAAATATCAAATCTGGAAACAGCGGTCAAGATTTTTCATCACTATATTCAAGTTAGACGCTTGACAACCATTTGATTAAACTTACCTTTTAATTAAATTTTGTGTTTACTTTGGACCAAAGAAGCTTTTTGCACAAAAAACTGTCAACAATGTGTTTTTGTTAGTTAACAGGATGGTGGGTATTTTATAAACCAGTTGTCTACCAATAGCACACAAAAAAGAAAAAAGTCCGAGATGTGGTTTTGCGAGATACTTATTAAAAAATGACAAAAACAAAACAAAAACAAAAAACGAACAAACAAACCAGGAAAACAAACAGAGAAACATTACCGTTCGAAAGCTTTATTTTAGAACTTCTTCCACAGACTCAAAAGGCACACGACAACCACATAACAAACAGAACAACAGGAAAGTACTGCTCAATAGCTTTCAATTGAGTCGTCATACTTCAGGTCCTTCAGGATTTTTTCAGTTTCTGCTCAAGGAAAGATGTTGCCGGAAAGCTGGCCCATCTCTCTTCTTTAATGAAGTTCTAGGTGTTTCTTTCTCTTTTGTGATTAAACGATCCAAACGCAAAACAGATCAATTTCCTTCTAATACGGTATTTATTTTCCCTCAGACCTTTGACCCCTTAATCAATTCTATTCTATGGATTAAGTAGTTAGTTTATACACCAGATAAAAACGCCTTGCTAAAAATGATTTCCCCCTTTTCGTTTTTTGAATAGTTTCTTTGATCTAGTTGTCTTCTACAGGAATGTACTGCATACAAATAATCAAGTGGTTATATCCACTTTTGTCCCCTTTATAGCTCCTGCTGTGCAAAAACCGTTTTCCTCTTCAAGAATCACAAATCCTTGTTCATGTCAGTGTTATGTGGATGAATTGTGTCCGAGTTCGAGTAAAATTCATGCGTTGCCCTTTATGGTTTTGTTCAAAATAGTTCTTTCTTTTGAGACCAGATGACAAAGATCAGCTATTGAGCAATACTTCTCGGTGGCATGGTTTATCGTGTTGTACAAGGTGGTTCTAATTTTTGAGTCTGTGGATGAAATCCTGAAGTGTGACCATTTAAATCAAAGCTACTCAGCAGTACGTTCCTGTGGTGCTGTTAGTTGTAGGGTATTTTGAAAAACCGGCGAAATATGGGATTTAGATACACTTCAGTGAAACAAAATACCGCCATGTGAAAACATAGCGCAGGGAGCCCTCTCACAGGTTATGTGCTTATTTACTGGGGACGCGGACTGTTAGGCGACACAGCGAAGGAAATACCGTAACTTCACAGAGATGCGACCGGTAGATAAGTCTAATACTTTAATACGGTATGAGGTAAATATGGAAAATACCTGTATAGGGATGCAATGGAATTACGGGTTCGAGAATTTAATGAGCTTGTTTTAAAAGGTTATCGCTAATTAGGGACAAAGATAGTAGTCGCTAGCTGAAACTTGTAACGTTACCCCAGCTGAGCACAGTATGAGATGAGCGAACGAGCTAACGACGTGAAGTTTTGTTCCCTTTTGAAAGAGATGATGCTAAGAACGCACTGAGGATTATTTTGCGCATTTAAAAATTAGCGAGGTTAGCGTTTATAGAACTGTTTATAAGTGCATGTTCTTTAGTTTATTTGGAAACTGTTTAGAAAGTAAACACAGCACTAGAATGCATCTAACTGTGAAGTTGATAGCTCGGGTTCGCATGATGAAACCACAGTCCGCTTGTACTGTGTTCGCGCGAAGAACGGGTGATGTTCTAGGACAGCAATTTCAAATAAGTTGCTTCTTAGACTTAAAACATAGCTCCCTACGTAGATCCAGTTTCTGGGTTCAAAATACGTGCTTAAAAGTCTCAGAGTCACTCTTTAAGATGTTGACTGAACAAAACGTTCAACTGATTTAAATAAACTTCAAGAAACAGTAATATAAGTGAATCCCGTTTGTGAGCTGAATATAACCTTTTCAGCTATTGTGCTTATCTCAGTTATCTGTGCAGTTGAAATGTAAAGAAGATTGCCGGCTGTGTTTTTCAATTGTGCTCAATTGACTAGGTCTATATCAAGGACTCCTCATTTGCCGGTGAACCTATTGTAAATGACCCTAATGATACGGACAACTACATTTTGAAAATCTGTAGATTAAATGTTTAATGTGCTATCATCATCAATTTTGCTACATAATGAAGCTACCTTGGAGTTTAATATTAATAAGTTTAAGACTAATAGGCCCAGTTTTCGATCCGGGATAATTAACGACACGTAGCCGAGTTGATTATTGCTCACCATGTAGACTGACGAGGACGAGAAACGTTCATGGAAAACGCGATTTATTGTTCCAGAAGACGACTAATAACTGACTGCAATCGGACAATGACGAAATTTAAGTCGCATCGAGAAAGAAGGATGATATTCCACTTTCTGCGCGATCGCGAGCGATCGTTGAGTATCAGCGAACAGAAAATGACCATTCAGCCAATCGAATTCGAGTACTTGCAATATATCAAGACGATTCAGCCAATCAAATTTGCTTATTCACAGTAGACTACAATGAATGTCTACAAATAGCGAAATGGCTATTGGCAGATTCGCGTATTTGCAATAGAGCACGTTTAATGTCTAATGTAATTTAATAGCATGGGTGATCGTGCTGGAACAACTGTACTTTCCCTTGAAATACCTCTGTTAATCGAACTTATCTTGGATTAAGTAAGATAAACTAAAAAAGTTTAGCTTCATGATCGATTCCAGTCTTGACCCCATCACACGTCACTGTCCAAAAGCCTGTCATAGGGCAAACAGCAGGCCAACAGCACTGCGCTCTTTAAACAACGAATATACTGATGTGATGCGAGAACGCCTGTGACAAGCAGGAACTGATATTTGTACAAAACGTTTGAATACAGCAGACTACATAACATGGGAATTAATTGCACTGCATTTTTTGTTGCCAAATCTCTCCCTATTGTCGAATACACGTGCCAAGCGTCACCGACCCTTGAAAATAAACCAAATTGTTTGCAAGACTGCACTACGGCGAGAGGGCAAATGTATTGACCACTGTTTCAACTTGTACGACTAGCCTTCTCAGCCATGGTCTTGGGGAAGACTAGCTAGCAGTACTAGTTGTACTAGTTGAATTATTGGAGAATAGACTTGCCTTTTTGCCGAAGTGCGGCCTTGTAATAAGTTCGCTCTATTTCCTACTCGTAACTAGGATATAATGTTCACAGAAGGTTTGAGCTGTAAACGTGCAGGTATTTTCCTCACCGCAGACTAACAGAGGTGTCCATCTAAGAAGGAAGGAAATTTTAGCCACCTAACATTTGTCTAGTGATCGAAGATTGGTCGACCTTAATAGGAAAGTGCTGCTCAGAGCTTTTGGCTGGACACTCACACTATAGGATTTCACCTACAGTGTCAAAAGTTTATCAAACTTTCGAACTACGTTATCGCATATGACTTAAGGTTTTGACTTTGGAGGCAAGATTTACTCAATAGCTTTTATTTGAATATTTTAGTTGAGGATTTCTGCCACCGACTGAAAAGTTAGAACCACCTTTTCAAGAACACTATAGAAAAGTACTTCCTCATGTGCTTCCGTTTGGACAAGTTGTTGTTGTTGTTGGTTTAAGGCAAACATTGGGTTTTATCCGGAATAAAAACACGTTGTTAGACCACGTTATCGTACATGTCTCAAGGTTTCATTTTGAATACCGTATTTTCTCGATTAAACGCCGACCCCGAATAAACGCCAGGTTCAAATAAACGCCGGGGCCCAGTTGTTCAAAGCAGGATTAAGCTAACCCAGGATTAGCGTCAATTTTTAATTCCGTTTCATAGCGAAACGATACGGATTCCTGTAAATTGTTTTTGCCCTACATTTCCACTTTGGTTGCTTTCGAACGGCTATTTGAATTTGCTGTCAAAACTCTCTTGAAATAAGAGAAAAACGGGCCTTGGTTAAATTCTAATCCCAGGTTAGCATTAACCGGCTTTCGAACAACCGGGCCCGGGTCTACAGGGCTGAGTTTAAAATAAACGCCCCCGGTGTTTATTCGGGATCCCGGATTTTATTCGAGATGGGTATATTAAATCAGGATTATGTGTCGTGACTGCATACTAGTTCTCTTTCTATCATTATATTTAAATTTATTCACTAACATTCAAACCAAACTACCTTTTACAAAAGTACTTCATACTAAAACAGATGAAACAAACGACGCATCTGGTATCGTGTCGATCTCTTTTAAATCAAATTAGCTCAGTTTCTGCGGGCTTGTACATCAAGCAAGGATCATCTCGAGGGTCTCTCCAGGGTTTCTCCAGCAGTGCTTTGCAATTGAATCGTTGCATACTTTTGCCTTTCCCAGAACTGATGGAGAAGGAACCTCGCCACCGCCTGGTTCAAAATTGCTTGCAAAGTGCGTTTGCTGTCGAGCAGTCACCGATACACTTCCTCCGTGTTTCATGCACGGAGAAATGTAACGCTGAGAAGAGTTCAATCACTGTTTCTGTCAGTGATGTTTTTTTGATAAATAACTTACCAGATTCACTTAGATGAAACAAAGTTGATGACATTGTTTCACATTTTTTGAACCGGTCTTCGTTGGAATTTGGTTCTTGGTTAAATAAACTTCCAATACTGAAAAATTCATCTAATAAATAAACGCCGAGTCTACGAGGCCGAGTTTTAAATAACCGCCCCCGGCGTTTAACCTAGAAAATACGGTAACTTTAAAGTGCTATTTGTCTTACGAGCTCAAAACTATACGGATAATTTTATCGAATCAAAAAATCGTACAACTGCATATCTACATGTACAGAATCCCTTAAAAATATCGAAATTTCGCTAGCCTATTTCCATTTTATACTTCTAAATACCACCGCTATGTAACAAAACTGGATATAATTCCACAGAGCAAAACAGGACAAGTAGTTTAGGTATATAGTGTTGGATTTCTAGGTTTAAAGTGTATCGCAGATCGTTCTATTCCGTCTCATGACAATATTTCCAGAACTCAAAAATTTTTCCTAGCTATTTTGTCTCTCATGTTTATATTTCCTTGCTTTCTTCACTGTTCAGCGATTCCTCTTTCAACATGACAAACCAGGTATGCAGCAATTTCCAGGCTTTACTTACGAAAGGACTATCAATTGGCCTGGCCGACATGTTTTGTCCCTGTAAGGTTACAATCTACAAGGGATATATAAGCTTCTCCAAATAGTTTTCATAAGCGAGTAACTAACTTAAGCGTAATTAGCCAGGATTATAAAAGACACTAAGCTAATTAGAAACCTCTTATCTGATGGTATTTCAAAACCCGGCAATTCAGAGATCTTTCAGGTCATTTTGGTCGATTTAAACTTGCTTTCGTGGCAGAAGTTCAAGCATGCTAATCTACTTTGTACTTGAAATATGTAAAGTAGTTTGCTTAGAGAATATACCCCGGATAGCGGCCTTCTCAAACAGAAATAATTGCTCTGCTTGTCTTATAAGGTTAAATAAACAGAAAAGTAACTTGTTAATTAGTCAGTCAGGCCATTCAACTGCATGGCCGCAAACTAAACATTGTCCTCATACCACAAGGGTACGCCCCGAAACACGTTTTAAAAACTACTCATTTGCAATTGTTCCTTTTTAAGTGGAAGGAAGGAAAATTTTACTCTAAAACAGCTACTAAGAGCCTTTGCTTTTTTGCCATGCGTTAAAACAAGAAAAACGTTGTTGCAGTATGAGAGGGAGTTGTGTAATTAATTCCAATCTCAAAGGTTTTAGATCGTACCGATATGGGCTTACTGATATGACATCGGATTGGCGCAAAATGACAATATTTCGATATTTATCAAAACAAGGCGAGATATCGGTTTGACAAATAGCGCAACTTATCTCAAGGGCTTTCTATTTCCAGTAAACTAAACCAGGGGAAACTCGTGAATCGTGTCAGTGTGACATTGTTTTTATCGCACGCACGAGATGTACTCATAATCCGTACCTCTGAGGACAAGCTGCCCATAGTCTATATCTGCAGGGTGACACGTCTCTTTGGAGGGCAGATATCGCCAATTGAAGTCCTGTACGGGAGTTTTCCTATGAAATAACAGTTTATATACGAATCACGCAATTGGGAATGTCTTGGCGAAATAGTACGCATCTGAGCTACACGCGATCTCGGAGGGCTGATATTTCCCCCTATTACTACAGCAGCGCGTCCATACCAGTAGGATATTTTGGCACGGCAATTAGAAGGAGACCCATAAGTTTTGGATTCGACGCACCGTTCCAGAGTCGAAGGAATTTCACAAATAGTCGTGAAAGGTGGAGACAACATCATGTAAACATGGCGTTTGGTGAACTAAGAAAACTACTACCAACCTACCCACCGGAGAAGAAACTCTCAAAACACGAAATACTTAAGCTGTCTATGAAGTATATTACCTTTTTAAGTTCTGTGCTGAAAGGAATGGACTCAAATGAGCCTCAAATTTGCTCCAGTTGCGTCTTAGACTCATCAGAATGTTCTCCAACTCCGAGTTCAGTTGCTTCTAGCGACTGTGGAGGTTTATCAACCAAGCTAGATTTGGAGCATGTGAGCGTGGAGGCGCTAACCTCTGAGATACAGCTTTACGGAGAAAACGAATAACTTGACAGGCGCAAATGCCTTATGCAATAATGGTCACAGTCTGTCAGTTTATTTATGGTAGACTAAATTGGCCAAGAATTGAGGTTGGAAAGTTAACTAAACGCCAGAAATAATGCAGGATTGTTCGAAGATGTAAACAAAAAACACACGAGCACTGATTCAAGACTGTCTGTCGTGTTCAAGCATTATGTTTGTTAACAGTCTTTAAAAGGGCCAGTTTATTACATTGCTGCTTGAATGATATGGCCGCAACTAAAACAAACATACACGAAACTGAATTTATAGTGGATAAGTAGCTTGTTTGTTTGAAACCCATCTGGAACATAATTTCCGATTTTGGAATATTGATACCAAAAAGGACCCACATACAAGGTGAACAAGAATCCAATTTTAAAAATGTGTAATATATTTCTGTCTTCCGGGCTTCATTCAGTTTACAAAAACATGTGCATTACAGCTATATTTCTAATCATTAGCAAGATTACTTAAGATCTCCGATTTCTTTTTCTTTATCAAACTATAAAGATTTTATCAGAGATTGAATTCTACCGACCTCAGTGAAGCTGGGACAGATTCGGGATAAACAGGCTTTCAACACGCGTAGATTCGGTCTTACGTGGATAGTTTATCGATGTTTTCAGCGAAAATAAGAATTGGAAAGTGACGTTAATGTCGCTTTCTTAGCCTGATCACGCACCCCAAAGCGGTCATATTTATATTTCGGAATTTAAGCACAGGCGGCTAAAAGCCAAGATTCTTTAACTGATAACCTTTAAGTTCAAGAATTTCTAACACGAATAGGCCTTATAGCAACTTTCTTATCACATGGATAGATTTTCTTGTTTTTCCAAGGCTTTTAGTAACGCATGTAGAGCTCATCTATGGCGCGTTAGAAAAATTAATTCAACAGAGACACGCGAAATGACAATTCCAATTGGCAACACCGTTGAGAAAAAAACGAAAAACAAAACTTCAGGCCTGGAGTCGCGCCTCAAATTTCCCAGTGTTATAAAAGCTCTTTGTGAGTTTCTATTACTTAAATATTTGTTAATGTGAGTTGTCAACAGTTTTAATTAACAGATAGACGAGTAGATTCGCCCCATTATTCGTTCAAGCTTTGAAAGTTGTCTGAATTCTTTAGAAGAGCGGAAGAAACACCCAACCAATTAATTTTGTTTTTTTAACTTATTCCATGCAGGTTTGAAAACAAAAAAGTCACCAGGTTTCTAGTCCAATCATATTAAAGGAATTTTTCCGAGGGGTGGATGGGTGGGAATCCTTCAGGGGGGTGGTGTTCGGTCCACAGAGATAACCATTGAGAGACTGCTGTTTTAGCATGTTCCCCCCGGGGAGGGGACTCAGTAAAGTTTCGTGCGGGGAGCCTCAGCCCGGGGCTAATTTTCTTTTTAGGCCCACTTCAATATCAACGTTTTCAGCAGAAAAAGACAACAACTGTTTATTTTTATAAACAACTCAAAAATTAGTTGTATTCAAACCAGTTCTCCGTTGCTTCTCTAAATTTACACTACCGAAACGTTAGTTTCTCCAACTAGCTTCTTAAGTACATCGTGACAACTTGCATAATACGAACACTGGTCGTTTTCTTATAGTAATCAATCAAATATTTGTCTAAACATAAATTGCGACCTATTACTGAAGTCAAACAGTAAAACAGTGCTTAATTTTACATGTTTGATGCTTTTTGAACCTGAAAACGCAAACGGTTGTTCAATATAATAAAAAACGCAAACTTCCTCGATCCCACAATCTGTTCCCTACGTAGCTCCCTAGGCGCATAAGCCAAAACGGCAGACTTCTCTGTTCTCTATTTAAGACTATTCAGGAGAGCAAGACGAACAGCTTAAATATGAGAATACAGCCTCGGGGGAAATTTATGCGGGAAAATTGTGATCGTGCGACAAGCAACGTCTGCTTTGCACGTACACGTCAAGGTTATTAATGATCATATCTGCTAGGCGTATCCAGATCGTTTTGTCTAATTGCCGATTTTAGCGCATTGAATGATATTAAAGGATGGGATCCCGGCTGCTGACAAGCCCGAACTGCTGTAAAACGTCTTTTAACCCTTCCATTCCCAGAGGGTCTTTTAACTGACACGAAGCTGCTCAGTAGCTTTCATTTGAATGGTCAAGTTTAGGATTTCACCCACAAAGTCAAAAGTAGAAACACTTTTTTATAGCAAACTAAACAGCACCACAGGAAACTACTGCTCAATAGCTTTCATTTGAATGGTCACACTATAGGATTTTATCCACAGACTCAAAAGGTACGGGGTGTAATAAACATTTCCACAGGAAAATACTCCTCAGTAGCTTTCACGTGAATGATTTACATTTTAGGATTAATGTACAGCACGACAGTACAATAAACAGTACCACAGGAGAATAATACAGCTCGAATGGTCAAACTTTCGGATTTCTTCCACAGCCTTCGTAAAAAGCGAGAAATACCTTGTAGAGCATAATAGACAACATTCCTCAACAGCCAATCCAGCCTTTCTTTGAATGCATGGTCATTCAATAATTTATGATAATAGAACATAGGCATGACTTGCCTGCGAACAGGCTCCGCGGTGGGGAAAATAACGCAGAAAAAAAATCGGTAAGCAAAGAAAACGATCTCGGCGGCGTTTGCTTCCCCAGTCTGTCATCGGCTCGCTTCGCTTGCCGCATTTTTTGCGTTATTTTTCCACCGTCGAGCCTGCTCAGAGGGTAAGGTCTGACCTTTCATGCCCAAGATGACAAAGTTTTCTTTCCACTTTGTGTATTTAGCTCCAGCTGTTTTCTTTGTCACCCGCGTCTAATACTGATTTATCGAGCAATCATCTGGTTACCGGAGATGGTAAACTTAGACTAAATTCATTTATTTTCGGTTTATTTGAGGTCAAAAGGGTTGGAACCATCTGCTAATAGCATGGTATTAGCTGCCGACTTCGCGAACCGAAACGTTTACTGAGTCATCTTTGGGTTTAGAAATACGAAAGAACAAAATATTTCATTATTTGCCCACATTATTTCATGCGCTACTGTCTGATAAACATAGTTAGGATAACGTGCCACCTCTCTCAAAGTCGTCCTACGTAACTTTGTGTTTGGTTTGGTTCAAAAAACACGTGCATTGGGCCCTAACCAATCAGAACAAACGCGTTCGTTTACAACCAATCAGATACAAACAGAGAACAATCGTGACTGACGCAGGTTTTACTGTTTTCCTGCGCTTTTGCAATAAAAACGTGCATCGTTCCCTAACCAATCAGAGCAAACGTGCTGTTTTTTCAACCAATCCGGAACAAGACCAAAACGTGCGTTTTACAGCTTGTGCTATGCGTGTCTGTTGAGGATGGCAAGAGGTGTTTTATTTTGGTTTCATGACAAAGCCGGGCATTAGAGGGACTTCTTCAGCTATTTTAATTAACAGTTTGATACGCTAACGTACTTCATCATGTGCCACCAAAAGTTTTCGCAACCTGAAGAAATAAGTCGCGTTTTTGGAGGGATCAAAAATGCTACAAGTTTCGGTACCAAAACAAGCTCAGATGACATTTTTATGAAGGCTAAGAGCTCTTTAATACTTGGAAGATAGTTGAATGTAACTTTTCAGAGCATACCATCCAGTTTCCCCCAAAATGTCTGACACTTACCATTAGAAAAAAGTTAAAAGGGCCCTGTCCTTTGGTGCAAAATAGCTCAGTTTGTTTCACAAACTTTGACGGATTTTAACCATGTTAACATCTAGCAATTGATCTCTGTTAATGCACCTCCTTTACAGTTAAAGAAGCCCGAGTTAGTTTCGCTATTTTTCGTGTTTTGAGGAAAAACACGCTTGTCCTGATTCGAGGTCGATAAAGAAATAAAACGAATATCTGAGGCGATTCTTTAATTTCCTCATCGAACTTTCCCTCGAGTGACATCACGGATCTGAAATTCGATCGAGAATTATCGGCAGTTCTCCGTTGAAAATACAAAAAAAAAAATGGAAATGAAGTTTGTAAAACCTTACCTGTTGAGTGTTTGCTGTTTTAACCGCTTTTCCGAGCTTCTTGAGGCCGTCTTGGGTGATTTTCTGCTTGACGGTCGTGACATGATGGCGATCCGCTACCGTTAAGCAGAAAATCATCTAACATAGCAAACACTCAACAGGTAAGCTGTTGATACTTTACTTCGATTTTCTTGTATTTTTAACGGAAAACTGCCTATTTTCAGGTCCATGCAAACTGAGATATTACGCTTTGGTTACCTGTGGTGTCATCATCGTGCCAGTATGCACGTCAGGCCGCAACATTCTCTCTTCAGGCCACTCTGTCTAGTGTACGAAACGACATTTTTAATCAGTGGTAGAACATGGATTACTGATACATTGAGTGCTATAAAACAAAATATAACCTGGTTCCAAAACTAGATTAAATTTATTGCTGCTTTTCGACAGTAAATAACATTCACAATGATTGTCTAGGCTGGGTTATTAAGGTCCCGTTCTTCCTCTCCTTTTGTTGGCAACTGGTCAAAGTATTCCATACTCTGGAACTTCAACACCTGACAAAAATAAGTGAACAAATAAACAAAGAAACAAATAGACAAATCAATAAAAAATTTAAAAACAATTACTAGTTATAATTGCATTAAGCAAAATTTATGAATTATGTTTTTAATCAACAAGACAGTGCCGTGTAAAAAACAAACAAGAAAAAATCATTTAACTCATTTTTCTGTTTCAAGTGCCAAAGGATTCATCATGCTTGGACAAGGAAACGTCAATTTTATTTTCCGGTCGCCAAAAAGTTTAGCAATGACTCTTTTTTCCCAAAAAACCTATGTCGTTTAAATAATATTTTGTTAATCAATTGTGGGTTAACTGCAACAGTATTTACTTCGCTTGGTAAATCAATTTTACTGTCTTGTTGCCGAGAGGTAAGGCTTGATGATGAGTTTCTCTTATGGACAAGGCAATTAAAAAAAAATTATTTATTTGTAAAAAATATTTATTTGCCATGTAATTTGATTACGTGGTCATTGAAAATTGGTTTTCAGTCAGTGTAAAATCGGGAAAATATAAGGAAATTTGTTTTACCCTAATGAGTGACAGCCATAAGTCCTACCTCATTTCCCCAGCTGGTCCAGTGCGGGGTTAGATTTCGGGCAAACATCTCAAGACACCGTGTACGAGGTGACATATACTGGCAAAGGATTTCTGACGAAGGAAACATGCATGTGAGTACTAATATGCAGATGGTAGGAATGATAGAAAAGAATGGAAACAATGAGAGAAAATGGGAAGAGAGAGTTACATCTTGGAGAGATGGAGTGATCACCGAATTACAGTCACTGATGAATTACAAGGCATTCCATCAATTTTTTCGGGTTATCCTTACTCAGCAGGGTTAGTGTTACTGGCAGAATTGTACATAGCAAGTACCTCTTTCTTCTTACTAAAGCTCCAGCCAAAGGAATTTAACATTTCGAAAAAACTTGATTGCCATCAAATATCCGAACAGCAAAGTGAGTTACTATGCAACAATGCAGCATATGTTGTTGACAGAGGCCTAAAGTTTAAAAAAATCCGAGAAAAACCCTAAACAAGCAGCACAAAAAGAGGCCTTAGGGGCTAACTCCTCGAGTCAAACAAAGAATCATGAAAAGTGCTTCTAACTTTTGAGTCTGCAGACAAAATCCTAAGTGTGACCATTCAAACAAAAGATATTGAGCAGTTCTTTCGTATGGAACTGTTTATTATGCTGTACAAGGTGATTCTAATTTCATAAGACTGTGGATTGAATCCTTAGGTGAGACCAGTTCAGTTGAAAGCTACTGCATGAGAGGTACTTTCCTGTTGTACTGTTAATTTGTGCATTCAAATTTTCCAGTAACAAGCTTGCATGCTATTGATAAAGTGGAGGGGGGCGGGGGGGGGGGAGCCCGGGAGAAAGGGGGGCAGGAGGTGTATGGGAGGCAGGAGAAAATGGGGCGGAAAGCAGGATTCCCAAGGTGGAGGGAAGCAGGAGAAATAGGGAAAATTACACAAAACTGAGCAATATTTTACAACTGAAAAAGCGCAAAGAGGAGGGAGGCAGCAAAAATAGGGCAGGAACCGGGAGTAAAGGGTATGGGAAAACAGAGGTTTAAATCCCCCTGTCACCCCTGCTAATAAAGACAGAGTTAAACTCACCATTTAGAGGAGGTTTCCTGGAATGGATCTTGCAAGGTATACTGCATATGACTTGATGATATGGTAGCACACCGCATTCTTCCAGTGTAAAGTCCCTCTTTCTAAATGACTGTAAACCTTTGCCAGTTTGGTTTGTAACAAGGTTAGTGTATCCCTCGCTTTCTTCCAAGTTTAAATCTTTGTTATTTTCGCAACCCCATTTGCTTGCCTGCTTCCCTGCAAACTCTATCAAAGTCTGGTCGTTGTGAATTTGCTCATCAGTATCACTCAAACACTTTGAATTCAAGTTAGTTGACAGATCCACTTTATTCTCATGAAAAGGTTTTTGACATTTCAAGCAATGTTTGCTTGTAACCTGTGAAGCTTTGTCTTGCAACAAGTGATCCAGCTGTTTGTTTTTCTTTTTACTGCACTCAATGTGACATAAATCAGTAGAATCTAATGATATCAACTCTGATGTCATAGTAGTGACATTTCTGTCTACACCACAGATACAGCCCTTCTCAGTCTCATTATCATCATCATCATTAAATTCATAAACCTTTTTCCTTTTCCTCTTTGGGGACAATCCACTGTCTAATTCACTCAGCTTAGAATCAAATTCCATCATGTTTTTGTTAGCCAAACTTGCTTTTGTGAAGTTCAAACAATCTGTCCTTGAATAATCCTTCTTCGGTGTGAACCGACCAATCAACAATGGTTCGTAAGGTTTCTTGTGAGGTGAATCCAAATCAGTTACCAGTTCTCCTCTCCTTGTAACTTTGACCCAGTACCACTCGGCCACAAGCTCAACTGACCATTGAGGAAAGAGCTCCGACTTGGTGAACCGGAGGTATTTCTGTTTGTTTGTTACCCAGATCCCCACAAGAGCTCCAGGAGCAAGAAGATGGGGGACTGGGAGAGATTTGATCTGCCATAAGGACATGAAGGAATACCTTGATAGAAAAACAACAATACAACAAATAGCTTGAATAAGAAAGGTAAGCCAAGATAAATCAAAATTGAGAGTCAATAACAGTTCAATCGTTCACTGTGTCATCTGCTCTCATCAACTCTTTTGTGATCTCATCAAGTTTTAGTCTGCCTAAGTTTTATTATTTTAGAATAAAAAAGAGTTGCAAACTGTAGCTTGCGACCATGCACCAACTTTCATGTGTTTTCATCAACTCCCATGTGCTCTGAGTTTATCAAAGAAGAGATTTTCCCTGGCATGTCTCCCTGAGGAGCTTTTCTTACTAAACCTTGACACAAGAAAATCACACCAATTTTAGAGAGAAGAAGAGCATATACATGCCATCATACTACTATGAACTCTCAATTTTCACAACTCTTAACCCTCTAAGTCCCAATAGTGACAAGCATCTAATTTCTCCTTACAATATCACTACTTCATCGAACATACAGGTCAAAATGAATTGATGTTTGTGCAAATTCTCCCAACTAGTGCTGTAAGAAATATATAGGGAACACTAAGGAGAATATGCATATTGATATTGGGGCTTAAAGGGTTAATAAAATGTGTAGCAGGTGCACATGGATCCCAGTGGAAAATGTCACAGATCACTGTCATCTATTTGGTTGCTTATAAGAGATTCAACTTACTGCAGTTAGCCTGCATAGCAGGTGGTTTGGGGTGGGGTGTTTTTCAGAAGGTAATTCACCAGAAGCAAAAATTTTTGATGAAATGGCTGCGCGAAAGCTCGTCCATGGCTTCCCCTCATCCCCTCCCGCCTCGTTTGACCTCAGTTCAGCTTTCATGTGGCCGTATCTCCTTCTCATGAATAATACTTTACAAAAAACACACCAAACTGCCTGCAGTCAATGTAGGATAAATTGCACTTATTAATGTTAGGCTGGGTGGGGGGGGGGGGGGGGCAGATGCACAGCATTTGATATTTGTGAATAACTTCTTTTCAAATGCCCCAGCCTGCATCGAAAAATATTGGCCCAATCAGCTCAATTCCCCTTGATATGGGTGATTTATTTTGCTTTCAGGCAAATAACAGTCATAAATTTCACTGTCATATATTCAAGAGTCACTGTGGGTGGGAATGGAGACAGATCAAATACCCCCTTTCTGCTTGGCTAATGCCCCATTATAAAGAATACTGATGGATGCGTAAGTTCTTACTTTGAGCCACGCCTTGCTGACTTGTTGTACCATGGAGGATCTAACACTACCAAGTTATAGAGTCCATTTTGCTGGGCTGTGGGAATTTAAATAAAAAAAAAGCGTGTCTCTCAGTGTAGAGAAATCCAGTGGGAGAATCTGTTACTCAACTTATGGGCTTCATTTACGAGGTGTTATGCCAGAATTCTCAAGAAAAAGTAAATTCAATATAATCTATTGCATTCAAAAAACCCTAATGTATGACTATTTAGATTTAGGAGCCAAACTGAGCAGTATGCCTCTAGCTATGGTGCTGCTTATTTTGCTTTTATGAGGTGATTATAGCTTTGGAGTCTATGGGTCAAATCCTGAGATGAGATCATCCCAATGACCACTTTAATTTATGCCATACCTTCCTAAGGCATCACTTTTCTCAAGTCGCAAATAAAATTTGTTAAAACTTATACTTTTAGGCGAATTAACTCACTAACCATGAGTAAGAAGAGGTTCTAAGTTACTTGCATCAGACATCAAGAAACTACATCTTTCTGGTAAAATGTACTGCTGTCCAGAGATGCTCAATACTGCGGGTTTGTCATCAAGGTGACAAATCAGGCGACCCAATAAGTCCTTTTCAGTTGTTAAATTTTTATCTGTTAAAAAAAAAGCATATTTCAAGTGTGTACATCAAAGAAACATTGCTGACTAAAAACATCTCTGTTAACTTGTAGTTGCATGTAGGGTCCGGTATTGAGACTCACTCAGTTGGGTTTGCAAGCAAGTCTCTTGGTAGTGCCAAGAATGGGAGGGAGGGAGATTGGAAAACGTAAGCCTCCTTCGATGCAGTAACAAAATGTTCATTTCTACCTCGGAAACTCCAAGAAAGCAGATCACTTGGACAAGCTGATTAAACTTTACTGGAAGGAAAAGTTTAACAGCAGGCTAGGAGGAGAACTGGGAAAATACAATGCTTCATCCCTCTTCACAACAACGTCCTGCCCCCAACTTATTTTCGTGGGTACCAATGAATTTGTTGCAAGGAAAAAGCTAAAACCTTGACATGGTGGTATATGATGGGACAGGTTGATTATGTTTTCTAATTATCATTATTTGCACAAAAGCAATTGCAATACTTTATTAGTAACCTCTATTATTTACGATGAGAGCCTCTAATGGATTGTTGTATTCCCATCTGGTGCAAGTTGACACATCAGCTAATAACCCAGCAAAATCTATCTTGTCTTCAGGGAGAGCTAGAAATGAAGATCATTAATTTGTCAACTACTCAAGCAGCATATAATAATTATTATCTTACGCTAAAAGAACTGGGGAATAATTCAGCACCTAAACTGATTAGCATCTGTTTCACACTGTAGTAATACAATGGCATATTGCAATGGTTGCTACTGTATCAGTCAGCTATTACAAGTTTTGAAGTAACGTTGACGCTCCACCAATGGAAACCTCCCTTAGGTACACACCATTCTCCCAAGTGGAATTACAATGGTGGGTTCACAGTCAGATAACTAAATTTTTTACCTGTCCCGAACTGTCACTCATTTTTGGTCCTTAATCCAGATAAAAACACTACATTATTACCTTCTCTTAAGCACACATCCCTGAGCTAAGTAGACACCCTATTGTGGTCCCATCCAGGTACAAACTACATTTTTACCTTCCCATAGGCAGACACCTATCCTAAGTGGGCACCCTGTCATGGTCCAAGCCAGACAAAAGCACTTCATTTTTGGCCTTCCATACTCTCTCTCTCTCCTTAGTAAACACTCAGTGGTGTTCCTATAAGTCACACACACTTTATATTCTTAGTACCGTATTTTCTCAATTAAATGCCCTTGGCATTTATTTCAAACTTGGCATGGTAGACCCGGCGTTTCTTTGAATCAGCAGTTTATTTGGGGCCTTCATTTTTTAAGAAAGGGTCATTATTCATTTTTCTTGGCAGCTGTGTATCTTGCCCTTAAATCTTAAGCTTATTATACAACAAATAAATGTCTGAGGGGCTTATTTACAATTCCCTCTTTTATACCCAGTGTTTATTCGGGGCCTGGTGTTTAATCGAGAAAATACGGTACCTCCCATAAGTTGACACATCTCCTGAGAGGACACTTGAATGTTTTCCAAATTGTGTCCACCTAAGGGAGTTTTGAATGTTGGATTGCTCTGTGGTTGGACTAGACTCTACAAAGGTTACCTGGCACTGCAATGTCTTGCTCAATGTGTTTATTTGCAGAACAAAAATGACTAATACTGAGTCCAGTCCTAAGAAGGTTCTCTACTGTTGTGGCAATAGTTTCTTTCACCTTGTAGAAATAGAGATTTTACATATTGTTATAAGTTAACAGGACAACAATTGCAGAACAGCCACCAAGTATGAATTGGTATGTCATGTATCTCATGATTTTATTGGCTCAAATCCCTAAAGAAATTACTGAAGAGACAATTTTTAATACTTTTAAAAGTAAATTAAGAATTTTTTTAAAATTAGCTGGTTATATTGTAGTCAATAATGTCATCGATAGGGTTAATCTCCTTTTATGTATTTTTTGTACGTAACAATTAATTTAATTTAGATTGGTTGATGCTCAGTAAATAAACCACTCAGTAATATGTTGACCTGATCTCAGCGGATTAACCCTGTGTCGAGCAAGAATTAACGCAATGTATGTTAATTAATGGTTGGCAGACACTTTGCCGATACCATAGTTAGTACCCAAGTGTTTAAAATTATTGTTTGTTTATTAGAGGTACCTTCTTATGGTATATAGCTGCTTCTACATCCTCCTCTGTGGGACCAACTTTCAAAGGTTTCTTTCGCTGAGGCATAAAAAAAAATATTCCATTACTGAAAAGAGTCAAGCATGGAAAGGAGGTCAGTGGGGGTCGAGCTACCCATGGGGATCCCCACTAACTTGGCGTGTGCAATGTGCACGCAAGCCTCAGTTTGTTCTCTGGTTTATAAAAAGACAGAACTTCTTATTTAGCACTTTCTATGAGAAGCCAAGAAGAGGTATTAAAACCTCACACACAGTGTGTGGAAAACATCAAGGGCTAAATTCTGTGGAGGTCCGGACTGACCTTAGGTACACATACGCAAACCACATTCGTGACCAGAATAGCAGACGTTCGTGCCTGCACTGAGCTACAATAGCTCTGATCGAAACATCCGGATGCGAAGTTACATGTACACTGTAATATGTTTGCTTCCCAGGAACGTTTGTCTTAGGTTGTATATCTTAATCTAGCTGTACATAATTCACGCGATTCCCTCATAAGAAACGTTCTAATTCATCGAAATCCTCACTTAATAAATCTACTGCAGTTTACCTTTCGTTTCAGTTTGCCATAGCTGTTGTTATCAGCTGAATAAGAGGGACGAAAGTACGGCTCAAACAGGGCGAATAAACCTTCCTTAGATGACAACGAGAGCGCTGAAACGGATTCAGAAATACTCCTTTCATGATCAACAAGAAATCCGCTTTCGGATCGGCCGATCACAGCCATTTTAACGTTTTCATCAATCGGTGTATGTGCTTTTTCAAGTTTTTGTGATTTCAAAAATGTCCCAGGGAATATTTGCGTGCTTACTACTTGGTGGAGCACTGGGAACAAGACATAGAAATCCATTTGACAGGGGTAGGGCTAGGGGAAAGAGAGATAAAGCCGCTTTTCTGATGACAAATTTCTGTCGTTTTGCAAGGCCACTACGAATGAAGACTGAAGAGCAAAATATATCAGTTATCTTTTTGGCAGTACTGTTATACCTTAGCCTGTATACCTTTGATTTTGTCTCCCGGAGATTAGTTGGGGAGGTTGGGGTGCGTTTTGCAACGACTTGGAGTAACGCGGTTTCCACGCGTGTAATCGCGCAATATACACAGTTCAGGGTGGACCCTGGGAACGAACTTCGGATTCAAAAATGGCGGGTGGAAGACACACTTTCGGCGAACCGGGCAAGCTTAAAGGTCCTCTGACCAGTTGTTTTTCCCATGTTTTAAGGTTTGTAACGTTGTGATAAAGATTTATTAAGAGAAACAGTTATCCCCTTCGTAATAAGTGACTAATGCGGCTTATTCTATTTCCATTTGGCAGGAAGGTGTGTGGAACGATTCACGGTGACTTCTGCAGCACATGTTGATGGCGATGATTTGTGCCTTTTTCTTAAAGGCAAGTATTTGTCTTAACAGACGTCAAAGACGCTCTTTTCTTTTGTTTTGATGGCAATTACCTAAAGTAGAAGTGAACTGTTTGAGCTCGAAAAACGCAAGTACTTACTTTGCAATTGCACAAGCTTCAACGATGGTCTTAAAGTGTGATGTCAGTTTTAAGTTTACTACATGTAAAACGCAAATTATGTGCTAAAAGATTTTGCAGACCAAAATTTGAGGACTTGCCCAACCTCTTATTTTTAACTCACTTGTGCACTTCAGAAAACCAACTAGTAGAAAGACTGAGCATGCAGTTGGCTGGGGGGAGTGGGTGTGTCAGCTTGGCTGTGCAACATAGTTTGGGAGGGGGGGGAGGGGTACTCCTGCCAATTTAAAATAGGGCAAAAACATAGAACACAGTACACTCACTCCTACACTCACTCACTCCTAGTCTTCTTCCTAGTCTATCCTCTATTCCTCATCCACCTAACCTGAGAAAACAGCCGACATTTCGCGAGCTTGCCACTTGAGCCCTCGCAAAACGGCATCTGAGTAACAAGCGCAGAAATTCCATACTGATGACACGTCACTACCCAGATCTAGGTAGTGCTTCTGATCAGAAGCACTACCTAGATCTGGGTTGTGACGCATCATCAGTATGGAATTTCTGTAGTTTGGCGAGAGCTCATGTGGCGACCTCGTGAGATGTCAGCTGTTTTCTCAGGCTATCATCTGCCCTTAGTTATTTCACCCCTTTTGTTGTATGGTCTCATTGTCAGCTCATACATGTACATCTGTACGTTCAACACAATCATTCATAATACAAGTATAATTGCAGGGCTCAAAGTTTATTTTTGGCTTTGGGAGCACTTGTGCCACCAGGTGGAAATTTCTAGGCGCACTGCCAAAATTTTAGGCGCACAGCTAAAAATGTTAGGAGCACAGCTTAAAATACTGGTAGCACCAAAAAGAAAAATCAGAAAGCTTCAGACGTTGGTTCAGTATTCTTTTATCAGTATGTTATCTTTTATTTCAATCCTGTGTTTGTTCCTTTCCTGGGGGGGGGGGGGGTCCTTTCAGGCTCTTACTATATGTTACTATATGTTAAATCAACCTTACTTCTCAATCTCAGGAAGTATTACACTTAACGGCTCTTACTCTTCGAGTGCTTAGTAAGTGTCTTGTGTTTAAAATTGTCGCATCCATTGACTTTCACATCGGCAACGCAAACTCGATTGCGCAAGAAGCACGTGTTTTAAAGGTAGCCTTCACTCACACGTGTCAACGGAGTCTTTAAAAAACCGAAAAGAGTCTGTGATGGAATGGAAACGTCGAGAAGAAAATGGATCTCGGAGTTCGGAGAAACCACAGGGGGAAACGACCAATAAAACACACACTGATGCAAGGAAAATGATGAAACTTTATTATTTGGAGCCTGGTTGTGTTATATCTACCTTTGAATATATTATTTCAAGCTTCCGTTTCGTGTCTAACCAGTCGGAGTACATAAGGACTATCAGGTTAGAAAGCAGAGTCGAGTAGCGATTCAGTTGATCGCACTGAACGGCTCGGGCTTTTTAGGCGTGCACGTGCGATAACACATGATTTTTTAGGTGCACAATAAAAAATCTAGTCGCATGTGCGACCAGCTGGTCGTTAACTTTGAGCCCTGAATTGTAAGGGGGGGTGTTGGTGAATATGTTTTTGAATTAATGGATTCTTAAGAGATTGCTCAGGATTCAGTTTTAGTGGTAATTTTTAAGTTCTCATGGATCATGTTAATGCAATAGACTTAAGACCTGGGGGGGAGGGGGTACCCCCTATAGTGTGCTATACGGGGAGGTTCTTCCCGAAAGGGGTGCCTTTTTTAGCCAATGATGTCACGAAAGTCGTCAGTGGCTAATGTCTTCAAAGCCTAAAGAACAGCGTTGTCCAACGGTAAAAATTTGTCCTCGTCTGTGAGGCCGGGGTGGTATTCTGTGAGATGTTGGGTAGGGGTGTGCCACCCGGGACACTGAAACCCTTCTTATCAGCGGCACGTGCCCGTACAGATTATACCATGGGAATACGACCCCCGGGCTTTGAAGTGTTTTGCGATCAACAGGAACTATTTAATGTTACTTCGAATGCGCTGTTTTGTATGCTTTAGGTCTGGCAGGATTTTATTTGTGATGTAGTCCTGCGCTAAATTAGCCGTCGTACAAATTTTCACTACGGCAAACGTATCAGAAATTATACAAAAGATGTGCTCGTCAATTTGAGATCCAAGTGCGTGAATTCATGTACATGTTGTTTGTGTTTGTTTTCCTTTATTAATTTCCAAGTGGAATTATTAGTTTTCGTAGAAGAACATTTTGACTTCTGACCAGCTTGACGGCATCGATTGTTTTTCGCTTTCTAGTAGAATTACAAAAGAAAGATAAATAATGAGAATCCCCAGCTGAGAGGCAAGCGGTTTTTGCCTACAATTTATTTATTTTTGAAAAAGCAAGGTGGATAAAAATATTTTGGTCCTGTGCTGTTTGAAAGCAAAGCAAAATATTTATCCGGCTACAAAAACTACAACCAAAACGGGTTCTAAAATGGAAGAACTGTGAGACGCTGTGTATATCAAATTTCAACCCGCTTATGCAAATTAGACAAAGTAAAATCGGAATTTGCGGGGGCTTGTTCCCTAGCTATTCCTAAAACTGAAAAACTTGAATAAAACTAGTATTAAAAATCCAAGTTACAGTGGTGGTCAATTAATTGGAATAAAATCTTTACAAGATACCAAACTTTACTTTGGGGTTATTTATAGTTCAAAGCGTATGTTGAACAGATTTGCATAGTTGACAGCTGCTCGTGAATGTAACGCAACGTTACAACATCTCGAACTGAACGCAAGTGACAAAGCATTCTAATAGAGACCTACTGAATCTTGCATTTTTTTAATGCCTAGGAGGACTTGAATACATAAAAAATGCAAGAAACTGATGTGTTAGGATATGTTGTTTTTGAGGAAAAGGGAATGAAGAACTTTGCTTTATTTACTTCGCATGCAATTCTAATGTCAGGATATAATTAACTGTCACATAGTCACGCTGCTCGTTGCCCTGTTTTATGATAAATGAATATTCCTTGCTCTGGCAAAGACATGTTACATTAGCCGCAAGTTGTCGGGGAAGATGGAGGAGACCGCACAGTCTGCACTGCTGTGGTGTGAAACCCATAGGTTGTGTTCATAAATTTCACCATATTGTGGAACAAAACGTCACTGGCTCAGCACGCATTGCGTACCTATGTTTAAACTTGGGCAGTATACAAAATGGTAGGGAAAATTGTCATTTTAGTATATGAAAGGGTCACAAAACTGGCTGCAAAGTGGAAGAGACGGTAGATAAAGCAAAGCATATGAAAGGGTGCCAAATTTTGGTAGAAATGATGATGCGAAACACAGAAAAGCTTGCATCCTTAAGCCTTTGACTCCCGACTTTTTCAGTAATTTTCAACTATCATTGACATGCACACATAAAATAGCCTCTTACAACTTCCCTTTTGCGAGTATAGTGTTTTTAATCATGTATATTTACAAAGTAGACATGTAAGAGTTTCCACAAACCATTCATTGCACTCCACTGAGAAGTAGGGTTTTACTGAGCTGTTCGTGGTCATTTGTATCGTCTTCCAGCTAAAACTCTACCAGTTGTAGCTGTCAAAGAGCGCATTCGCTCTTCATGTTATCATTAGAGGCATTACAACATGTTTTGACTCTCAATTGTTGCTTGAATCTCCAGCCAAATAATCAGACGAATTTGCCCACAAATTGTCGCTGCTATCAAGCACTTTACAGCAGATTTGGCGAATCTCTTCCTCTTCCTCCAAAATGGGAAGCCATTTTAAAAGGTATTTGTAAACACAGAACGAGAAAATCTCAAAGAAAAACAGCTCTAAAATGGTGAATACTCGTCGAAAGCAAAACAAGAATGTAAATACTTCATATAAGACACATAAAGTGTCTTTAAACACAGTATGGGACCTTTCAGAACCTTATTTAGGACAAAATGTACACCTAGGAGTCAAGGGGTTAAGCAACTGAACCAGAACGACTGAAAGCCCAGGAAACATGTGGTGATTATGGGAAATTTTATTGTTTTGGCTTATCCCTGAGGTATAAGAAAGGGGTGCAATTTTGGTAAAAATTAGTATATTAAGGGGTAAGGGTATGAACCTCTGGGCAAAACCTTCCAGTAAAAAACTTAATTGAGTACCCCCCTCAAGACTAAAGATTTGTTAGCTCTGTCATGAAAGCTTTTAGATGTTGCTGTAGTAAAATTTGGATCGTAGATTTCATATTTAGTTTTGAGATTTGCTAAATGGGAAATTTGTTCACCGAGATCATTCATCACTAGACCTTGTGGTCTTTAACACCTTTTATCTGGTAAAAATGATGGGAAAATGTTGTTAAGAAAGGTGATCAAAAGAGGATTCCAGAGGCAAAGGTGGTGGGCATGCATGAACTAAAGAATGCAGTGAACATTTATTTCTCAACCTGAAATTTTACCAAATATAGAACTTGTCCTTCTAAAAACCCTTCAGTTTTAGATTTTCAGATTTTGGCATTTTTGGTGGGAAAAATGATTTCACAAATTTGATGCCATATTGGTTTGAGTTTATTTTTTATGGGATATCTTGTAAACTGAATACACCAAGTCAAAATATGTTGATCCAGTCAAAATGAATAAAAATGTAGAAGAAGATAATACACATACAAAAAATACTAAAATTGCAACCAGGAATCAATAATAAAAGTCTAAAAAATGGTTTCACACAGGCTAAAAACATTGAACATTTAACATAACATCATTTCCTGCATTAGGGTCCCATTAGTTAATACTCTTCTTGTTAGAGCTGACAAGATATCTTCTTCCAATGTGGGAAAGTGCAGAGAATGTGAACATGTTTTCAACATTTTAGCCTATTTGTCACTAAAAATAGCACAGCAGTTAGTTTACGTAGCCATCTGTTCTCACCCAAAGTTATTATTGAGCAAACTAGGCTGCAAGGGGGGGGGGGGGTGTTTGACGTGGCTTTCACTCTCCCCACTCCTTTTGTGGCCTAGTTTGCTCATTGTTAATTTTGTGTGCAGTGTAGCATTACAGTGTAGGAATAACTGGCCATATACAGGCTATAAAGTGCTAAGCAGGTGTAATAAATAACAAAAATAATTATTGATGTCTCTGTAGAGGGGAATAGTCAAGCCTGGCTTGGAAAGGGGATGATTTTATATATATGTTTCCAGTACTTATCCAGTCTTCTTTCCGAGACCTTTTTGGTGTCCTTATTCCTTATGAATTTATTTAGCTTGTAATGCCATTATGTGTCATATGTAGCAGTCCTGGAGTGGGAGACGTTACCTTTACGTACGAATTTTGCACCAACAGGTTCACCTAATGGTAGATGCCAAGACTAAAGTTCACAGACATTATTTTGAAAATGCAGTGCAGAGCTGGTGAGTTCAATGAGTATCCGCATACATGCATGTAAAACGAATACAGCTCTCACACAAATACTGTATTTCATGTATTTATTATTAGTACTACCCTACAGTCTTGCTGGCACAGTTGTATAGACATGCATTTGCAAGATGATGGGTGAGTGGCTGGATGAGTTGACACAAACCAGTCAGAAAAAGCTATCCTGCCCTGCACATGTCATCTAATGAATTCATTTAGTATCCATGGGCATGTAAACAGTCACTGTCAGGAGTATTTACAAGCATTTTTTGACATTTACATGTACCACTAGTAGCATAAAATAATGGTAAAAACTTATTGACTGAGTCAGCTCAGGCCAGATAGGAAATTATTTGGCTCTTGCTCACAGTACACGGACCTCGCTGTACTCAATCTGTACACGGTGACCTCTAGCCAAATGATTGTTTTCCCATCTGGCCTTCCCACTCAGTCAATAAGTGCAAAATACTGCCTGCATCTTTATCACCAACATAGTTTATAAACTATATCACATCGTAAATCTGTGAAGTGCAATCATGTGAGTGAGAGCGTAGTCCCGAAAAGGACTGTTTGTGGTGACATTGGCTGACGTTTTTACAACCTGAGCAGAAGTCATCATCAGAGTCAAGTAAATTGTGATTCTTCAGTAGATGTTATATATATATATTAAGTCTCTGGTTGTTGTCCTGATTGGTCGACGAACTCGCGATGTTATTGGTCGTCTACCAGTTAAGCTGTGATGTTATTGGTTGCGAAGTCTATGAAAAGTGATTGGTGCGTTTTGATCTGTCTTTTGTTAGCCAAATGTCCGTAAGTCTATTGTTAGTAAAATTAGTCAGTTGTCTATTGTTCATCTGCCTTGTTGTTGCCAATAAGGACTGTTTGTGGTGACATTGACTGATGTTTTGATAACCTGAGCGTAAGTCAACATCAGAGTCAAGTGTTACATTCCTTTGAAGGTAGAATAGCAGTGACTTGCTAAGGACTACATCAGCCATGCAAGCAACAACTCTGGTTCAACCACCAATGCAAAGATCTTGGCCTTGTTCCAGCCGAACGTTCACTTATGTCCCCATTGAACACACAAGAGACCATTCATCAAGGAGAAGACTTAACTACTACAGTGACAAACTGCAACAACAACTTGACGGAATTAAACAACTCTTACCAACTAACTTACTCCACTCTGCCGACAGACGAGCTAACGAAACAGCTGAACAGCACCGTAATAATTTAAACTCAACTGAATCTAACATGACTACACAGGTTGTCCCTAATGCATCAGTCAATTCCAGCTGCGCCCATCCCCCCCCCCCCCCCCCGGGCAACTGCGGGGCATTTGCATGCCTTGAATTGCCAGTCCCGGGGGTGGGGCATTAGCAAATTTGGCACGGCCCAGGGGTCGGGCATTTGCCTGCCCCCGGGCTTTTGACACACATGCGGTTTCCGACTCGAAATCTAAACATGGAGGATTTTATCGCAAAGGACCAGCAGTTCGTCGCAGATTGGATCGTCCGTTAAGGAGTGGACAAGCTTGTGGAGGTTTTCTCGATTTTATGCATTTCTTCATTGCTTACCAAGGCACAACTATCACTTTATATAGCGAGATCGGGAACGATCAACGTGAATCGACGTACGCATGCTTCTTTGAACAAGGCTTTAAGCAAAATTTGGTTGCGATGATTCTTAAACTATTACGATCGATTATTGAATTCTAAACATGTGTATAGGGATCATCGTTTTATACTTTTGCATATTATTAAACTATTCACAACAGACTTTTATAATGTCAAGATTTTTGTTTACTAGCGAACTGTTTAAAACAAAACAGGAAAGTAACAATCAACTTCATGTAGTATTGGTGTCTGTGAAGTATTAAGACGGATTCCGCTCAACGTTCGAGCAATAAGTGCAAAAAATATTTACCAAAAACCTACTCATAGCACGGAAACATTTTTAATGCTATTTGAAACATCTCACTCTAGTTCACTTGCCCAAGTGACCCCGCGATGAAATTCTCAAGCATTCTCGAGAAAATTAATTTCAAATCTCGTAAAAGTATGCTAAAAACGGGCGCTATTTTGTTTTGAACTGACATGAAGCGTTTTTTTAATTGAAATATGGATAACTTCAAATCCAATTTTCTCTCGCGGGGTCAGCTTGGGAGCAAAAGTAACGATAAGTTCTTCTTATCTGTTCTCAAAATGTGACAGTGCTGCAAGTATTTTTTTGGTAACTTAATTTTTGCACTTACTGCTCGAACGTTGAGCGGAAATCGTCTTAAAATATCATCGCTTGGCATTTATACTAACTTTCTTATTACGTTAAACATCGGATAGTTCCATTACAAACAATAGAAGACTGAGAGTCAGGCCTACAGAAATGAAAAATCACACATAAAAACGCTGAAAGTGGCATTTTTGTGCAATGAATGAAAACTTGCTGCAGTGTTGATTGGGGACGTACGATCCCGGGGGCGGGGCATTTGCCCTCTTCCTTAGTACCCACCACGGGGCATTTGGCAGCTAAAGTGTCCCCACCCCCGGGAATTTGCCAGCCAAGAGAAAAAAATTGCTAATGCCCGGGGGTTAGCCCGGGGGGGGGGGGGGGGCATGGGCGCAGTTGGAATTGACTGATGCATAACAGCCGGCACCTGGCAGAATTAACCGGCTATTTGGGTCGTTTGTGCCAGCTACTTTAGTGACATATTATATGTTTTTAAAGACAAATTATTTGTTCCTTTACTGGTGCAGATATATGAAAATGAAACTTATTTCCCATTGCAGTTTATTGACTTAAAAATAATCTGGTTGGCACAGAGATACACGATTATTAGTTCATTACGTTGAGTTCTGAGTTTATACAAATAAAATTGAAAAGTTACGATTGATTGACTTTTGGAACTGACATTATTGGACATTTGTGCTCAGAATCAAGGAAATTCTGTTTCTGGGGACTTAAAATGTAAAACTTCTCTGGGGGGCATGCCCCCAGAGCCCCCTAGAAGAGAGCGCCTTCGGTGCTCGATTATCACTATCTGGCTACTTAGAAATTTTTGCCAGCTACTTGAAAAGTTGTGGACATCTGCTACAATGTACTAGAGACAAAAAAACAAGAAAAGACAGACGACAACTGTGTCGGAAATATTTCTTCCCATCTCTTAGACAAGACTGAAACACAGGTACTCTGCTTCGGACTCACTCAGAGATGCCTAAACATATACCAAGTAAGGCCATTGTATCCAGTGTTGAGGTGGTTCTGTCTTGTCAAAGGAGCTAATAGAATAAACCAAGAAAAACATCAGAAGTAGAATAGCTTCTGTTATACTATCAGCCTCTCTACCTCAGCAAATCTTGACAAAAGACAAATGACAAGTATTGAAAGGACTGCATGAAAACCGACACATTTTCATACTCCCCACTAATAAAGGGCGAGTGACTGTTATCATTAGTACCACCCTACAGTCTTCCTCATGCAGTTGTATGGACATGCATTCATAAGTTGATGTGTGCGAATGGCTGGACAGATTGACACAAACCAGTCAGAAGAAGTCATCCTGCCCTGCAAAAAGCCATCCTACCCTGTGCACATGTCATGGACAAAGACATTGTCATGCTTTTCTGCTGACAAAGGATGAGTGACGGTTGTCATGGACAAGACAGACTATTATGACAAAATGGACACTTGTTAACAACAGACCTATGATTTACTTAAATGAAACCTGATGTTGACACTCCAATGTAAACTCAATACTGTAGGAAACTACTTGACCTCAAGGATACTGATCCTATTGACATTCAATGCTACAAAAGACTGAGGTGCCGTGTACCACAACCACCGAAACTGCACAAACCTTACATACTCATGTGACCCATAGTCTCATTCTGTGGGTGCCTGACTTACCAACTGTCCAAATACTTGAGTACTGTACTGAAACCTCTGATTGATGAATCTTGACACAAACTACAGTCCACTGAGGACTTTATTGATGCCATCAAGATATTATGAGTACCTGACCACTACAAACTAGATGTCTTTTAATGTGAAATCACTGTTCACCAGTATTCCACTTCAAATGGCTCTAGACTGCACTGAGACCACCATTAACAACTCTACTATTAAACTACTGCTACCTACAGACAACTTAATGGACTTACCGAACCTTTGTCTTACTTCTTAACTTACTTTCAGTACAATGACAAGTGCTACAAACAGTTGCACGGAACAGCTATGGGCTCACCAGTTCATGCTGTTGTAGTAGAAGTCGTTATGCAGAACATAGATGATACCTTTATACAGCTGTACACAAGGACAAACTTGACGATTTTCACACACAACTCAACAGACAAAATGCTAAGGGTATCAAGGAAAATGGTAAAACACCTTTTCTAGTCTGCTTAGTTACAGCTGTACCTGTGACAATAACAAACAAAACAAACAAATTTACGGAAAATGGACACAAAGTCATACCAACAGACTACTTGACCAATCATCTTACAACCCTTCTTCTCACAAAGCAATGACTATACAGAACTTGGCAAGGTATGCAACTAGTTTGTGACTCACCTGACAGCTTAATGGACGAAATCAAGTACTTAGACAACATTTTTAACAAGAACAATAAAGCCAGGACTTTGTTAGACGTGTAGTGTTTGGCCATTCCACATATGGATAAACCACGGTTTGGGCTTAAACTTGTTTGCAGAGATCACAACAGTTCAACTGCATCTTTGAACTTCTACTTTATTGGAATAACTATGGTTATTTATATGTTACAACTGATGTGAAAATATTTAGGTACATTACTGAACAGAAAAGCATGTGTGCATAGGAAAGGTGTGTGCATTAGCTAAGCCTTGAATCATGCTGAATAATGATGAATAATGGTGAGTCATCGACAAAATAACATCTGGAATCTTACGCTTTGCAAATAATTGTCAGCGACACATGCATAAGCATCTTGATACCTAATTTTACAACACTTCTAGTCTGAACAGGGAACGTACTAGTCACCACGTCATGCAATGTCAAGTTCACTACAGACACAACGTTTACAGGATCTCTGAAACTAAAGTTACAAACACTAACTTGACACCTGTTACTACTACAACTATAATTAACATTAAAGTGACTTCTTAAAATATCGCATGGATCCTTATAGCTCACAAACCTATCACTAGTTTGTGACAACTAGCAATAAACATTAAGGACAGAGACGAATGGTCAGCAACTGACAGGGAGCAGTTTGTAAGATCAAATGCTGAGACTGCCAGGCCACTTATATTGGTGAGACTGGCATCAGAAATTTGAACATATGATTGACTGAACATAAATGAGCGACTAGAAATGGTGGTATCACCAATCACATTGCTGAACACCATTTGCAAACAAACCATGGAATCGACTGGGACTCTGCTAAATGTGTTAACTTCAGTACGGAATACTGTCAATGAATCACTCAGGAGAGCTGGCTTACTAACTTAGAACAAATACCACTGACAGACAACCAATAACATTGCGAGTTCGTTGACCAAACAGGACAACAACCAGAGACTTATAACATCTACTGACGATTCACAATTCACTTGACTCTGATGATGACTTCCGCTCAGGTGTTCGAAACATCAGTGAATGTCACTACATACAGTCCTTCTCAGGACTACACTCACCTGGACGATCATACTTCGCTGACTTATGATAGTTTATAAACTTGTCAAAGTCACCAATAACTTGATCAAGTGGAACAAAGAAAATTATGAGTGATAGATTCAGGCTCCCTGGTCTTAAAGCACCAGATATTTTGGTGATTTTAGTTCTTAGTTTTCTCTTTTATATATTATTTAAGGCCATATTTGAGAAGATTAAATCTTCTGTCAGGAGATTGGTGCAGTCAATCTAAGTCACTTGTGTTCAGTACCCGGGGGGGGGTACTCCCTATGGTGGGCTATACAGAGAGGCTCCGCCCATAAGGGGTGCCCTTTTTAAGCTCACAGTATACTAAACGGTAGGAAAAATCGCATCATTTTTTAGTACCGTAAACACTGGCGTATAAGCCGCACCTTTTTACCCTAAAACTTCGCTCAAAACCGGGGGTGCGGCTCATCTGCGAGAACATCTAGGAAAAAATCTGTAATTTTTCATGAATCATCCCTAAAACACCAAAATAAGGTCAAAACGGTGCCACGCTACCTTCGAGAACTTGCGTGGTAAATGGCCCACCGTTTCTCCGTTGTTGACAACTTTGATGGCAAATTTGTCAAAGCAACTATCGAACTCTCTTTCACAGGCAAGCTTGTCACCGTTGGATGGCTTCCAAATATCCTTGTTAACATGGAAGCCACGAACAGCTGAAGAAATCGCTAAAAAATGAACGAAACCCCAACACTTGTCACCAGTTTTCTCTCTTCTCACCAATTGCCTGGCTACTAAGCCAAGAAACACGGCCGAACGAACTTACTCGCAAATTTTCGGACTTGAATGGCTTTAACTGGAAAAATGCTGGGGAAAAGTTCATTGGGGGAAGCGGTCTTTTACATGTGTTCAAATACGTTTACGTACCTTTTTAATACTGGTTATAAGTATTAAAATGCGTGTTTGAGTCTTATTCAGACTACAAATTGAATCACCGATCCGTAGTAAGAAGGACTTCACTTCAGCCAATATGTTCATTTTATGAAATGACTCGGCTATGAATTTTTTGACAAAATTTTTTTTCCAAATCTTGAGCTTCTAAACTCAGGGTGCGGCTTATCTGCGAGTGCGGCTTATACGCCGGTGTTTACGGTATATGAAAGGGTCACAAAACCAACTGCAAAGTGAAAGAGATGGTGGCTAGGGCTAAGTGTATAAAAGGGTGCCAAATTTTGGCAGAAATGACAATGGAAGCACTTAGAAGCTTGAAATCTTTGAGCAACTGAGCCAGAAGGACTGAAACTCCAGGAAAAATGAGGCAATCATAGGAAATTCTATTGTTTTGGCTTTATCCTTGAGGTATATAAAAAGGGGATGCAATTTTGCTCTAGGTATTTCAAAAGGGTACCATCTTGGTAAAAATTAGTATATTAAAGAGTAAGGGTTTGAGCCTCCCCATATAAAATTTTATTGAGTATCCCCCCCCCCCCCCTCCAGGGTTCAGTTTGTTGAAGATATGAATGGAGTCTCCAAATGTAGTCTACACTGTAAAGTTTGAATGAATAATTCAAAATGCAAAATCTCAAATTCCCATCAAAGATTCTCCAGTTTAAAGAGGGAAGTGAAAGAATCAAGTGTAATGTAAGGTGTTAGGTTCTTCAAATTCGCAGAAACTGATGTTTAACTTTGAAACTTAATTCAGGTCTTCAAAATACTGTGTGGATATGTGTGGTGTAGTGCGACTGGTTAAGTTCATGTACTTGGCTTTTACCACCCATTACATCCTATATCTGCCCTGGGAAGAGCAGCTTAAGATGGGCATATAGAAAACATGGACCCCCAGTCCACGGACCACCCCCCCCCCCCCCATGGACCCGGTCCATGGACCATCTCATGTACCTGGTCCATGGGCCATCTCTGTGGACCACCCCTTAGTTTTAAAGTAGAATTTTTTTGAGGAGGCTTGAGCGACTTCTGGGGGTGAAAAGCCAATCGAAATGTGCCCAAACTCGTAAAATGTTTGTTTAACAGTTTTAAATTGGGATTTTTTTTGGACAAACTTTGCCCCTTGCACATTTGTGGTGGGTCATGTGCATTAAAGGGTTTCGTGGTGACTGAAAACCAAAGAGCCTTCGGTTGATGTAAACTGTCACGTTTCATGTTTCCATTTTAAGGTCATCTTGTTTTAGTGAGTGTCTGCTCCTCTTGCAGCTCTGTGCTTTAATACCTGCACTATAGAAATTTTATCTTTAAGTTCAATGGGGCAACTTGAGAGATGATGTATTGACAATATCTGACATGGGACGGTCACTGAAAGCTTCTAGTGGACAAAATTCACCTTTTGAAAACATTAGTGGAATATAATAAAGCAAAAATATGTAGTGTAGACATACATGTAATAAGCACAAAATTATAACATTATACACACAACTGAAAGTTCAGAGAGACAACAACCTGTCCTTTGTGGTTTTACTTTAATTTAAACTTGTTGAGACCAACCATGAAGTTCACCTGGCTGAAGTTAAGGTTAAAGTCACTAAATGAGAAGATGGGTTTGACATAATGAAAGTGGAATGGTACATGATGACAAGGAAATACTGAGATAACAATATAACAGTCAAACAAATTTGACAAGTTATAATAATCTTATGTTGGTCTGTCAACCTCACTTTTACCTCAGTGACTGCTAAAATGTCCTTGAAAAAATTCTACTTCAAAAATAAAGGTGGTCCATCAGGGCTCGAGACTAACTTTTCAGCTTAATAGCCAAGTGGCTAGTAAGAGGTTTGATTTCACTAGCCAAAATAAATTGTCATGCAGTAGCCAGAGTTTTTGCATAATCTCATACTGTATTCAATATGTGTAATTTTTAGCCGAGTTAAGTACTGTAAACGTGCCTCTATGTAATCTCAAGAGTGAGGAACTTGAATGTTGACTTTTCTTTCCAACGGTTAAAGATCTTCATTCGCGGAATACAAAGCACTATGTGCCTTCAGGGCAAATTCCCAGGCGCGATGTAGTTCACGCCTCTCTTTTTCGTTTCGGTCAGATCATGACAAACAACTGGAACAGTTAACCTTATATGAGCATGTCATCGTACGGAGAAACGTTGGGAAGACAAGATTAACATAGTACGAACGTTGTAAGATACGGAGAAATGTCAAAAAGACAAGACTGATACAGCACTCAACTCACGTACGGAACAACGTCTACAAGAGAAGACTAGTAAATTATAAGCATATTTAAGTGTGGAGAAACATTGAGCAGAAAAAACTAATAAGGTTCGAACTTACTAAGGTACGGAGAAACACTGAGAAGTCATATCAAACATTGGTTGCAAATGCACTACAGTAGGAAGAACGCTGCCAACGTACCAAGATACAGAGACTATTAAAATACGGAACTACTTACTTACGGAGAAACGTTATTAGACAAAACTAATTCCGTAAGAACGTGTGTGATGTACCCAAGAACGCCGAACGGACAAACTAACTATAGACATAGACACATAGACATACTTAATTTGTTCACGCAGGTTACAAGAAGGCAGCCAGAGGCTGATGTGGACCTGTGGTTACGATTTCTACAAGATGGCTAAGAAGAATATAAAATATCTAAAGCATTAAAATATCTAAGAAAAATCGCGAACGGTAGAAACTAGAATTATTGCGATTACAAGTATGTCTAGCAGAAAATTATAAAAACATGCGAAAATGAATAAATAAGTAGATAAATGAGTAAATAACAAGTGAATAAATAATGCAAAGCTGTATTAGCTCTTAAAAATAATAAAAGTTAATGTCCTTGTTGGAGAGCATGCACGACTCTGTGGAAATCGATTTTTTCCAATAGCTTGGTGTCTTTCTTTAAAGTGCTCTAGTCTATTACAGTGGGACAATAAATTACGGAGAATCGTAAATGAGACATCTGAAATCGCACTAACGTACAGATAAACGTTGAGAAGACAAGACTAATACCATATGAACATACTAATGTACAGAGAAACGCTAAGCAGTGTCGACTTACCGTACGAATGTACTAACACACTGAAAACTTTAGAAAGAGCAGAACAACGTCGCGCGAACGTGCTAACGTACAAAGAAACGTTGAGAAAGCTAGACGTCTAGTAAATTGACGAACCTACTTACGTCTGGAGAAACGTTGTGAAGACATTACGTAGAGACTGGAAACGCTGGAAAGAGAAACTATTGTACGAACGTAGCAACTAATGGAAAAAAGTCGTTAACAGAAGACTAAAGAATTGTGTGAACCTACGTGTACTAGCGTGTAGACAAATATCATCTGAACGCACTAATGGACCTTTCAAGGAAACATACGGTGAAACGTTCTGAAGACGGCTAATTCCGTTCGAACCTAGAAATGACGAAGAAAACGTTGCCATCTGAGACAAGTATTAGTAGGGAAAAACGTTGAGAGGACAAAACAAGTATCATACGAACATTCCGATATCCTTCTACGGAATAAGTTTTAGTTTCTGCTCATTCAATTTTCTTTTGGGAACTGATCATCAGAAGTAATATCTAGTTTGGCTTCCATCCGGTGCTTTAGTGCTTTGAAATTTTCACTAGCCAAAATGGCTAGTGAAAGCGCAAAACTTACTAGCCAAAACGGAATTTCTACTAGTCTGTGACTAGTTGGCTACAGTTAGTCTCGAGCCCTGTCCATAGAGGTGGTCCATCGACTGGGTCCATGAGGTGGTCCATGGACTGTGTCCACGGAGGTGGTCCATGGACTGGGGGTCCATGTTTTGTACACGTCGCATAGCATGTTCAGTAACTTGACTCATGGACATTGTAGCAAATAACAAAATTTAATGAAAGTACATTCTTCTTTTTTGTTTCAGACTCAAGCAGTCAATTGAATGGAAAACAGTGGAACTTTAGTGGAGCAAGCTGGGATTATTCATCTTCAAAAAGTATGTCACCTTTGATTTTAATAGATTGACTTTTAGTACCTTCAAACCTGGTTTGATTAGGTACTGTCCAAGTGAATGGCTTTGTAGAAACAAGGTGGAAGTGAAGTTTTTAAATCCAAGTGGCTCCAATTAAGTGTTATACTAAACTCTGACATAAAGATTGGTAATCATCAAGAAATGTTTCATAGCTCTGTATTTATTTTTTAGATTTCAAAGGATAAACAGCTAGGGGTTCCCCATCACTAAGACAAAATAATATAATTAAATGCAAAATGGATCTGTTCTTTGGTTCAAACTGAGAACAAAAGAAATCATTTATATTTCACTTGGGCATTAACGTTTCAAACTGAAGTTTCTGGACCAAATATAATATGAATTTGTAACATAATAGGTGCTGTCTGTACAATGTATGCTGTGCCAAAGTTGAACTAAATTGGGGCAATGTGGATATCAAGTCTCAAATCATCACCTCCACCTTTTTGCTCTGAGCTGTTGAATTTGAGCTGTGAAGACTTTGATGTACAGTTGAATTTCCCATAATGGAGGCACCTGCAGATATGTTTAATTACCATTAATGACAGAAATGACAAAAGTTTGCTTAACTCAGGAGAAGGGTAAATTTAAAAATGTGGGTAAGGAAGAAGGAACAATTGAAGACCGCCCCCCCCAAAAAAATGGCAGTGTCTGGATGACGGACAGCTCAACGTGGATGTTTTAAGCTAAATTTCCATCAGTCCCAAATTTTCAAAGGATTTTGATGGAAAGGCTTTTTCAAGTGTTCTGGAATTATTAGTTATTTATTTAGAATTGCCACGCACTTCAAAACAGTATTTTGGTTTTGCAAGTGACAATTTTTCTGAGCTAATGTACATACCATAAAGTCACTATGTCCACGACACTTAAGAATATTTTATGGTTTGACCCGCCAGTCAGGAACTCTCACAGAATTTGGACAGAACTTCTCATTTAAACCTTCTGGGAGTATTCAAAGTTAATTCGTTTGGAAATGCCAAATTATTCAAAAAACCAATTTGGTTTTGTAGTTGATGAATTTTCTGAGGTTGGGCATACTAGAAAATGGCTTTGTTCGTGACACTTGGAAACATGTTGCAGTTTGAGCCTTTAGTCACAAACACACAGAATAAATTGGACAGAAATTATTGCCAAATGCCTGGCACGCTGGTTTTAGAGAATTATCCTGATTTGAGATGGTGTCAACACTAATATTGAGAGCTTGCAGTTTCACATGGTCACGGAGAGTCATGGAATTTCAAATTTGCATTCCCTGGCCTGGAAAAGTCAATGGAAATTAGAAGAAATTGTCATGGAAAAGTCATGGCATTACAAATTTTTCCCAAAATAATTGTCTTAAACTGAGGATTGAAAGGTAAAGAAATTTAGGAAACTTTGTGTCAAGAATCAAAACGTTCATCCAGTGGGGCATTTCACTCATTGTTCTCATCAGTTCTTGTTATTGGTTCACTTTTTCTTGTGAAGACCTCCAAAAAACTGGAAAGGATGCGGCAAATCTTGCCAAGGAAGCTGAAAAGAAACTAGACCTTACTCTTTAGAAGACGATTATGGTAGAACAGTTGAAGACTTACAGTTTACACTAACTTAAGGAGATGAAGGAACATGGTAAAATACCTTTTCCAGACTGCTTAGTTACCTGTGACAATAACAAACCACGGACGACAACTTACAGAAAACCCACACATACCGACACGCGGCAGACTACTCTTGAAACCACCAGTCACCTTACAGCCCTACTTCTCACGCAATATCTATGTGGACCTTACAAGACGTGCCCAGCTAGTTTGTGACTCACCTGACAGTTTAATAGATGAAGTCAAGTACCTAGACAACATTTTCAACAAGAACAATTGCACCACCACCACTGAACTGCTGCCAACAACTACCTGCACCCTACAAATGACTCTTGACGACAACAACAAGACAGACAAACAATAGACAACCGACTAATTTTACTAACATTACAAAAAGTATGGTCTACTTTTACAGTCAACGCGCTTCACGCATGAACGTTCAACTTCAAATATTCATCGATTAGTTCATTCTTCGATTTCATTCTTCGAAAAATTTAGCGATTCTTTGAAACTTGTATTCTATATTCGAAACACTATTTTAGTTATTCGAAATTTTTTTTTTGTAACATCGTAATAATAATTCAAACTTTCCGAACAGAACTGAATAGTTAGTTTTTTAGCTCAGTTTTCCGGTATGTCACGCGTGATGTTTTTATTATTTTCAAGCCCGGCGCAAAAAAGGGCGAGAACGTAAAGCCGACAAAAATAACCCGTAAAGAGAAAATCGACAACAGCAATCCTTAGAAAGAAAATCCAAAGGAGTCTGTAATTTTAACAAGGCAACTTATTCTTTGGCTGGAAGTTTCGTGGCTTAATCGGAAACCCGCAGAAAATATCAACAACCGCCTCGCCGCGGTGTGTTGCGGCCGGTGTACGTAGGTTTGCACATGATCAGAACATGAAAGTTTAGGTTTCCTAACTCCAAATGGCAAGAAATTCGCTTGGGGGCTTTTACGATCCTGGTAAACCTTTGCCTTCTAATGCAACGGGAACGAGTACGAACCTTTGCCTTCTAATACAAGGAACGAAATCGTTAACCTTTTCAATGCTGGATTGGGGTTGTCAGATATTCCACGGAACCACGGAACACGAGAGTGCCAAAAGGAGCTGTTCATAAAATCGTCCGACACTATTCAGTCCACGTGACGACTCAACCATTTTCTTGTGGAAGTAAAGATCCTTGATAACGGATGACATCCCTGTCAGAAGTACTTGATTAGCACTTCTTCCGAGTGCGCCGTGTAGACGATTTCTGATGTTACGTGTGAACTTTCGAAGAATCAATTTCGTTCATCGAAAAAAAATCGTTATCTTTCAATCTGTCTACAAGAATATGGTCATCCAATTAAAGAAAGGAATGCGCACGAGAAGAATGCAATCTTCATTCCATGATCCTTCATGCGTGAACCGCGTTGACTGTAATGAATCGCTCTGGAAGCTGGTTTACTAACTTAGAACAAACACCACAGAACCGTTGCCAACAACTACCTGCACTTTACAAACAACTTATTGATTACGACAACTGACAAGACAGACAAATCGACAAACAGACTAATTTTGCTAGCGATAAACCAATGGACACTTAACTAACAAAAGACGGATAGAATTGCACCAATCACGTTTACAGTCTTTACAGCCAATAATGTCATGGCTTAACTGACAGACAACCAATAACACAGCAAGTCTGATGACCAATCAGGACACAGGGCTCGAGGCTAACTTTTCAACTTAGTAGCAAAGTGGCTAGTGAGAGGTTTGATTTCACTAGCCAAAATAAATTTTCACTAGCCAGACTTTTTTGCATTATCTCATACCGTGTTGAATATGTCTACTTTTTAGCCGAGCTAAGTACTGTAAACATACCAGACATGCCTCTCTGTAATCTCAAGAGTGAAGAACTTGAATATTGACTATTCTTTTCAACGGTTAAAGATCCTCCTCATACGAGGAATACGAAGTACAATGTACCTTCAGGGCAAATTCCCAGGCGCGATGTAGTTCACGCCTCTCTTTTCCGTTTCGGTCAGATCATGACGAATAACTCGAACAGTTAACCTTATATGAACATTTCATCGTACGGAGAAACGTTGGGAAGACAACACTAGCATTGTACGAACGTTGTAAGGTACGGAGAAACGTCAAAAAGACAAGACTGATACAGCACTCAACTCACGTACGGAAAAACGTCTACAAGAGAAGACTAGTAAATTATAAGCGTATTTAAGTGCGGAGAATCATTGAGCAGGAAAAAACCAATAAGGTTCGAACTTCCCAAGGTACGGAGAAACGTTGAGAAGTCATATCAAACACGTTGGTTGCAAATGCACTACAGTAGGGAGAAATGCTGCCAACATACCAAGATACAGAGACTACTAAAATACGCAACTACTAATTCCGTAAGAACGTGTGACGTACGGAAGAACGCCAGACGGACAAACTGAACTATTACAGTGGGACAATAAATTACGGAGAAACGTTTATGAGACAACTAAAATCGCACTAACGTACGGATAAACGTTGAGAAGACAAGACTAATACTGTATGAATATACTAACGTACAGAGAAACGCTAAGCAGTGTCGACTTATCGTATGAATGTACTGACACACTGAAAACCTTAGGAAGAGCACAACAATGTCGTGCGAACGTGCTAACGTACAAAGAAACGTCGAGAAGGCTAGACTAATAAATCGACGAACCTACTTACGTACGGAGAAACGTTGTAAAGACGTTACGTAGAGAGAAACGCTGGGAAGACAAACTACTGTACTAACGTAGCAATTAATAGAAAAAAGTTGATAACAAAGAATTGTGTGAACCTACGAACGTGTACACAATTATCATATGAACGCAATAATGGACCTTTCAAGGAAACGTGTGGTGAAACGTTCTGAAGACGGCTAATTTCGTTCGAAATTTCGTTAGAAATGACGTTGTTGACGTTGCCATGTGAGACGAGAATTAGTAGGGAAAAACGCTGAGAGGAAAAAACAAGTATCATACGAACATTATGATATCCTTCTACAGAATAAGTTTTAGTTTCTGCTTACTCAATTTGCTTTTGGGATCCGATCATCAGAAGCAATATTTAGTTTGGTTTCCATCCGGTGCTTTAGTGCTTTGAAATTTTCACTAGCCAAAATGGCTAGTGAAAGCGCAAAACTTACTAGCCAAAACGGAATTTCTACTAGTCTGTGACTAGTTGGCTACCGTTAGCCTCGAGCCCTGGGACAACGGCTGAGACTTATAACGGCATCTACTGACCATTCACTTGACTCGGATGATGACTTCTACTCAGGTTGTCAAAACGTCAGTCAGTATCACCACAAAAAGTCCTTTTCTGTTTTTCAATAGCTAAAATGGCCATTAGAAATGCAAAAATTATTGACTAAACTTGAATTTTTACTGTAGTCCTTGGGTAGCTGACTACCATTAATCTCGATCTGTGTTGAACTTTATCAGATGAAATTTATTCCCTCTAACCATTCAGAATGACTTACTGTAGGAAAGTGTCTGCTCTGTGGTTTCATTATGTACAGTATGCCTACACATTCATGTTGCAATGTTGTTCCACACCATCCACTGAGTACATCAGCTGAGAAGAAATTTGGAAAAGTATAACACTGCTAGGATTGTAACAACTTACCTGTCTTGGATCAGTTTCATCATAATTTTCTTCAATTTGGTAAGGTTAAAAACATTTTTGGTTTTTTGACCCACCTACTTTTAAATATTGCCAATACTGGGTGTGCAGGATTTGCAAGTCCTTCTAAATGATTTCTTTAACTGAAATGGAATTGTCACCTATTGAAAAGGTTGATTTTACTAAATCTACTGAAATTAAGTACAAAAATACTAATAATAATTCATTTTTTGAAGATTTTCAAATTACCGGTAACAACTGTTTTTCAAAATACATGTAGGGACAGCGCAGGTAACACAATTTTTTTGCGTTTGTGGCAAGACGTTTTTTCAAATATCAGTGTAGAAGGTTCTTTGCTTGAATGTCCTTATAGAATCAAGCAGTCACCTATCTTGTGTCAATTATTTTCACTTAAATTGTTTCTGAAAAGCAGCTGTATGCCATTCAAAAAAGTAACTTGAATTCTTCTTATTATTTTTGTGGTAGAGCTTTAATTTTGATTCAGAAATTTCTCTTCTGGTTTCTGAAAGAAAGTGACCTCTGCAACGATTTGAAAACTGCACGCTCACAAAAATTGATGGCTTGACAATAATACTGAGGATTTTGGAGGTGTTTCAGTCCACAGATCACACAAGGGGTCATATATGACCCAATTTGGCGGAAAAGGGTTAATGGGTGATGTTTAGATTCAGATGAGAGAATTAAAAAAAAAACATTGTTATGGGCACAAAATCTTTCTGAAGAAGTCTTGGCCACATAACTGCCTATTTTGTTAGATCTGTTACTGCAGAAAGCCCATGCTGTGGAAGTTCAACTGTATATTGCCTTTGTTTTCTTTATTTAAGAATTTCTGTTAAGTAGAACGTGTTAATTCCTCGCTATTTCAGAGGGTCAATTGGAAAAGCAGAACTGGTTTCGTTTCCAGCTGGCTTTTAGTTCAGGCTACAATGTATTTCAAAGGGTCTTTTGTGAGACCACAGGCTTACCATCGTCTGTTTGTTCAGAGGACTGTGCTTTTTAAATGGCTGTGTTGGTTATTGAATTAGCCGTTTGGAGAGGCAAGGTCTGCAGGGTTTTCTTCACCTCTTAAAAATTCAAATGAAACAAAACACTAAAACATGAAGTTTGACTTGTTCAGAAGTAGGCAGGGGGAACAAGGTTTCAAATTGAAGACAAACAAAACGCAGATTTGGCTGGCCATTTCCCCCAAAATTGTTCGTTTTTTTCGTTTGGCTTTTACAAATGTTTCTTAGCTCTTGAAAGTGACCCCAGATAAGAGTTTCCGAAGTCATGGACCAGTTTTCTCGGGCGGTAGGGGTAAGGACATTAAAGGAGCTGTGTCACTAAATTTAGCCAAAGTCATTCACTAAGACCTGGCCATCAAATTAAGCAAAACAAAAATAACAGCTTAAGACATTGAGAAAAGGTTTAAATAACACAGCAAATGCAAAAGAAGGTACAGATGGGCCAAACTGGAGAAGATTAACACAAATTGCGATTGGGGGTTTTGAAAAACTGTTAGGGGCCGTTCACATGATACCGGAATGACTTTCATTCCAGAACGAGTTCATTCCATCCCCATATATTTCTCTGTATCTGTTTACATGATACCGAGACGAAAGTTAGGTCCCGCACAAGTCATTCCGGTTTTCAATCCGAACGAAATTCTCGTTCTGGTATGACATTTCATTCTGGTATCATGTGAACTGAAAACGAACTCCGTTCCGAGATGAAAACGCAAACCGTGTAGTCTGGAGCGAGTGGCGCATGCGTATCGTTTTCAAGATGGTGGACACAACGGTCGTTTTCAAGATGGCTGACTCGGTCGATTTTGTCATGTGAATGCAGTACGAACTTCGTTCTGGAACGCAACTCATTCCGGAATGAAACTCATTCTGGTATCATGTGAACAGCCCCTTAGGCTGAACAGTTTCCAAAGTTTATCTCTGTTGTTTACAAATATGAATATAATGCTCGGGATACATATTTGTTTGTCACAAAGCTGTGATTTTGTCATTTACAAGTAATTTATTCGCTAACGTTAAGTTCCATAGAAAGAATGGGCGAGTAATTGGAAAAACCAAACAAAATGAACTACTGCCGTGACACAGCCCCTTTACCTGCAAGCCCTTGAAATGAGACGTTAGCCCTTTGAACTTCACTTTAGTGATCAGTATCTAAGTTCTCCTTACAATATCACTGCATAACCAAACATAGAGGTCATGAGAATGAAGGAAGTGATCACCAAACATATCATGTCTTGCTGTTTGAACAAATTCTCCCAACTTGTACGATAAGAAATGTTTGGAGGTCATCGAGGAGAATACGCATATTGATAAATATTGGGGCTTGAGGGGTTAACAGAAGTCTGCATGGTTTACATTCCATTGATTGGTAGTGCATCAAAATCATAAGGAGAAGCCAAAATTATAAAATTATATTCAACTGAAAGTCATAATTGAAAAGTTTGGGCTTGGTTTTATTGCTAATTGGAAAGGAATTTGAAATGTGGCCAAATCCTAATTTAAAGACTAGCGTTTCAATGGCTGGGAATTCAATTTCTTGTGAAAATGAAACAGACGTACTTGTTACAGGAAAGTATGGAGCTAAACCAGAATTTCCTAAGGGGTCCGGGGGGTGGGGGGTCAAACAAACAAAAAACATCCGTGGTTCTCTTTTTCTCTGCTTTTGAGTGAGTCAAAAGTAGAGTGAAACGGCTAAAGTAAGCCTCAGATCAACAAAAACACTGAGCTACAGTAAAATATCATGTTAATATAATTTATACTTAAAGTGCTTTTATTTAAATTCTTCTAATTTACACCTGACAGTCATTTAAATGTGCAGTCTACCAAACAAATTGAAGTTGGTATACCTGTGCCGAGACTGTCATAAGTGATGGATAATTCGTTAAATCTTGTTACATGTAGTTCAGGTCATGTGTCGAGATCATGTGTTTTTGTACCTACATGTATCTCTATGCTGCATTTTTAGTTTGGAATTTTTTATGTTTACTTTATCTGGCAACTAAGTAGCTGAACAAAATTAGCTCTGTTGCTTCAAATTGTTCAATCCATCTGTTTCAAAACAATCAAAACAATTATAATTGTTTGCTTGAGTTGTTGCAAAAATTCTTATTGTTCGTCCAGAAATGCAGGCAATTCCTTGTTACAAAATAAGCAGATTTGACAAATTGGAGAAATGGGCAAAACTGCTTGGCAGATTTGACAAATTTGGCAAGGGTTTTGATGAGTGAGTAGGCCTAAACGACCCAACTAAAATGACGGAGTTAATGGTTATTGTAAATTTAGGAAAAACAACACAAGAAATTTTGACATTATCCCTCAAGTTCATGCAAATGAACTTTGCTACAGTGGCCGGGCAAATTTTTTTTTTTAATTTTGCTTTTGTTCAAATGTGATTCACATAAAAACTCCAATTTAACTAAATTTTACCAAGAACTTTAAGGAAATTCTCAGGGTTAATGCAAATGAGTTATTTCTAAGAACCCAAAGGAAATAACAGATTTGATAAAAAGTGTGATTTTTGATAAAATGTAGTCAAATTTATCTTGAAATTTAGCGATGTAATGGATCTGACAGAAACAAGGAATTTGACAGTAACTGGATTCAGCAAAGTGGTGATTTCACAAGATTCCACCAGGGGTGATGAAGACATTTGAGTAATTAAAGTGACTGGGGTGGCTAAAAATGGTGGATTGACAAAACAGGCAAGGGGGGGAAATGATATTAAATTCTCCAAAATGGCAACTGCTTGTTCTTCAAAATTGAATATTTTGATGAAAAAGTACCAAATACGCAGTATTGTAAGCTTGGTGAAAACGAGTCTGTCTTTATACTACGTATTAAGCAATACTGGCAGGCGAGTACTAAATCGTCACTTGTGACAGTCTAGCTTGCACAAAACCGTTCTTTCAGACTGTAAGCGGGGGCACTCAATGATAAAGTTTAAGCAAAAGACTTGAAATGTAAGGGCTTTTTTAAAGGCATATTACACTAATTTGTGTCACACAAAATACAGATTGAGCTGTTTGGATTCTTTAGAAGTAGGTGATGTTTGGCAAAAGAAAACTAATACAGAATATCTCAGGCGACTTAGGTCTTCCAAACAGATACTCTGCCAAAACGAAAAATTGGATCCCCCGTTTAAATGATGCTAGCACTGAATGCTCGTCTTATTCCGTAAATTTTTCTGCGGTTAAGTTAAAAACCCAAGATCAACTTTCTCTTTGCTGAGCAAACAACACCATAAAATCGTTTTTGGACAAGTTAGATGACTGCACAGATTGATTTGGACAAGACAAGTATATTGCCACATTCTGTCTTAATTCCAATTGAGAAACTATTTTGTGGACTGACTGACTTGATAAGTGCTTAGCAGACAACATATGATAAGTTGATTGTGGGTTTTTGAAATACAACTTGTATGTGACAGATTTCTTATTTGGCATTATCTACAATATGAGATTCAGATGCAAACAGGTGGGAGGGTTTTGTCACTTTCCTTGTGGTCTATTTTGACGAAGCGGTGAACCAATTGCCCTTAATGAAAGTAGTTTAAATTTTTCAGTTGTTTGAATGTCCTTTAGATTATGCATGTCATATAAGAAATTCCTTACATACACTTAGATCTGCCACTCCAGATGCAGTTAAAAGGAATAAGGTAAGAAAGACATTGTAGCCAAGCAATACACGGGTATGAGAGGTTCCTCGTTAGAGCGTAGTTTTGCAAGTTAGTTTAACGTAAACTAGTGCTTTATAATTTGCCTATGCCACTGCCTTTTGTTTTCACTTGTTTTGTTTTTGTTATTTTCATGCACCCTTGAAGGTTCATGAAAATTGAACCCACAATAATCCACAAATATCAAAAACATACTCCAAAAACTTTACCACCTAAGTACCTAGACTTTTGCGAAAATCCCACGAAAATGAAAGGCATGAGGGTTTTTACTTAGTTCTTCCACTGCATTCAGCTTTATTGTACAGTCACTTCAAAAGCTTAAGTTCATTTAGTTATGAAAAAGCCAGTGTCTAGAAGCCGGCCGGCAGCCGGGTACGGATGTTTCAAGACTAAATACCTGTTAGTCCGAAATTTTTGAAGGATTTCGACGGAAAGGCTTATTCTAGCGTTATGAAAGTGTTCGATATTTGTTTAGAATTGCCAAGCGATTCAGAAAAGTATTTTGGTTTTCTAGTTGACGAGTTTTCCGAGCTTGTGCATACCAGAAAATCGCGGTTTTTGCGACACTTAGAAAATTGTCGCTAGACTCGCCAGTCAGAAACGCACAGAATTTAAATGGTATTTCTCATTCAAACGACCTGGGAGTCTTAGAATTTATTAGAATTACCAAGCGATTCAGAAGACTGATTTGGTTTTGTAGTTGGCGAATTTTCCAAGCTTGTACGTACTAGGAAATTGCGACACTTGAATTATGTGGCCAGACCCGCCAGGCTGAGACAAACAGAATTTGGACAGCATTTCTCATTCAAATGTCCTGGGAGTATTCGATGTTTGTTCAGAATTAACAAGCGATTCAAAAGTCCAATTTAATTTTGTAGTTGCCGAATATTCTGAGCTTGTGCATACTGGAAAATCGCTTTGTTCACGACACTTGGAATTATTACATTTGTAGCTACACCCGCCAGTAAAAAGCACAGAATTTGTACAGAATTTCTCATTCAAACGTCCTCTTAGTATTCAAAGTTTGTTTGAAATTACCGAGCGGTTAAAAAGACTAATTTGGATTTGTAGTTGGCAATTTTTCCGAGTTTAAGAGGCAATGTCCACTAAGACCGAGCGAAATCGAAAATATGTGGCACATGATGAGAAATCAAAATTCTCCATTTTTCGCCCAGAGATACCTTATGGTAGCTCTAGAAACGTGGTGGCATTTTTTGTTGAGAAACTATTTTTAAACCTCCAAAGAATTAAAAAACCGTTACCGCACTACGTGTCTCTACAAACACCCCGAATAAACGCGAATCATACCTTCTCGTAAACTTCGCTCTGTTTAATTCGCGTCATGGAACAATCCTGTTTTGAGCTTAGAAATTTGCTGTTGAAGAGTTTACAAGTAATTTGAGTCAAATTATTCTTTTGTGGATTAACTTTCAAGGTCGTGGCAGGCTGCTGAAAACCACTAAAATTCGCTTGCTTTGAATTCTCAGTTTGGCACAGTTTTTCAAGAGAAAGTTTCCCTCCCCGGTAAAACACCGAATCACTTGAAATTCACAATTCTTGAAAGAGGAAATGCCGTGCTTAAACCAGGTTTAAATATTAGTTTCGGGCTTTTTATCAGCGCCGAGTACAAACGCTCTCAAAATCCCGATAATTACAACATTACACGTCAACAATTGGTACATACCTCCGACCAAATAACCGAAAATGTGGATATTTCTTCTATTTTGGTTGGTATTCGGTTGTAATCCACAGCAGAAAGGTAATGTCTAGCTCATCTGAATATGGTATTGTCTAAATATCAGGTTCTGTGCGTACTCTTTCATAATATCCATCTTGGCGTCCGGGGTCAACAACATCACTGAAGCATCGCGTATTGGCAATCAACCCAAATGACTTATTTCCATCCCGCCTCCTTCAGGAATAAAATGATTTTGCCTTTTTTGAACTTCAAAAGAGTTTTCTCCTATAAGACGTCTTTTCTTGATCTGTATTCGTTGTAAAATTTCGAAACGATAATTTCTTGCCGAAAGCTTACAAGCCTGTTTAGTTTGAGTCACGCAACAAAATGTCACGCACTTGATTTTACCTGTCGTCGGGTTTGACTTGGAGGGGGAAATGCACAGGAAACAAAAAAAAACAACAACAACAACAACAACAACAAGCGAGCAAAAAACAAACAAACAAAAACAAAGCAATGAGAACTTTGAAAATCTGTGGACCCAAGGACCGATTACCGTCAACTGCCACTTATAAGCCCTGGGCTTATACAACTTTTTAAGGGGTTTTGGGTGGGCTTGTAAACGGAAGGGCTTATATCCGGTGGGGGCTTATAAGTTTCGAAATGAGCCACAGCAGTGTTGATCGAAATACGTTTTTAATTTACCAGTTTTTAATTAACCTTTGAAACGTCACAATATATCGAATTCATTTCAATTTTAATTTAACAACAAAATCATAAACAACGCGAACGTAACCGGAACGTAACAAAACAGAAGCTCAGAGTTCATCTTCGCAGTGTTCTGTGAGAGTGCTTAATATTAAGGAAACAGGGAAAACTAGAGGGCGACTTATATCCGGTGGAGTTTATACCGGATGTATTTTTTTGTTTACAGGTAGATGGGCCTATAACGGGGGGGGGGGGGGGGGGGCTTGTAAGCGGTTGGGTTTATAAGTGGCAGTTAACGGTATTTATGTATTTATCAGTATCATTAGAGGCAGTGAAGCCTTGCCAAAACCTTCCCTGTTACTAGGGCTTTGAAAAAGAAATTATTAATAGGTCTCTATGTATTGGTCTTCAAAAGTTGGTCAAGACAGGAGTGAGAATGTAAAAATGTATGTTGAGTTTACTCAAGCCCAAACCAGGGATGTGGCCAGGGGTGCCGGAACCGTCCTTTTCGTTCTTTATAAGCTTGTGAAACCATTTTATGGCAAACCTAGCGGATTACAATTTTATTCATGAAACTCGAAATTAAGTCGAGTTTGAAACTCAACTCATGTTGAAACTCATCATGACAAGGAGTCCTAATGTTTAGGGCTCTTTGTCGCTTTCCGCCTGATCTTCTGAGCAGTGCAGGTAACGAAGGTGGAGAACCATCCTTGTGACGAATGGCTAACGCTCGAAACGTCAGCTTTCAATCTCTTTACGGTGGCTCAATTTACCTTATCAACTCAGTTGATAAATACAAAGTTTTGTGTTTCGCTTCCCCACCGATGCAGCACCACAGTTTCTCTAGAAACTAACCCCCTTGTTTGTCAAGAGAAAGTTGGTTGTGCGATTTTTCTCCGTCTTCTCACGGTTGAGGAGAATGAGCTCGGTTTCGCTTAGAGCACTGCTATGGACGGTAGACCATCAAATGACAGGGCCTTAGTTTTCAGCGCAGATATTGGTCTCATAGGTCCCACGCCATATGCTTTTCATACACGGACGGATTCCTTCTTTAGAAAACTGTATATTCACACCATCGCTCTTCCAAGTGGCAACTAAACGGCTTGCAATGGACGCGCACCGGATGACACTTAAGGATGGTTCTCCACCGGGATCTTGATATCGTGTCCGGAGTTTAGGAGGACAAATGTATCCGACTTAGTCTCCGCCGGCCTTGCGGTCGCAGGCTCCCTTCCCTCCATGGGAAGGGAAGGGAGCCAAGAGTTTGAACACCGCGCCCAGCTCTGCTCCTAGTACTAATGCGCAAACTATGTTGGCCCTGCAGGCACTGCAGTGGTAGCAGCCAGCACTGTCTTGCCGGAAGCTGACTGTCTTCAGGGCTGGTATGGTAGTGAATCTGCTTAATGACGTCTGCCATCATAGCGAGGAATGCACGAAAGTGGGTATGAGAGAAAAAGTGTACTTACCAGAGCCCACTGGAGGGAAGACACCGTTGTGTTGCAAAATAGCTTTGGACTCCGACTTGCCATTTCCACGGTCTGCTTTTCTCACTTTCCCGTTCGAGGCATACTTAGACAGCCCTGGTAGAACTCAACATGACCAACGTCGATTAGTTCCCTCTGCGCTATTCCCAGACAAGAGCGATGGGCTGGGCAAATGGTCCATGTTAAGAATACTAATTAAAAATACTTTTGCGCGTGCTAAAAGAAAATCAACGAAGCTCAACTTCTGAGTGGGTATCGCTGATTCCAATACTGCGAGTGTGACCCGAAGTCTTTTTTTGCAACTGGAATAGCAGCTCTTGTTCATATCGCTTGTAAGAGGCGCAAACGCCTGCAACTAGTTTCTGAAAAGAATAAGTGACCTCTATTCGCAGCCAAGGGAGATAATGATTTGATTGGCTATTGTACTCGGTGACAGGGGTCCTGAAGAACCTATCCTTTTACAATGGCGCGATATAGAGGAAGCGCTCTACAAATGCTGCGTGTTAAATCTGGCGTTTTCTTTTTTTTTTTCGTTTTTTTTTTTTACGAAAATTATCAGTTTTTGAACGTTTACTCAAAGCCGATCCGTACTTAAGACATTTTGTCTAGTTTCCAATAATGCCGCACCTGAAATTCTCACACGCCTGATTTCCAACAAGAAAATCATTTCCGCAAATGGCAGCTTCTCGAGGCGCCTTCCTCGACGCAACACTGGTGGCTTGCAACTAATATTGAAATCCTTCACCGTGAAATTAATTAGACTTGAAAAGTCGAACTCTTGAAAAGTCGAACTCTGCATAAGATATTAAAAAATATATCGATATTTGCTATTTTAGACTATCGGAAGCTAATACTTTCTGCTTCTAGTGAACACGTGACAATTTTTTCCTCTCGCCAGAGCGTCACAAACTGTACATCTATGTAATCTGCAACTTGTTTTGCACAGGTCTGAATTGTGTGGTGAATAGTCCTGTCATATGTAGTATCACTCTATTTTACTAGTCGAAAGATATTTCAGGCATAACTTCGGCGGTGTAACATGACACCAAACAGGAGGACGGAATGTGAGTAAAACAAACACAGTTGTAGCCAAGTGCTACGCATTGAAAACTTACGATTATAGAGAAAAGTGAACTTAAAAATTTCAGGAAACTTGTAAAAAACAAATGGATGCCTTCTTTGTTAGCCTTCGATATGCTTTAGTTTAAATCATGGGAAAAAAATCAGCTATCTCTGCGGTTTGTTTTTACATTGAGGTAGTCCGGCATCTGGGATGAAAACGGGAAACGGTCATTCCGGTCGAGTTGCTGAAACAGACGCCATCACTATTTACATCGCCTTCTATCTTGTACAATTTCTTTCATAGCTTAAGTTATTTCAGACGTCCTAATCTTTCCATTTTTTTTTTCCCATTTTTGCAATCCATCACCAAAACATATCCTGTGACTTGACCACAACCCGTTGCGTGACAGACAAATTTAGTTAAATTAGATCATAATAACAGTGCGGTTTCTGAGATGAATGTGGAGATCACGCTGCAAAGTTATTTAGTTTCTTCAGGGAATTAACACTGGGAGATTTTAAAAATTCATTTGCCATTCGTTAACGGATGTGAATGTGTTGGCGGAGTCGTTACTCATTACTTGAAAGTCAATCTGGAGATACAAGGAGATAACGATCGATTCCACGCGTCAAGATGGCCCTTGAACAGTACACCTAAAACTTGACAAAACCTGGCATTTAGACAAAATCGTATTCAAGGTAAGCTAGATATGACCTTTATCCTGTACTTTTCATCCAAATACCAAAGGAAACAAGGAAACAATTCCAAGTTTTCGGCTATTCGGTCGGAGGCACGAGCCTATTGTTTGTACTGGTTGACAGGTTAATGCTATAATTATCGGGATTTTGAGAGCGTTTGTACTCGGCGCTGATAAAAAGCCCGAAACTAATTTTTAAACCTGATGTTAGAATGGTATTTCGTCTTTCAAGAATTCTGAATTTCAAGTGATTTGGTGTTTTACCGGGGAGGAAAACATTCTCTTGAAAAACTGTGCCAAATTGAGAATTCAAAGCAAGCGAATTTTAGTGATTTTCAGCAACTCGCCATGACCTTGAAAATTAATTCACAGATCTAAAACAGGACTCAATTACTTCCTACACACTTTAAAAGCAAACTTCCACGCTTACAATGGGGGTTTTCCGTGGTGCAAATCAAACAGAGCGAAGTTTACAAGAAGGTATGATACACGTTTATTTCGCGTGTTTACAGGACACGTGTGGCGTAAACATGTTAATTTTTTTTTTCGGGCTTAAAAAATTTTTTCAAGAAAAAAATGCCACCACGTTTCTTAGATTGCCATAGGGTATCCGTGGAAAATTTATGAGGGAATTTTATTTTTCATCATGTGCCGCCACTCGCTCGATGTTAGTGGACATCCCCTCTTAAGCATGCAATAAAATAGCTAGCTCATTAGTTAAAATAGCATACTCAAGCTTGGAACATTCGCCAACTACATATCCAAATTGCTCTTTTGAACCGCTTGGTAATTCTAAACAAACTTTGAATACTGAATGAATGAGAAATTTTGTCCAAATTCTGTTTCTGACTGGTGGGTCTACCCACAAATTTAATAATTTTAAGTGTCGCGAAAATAGCGATTTTCTAGTATGCACAAGCTCAGAAAATTCGTCAACTAGTAAACGAAATTGGTCTTTTGAATGGCTTGGTAATTCTGAACAAACTTCGAATACCCCAGGAAGTTTGGATGAGAAATTCTGTCTAAATTCCGTGTGTCTTTGACTGGCGGGTTTGGCCACATATAATTCCAAGTTTGGCAAAGCGACAAAGCGAATTTCTAGTATGCACAAGCTCAGAAAATTTGCCAACTACAAAACCAAATTGGTCTTTTGAATCGCTTGGTAATTCTAAACAAATTTCGAAGACTCCCAGGTCGTTTAATTGAAAAAATCTGTTTAAATATATTCTGTGCGTTTCTGATTGGCGAGTCTAGCCACAAATTTACTAATTCTAGTTTTGCAAACATCGCGATTTTCTAGTATGTGCAAGCTCGGAAAACTCATCAACTACAAAACCAAAAATACTTTTCTGAATCGCTTGTTAATTCTAAACAAATATCACATACTTTAAGAACGTTAGAATGAGCCGGTCTGCCGGGAATTTAGTCTTGAAACATCAGTACCCGGTTAATTAGAAAAATGTACTTTGTCTAAAAAGTGAATAAACTGAAAAACTACTTGCAGTGCGGTGAATTTTTTGAACTGAAAAATGGAACTAAGTTAATTAGCATATATGTTAATTAGGTCATTTACATATATGCTAATTAGCACATTTGCATATATGTAAATGTCAAAAAAGCAGTGCATGCTGTAATTTTATCCTAATTTACATAAATGCTTATTAGCTCATTTACATATATGCAAATATGAAAAAAAGCGGTGCATAATGTGATTTTATCCTAATTTACATATATGCTAATTAGCTTATTTGCATATATGCAAATTAGGTTAAAGGTGGTATATTCTGTGATTTTAACCTTATTAGCATTTATGCTAATCAGCTTATTTGCATATATGCTAATTAACTAATTTGCATATTTGCACATGGTTCATTTATTCCAGAAATTCAAAACATAAACCACACTGTCAATTGTGATGATGGCAACGTTTAATTGCAATTCTAACGCTGTACAAATAAAACATACAAAATTTCAAGGGCAGTGTGTCTAGATACCTAGCAGCCAGGTACGGAAGTTTCAAGACAATACCCGGCAGTCCAAAATTTTTGAAAGATTTCGACGGAAAGGCTTATTTCTAAAGTTCTGAAACTATTTAATATTTGTTTAGAATTGCCAAGCGATTCAGAAAAGCATTTTTGTTTTCTAGTTGACGAGTTTTCCGAGTTTGTGCATACTAGAATTACTTGTGGTTAGAAATGCTAACGATCCGCCAGTCAGAAATGCTCAGAATTTGGAGGGAATTTCTCATTCAAACGTCCTGGGAGAGTATACGAAGTTTTACAACTATTATCAAGCGATTCAACACACCAATTTGGTTTTGTAGTTGACGACTTTTCCGATCTTGTGAATACTGGAAAATTGCTTTGTTCGCCACACTTAGAATTATTACATTTGTAGCTACAACTAGACTCGCTAGTCAGAAACAGAATTTAGACAGAATTTTCTCATCCAAACGTCCTGTTTGTATGCAAATTTTGTTTAGAAAACTACCAAGCGGTTCGAAAGACCAATTTGGATTTGAAGTTGGCAAATTTTCCGAGTTAAAGCATGCAATAAAATAGCTAACTCAGTAGCTAAAATAGCATGCTCAAGCTTGGAAAATTCGCCAGATACAAAACCGAATTGGTGTTTTGATTCGCTTGGTAATTCTAAACAAATTTTGAATACTCACAGGATGATCGAATGATAAATTCCGTCCAAATTCTGTGCGTTTCTGCCTGGCAAGTCTAGCCACAAATTAATAATTCTACGTGTCGCCAACATAGCGATTTCTAGTATGCACAAGCTCAGAAAATTTGTCAACTTCAAAAGCAAATTGGTCTTTTGAATCGCTTTGTAGTTCTCAACAAACTTCGAAGACTCCCAGGACGTTTGAATGAGAAATTTCTTCCCGATTCTGTGCGTTTCAGACTGGCAGCTCTAGCCACAGATAATTCGCGATTTTCTAGTATGCACAAGCTCGGAAAACTCCTCAACTACAAAACCGAAATACTTTTCTGAATCGCTTGGCAATTCTAAACAAATATCGAATACTTTCTGAACGTCTGAATTAGCCTTTCGGTCGAAATCCTGCAAAAATGTCGGCCTGCCGGGTATTGAGTCTCGAAGCATCCGCACCCGGCTGTCAAATATATAGACACTACCGCAAACTAAATACTAAACAATTTACGTTATAACCACAGGCAAGACAGTGTCCATTAAAAATGTATGAGAAAATTGTGAAAGGCTTGGTGAAAATTAAGCGTAAATAAAGGTTTTGGGATTTAAGACATCTTTTTTTAGTTAAGCCTTGTTTTGAGGTATTTGACAAAGCCACAATATTTACTTTGATTTCAACTTGAGGACCTGTTCGTTTTGTTTTCCTTTTTCTCTGGTTAACCCAGACTATGGGCAAGATGTTCAAAATTACATGTTTTAACGATACATGCATTTAAACCTAAAATTTCCCAACGTTGCATTCTGGAAAATAATTTTCGGACTGATATTTTCAGTCACTAATCAACTGGAAATAGTGCTTGAAATAAACTTGAGAACTTCAACTGACAACCAAAGTACTTTAACTTTTACAAAATAGACCGAAGGTGAAATTTTTGGTTTTTATGCATGCCCCATTCTTGGGTTCATGAAAGCAAACATGAGTGCCAAATGGTGCAAAATCAACAAACCACCATGTGCAACTTCTTTTCCACCAAGCCTTTCAATGAAAAAAAAAGGGACAAGCGAGCTCAAAACTTCTAACTGGATAGCTTTGCAGAAAAATCGGCCATTTTGGAAACGGTGAATAGGATACTTAAATCCTGTCAAAAAATTTCTGCGAAATGTTTCCATGCATAATCAAATATTCTGAAAATTACACAAGCGACAACTCGCTTTCTAAACCAGCTACGAACAAATGGAAAATTTGTACAAAAATAATTTGACATTGTATTAAATCCTTTCCTCCCATTAACCAAATGGTGGATTTTTCTGTCAAAATGATTATTACACGCTCATTAGCTCTTTGAATTGCACCCTTATCAGTCACAAATATAATAATAAACGAATGTCTTAATGCAAATTTCCAAATAGAGTTCACCCTTTGAGCCCTAAGCCCCGATGAAAATGAAATTTCTCTTTACATGCTCACTACTTGTTTGAATATTCAAGTGACAAGAATAAAGGAAGTGATCACCGAGGATAGGGTGTCTTGATATTTAGACAAATTCTCCTTAGTTGTTTCACAAGAAATGTATGGAGATCAGTAATGAGAATGTGCATTTTTATATCAGGGCTTTAAGGGTTAATCATGGTCCCTGAGACTATTTCCGTAGGGGGCCAAAGATGCGTTAAATAACAGTAAATGTATAGGATTTTAGTACTCTTTGAAATCCTGCGACTCTGCTCAAATTTGATGGAATTTTGAAATTTCAAATTCTTTATAATGGCAATCATTTGACAGATTATAAATTATACTTTTAGAAACAACATGGCTTTGGTAAATGATCACTGAATTTTTTCTTTTGTCCCTTGTAATTTTCAAGGAAAATTTTCTGGATGGATTGTATAAAGATTTCATTAGAATTTTGTTCACGGTTGCTACAGCCAGAATCTGTCCTCTACGTTTAGAAGTAATAATCATAGAGGAATATCTTTTAAAAGACATAATCAATGTCAAAATCAGATACATTTCGAATGTCATACGATAGATACAAAATCCCACAATTTTACTGCAATCTAAAGACAGTGTTCCCTTGTACAGGGTATTTTAGGCACTGTCCCTAAAAAACTGACTTTCTCGGACCATCCATGGTGCACTGAAACTATTCGCAGCATACACTATACTGTGCATGACACCCATCAGAAACAGTAAAAATATTTTGTCATTTACATTGCAACTGAACCGCTGCGCCCAAGGATTATTGCTGTCGTAATAATTGCAGAAAAGAGGTATATAAACGAGCCACAGAGAGTCATTTCATGATTATTGTTTGCCCCCAGCGAAATTAGCACTGTTTTAGTGCTACCATTTGGTTGCAGAAAATTATCATATTACTTGCACAGTGTGTTATTCTAACTTTCATTTGAGGTGAAAAATTAGTTTTTAAAGGTGAGCTATATTGTGAGTTGTGAGTTTGCAAACTTTGCGAGTTGCAACTTGTGAATAATTTAGTGTCTACTAGAAAACACAAACAGCAGCAATGCACTACAATCTTGTTCCAGAAAATACCGTTTTTTTTTAGCACTTTTAGTTGTGTTGGTTTGTTCATGGACAGAAGGCCTGAGTGGATGAAAAAGTTACCATTTTCAAATAAACATGACTGAAAACGTACACGCATGGGCAGGGCCAAGGTATCTAACAGGTATGAGCAAACCATGACAGACTTTAAGGTTATTCAGTAAAAAGTAAAATTTACCGCCTTTTGCTTGAGTTTTACTGCCTTTTTGCTTCATGTACTGATAATGCAAAAATTCAAGCTCGCTATCACCAGAGGATTTGGGAAAAAGATGTCGATCAAAAGGCCGTTATCAAATTCAAATTAGTCAAACACAGAGGCGTGTTTCCTGACTTAGCAATGTCCATCTGTGGCTTGTGTCTACATTATTATTCACAACTCGCAACTTGTTAGCTGGCAACTTGCAAACTTGCAATTTTGCAAACGTGCACTACGGACACTCAAATTTTCTTGTTAATCGGAAAGAGAAGACTTAGAAATCCATACATGTCACACGTAAATTCACAACTAGTTCTGGTTTGATATGTGAGCTGGTCAAATTTTCGTAAATTCTGTCTCACCAGAAGTAGAAATCAATTCAACTGGTTTCACAAATTTTTTACTGCAGAAAACTGTATTTTGAAAATGCATTTTGAAAAAATGTCCATCTACTGCTTGTGTTACAACTGGTAGACCTTCCATTATCAACAAATCGCTAGCTCGCAACTCGCAAATTTTATAAACTTGTAATCAAAATGAGAAGACTTAAAAAATCCGTGCATGTCACATGTAGATTCATAGCTAGTTCTGGTTTAATATGTGAGCTGGTCAAATTTTCATAGATTCCATCTCACCAGAAGAAGAAATAAAGCTCCAGTGGTTAGTTTTTCACATGTTTTCAATGTAGAAAACTGTATTTTGAAAAAAAATTAACCACAGGCTCTTTTAGGATGTTTAGGCATGTTAGAGATCAAACTTTGCAGCAAATATTTGACAAATTTGGATTCCAGTGATCACTTTTCTTTATCAATTTTTGGCAAAATGGGCACAGTCATCGCTGGAAAGGGGCTATTGTTCGACTTAAGGAAAGAAACTACTTTCCAAGGATAATCGTCAGTAGCCTATAGAACGGTTTTCAATTGAGTGTCGAAAGTAATTCGCGTTTTGCTTTGGTTTTGCTTTACTTCGCTCTGTGATTGGTTAAAAAATCTCGCGCCACTTTCACGACCAATCAGAAGTAAAACTCAAACCAATCGCCACTTGCTCGCACGCGTTTTCCCGCGCTTGGCCCTGGTTACATGTATTTGCTTCGTGTTCTGATTGGTTCATTGGGTAATTTGTGTTTGTTGTGATTGGCTGGGGTAATTACTTTGGTTTTGGTTTTACGACACTCATTTGAAAAGCGCTCTATATGCACAGTGCAAACCCAGTTTTAGAAACTTTACTTAAAACACTGATGGGGCTTCTTTGATAAATAATGAACTTGAATACGTAATAATCTCCCGTCTAAAATAATGAGTTTTTGCTCTGATTTTTATGAATACTGACTTTCATTCCAGCCAGTTATTTGAGTTACTGTATGCAAAAAATTACAAAAAGAACTTACAACAAAATAAATTGGGCAAAGAAGGGCACTACATCACACCAGGGTTGCACTGTAAAAAGGCGCAAGTGTAAAAACAGTGATTGCACAAGTTAGGCTAATAAAATATTTATTACATATACCTTCAAGCTACATTATGTCAACTTCCTGCTTGTGTGTTCCGTCTGATCCCAATAGACACTTTTGTGTTTGATCTTTTGGTTTGATAGCATGGCAACATCAGAGAACCTGAAATTAACAGAAAGTTTCAACTTTTAGTGATCAATTATAAATAATGGGTATCATTAACAATAATGACATCAAGAATTTACAGTGTCTCTCTTTTTCGCTCTGATTTTTGTGAAAAGCGACTTTCATTCCAACCAGTTATTTGAGTTACTGTAAGCAAAAAAATTAGAAAAAGTACTTAGAACAAAATAAATTTGTGCAAAGAAGGGATCACTACATTACACCAGGGTTGCACTGTAAAAAGGCGCAAGTGTGAAAACAGTGATAGCACAAGTTAGGCTAATAAAATATTTATTACATATACCTTAAAGATACATTATGTCAACTTCCTGCTTGTGTGTTCCGTCTGGACCCAACAGACACTTTTATGTGTCATCTTTTGGTTTGATAGCACGGCAGCATCACAGAACCTGAAATTAACAGAATGTCTCAACTTTTAGAGATCAAATGTAATTAATGGGTATCATTAACAATACTGTCATCAAGAATGCACATCAAGATCTATTTATCATAGTCTTAACATTGCTTTGCACGTGCATATCAGTTTGTGGTTCAGCCAGTCAAATGAAAGTATAATATAAAGTACAGGTGTGAAAGGGGCCAAATTTTTACACCCAGGAAAAGTCCCATTGGGCTAAAACTGAACTCAAGAAAGGACCAGTGGCCCACAATGTAACTTAAAGAAGTCTTTTTTGTCTGTATAATGTCTTCATAAAAAAAAAAACAAACCTCCTTTTTTGGCATAAAAAAGGTATGTATGCTTTTTATCAACCCTGAAAAATGTCCTGCCGAAATCTTGTGATCCAAAAAAGTCCACCAGACATTTTCTAACCCTTAAAAGTCCCAAATCACTAATTTGAAACCCTAAAAAGGTCTAAACAGTGTCTATACAGAGCCCCCCCCACCCTCAGAAACAGTGTCTAAAAGAGGGTTAACTTTGTATGGCAGCATGTCACTCAAGACAGAGAAAAGTGTTATCCATATTACTAGTGTCCATGTTAGTGAAATTAAGTGGGCTCGAGCAAGAGGAAACAATATTATTGAGCTTTCTGTTCGGACAAAATTAACTGTCCTCATTAAGCAAGTTCCCAGGACTGTACATCAAACAAAGGGTTGCACACTACCAAACATGCAACTGTGAAAACTAGGTGGGGGAGGGGGGTACTCCCTACAGTGGGGTATACAGGGAGGCTCCGCCCAAAAGTTCGCAGTATACTAAAGGGTAGGGATAATCGTCATTTTAGTATATGAAAGGGTCACAAAATCTGCTTCAAAGCGAAAGAAACACAAAACTTGAAACCTTTGAGCAACTGAGCCAGATTGAAAGTCTGGCAAAAATGTCGCAATCATAGGAAATTCTATTGTTTGGGCTTGTCCTTGAGGTATAAGACTTCATCTCCCACAGGATTGGCTTGCTACACCAATATTGGTGCCATTTCATTGGGTGCTTTCCATTAAGCCAAATATTTCGGAAATTTCGGTCGGAAGTCAAATGGAAAGGTCCGTTTCGGTTTGGTCAGACCGGAATATTCGGGACCACCTCTGGAGGTGGTCCACTTTGACTGGTCGGATCGGTCGGACCGGAATTTACCGTTCCATTTACCGAATTTGTTGTTCCCAGTAGCGCTCTTCCTTCTCTTGCTTGATACATCCATGATGGCGACAGTGCAGACTTATCTGTGCAGAGATTGTAATTATACAACGACTGACCTAACAGAATTATTAATGCATTCCTTTTGTGCGTCGATGACTATCCCCGGTACGTGTCTAAAGCATGTCGACAATTTTTGCTGTTTCGAGGTATAAATTCTTTGAACATTGCTTACATTCAGATGACTTCTGATTCCTCAGAACCTTCACAGAGCAGCATAACACACATCCTCCATGATGGTCTGAGAAAAGAACCGCACAGAAGAATGTGTAACAGATCGCTTCGATCGGAAAATGTCGTTCCATTATTCAGCGGTCGCTCCGGCGGTCTCTGACTGGTCGGAATCATATAATGGAGAGCACCCATTGTTTTGGGGACACCACTATGGCTGCTGTGACATCATATGAAAATGTTCCATTGAACAGAAAGGGTTTGAGCCTCTGGGCGGAGACTCTCTGAATAAACTTTATTGAGTAACCCCTCCCCCAACCCAGGTGCGAAAAACAATAGCTGTGCTATTTACCTCTAACAACACACAATATGTTGCCTTCCGTGGGTGTACTCTCTCCAATCCTGTTAGGTGTTTGTGTATGCCCATTCCTTTTTCTGTTTTGACGGCATGGCAACATCACAGAAGCTGAAATTAACAGAATATGTCAACTTTAGTGGACAAAATACTTAAACAAGTGATAATGCATTAACAATAGTTAACAATGGCTAAATTCATTTATAGCATCACCTTATTCCTTTTTACGAAAAATATTAAGGGAAAGCCATGACTGATTTATTGGTTTGCTCAATTTGTTGAGTTTCTTTAGTTTTTGATACATTTGGCTTGTTATAAAAGGCAAGTTTATAGAAAATGTATTCGTAATAAATGTTTTACAGACAAACCTTCTTTAAAGTGCACCTAACCTCAAAATATTTTTTGGGCTTAAATCTTTGGTCCTATCTCAACTATATTTTGCCTTTTCTCCTGGGAATTTCACTCTTATTGGGCTGTAAAAGTTACTAAAACTTGCGGATATTTGATCCACGACCGAGCTAGTGAGGGGCATGGGTCTGTTCCTGAAATGTTGTCAGAAACTGCTTTGCATCGCTATTTTCAAAGAACTACCATGAAACAGTTTGTGATGTCATTTCAGGAATAGACCCATGCCCTTACTTGCTCGGTCATGAATCAAATGAGGAACAGTTTTCATAACTTTATAGGCCCACTAAGAGTGGAATTTCTGAGAAATATATTGAAAAAGGCCTAAAATATCTGAGACAGGTGCAGAGAAGCGAAAAAAAGCGAAAAGAAGCGAAAAAAATTTTGAGGTTAGGTGCACTTAAGTGGATATCCATGGGACCAAGCATGGTGGTGTCTCCTTACTGGAGGTGACTATTTACATTGCAGGTCAAATGCTGTACTTCAGGTGAGCCAGATCTAATTAAAGGGCTGAGACCATGACCAACTTATGTTGAATTTTAAGCTGTTTTATGTTTTTGCTCCAAACTGCTTCAATTTTTGCAAGGGACCTTCAGGTCACTCAAAGAGTACTGCCCAAATTCTTTTCCTCTGATTTGCACATCAATCGCCTGGGGAACTCTTGTAATGCATGACAGATGTGTGCCAATCTGCTACTCCCTTCTCGCTCACTGACCGGAAATGTCGTGACAGTGTGTACATTCTAAACCGGACGAGACCTTTTATGTGTTCTGTTTGATTGACATTTGTGATCATAGGGAGTCGAATTCCATTGTAGTCGAGGAGAATTATTGTTCATTGTAAATCGGACAGAGGTTCGTAGCGAAAGACACAATAAGGCATAAATTGGTTGTTACAAGCGAGTGAGTTATTTTGTACCCTGCAAGTTCGGTACAAAACAGTGGTGCTGGGACCAGGATCTCGACCGTGGAACGGCAGAAACAGCGACTCAAGAGAAACATTTCAGGAACAGAGGAATTGAGGCGTCGTTTATTGCGTGGTCGAGGCACTGAGTAAACAAGACAGACGCTGAAGCAGAAGGGGAGGGTCTCAGTGAGGACGAGAAAAAATTCGAAAAGGATATCAAAAAAGAAATCGACAAGCTTGATTACTATCTGGGAGATACAGAAGAATTAATCGAAAGCGGCCATTTTAAAGAAATGGTAGTGGTGTGCAAGAGAACCGATGAAATACTGGATCGGCTTAATGACCTCGTGTCTCAAATGCAAGAACTGAAATTGGAATGTGATGTTTACACACCAAGAGACGTGCGACAATGGAAAAAGGATACGAAGGCGAAACATTCTCCTTTCATCGACAAAAGAGAGAGCTTGTTGAAGATACTGGAGAAGAGGGAAAAACAGAAAGCCCAACAGACCGAGAGAGAAAATTTGAAGTTAAAATATGAGAAAGAAAGGCAATATCAAGAAGAAATGCATGAAAGACAAAGGGAGATGTGGGAGGAAAAGCTTGACGTTCGCGCTACGACGGTGAAATTACCAAAGCTCAGGATCACTCCTTTTAAAGGAACACCTACCGACTGGGTGAGATTTGAAAACATGTTCATGACGCAAGTTCACAACAAACCGACATCAGATGAAGAGAAATTTGGATATGTCTTGGAGATGGCCTCACCGAAGGTAAGAGAACGAATTTCAAATCTAAAATCTAGTACAGCGGGATATAAGACGGCGTGGGAGAGATTGGAAAAGGAATTTGGCCAAACAAAACTCGTAGTTAACGTTCACATGGACAAGATCATTAATCCACCTGTCATAAAGGGCACAAATTACGACAGAGTGAAGGAATTCTATGAGAGCCTAAGTAAAAACCATGATGCCCTACAGACCCTGGGGGAGGCAGAGATGCTAAGAGGGTTCATTGTGACCACAATCAAAAAGTTGCCCCACATAAAGCCTGATCTAGTGAGAACAGATGATGACTGGGAGAAATGGTCCATGACCGATTTGATCGACAATCTACAACAGTGGTTAAGCAGACATAAGGTAGACGATTCACCTGGAAACAGTGGGGATGTATGACAGAAAAAGGAGAAACATTGGTACCACAGAGAAAAAGGAGAACCCATCCGTATCTGTTGTGAGGGAAAACGTTGGGGAGATGCATGCGAGGTTGTGAAAACAGTGGAGGTAAGAAGGCAGTTCTTCCAAGAGAAGAAATTGTGTTTTAACTGTGGCCGCCCAGGACACTGGGGGAAACATTGTTGCAGCCGAGGGTGTTTCAGATGCAAGTCCAGGCATCACACAAGTCTTTGTGACAAGGTTCAAGTTGGAGCACCAGGTGAAAGCGGAACAGTGTTAACAAGCTATTGCCCTTCAGTCAAAGAATGGTCATTGCCTGCCATAATACCTGTGAAGATAAAAGGAGAAATTTTCTGGGCCTACCTTGATACAGGAACAGGAAGAGATTTCATTACAAGCAAAGTGATCAAAAGGTTGAACCTCAAACCTGAACATCACGAAGTGTGACAGATTCTCACGGTGAATGGTACAAAGAGACAATCTATGCCCATCTTCAACCTCTCCATAGAGTCCCTGGATGGAAAAACAAGTGAGGAAATTGAGGTGACTGGATCGAAGTTTCGGGACTTCACAACTGTAAGAAGACCAGACATAAGCAAGCTGAAGAAGCAGTAAGAACATACCAAAGATGAGATTCTACAAACAGATTGGGGACGAGTATCCCATACACGTGATCATAGGAGACAGCACTTATTGTCGAATAAAAACTGAAGAAGTGTACAAGGGACAGCCAGGAGAACCAACTGTGGAAGGAACAACCTTTGGCTGGGTGATCCATGGTGGAAACTTCTCACACAGCCAGAGCTTCCTCGGCAGGGAGTCAAGTGACTACGGGCGACTTTACAGCTTAGATGTCTTGGTGGTCAGAGACAGAGCTGAAGATGACAAGTTTGATGTCTACACGGAATTCAAAGAGAACCTAGTAAGGAAGTCCGACGGGAGGTACGAGGTAAACATTCCTTGGATACCGGGAGCTAAGCTGGAAGAAACCAATGAAGAACAAAGCCGGAGGTGCTTACAAAACATGGAAAGGAAACTAGGATGAAACGAACAATTGAAGGCTGAATACACACAGATAGTCAAAGAACAATATTAGAAGAAGGAATAGTCGAAAGAATCCCAGCTGAACAAATGGGGGAACGGGTGTTCTATCTGCCACACAAAGCTGTCGTTCGAACGGAAGCTGTTACAACGAAAGTAAGAATGGTGTTTGACACCAGTGCCAAACCTCACCCTCTAGCTGCCACCATAAACGAATGCATGTACAGTGGCCCGTCCCTCCAACCCCTTCTTTGGGACATAATGATCAGATCAAGGATGTCTGAGAACCTACTGCTGGGAGACATCAAGAAGGCATTCCCGCAAGTCGGGATAGCTTCCCGGTTTCTCTTCAACCTAAACGGAAAGGAAGAACATTTGCGATTTGCAAGAATACCATTCGGTGCAGAAGCCAGTCCCTTCATTTTAGCAAGCCATAGGATTTCACGGTAACGATCATTTCCGGTACCGTGTCGTTACTGTGTTCTTAAAATAACCGAACAGAATAATAGTTTCCCATTGACATACTCAGCCCCACCGTTCAAAATTCACTTCATATAAGTTTTTTTTTCCACTCTGATTCTTCACTGGTAGAGTAATTCTTTGGTTCTGACTCTGTTTAGAATACACAAACTGAAAGATTGTTCCTTGTCCGCCATCTTGTTTCGTTTCCAAAGTGCATTGCGTGGTACTGGTGACACACGTGTTCCTTCCACCATCTACGCATGAAAGATTTTTGACAATCAACAGCGGATCATTCTGGCTTCCTGTTCCAGTGGAGCCAGGAAGAAAAATACGACTCCGTAAGCTTGAAAACATTTGGAAGGTGGTTCTTTAGTGACGATTTCGCCATGGAAAATGATGCTGAAGGCCAAATCTCTTTGTTGAAATGTAAGATTTGTACCGAACATATGCTTCCTAGTTCGATTCAGTTACAACTTTTTCAAGCAGTTTGTCCATTTCCTTTTCTGTTTTCAATGGAAATTTTCTCTTTTATTTGACATTGCCTTTCTGATCCATCTTACCTTATTAGACAGCTTGTAAAATAAGAGCTAAATAAAATAATAAAAGTATACACTGAAGTTCTATTTTTCAAGTACTTATATCCAGTTTAACAACATGTTTATTAAAATTATCAGTATTAAAAATGGGTTCCCACGAATGTTCACGAAACCAAAAAATGGTTACAGATGGGTTCCCATGTTCTCTGGGCACGGAACCAAAAAAATTGTTTTCCATGGAATTTGAAATCCTAGGGCTTGTTTTAGGAGCTACGCGGAGACACCACCTCGATCAACAGCCAGAAGAGTTCGCGGAGATGGTGCAAGAGTTGAGAAGCAACACTTACGTAGACAACCTTATGAAGACAGGAGCACAGGTCGAGGAAATGAAAAAGTTTAAAGACGAAACTACTCACATACTGGAAGATGCTAAATTCACAGTGCACAAGTGGGAGTCAAACATAAAAGAGTTGAAAGATCAGAACATGCCGAACCTCAGCAAGATACTAGGACAAGTATGGGACAAAGACGACACCTTAGAAATCAAAATTCCACCATTCAGCAAGGATACGCCCGTTACGAAGAAAAGCATCCTTAGTCATCTGGGGAAAGTGTATGATCCACACTAGGCATTCTGTCCCCCACCATGGCCGAGGGCAAACACATTTACAGAGAAGCTTGTGACGAGAAACTGGGGTGGAACGCAGTGGTATCTGAAAGGTTAGCCAAGGCATGGTTGAAATGGATAGCTCAACTCCGAAGTGTAAAGGTTCCTAGAAGCCTTGTGAGACAGTCTAATGAGGTCAAATCTATCACTCTCCATCTTTTTGCTGACACAAGCAGCTTGGCTTGTTCCGCAGCAACGATTCCTGTTGTCAAACAAGATACTGGCACAGTGCGAGGACTTCTGACCTCGAAGTCAAGAATCTCCAAAAGGAATACTACGATGCCCAGGCTGGAACTGGTGGCAGGACAAATGGCAGCAAACATGGCAAAAATGTTCGACAAGCTCTCAATAGATGGCCTGTTTCATCCATTACCATGTGGATGGACAGTACAGTGGCCCTTTATTGGCTAACGAGTCCTGGGAGGAATTGGAAAGGGTTTGTGGCAAATTGTGTGCGGAAAATCGCGAAGATAACAGAAGAGCTCAATATTTCCTGGAAATATTGCCCGACAGACAAGAACATAGTAGATCTAGGAAGTAGAGGCGCGTCGTTGGACAAGATGGAGAAGAGCAACTGGTTCATTGGACCTGAGTGGTTACAGCATGAAGACGAATGGCCAGAACAACCAATATTAGCACGTTCAACTGAGGTGAATAAGGAAGAAAAGCCATTGAGCGAGGTCGTAGCGTGTGTGAAGGAACACAAGCCTGACGAATGGGACCAATTGCTGGAATGCAAACTGTACTGGAGTGTACTGAGAATCACCACCTGGGCCGTAAGATTAAAAGGTAACGCCCTGGCAAAGAAATAGAAGGGAAGGAAGCAAAAGGGGGCGTTGCATACTGAAGCTAGAGCTAAACAGCTCTAGATGAGAAGAGCGCAGAGAGGAATTTCAAAGGACATGGAGACACCTGGCTGGAGACTGGTAGAAGATAAAGACACTGGCGTGCTGAAGTGCAATGGAAGGATTCCTGGATACAGAACAACTCGCTAATACCATGGCAGAAATAAGGAAAGAATGGTGGATTCCGAAACTGAGATCCAAAGTGAAGAAAATGGTCAACACGTGCAACATATGCAAGGTATTCAGCACGAAACCTTATGGGCCTACAGCAACAGCAGACATGCCACACTTCCGGGTAGAAGCCAGTAGACCATTTAAGACCACCAGAGTAGACTATCCCGGACCTATCACCTTCAAGATCACTAAGAAGGAGCACGGAAAATGTTACATTCTGCTGTTCACTTGCGCCACGTTGAGGGCAGTACACTTGGAATTGACGAAAATGCAGATGGCAGAAAAATTTCAGAGCAGGCTGAACGTGTTCATCACCAGGAGAACAAGACCCAAGCTCATTGTATCAGATAACGCCTCAGTATTCAAATCAACAGCCACCTGGATTAAGAACATAAGGAAGAGCGAAAGGCTGCAGGACTACTTGGCCAAGCAAGACATTAGCTGGCGATTCAACTTATCCAGAGCCCCTTGGTGGGGAGGCATGTACGAAAGTTTGATCAAGGACGTGAAGAAAACCCTTCACAAGACACCGGGCTGAACGAACCTCAGTTTTGAGCACCTGGAGGCAGTGATTATCGACATTGAGAAGAAACTGAACAACTGGCCCTTGACATACCTTGACAGTGCTGGAGGGGAGGAGCAAGTTTTGACCCCAAACACGCTGATGTGGGGGTAGAATGCCCACCCCCTAGAGGGAGAAGAGGATGAAGATGAAACAAGTGCACTAAACAAGCAATTGAAGGAGACCAAAAATCATGCCTGGAAGAGATGGAGACATGAATATGTCCACAGCCTGTTGGAGAGTCACCGAATCAATCGCAAGATGGCAAAGGTACCAGACATCAGAGAAATAGTGCTGGTGGTCGGAGATGGGAAAAACCAAAGAGAATGGAAAAAGGGAAAGGTTGTGCAGCATATTCAAGGGAAAGAAGGAATTGTCTAATTGTCCAAGGAGTATCGTTGCTTCACAAGGGTCAACACATTGATAGACCACTTAACCTAGTGTGCCCATTGGAGACTAAATGAACGGTGGCAAGCGTCAGAGAAGTGCCAGCAGCTGAGACAGCTAGAGAGAAGATCCATTGAGTCGTTGCAGACGAGGATGATTACTGAACTTTGTTTAGTTGTAGTGAAACAGAAACAGTGTAAAAATTAAGCGCTGCTCAATTTTTAGGGGAGCGTGACTGGAAATGTCGTGACAGTGTGCACATTCTAAACCAGACGAGACCTTTTATGTGTTCTGTTTGATTGACATTTGTGATCATAGGGAGTTGAATTCCATTGCAGTTGAGACGAATTATTGTTCATTGTAAATCAGAGAGAGGTTCGTAGCGAAAGACACAATAAAGCGTAAATTGGTTGTTACAAGCGAGTTATTTTGTACCCGTGCAGTGTTCTTTGAATGACTGAATGCCCCATGCAAAAATTTAAGCAGTTTGGAGCAAAAAAATAAAATAGCCTAAAATTCTTGGGTCTTGCTTCGCAACTGGTCTTGTGCTCTACGGACCCTCTCATTGCTTATGTAAAAGAAAACCCTTTTGTGGGGAAGGAAACTAAAGGACAAACCCTCAACTTTTAGCTCCACTTTTTTTATTGTCCCTTTAAGAGCAACTTCCAGTAAAAATCAAGCAAAATCTCAATTTCGAGGCAGTAGTTGAAAAATCGATTTCTTTCGTATTTTGCATAATTTATAATTAGGTATTGACAAAGCTAGAAACCTGAGAACCTTCTGGCGAAAACGAACCACATCAGGTTTCTAGGTTTACCAATACCCATTTATGTGCAAAATATGAAAGAAATCAATTTTTCGACTTCTGCCGCTGAATGCTCGATACTTACTGAAAGTCGCTCTTAAGCCCCAATAGTGATCAGCAGCAAATTTCTCCTCATCTTATCAATGTATTATAACACATACAGATCATGAGAATTTGGCAAATGATCCCAAACATGAATTGTCTTGATGTTTAAACAGGTTCTCTCAATTAGTAATGAATAAAACCTATAGAGACCAGTAAGGAGAATTTGTATAATGATGTCAGCGCTTAAAGGGTTAAACATGCCTAGCATGCTAATGCCTTGACAAGGGTTCACACACAAACTGGGAAAGAAAATTCCATGACTTTTCAATGATTTTTCCACTACTTTTGATCCAATTTCATGACCTCAAAATTGACAAGAGCACTGGTGAAGACAATGAGTGAAATGTCCCACTGACTGGACATTTTGATGCTTGAAACAAAGTTACCTACATGTAAATTTCTTTAGTTTTCAACCATCAGCTTAAAACAATTTTGGGAGAAATCTCAAATTTCATGACTTTCCCATGACCCAAACAAATGTTTCTAATTTGCATGACTTTCCAGGTCGGACAGGTGTCTTTTACAGGTCACATTTCACAGGTCACAACCGACAAATACAGGTCAACTGTGGTGCTGACATCTAAACACATTGGACAGTGTCCCTTGGCATACCATACTAGGTAAAGTTTTACACTCATGTGTCCTGTAAAAGAAACCTGCCATTCCAGGTCTGGAATGCAAATTTCAAATTTCAAATTTCACGACTTTCCATGACATTTTCCAGGACCGTGTGAACCCTGCAGTTGAAGACAATCATGACTGCTGCGGCACTGAGTGAATACAATGCATTTAGCTCAGTTCACACGAAGATCAGCATTTGACCTAAAATTGCTGCAACAGCCACGAAGATTGACTCAGCAAAATCCAAATACAATCAGTTGAACTTAGCCAGGTCAAACGCCAAACTTCAAACAATGAACTGGCTTTTGCTTGTGTGGGATACAGCATTTGACGTTGGGCCTTACAGTTACCGAACAAAGTACACTTTTGTTCTGTAGATTCCAAACCTCAATTTTTAAGGATGGTGGATCCTAATGTAGAGGTATTATTGCAAAGGATATGACTATGTGGAAAACGCAGATCTTACCAAGACCTATTGGAATCTAAAAAGAAAAATGTGGGTAACCGTGTATTTTTCAGAGATAATTAAGCAACCATAATTCTAAGAATGCGATGAAATACAAAGAATGTATGGCATTTTCTTTCCAAATCTAAGCTCAATTACCTCTGAAAAATGCATGGTTGCCCCCAATTTTCTTTTTGGATTCTGATAGCCCTTGCTAAGATCTGCTTTTTTCACATACTCATAAACTGCACAAAAAAGAAACCCAACTATCTCGGACCAGATCCGAGATGTACAGAACCTACGCGCGGTAACACAAGGATGTTCCATCCTTAAATTATTTTGTTCTGATAAATGTTGAGCCTGCATGTGGGGGTATGTTGAAAAATTAATGTGGTGCATTTAAAGGGAACCTCCACTGTCAAAACAAATTGACGTAAAATCGTTGGAAATACAGTCTAAATTAATAATAATAATAATAACAATAATAACTTAATTGACCACTCCCTGAGAGGGGCTTTTCAGGAACAAAAAAAAAATAATCCAAACAAACATAATAGGCTTTAAGTACCCCAAGTAGCGGGAGGCAAACCAGCTGGCTATTTACAAGTGTGACCGAGGAGTCGGAACTCGGGTCTTCTGGAAACAACATCCAGCTGGCACTCAGAGCTAGACTTGAACCTGGGCACTCCAATTCTTTTTTTACAAAGTGGAAAGAAAGTTTTCATGTGCAAAAAATTGGAAACCAATATCGTCCATTTTTGCTTTTAAATTTCCTGTGTGCCACCATTTTGAATTCTTTTGACGTCAAACAGTTGCCACTTTCTTTTGTTTGAAACAATTGGGCAACCATTTGACATCATAAAAATTCAAAATGGCAGCGCACAGAAAATTTAAAAGGGAAAATAGGCGATATTCACATCCATTTTTTTCACACACTAAAACTTTCTTTCCACTTGCTAAAAAAATAATCTACATCTACATCTATATTTATTAAGTTGATAACATCGTTTAAGACATCACATCAACTATACAAAAAATAGATACAAAATAAAAATGTAAATAAGATATAAAAATACTTAGTTACTATTTACTTGTTTACAAGCTTCCCTAAATTTAATTTAAAATTCGATAATGACTTGCAGTTCACTAAGTCAGCGGGCAGTAAGTTCCACTCTGTTATTGATCTAGGAAAAAAAGAAAACTTAAAAACGTCCTTAGATACTTTTGGCATCCTATACTTAAAAGCATGGCTATTGCGTGTTCTTTTTTCACTGTTTGGTATTAAGTGATTTTCCGTAGTTATGTCTACTAGGTTATGACTAAGTTTGTACATTAGAGTCAGTCTGTTTTTCTTTCGTCTTATTTCTAGCGTGTCCCATTTCAAATCAGATAACATGTCTGTCACGCTGGCTGTTTTGTTGAAGTTTTGAAGGCAAAAACGGGCAGCTTTTCTTTGAACTCTCTCCAGGGTTGAAATATCTTTTTTGTGGTGTGGGTCCCACGAGGCACTTGCGTACTTCAATTTGGGTCGGACGATGCTGGTATAGGCCATCTCGCGTACTTTCCTGGGGCAGTTCCAGAGATTTCTCTTGATCAGCCCCAAGGATCGACTTGCCTTGCTTGAGATAGATGAGATATGTTCAGACCACTTTAATTTACTGTTAACAGTAATTCCTAGGTACGATGCAGAGTCAACCTGCTCAAGTTTGGACCCACAGAAAGTATCTGTCCGTTGAGGAGGACTTTGCTTATTTGAAATGCAGATGATGTTGCATTTAGAAGGGTTAAATTCCATTTGCCACTTGTTTTGCCAGATTTCTAATTTATTGAGGTCGTCTTGGAGATTGTCGCAATCTGAGTCTTCAACCACCACACCGTATAAAAGGGTGTCATCGGCAAACAGCTTAACTGTAGAGGTTAGACCGTTTGGCAGGTCGTTGATGTATGTTAGGAACAACAGTGGGCCTAATACTGACCCTTGTGGTACACCCGAGGTCACTGGGGAGGAGGTAGATGTTGCACCCTCACAGATGACAGTTTGTACCCTCTTAGTGAGGAAGGATTCCACCCAGGACAAAAGGTTACCATGGATACCGTAGTGCTCCAGCTTCATTAGTAAGCGTTGGTGTGGGACTTTATCAAAGGCTTTCGAAAAGTCTAACACAGCAGCATGAATAGATTTGTTTTGTTGTAGAGAACTTGCAATGTCATGAATAGTAAGTATTAATTGAAGTTCTGTAGATCTTTTTGATCTGAAGCCATGCTGACAGTCTGATAGTACGTTATAATGATCAAAATGTTTCATCACATGGCTGTGTACAATATGCTCGAGGATTTTCGATGCTATGCAGGTTAGAGATATGGGTCTGTAGTTGGAAGGATCGGACTTTTTCCCTTTTTTAAAGACACCACATACATTTGCCGATTTCCATCTACATGGTACGGTTCCACTCTCGATAGAACCCTGGAAGATATTAGTTAGGATAGGAGCAATCTCGGCTGCATATTCTTTTAGAAACCACGGTGGAATGGCATCAGGTCCAGAAGCTTTATTTGTCTTCAATAGCGATAACTGCTTTGCAACTCCATTAATGGTGATAGACAGACTGTCAATAGCTGGTATTCTGTCATATTCAATATCAGGGATGTTTGATAAGTCTTCCTGAGTAAAGACACTTAAGAATTGATTGTTTAACAAATCAGCCTTTGATTTGTTATCGCTAATTATGGAACCATTTATTTCGAAATCTGCAATCCCCAGCTCTTCTTTATTCAGTTGTTTGATATAGGACCAGAATCGCTTAGGGTTTTCTTCAATAGCTTCCCCTAAATAATCAGAAATATATGCATTCCGTGCTTCTTTGAGACTTTTGTGCATTTGTTTTCTAGCCACACGGAGTGCCTCCCAATCATTATGATTTCCAGATGATCTTGCTTTATTATAGAGCCTTTGTTTACGCCTGGCAAGACATTTCAAAGAGTGATTGAACCATGGTAGATTATATCGTGAGCTAGTCCACTTTGAGGGGATGCAAGAATCCATTATACGGTGGATGTTGTCTTCGAAGCAGCTCCATTTATCGTCGATTGAATTGAAGCCCCGTGTATCCATATGAAGGGATAAATTTGTAAGTTCTTCTTTGATGCGAGTAGAGTCGGCTTTCTTTCTAATGTATATTTTGCGTTTGACATTTTTCTTTCTTCGACAAGAAGTGTTCACAGTGAATAACACAATGTCGTGATCACTTAAACCTGGGACGATGCTAATATTTTCAATGATGTTAGAATTATTGGACAAAATTAGATCTAATATATTTTGTGTATTCCTGTCCCTTCTAGTTGGCTCTTTGACATGTTGACTCAGATCGTGATCATCAATAATTTCTAACAGTCTGTCAGAGGCAGGAGATTGACTTGAATATTCAGTATCCCAGTTAATATCAGGAGCATTGAAATCACCAGAAACAATGATGTTATTTTTATGCACGTTGTTCCCAAGTTTTAACAGTGATGCATCTAGTTCATCAAGGCTTGTGACGTTTGTGGAATTTGGTCGATAGTATGATCCAAACAGCAGTGACTTTGTTTTCTTGTCTGTTAGCTGACATTGGGTCCAAATAATTTCGCAGTCGGTGTCCAGGTCCGAACGATGTGTTACTATAATGTCGTCTTTCACTGCCTGGAAAACGCCTCCGCCGTGGCAGTCATCGGGGCGATCTTTTCTGAAAATTTTATAGCCCTTTGGAAATATTTCGTTACTTTCGATGTTCGAACTTAACCAGGATTCAGTGCCAAGGATGATGTCAGGTTTGTATTGGTCTACTACAGCAGCGATGTCTGCAATTTTGTTTTTAGCGCTCCGACAGTTCATTGTCATGCAGGTTAGTTTCTTTCTGTTGTTCTTTGGCACGTCCATTAGTCTTTTGTTATTGTTACCATTCAGCAGATTTTGCTTTAAGCATCTTATGCTGATAAGATTGTGCCAATTCACTCCTCTGGGACAGCAATTGTTGGAGCCGAGGGTGACGTTTTGTAACACAGTGGATGGCCATATTGCATGGCTGCGCTTGGCTTGCGATGAAACAATGACCGGTATTGTTCTGTTCATAGTGGGCCCAGGATTGAGCTTAAATGTCAGATCGCCAATTAGTTCCATGTTGAAAGTGGCGGAGCTGTTTGGATAATAAGAACATGGTCTTTTGTGTCTTTTCATCCTGCGCCACTTTAATAAATTCCTGTGCAATAACGAGTCAGTGATTGTGTAGCTATTCACCCAGCGATGTGAAATGCTCGTTGTGAATAATACATCCTTGTTAGAGTAATTAGATGTATTGTGAAGCAAAATTCCAGCAGCTATTTGGGTCGAACGGAAAGGCGCCGATGGATAGAAAAAATCCCTTCTAGGAGGCAGAGTATTCAGCCTTGAGTCGCATTTTCGAGGCCAGTTTGTAGATTCATAGCTTCTGCAGTCTCTTCCGTTCAGAAATGGTTGCTTGGTCCAGCAGAGAGCGAAGCAGAGGAGAAAAAGTCCGGAGCGATCACATACACGTCTTGCCCTCACTATGAACACACGGACATTCCTGAACACACGGACAGGAATGTCCTGTTTGTCTTTGTTTGTCAAATGTCCGTTGGTCTATTGTTAGTCAAATAAGTCAGTTTGTCCGTGGAGTTTAGACTTGATGTTAATTGGAGTTTAGACTTTATTTCCAACAATTTAACGTCATAATTTGGTAAATTGTGATCGTCCGGGTGAGTGTAGTCCTGAGAAGGACTGTTTGAGGTGACATGGACTGACATTTCGACAACCTGAGCGGAAGTCATCATCAGAGTCAAGTGAACTGTGAATCGTCAGTGGATGTTTCAAGTCTCTGGTCGCTGTCCTGATTGGTCGACAATCCTGTGATGTTATTGGTCGACTGTCAGTCAAGCCTTGATGTTATTGGCTGTCTTTGTTTGTCAAATGTCCGTTGGTCTATTGTTAGTCAAATAAGTCAGTTTGTCTGTCTTGTTACTGTCGGCAATCAGTCGTTTGTAAGGTGCAGGTAGCTGCTGGTAGCGGTTCAGTGGTGTTTGTTCTAAGTTAATAAACCAGCTTTCCAGAGTGATTTGTTGATAGTAGTCCGTACTATACATGTAGGTAACGCATTCAGCAGAGTCCCAGTCGATTCCGTGGTTTGTTTTTAAATGGTGCTCAGCAATGTGATTGTTGATATCACCATTTCTTGTCACTCGTTTGTGTTCAGTCAGTCAGACGTTCAAATTCCTGCCGGTCTCACCAATATAAGTGGCCTGGCAGTCGCAGCATTTGATCCTCTAAACTGCTCCCTGTGTGTTGCTCGGTTCGTCTTTGTCTTTAACGTTCGTCAATTGCTGTCGTAAAGTAGTGATAGGTTTGTGAGCAACGTGGATGTTGTAGGGTTGTAGGATTCATGCGATAGTTTCAGAAGTCCTTTGATACAAGGTATGGTTGCAGTAGTGACAGGTGTCGCGTTAGTGTTCGTAGCGTTCGGTTCTGAGTTTCTGTGTCGTGTCGTGTCTAATAAAGTCCCGGTTGTAATTGTTCTTGTTGAAAATGTTGTCTAAGTACTTGATTTCATCTGTTAAGCTGTTGGGTGAGTCACAAACTAGTTGCACACGTCTTGTCAGGGTCCGTATAGTCGTAGCTTTGCGAAAAGTTGGGTTGTAAGATGATTGGTCGAGTAGTCTGTGGGTATGTGTCAGTTTTCTGTAAATTGTCGTCAGTAGTTCAGTAGTTCATTATTGCCCCAGGTAACTAAGCAGTCTAGAAAAGGTATTTTACCATTTTCCTCGATCTCCTTAGTAAACTGTATGTCAGCGTTTTGTCCGTTGAGGTGTTCATGAAAATTGTCGATTTCGTCTTTGTGTACGGCTGTAAAGGTATCGTCAACGTAAGGTAGCCAGAGTGGTAGTATTCATTTGTAAGTTGCAAGGGCTTGTTCCTTGATGTTTTGCATGACTATTTCTGCAACAACACCGGAAACTGGTGAGCCCATAGCTGTTCCTTGCAACTGTTTGTAGTGCTTGCCATTGTACTGGAAATAAGTAGAAGACTAGTGGTTTCCATTGGAAAGTGAAGTGCTGCGGGTAAAGCGCATACAGAGGAACAGTGGTTTAACGGCCAAAAGTGAAATTTCTTTTATAAAAACAACAGATGGTCTCAAACACAAAAATCTTGGTCATTGATGAAATGCGTGACGGACAACTGCCCGTGACAGACGTCAATGACACATCCGTGACACAGACGTGACGAGTACCACGTTTTCCCCCAAAACTGCCAAAATCTTCGTCATGAATGAAAGAATGGAGAGCGAAGTACAGCAATTATTTTTAGGCAAAATTAATATTTGACTCAGAAAAGAACTGCTTTACCCTACAAAAAAAAAGAATCACATTCAATCCTTGCTTTATCGCATTAAACATTTTCTTCACCTGCTTTCAAACTCCTCGCCGCCTTTGCAAAAATGTGGCTTCCTACACAAAACAGATTTCTCCACTATAAGTTTTCCAACGTTAAAATGGTGTTTTCTTTCTGAACTGATTGACTCAATGAAATAAATACAACGAAATGAATCCTCGATAAAACGTCGAATTTAAGAATACCGCAGAGTCCCAGGAATTGCTACAAATATTCTGAGAAATGTATCAGCTGCAATTCAAGATAATTTACCTTCACTTGCTTTCAAACTTTTCGCTGCCTTCACAAAAACGTGGCTTTCTACACAAAACTGGTATAAGTTTTCCACATGCCACTTTATGTACGCTCGAGTGTTCCACAACCGCCTCGATTCGAGGGCCACGAAATCGAGGCAAATTTGGTGATAAATATACATCCAACAGATCTCAAACAATTCTGGCTTCGGGCACAGGGGACCCAGGGTGGTCACGTACGCAGCCTGATATAGTCTGCTGCCAAGCCTCGTGGCTTCGCAGCAACAAAGGTTCAGTAGGTCCATTAAATCATCAATTTGTTATAACGGTGGAGGTTCCCTTTAAAGGGATAAGCTACATGGCATTCAAAACCTTCGAAAAGACCCCAATCTGAAACCCATTTCTGCTCATAACCACTCAGTACTCTCACAAAGAAATTACCTTAGTTGTTCCAGTGATGCAGCTCTTTAACAGCACGCCAAAATCATCTACTAATCTGTGTTTGGCTGAAGATTCATTCTGTAGAAAACAACATATATCTTTGGTTGGAGATGCAATCTAGCAATAACAACTGGACCAAGAAACAAGCAACAATCAAATTTTGAAGATTAAGCGACTTGAGGTCACTCAGCAATAAGCTTATTCAGACACAGTTTTTGTTTTTTCATCTACAGTTGTATGTTATCAGAGTCAGTGTCTTGCAAACAAGGATATTTATCATAACCCCCTTATTTTAAGCAGAGATTAAGGAGGCAATAACTGTAGATGCCTTTTCCCCCAATGTTTTAGCCTTTTTTCCCTTAATTATCTCCATGAGTTTTCATCAATCCAAACATGCTATCAAAGGAACATAATGCGAGCTCCTATAAATCTGAGAGAATTTTTTGGCAGTCTTTAAAGTGAACGTGAAGAAAGAAAAGGGGGAAGGAAATTGATGAATTTGAAGAAAATTGAAACTTGTTAAGAATCAAAGGTGACTTAAAAATTACAATTTAAAGTTAATAATTAATTAATGGATGGACATCCAAACAGTCTACAAACAACCCCAAATGCTCTTGTGTGGAGATGGTCTGTCTGGGGGTGTGTACAAAAATTTAATCCCTCTTTTTTTTTCATTCGTAAATCTTATTCTTTTTCCTAAAAATTCACTTTAAGGTGCCGTGGTGTATATGCAGTGGTAAGCATGTTGGTCTATAGATTGGAAGATCTGAGAAATGGTGGTTGGAAGCTACAATGTTGGTCAACAGTCTTGGGACACTCTCTTCAGTTGATGTCCCTTTAGCATCATGTAGAAAAATAATGTGCTTGGCTCCCCGCTCCCATCCCCTAACAATGTTGAAGTCGGATGTTGAAAGTAATGACTGATTTTCAACATTGTTTGGGGGGGGGCGGGGGGCTGGGGAGGGAGCACAAGCAGGTGGCAAAAGATCTGAAAGCTTATTACAGTGGAGGTAAAATTTTCATGTTTCTCATGGAAATGTTAACAAGTGTCCCAAAGGTCTAATGACCACAATTTTACATGTAGATTGGAGTGTGCATTGTCGCTTTGTTTTCCTTTGAGAAGAAACTTATACCTAGGGGTACACAGTGTAAATGGGTAAAAATAAATCCTGGAAGTAGCTCTGCAATGGATAAATCTCACCTTAGGGAGAGGGGCAGTATTGATACTCCTAGTTACTTCAATTACTACAGAAACTCTCGCTTACCATAAAAGCAGCATTAAGCCCCCCCCCCCCTGGGGGGAGCTTATTACTTTAATTTCGGGCCTCTTGAATGGGGGGCTTATTTCAAATCTTTAAACATGTCATCTTAAAAAAATTCTTGCACAAACCTCAAATGCTGTTAACCTACTTCTTATCAAGAAAGGGTGGCTTAATAGAGATTAGGACCATCTGCATGTAATTACAAAATCTGATGCTCCAAAGGAGGGAGGGGGGCTTATTAGAGAGTCACACACAAGCCAAGGTGGCCCACGCAGCTGGAGCTTATCCCGATTTCTGCAGCATTAACTGAGAGTATCAGAAGGGATGCTAGTCCATTACCGGGTCCATTGCTGTGTCCAATTTATACACCAGGATCCTGTTGTTCAAATAGTGGATAATTCTTATCCACCTTTCCTTCCTGGAAACCCCACTGCTATTGTGAACTGCCTGATGCTTTTACCAACACTCCGCTGCTATTACAAACTCTTTACTGCCTTTATGAACAGCCCACTGATATTATGAACACCTTCACTTGCTATTACAAGCACCTCACTGCTGTTACAAACACCTTCCCTTGCTTTTAGAAACACCCCAATGCTGTTACGAACACCTTCCCTTGCTTTTAGAAACACCCCAATGCTGTTACGAACACCTTCCCTTGCTATTATGAACACCATGCTGCTATTATGAATGCCTCACAGCTATGACGAACACCCCACTGCTGTCATGACCACCTCCCCTTGCTATTACAACTCCCCCCCTGCTTTTACAAATACCTGGCTGCTGTTATGAACACCTCACTACTTTTATGAACAACCCACTGGTATTACAAACACCTTTCCTTGCTATTACAAACATCCTGCTGCTATGACAAACACCCCACTGCTATGACAAACACCCTGCTACTATTACAAACACATCACTGCTATTACAAACACCTTCCTACTATTACAAATACCTCACTGCTATTACAAACACTCCACTGCTATTACAAACACCTTCCCTTGCTATTACGAACATCCTGCTGCTATGACAAACACCCCACTGCTATGACAAACACCCTGCTACTATTACAAACACATCACTGCTATTACAAACACCTTCCTGCTATTACAAATACCTCACTGCTATTACGAACACTCCACTGCTATTACAAACACCTTCCCTTGCTGTTACGAGCACCCTACTGCTATTACAAACACCTTCCCTTGCTGTTATGAACACCCCACTGCTATTACAAACACCTTCCCTTGCTGTTACGAGCACCCTACTGCTATTACAAACACCTTCCCTTGCTGTTACGAACACCCCACTGCTATTACAAACACCTTCCCTTGCTGTTACGAGCACCCTACTGCTATTACAAACACCTTTCCTTGCTGTTACGAGCACCCTACTGCTATTATGAAGACCCCGTTGACTTAACGAACACCCCACTGCCATTACAGACAACCCACTAATACAATGAACACCTTCCCTTGTTATTACGAACAGCCCGCTGCTTTTACCAACATCCTGCTGCTATTATGAACACCTTCCCTTGCTTGTATGAACACCCCACCACTATTACGAACACCTTTCCTTCCTATTATCAACACCCCGATACTGTTACGAACACCCTCCTGCTTTTAGGGACAGCCCGCTACTATAAGGAACACCTCACTGCAATTACGAACACTTTCACTTGCTATTACAAAAACCCCACTGGTATTATGAACACCTTCACTTGCTATTATGAACATGCTACTGCTATTCTGGACACCCTACTGCCATTACAAACACCTTTCCTTGCTATCACATACACCCCACTGCTACTACGAACACCTTCCTTTGCCATTGCAAACACCCCACTGCTGCCATGAACACTCTCCCTTGCTATTACGAACACCCTGTTGATTTTATGAACACCCTGCTTCTATTACGAATACCTGACTGCTTTTACGAACACTCCACTGCTATTATGAACAAGTGCCCTTGCTACTACCAACACTCCACTGTCATTACGAACACCTTCCTTTGTTATTAGGGACACTTGACTACTAGTATGAACATTCTGTAGCTTGCGAACACCCAACTGCTATTATAAACACCTCGCTGGTATTATGAACACCCACACTGCTATTAAGAAGACTCTCCCTTGCTACTATGAACACCCCACTCCTATTACGAAAACCTTCCCTTCCTATTATGAACAACCCACTACTATTTTGAACAGCCTGCTCCTTTTACGAACACCCAGCTGCTATTACGAACCCCCTATTCCTATCATGAAAACCTTCCCTTACTATGAACAGCCCACTGCTATTTTGAACAGCCCGCTTCTTTCACGAACACCCAGCTGTTATTACGTACACCTTACTGCTACAAGGAACACCCCACTGCTATTATGAACACCTCACTACTGTTACGAAAACACCCTCCCTTGCTAATTTAGAATCTGTAACACAACTTACTTCAAAAGAAAATATCAGTTCACTCTAAACTATATCTAGAAGTAATTTCTGATGGAAAAATACAAACTTTACTTGCATTATTAATAAATTTGATCTATTCCAAATGCTGCGATGTTTGTTTGTGATTGAGTGGTTATGTATTTTGATGTGTAAAGGACCCTGGGAACGAGGTCGTACCAATAACAGAATAAAGCATACTTCATACAAAGCTTACCAAAGCCTGCCATTTAGAGCGCTTTTCAAATGAGTGCCGTAAAACCAAAACCAAAGTAATTACCCCAGCCAATCACAACAAACACAAATTACCTAATGAACCAATCAGAACTCGAAGGAAATACATGTCACCGGCGTCAAGCGCGGGAAAACGCATGCGAGCGAGTCGGGATTGGTTTGAGTTTTGCTTCTGATTGGTCGTGAAAGTGGCGCGAGATTTTTTAACCATTCACAGAGCGAAGTAAAGCAAAACCAAAGCAAAACGCGAATTACTTTCGACACTCAATTGAAAACCGCTCGATGATAGACAGGACTCATTGGTTTTGGTCTGGGACTCATTATTTTTCATGGGGCGAGTCCCAGGGACTCACTAATGGCAAATTGTAACAAAATCACTGAATACCTACAGTGTGCTTAACAGCAGGGTGGAGAATTTGACGCTCTATGAATCTCTAGCCTGTGGGGCAGCACTTGACCATGTGAACTGCCAACATAGTGGGAAATTTGACCAAATTTTTTCAAAAAAGTCTAATACCCAGGAGTTTGCCCAGAGGAGGGGGGGAGGGGGGTGGGCACGCTTGAATTTGACAGATGCATAAAACACCCACCAAGTCAACATGTATCATTCGGAAAATTTACAGATAAACTTATGGAAGACTTAACTACGACTAAATATTTTTGCAAGCATCTTGAAAACTTTAAGGTTATCTCAAAACTCCAGTTTGAATGCGACAATTCATTTGGCATTTAAGGTGCCTCCCTATAGTTTTATGACCGCGCGCGTGCTGATGATGCGAGCTGTAGTAATCTGCGCGCACTCACATAAAATCGTAGGTTTTTCCTGATATTTTATGATGTCAGCATAGCCAATATAAACAAAGTTAACAGTAAATTTCTCGCGTTTCCTTTGGTGAATTTTTTTAAAATTTTGTACATTTTGAGATACTAACGCTACCTTTCACATTTTATTTTTTGGAAAAATTCTGTCGGAGCAATTCAGTTTAATGGTTAAAAACAAGAAATCATGTGATATCGGTGAATCCGTCTGAACGACCCCATATTCTTCCCCCAGCAAAATGCTAGTCAAAATCATTCTCACAAAATAGGAAAGTTAAAAAAAATTTCACCGAGGGAAAATCAAAATATTTCAGAAAAAAAGACGACTTAATGGAAAATATCTGTCATTATTTTTTTCTCAGCGCGTGAGCGGGCAAGATGAACCAAATCCTGCAATCTGATTGGTTCCGGGAGCGGGCGGAATTTTCCGATCTTGACCGCGGTCAACGGAACGTCAATAACAAAAAATTTGTAATGGGTTTTTAAAACCTTTAAAATCTTTAAAACGTTCTCCGAAACTTAGAATTCTGAAATTTTTTGTACATTGTCGTTAAAAACTTTCTTTCCAAAATTTCTTGTTAAAATACCGAAGGTTGTACAATGTAAATCGCCTCTTCCCTTTCGACAAACATTTGAGTAAATCGAGCAGGAGTTAGCTACATGTATCGAAATTTGGGAAAATAAAGGGGTTTCTTTTAGTTATATTGCTTCCTGTGATTTCTGAGTTTTAACAGAGTAAAAAAGCGTATTTTGCTGCTCTGGTGTCACAAACGGCTTCGTTTCATGGTTCATTTTACGCGCGCTTGCAAAACGTTGCTTTCCGAAAACAACAAGACACGTTTAACTTTTGAAAAACAACAAGAAAAAAATAAAAATATTATTTGCCGGCCTTGGTCGGTCCGTATTGAGAAAAACTGTGCCCTCGGTCTTGAGCACGGCCCTCAGCCTGCGGCCTCGGGCCGTACTCAAGACCTCTGGCACAGTTTTTTCTCAATACGGACCTCCCGGCCGGCAAATAATATATATTTCTTTAGATGCTTTGTTGCCATGACAACGGCCTATGCCTAAGAAGCAAAAACTGAAAAATAAGGGTAAAAATAATTATGTTGGTAACCTTACTGGTAAAATTCAGGAACAAAGATTACAAGACAACAGAACTAGGGTTTCTTTTGCAAGTCTTACCAGTTCGAATAGTCACTTTTGTAGAAACTCTAAGGAGCCACCTTAACTATATCCACATTCAAGATGGCGGCTTTCTCCTAAAGAGTAAACGGCGCATTAATTTTTGTTTAATTCTAGACGCTTGTGCGATATTCTTCCACGATAAATAAGCTTATCACCGAAGTGATACTGATGTTTTGTGCATACAGAAACTAAACTCTCACCTTCAAGCCGTTTTGCAAACGTTGTAACCAGCAACTCGCTTCCAATTCAGGATTGCCGATTGCAGAAGTAGAGCCACAGGAACAAAACGAACTGCTTTCTTTTTCACCCAACTAAACAAGCCAAAAGTTGAAACTACCATAGCAGTGTTGGACATGAAACTCGTGTTACTAAAGTGGAATTCTATCGCTGCAGCTTGGAAAGAGAATGCCACGCTTTAAACAGCAAAGCTTCCCGCCATCAAGCGTTCAGTGGTTTCTTCTTCTTGGTCCCAGTTGGTCCCAGGTTCTTGTCGGCCGTGATTCGGGGCTTGAGCATCGGGGGGAAGGGTGGGGGGAAACGATGAGTATTCATAGAATACCACCGGGGAGGGACATTTAGGACGTTAAAGAAAAAAAAATACTGGGGGGCGAAACGACCGGTTTCCCGGTGGATTAGGAAGCTCGAGACGCAAGAACCCTTTTCTTCCTTTCTTTGGCGCTTCCGAATCCCTGATTCACTCCACTTTTCGCGCCTGCCGAGCAGACGAGCCATATCATGCAAACGGGATCAAACTCTCGGACTGTGCATGTAGCGTGCTTTCAAAGGGTTGAATCTGCTGTGACTGAAGCTTTTGCTCAGACATTTTGTTTCATGTGAACCAAAAGGAGTCTCGTCTCACCACGGCGAATGGGGAATGGGGTATGGGAAATAAGGAATGAGAAAACGAAACAGGGAAATTCGTAACCGGAAATAAGAAATCATGACGGTTGAATGGGATGTAAAAGCGTGAGTTTAGTGGTGATTATCCAAGCTTCTTTGCAGTGAAATGCACTCACACACGTCCCAATAGACTTTATTTCATTCACTTCCAGTGACGTTTTGTTGGAAGTCAATCAAAGTAAACCCGCCAAATCTATTCAAACATTATTCTCTCAAGCTCGCTGATGAATTGGTAAAAGATTGGAATGGTTAAGTCACACACGAGCCAGAGGACGTCCGCACGGTTATTACTACTTCCCCCCTGGATGGGATGCTAGTCCATCACAGGATACCCAGCATAAAGCAACTGTGAGTATTACTACTTCCCCCCTGGATGGGATGCTAGTCCATCACAGGATACCCAGCATAAAGCAACTGTGAGTATTACTACTTCCCCCCTGGATGGGATGCTAGTCCATCACAGGATACCCAGCATAAAGCAACTGTGAGTATTACTACTCCCCCCTGGATGGGATGCTAGTCCAGCACAGGATACCCAGCATAAGCAACTGTGAGTATTCCTACTTCCCCCCTGGATGGGATGCTAGTCAATGGTAGGGTAATCATGAGTAGTATGTCGCCGGTACCCCTGTATAACAGACGTTATTTAACTTTCAATTCTGGTTGTTGGTTTCGATTGGCTCTGGAAATTCCTCAATGAGCAAACTTGAAGTACCGTGGCAAAAGTTGATCACGGCCATTGAGTTTCTGATTAGTTTAATTTATGCGTCGTTTTTCGTTTATTTTATGTGTGCGCCCATGTGAGGCCTTCGCAGTGTTTGCGAAGTATGTAAATAGATGTAGATGTAGTCGTGTTAGAAGAACATCAGGGTTTTTATGTCGACGTAAATATTTTGTAAGTAGAAGCAATAACGTCAAAACTTGGCTAATGACGTCATCTATTTGAAAATCCTTTCTCGATCTATTTGAAGTATCCTTTCTCTACCTCCTTTTAGTATGTACCACACAAGTGAATAGTGCTTTTCGTGCGTTCTGATTGGTTAACTCGGAGGTGATTAGCAAAGTACTATTCACCTCCGAGCAGCGAAGAGAAACAAAATGGCTTCCCGTTTCGCTTCGGTTTCCGAAGAGGAAATTATTTCAATAAACGAGAAGGTTGTACCCAATTAATCTTTCCACCCATATTCTTAGTTCTTTGTCAGCGTGAATGTGGATCGCGCGACGCGCGAGATTTTAAATTTCCAACCATTTGTATATTGTCAAAAATAAAGTAATTTTTGATCTGCTAGTTGTTCAGCTTGTGTGGAATATACTAAAACAATTATTCACCTCCACTTCGGTGAATAATTGTTAACTACCTCGAGAAATAAGGAAATAAAAAGATAGGACTACGAGTTTGGAGAGTAGTGAACCTATCACAACAGCTGGTTTCTATAAATATTTTCACTTTATTAGATAATCACCAAGGTACAAAGAACTCGGCAATTTCAACCTGACACTGCTATTTACATTCACTGTACAAACAGAAGGGTAACAAATTTTCTCAATTTTAAATATTGGCAGACAATATATAATTTGCTTCCTACTGAATATTTACAGCTGTATTCCTCGCACGTGTCTATTTCTGTTATTTCAAGTTGAGTTTTGATGTAGGCTCGATTACCAGCCGCTGTTCGGGAAAATGAGCCCGCTCTCATCCCCCCGAGGAAAATTCGGGGAGGAACAAAGACCGGACTCGAGAGAGCGGCGGAAATCGAGCCTAGTTTTGATGTACATCAAAGAAAATCTGTTAAAACAAGCCTTAACCCATAACAGGCCGCACAATTTACCATAAGCGGTTAGTGTGTACTCTGAAAGCTATCTTCTAACTGGACTTTACTTTGATTTTCATGCGGACTTCCCCTTTCCTTACCGATTCTAACGGTTTATTTAATGAATTGACAACTAGCGAGGCACGTAGGTAGTGTACTAAAGCTCGTGCGAGCACAGGTCACCCAAGCTCACCATGCTCGCACTGCAAGCTTGGCTTACCTGTGGTGCGAGTGAATACCGCTGTAACTGTAAATTTTTCAAAAGCAATGCTCGTTTACAAATATGTTTGCATACTTACATTGTTTGCGTATTAAATTATGTTGGCATCAACTAATTCTACCACCTAGTACTACAGCATGAATGAAGCACAGTAATAAGAGTTGCGTGTTGATACTAGATACTAGGCTTACAGTTTAACATGCCATTACAATTTTAGAGAAGATAGAGAACAGTTTCTTTTCAAAGTTAAGAACTACGATGAGCAGTAAGAACGTGACTTATCCCTGACAAAATTAGCAAACATATTCTTAGAACCTAAATACAGTTAATACTCGTAAAATTCAATGTGTAGAGGGTGTACAATACCTCATTCTGACTCCTTTTCTCTGGTGCTTATTTCGGGAGGCTTAATATTTCCACTTTTTAGGGAAATAATACTTACAAGGCTTCAATTTTTTTTCTTTCCATAGTTACCGTGAAAATCGCGAAAATTAAGGCTCCAGAAAATAAGTCAAAACAAGGTACATAGTAAACAATCTTAAAACAGAAACCAAGCTCGAAGTATGAGACGATATATGACGCTGAAATATAAGATGTATGTTACTGCTACCCCATAACTAAAATGAAGTGGATCTTTCAACAGACCCACAAAATCAATGGCTGTGATAAGACTAAGATTAACAAATTCATCATCAGCCCTCACAATTTCAATACCATGCTCACGATAATTGCAACCAACATTAATAACGGTAACATGAAGCAATTTCCTCCCCAACTACGAACAAGGGAGAATTCTCAAACAAAATCACCTGTTTTCTTAGGAAAATATACAAACTGCATCCAGATTTAAGTTATTTATTTTTTATTTACAAATTCACAGTTCCGAGTAATGTTTTATGCTCTTAATCGCACAATTGCTGTGGTTTTGTTTTATTGAAAAATATTCGCAATATAAAACAAAAATATGCCTGTTATTGGGTAGTGCTCAATATAATCCATTTTCAGATACATCAAATAAATACATTGCAACCTTCCTTAAACATTTCCAAAGTTGGACTCGGACGATCTAATATTATTTGCTCTCAGTCACCAACCATCTTACATATGTGTTCATTTAAGACTTTCATTATTAGAAATTATCTCATTGTTGGTAAAATTACATAAAATTTACAAAGCTTAATTTGCGTGAATATTTTTCGTGTTGTGTATAAACTCTATCTTTGTACATCTACGGCATTCTGAATGTTCTAAGCTCTGTATGCTCAGAAAATTGTGATAGTTGCGATAGCTGCAATATTCAGCCAACTGAAATTTGCTAGATTGAATTTAATTTAAGGAAGGTTTTCTGTGATATGAAATGGAATAGCCAAGATCCAAATCTCCCAGGGCACAAGCCTTCAAAAGAGTCAAATTAATAAACTTAAAACTTAAGTTAATAAACAAGTGTTTTCATCCTAAGTTGTGACAATTACTGCTCTATGATGGATTTGTTTTCAAATCCTTAAATGCCAGTATTACGGTTTGAAATAATTTTGCCATGTTTAAAACAATTTTCAGACATACCCCTAAAAATTAACTTAACTAAATGTGAAAACAATTCTGAGATAAAAATGGTAGTTATCAACGTTTGTGCTCCGACAGAAAACAACTTAGGGAGGCTTTTACTTTTTGAACACAGATCTTGGGTGTTTGGAATTTTGTTTCGTTTTCACCATAAAGGCAAGTAGAACCAAGACTTGAATACAGCTATTTCAATTAACGTTGTCGGACAATCTTCGCGACAAGACTGCAAGGTGACATGGGTTATTTATTATTACATTTACCAAACTCAGGCTATTTCTCACCCCTAAAGAAACTAGATCACACAGACAAGTGTTTATCGTACTTTTACCCATCCTATGGCAGAGACAACCGTAAAATTACTGCCGAATCACAAGAGATGTACAGCTACCCATGCTAACTTTCGGTCTTGTCGCGTAAGCTCGAGGCTTTAAAATCCGACAACATTAATTGAAATAGCTGTATCTGAAACCCTCTCAAAGTTTGATGCTTCTCCAAAACTGAAATATTGCAAAATACCCACCTATGACAAGCCCTGTTGACAGCATGTATTAACAATACATTTTAAATAAAGCACTCAACGTGACAAAAGGTTTTGATAACTATCACACCTTCTGAAAACATTCCAATAACTTTCACTCCATCAGGCTAATCAAAATGCACTAAGTGTCGGAGGCAAAGTTGCCAACATGACAACACTGCCTCCCACAGACCTTGTATTTGACGTGCCAGTTGACACACAAAATACCGATGAGAAAATTTTCAAGCAGACGAAAAAAGTGCTGTTTTTTTACGTTTGTCCAAAGGGGACAGTGCAATGCACAGTACTGTAAATACGTGCACCTTAATCTGGATCTTGGCTCAATTAAACGGTCAGTATTTGTTCTTAATCATTATTTGTCTGTTGGTTTCAAGTTTTACCACAGCATTCAAATTTATACAATTTCTCCCTACCCCAACCCACCCCCCCCCCCAAAAAAAATAAAGAAAAAAGAAGCAAAGTGTAATATTACAGTACATCCTAGAGACACTCAAACACTGTTCCAAAACAGACAAATGACAAAAAGAACCTTACCAATGAATTATAATTTAAATAACAATAATTATACAACTGAATGAACAAGCCTGAACATCACCGGGATGTGCTTGTGAATAACTATAGAACTAGTTATTACAATATATTTATATATACCTCTTAATTTGATAACCTATGTGACAAATTTTTGGCCTGGGCAGCAAAAGTTTTTCTTCTGTTCATCATAAGACACTGATGCAAGTGATTTTAAATTTACAGCTTAGCAGAAAAAAAGACCAGCTCTTTTTAAATCTTGGGCGCAAAGGCTCAAACTTAATGTAATCTACAGATCGAGTTTGTTGAGGTTTGCATGCCAAACATCCTGCCAGCAGAGAATGCCCTTTATTTCAACAGATCTAACAGCAAATTGTTGCAACTTGAATTGAAAGCAAATGGCAACCGAAGGGAAAATTAACATTTCTAGGCAATTCATAATAGAGAATCTGGGTAACGACAATGAGACAGAGATGGCCATAATGGTCAAGAACGTGTGGATAGTTGATATTCTAGGAAACTATCCACATTTTTGTGTTGGTAGACAGTGGTGTTAGTAGAGCTAAGTAAACAAGAGGAGTTGGAATATCAGCATAGAATGCTGTTCAACGAGTGCTGCTAGACACAGTTTAATTTACCATGTTATTTTTTGATAACAAGAATGACTGTAAAGTGGAACCTCTTTAATTCAGCCACCAAGGAGACATGAAAATCTGGCCATACCAACAACAGTTGCTTAACTACATGGCTTCCCAGACAAGAAAGTGACTGCGTGAGCTTTAGTTTGGGCCAAACAAAAGTGCATGTAATAACACGGTCATCATAATAACAAAGCAGTTGTATTAACTCTTAAAGCCCTGTCATCAATATTCAAATTCTCCTTACTGGTCTCCATACATTTCATTGAGTACTAATTGGGAGAACTTGCTAAGACATCAAGATAATTCATCTTTGGTGATCATTTCCTTAATTTTCATGACCTCTATGTGTTATAATGCACTGATATGATGAGGAGAAATTAGATGCTGATCAGCATTCGGGCTTAAAGGGTTAACAGGGTGACCATAACATGAGGATCCACTGTACCAACTCTTGAAGAAAGCTGCCAAATGGGTCAGGAGAGAACTCTGCTCACAAGAAACAGGTACATGCAACTCAACAATCTCAAGTAAAAGAGCATATAAATAGATAGGAAGCAAAGTTATGTCCCCAGAAGAATGTTACCTCTGCTGTCCAGGTGCTAGTGGTACTGCTAGCAATTGCTCACTTCAACTTCATTACGGAAAGAACCCTAAAGAATCAAACAAAAACAAATTGGCATTTAAAAAAAACCCTGAGAATCTATAACTTATTAGGGATACAAAGGGAAGCTACACTCGTGGTCATTAGACCTTGGAACACTTGTTTCATTTCTACCGGAAATATGACAATTTTACCTCTGCTGTAATAAGAAGTCTTTCACAACTTTTGTTACCTGCTTATGCCCTCTCCCCCCCCCCCCCCCGAACAATGTTGAAGATCAGTCATTACTTTCAATACCCAACTTCAACATTGTAAGGTGTGGGGTGGGTAGACCAGAGGGACGTGAACTGAAGAAAGTGTCTCAAGACTACTGACCAAGATTGTAGCTTATGTTGATTTTAAGGTACAGTTAAAGAGAATGCGAGAATGCCTCTCAGTGACTTCCTCTGCACGCTTCTCCTACATCTCCTCAACCCAAATCCCTCTCCTCTATTATGCATTACAGAGTTAACCTAGACTTACGGGACAAAGTGGCAGGAATGCCACATAAGCAGACATTAGCAGAAGATTATGCAACAAGAAAAGCCCCAGGGGCATTAACCCCACCATTGTTCTCTCTCCCCTCGGGGTCCAAAATATATTTAACGTGGCCATGTAAGATACAAGCCAAAGTGGTGAATTATTGTACGTTTTATGTGTTTGCTATTGATAATATAAATCAAGGCATGAACTGCCCCATTTTCTCTGTTTTAGCGTGCGTGACGAATTATTTTGACCATAGCGTGACTCAGTCTGACCCAAATAGTTATTGCACCATCAAAATGGGAATGAATGCCAGCTCGATTTGTTGTCTTTCAAAGCTCACCAGCACCTTCGTCCTTGCTCTCATCGAATGGAAGTTAACTCGTTTGAATTCCATGTACTTTTCTACATGGGTTTCTCTAAAGATTTTAGCGCAGTAAACCAAAACTGCCGAAAAATGCTTGCATTTCACGAAAGCAAGGGACTTCCCCGAATCGGCTTCTGTGTTTCAGTGCCGTAATGTTTACGTGCCGGGGCAAGTTAGGTGAATTCATGCCAGCTTCAAAGCTCACCCTTGCTCTCGTCGAAGAGAAGTCAACTCCATTGAATTTCTTGTACTTTTCTACACAACTTTCCCTAATGATTTTGGCAAAGCAAAGAAAAACTGCCAAAAAATGTTTGCGTTTCACTGTTGAATATTTAACCGGCTCAGATCGAGTAGCAAAAATAACAATCAACAACTGTATAACAGGATTGAATCGGTGGCTTTCAAGGCTTGTTAGCATCTCCATTCTTCCTCTCATCACAGGGATTTTTATGCCATTCAATAGCCAGTGATTTTCTACACCAACTTTCATGAAATTCTGGTGAATAAACGCTAAACGAACGACCATTACCGGCAAGTATTTTTTGGCCAAGTGGAAGTCTGGGGCAAGTAACCAAGAAAAAAAAATTATGAAAAATGAATAACAAGAAAAGTCCCAGAGGCATTAACCCCGCCATTGTTCTCTCTCTCCCCTTGCTCTTTCGATGGCAGGAACTTCCACTTTCAACGCACCATCAAACTCCACGCCAATTGCACCATCAAACGCAATTGAGAGTCTGCCCGCTCATCGGTCAGCGGATGGATACGTGCTCCCGGCTTAGCCTCGTAGCTCAGTTGGTAGAGCGACGGTGATCTAATCCGGAGGTCTCGGGTTCAAATCCCGCCGGGGTCAAAGATTTTTCTTTGATCCTGGTTCTCATTTCTAATTTCTTTTTTAAGGTCTGTGGTCAGGGGAAATTATGGAGGGCAGTATTGCTTACTTCTTGGCACTCATACATACACTTTACATCATAACTACTATTATAGCGATTGCGAGTTTGTGCCAGCTTTCAAATTAAAGCTCGCTAGCACATTCGTCCTTGCTCTCGTCAAAGAAAAGTTAACCCCACTGAAATCCTTGTAGTTTTCTACACAAACGTTTGTTAAGATTGTGGCGAAGCAAAGCAAAACTGCCAAGAAATGAAAGCATTTCAATATTGAATAATGTCTGTTTAGCAGGTTCCGGTATCGAATCGGCGCCTTTCAAAGCTTGTTATCATCTTTGTCCTTGCTCTCGTCGAAGAGAGTTTTAGGCCATTGTATACTTAGTAATGCTCTATACCGTCTTTCTTGAAGATTTTAGCGAATCGATCCAAAACGACTGGAGAAATTGCTTATCTTGACCGAAAGTTTGCAACGCATATTAAATTGGCTGAGGGACGTCTGGGGCAAGTGACCATAAAAAAAACCAAAAAAAAAAAAGGCGTATTACTAGACCCCGTCCTCACAGCGGGGTAATGAAAACACAAGAAAAGCCCCGGGGGCATTAGACCCTGCCATTATTCTCCCTTCCCAGAGGATGCAAAATATGTTATGGTCACTCAAGATACGAGCCTAAGAGGTAAAGCGGAAGTTTGCGACAAAGATTTGTTTGGCTGAGCGAAAACCGGAGGTCTGGGGCAAGTGACCCGCGAAAAAAATGATAATGAAAAAAAAAGGGTATTACTAGACCTCGTCCTGACGGCGGGGTAATTAGCCTGGTGTGGTGTGTGAAACTACACAGTGAGTTAAGGAAACACTTTGGGTGCAACTTAACATTATTTTTTAGAAAGCACTTGTCAGAAAACTACTCACCAATAATGACTGTCTGTGACCCTTTCCATGTGTATGCCCACCGAAGTGTATACTAATTCTATCCAGCGAGCTATTTGATTCTGTTGTTTTCTTATACACAGGATTATCAAAGTTCATTGATCTACGATTGCTGCAAAGTGAAGAGAGAATATAGGTTAAAACATCAACATAACAACTATTGGGATTCTGAATGTATTATTTGGCAAATTTCTGAAACACGACAAATCAACCACTCACAATGTCTTTTATGCATTAACTAGTTCCAACTGTAATCATCTGTTTAGCTCACAAGAGGGCATTTGTGCTTAGGACTAAACAGTTCCTGAGAAAATTCCAATGAGTCACAAGGACTTTCACTTTTGCCTAAAATTCTATTTTCTTTTGAAGCCCAAAATTAGGTTGCTACAACTTATTGTCTCCTTCTGCATAAACAACAAGGGACAAGTCCCTCTTGTGTGCCAAACTTCAAGGTCCACAGTAAAATATTGACACCCTCTGACAACAACTTGATGAACAAGTAAAGATCACGGCTTTAGTTTATACAACCTAAAGCGCAGCACTAATGAGCTTTTGAAACACTTTAACGCACCCTGGTGAAGACAGACAATTTAGTGTAAAGAACTAATTATTGTAGATTGGGTTAACCTGCTTCAAATCATATCACATTGCAACTTACTTTCGTTGTATTCTTCTGTACACCAACCAACCAACTAGAACACCAATGGCTAAGATAAGTATGACAACAGCGACTGAAATACCCACAGTAACACCTGAAATAAAAGAGCCTATAAGTCAATGCCAAAGCCAAACTCTTACTGGATGAAGGAACCCAGATCAAGTGTCACAGAAAATAACATGAACTGCAGATTCATGAGCTGCTATCAACAAGCAAAAGCTGATCAAATGTTGATGTATGCAATCCACTCACCAACATCCTCAGGCTCCTTTTTTGCCAGAACCTCCGGCATTTTGTGTGTGGGAGATGTAGTTGGTCTAGCTGTTGATCTAAAGGCTGTTGATATTTCACAATTTCTTCCTGAATAATTTGGAGGACACCTACAAAAATGTACACAAATATGAATAGGTTATCAGAAGAGTTTCAATTTTTTCTATAATGAAATAAAAGGAAAAAAATTCAATTTTCTCCCAAATACTCCACTGGATGAAAATCAAAGAAACGAACCATGACTAAAAGGCACAGGTGCACTCCTTAGTACCTTTCATCCTTTAAACCCAATAATGACAAGCATCTAATTTCTCCTCAAAATATTACAACCTGATCAAATATCCTGGTCACGAGAATAAAGGAAATGATCACTGAAAATGAAATGTATTGATGTTTGGGCAAATTCTCCTTACTAGTACCTACGAAATGCATGGAGAATAGCAAGGAGAACATTCATGTTGACTTTAAGATGATGTATAGTGCACATCATGTAGATAATTTATACATCTCACAAAGCTTAAGAGATGATTATGTTAATGAGATGTGAGAGCTTGTTGGCTCGCCACCTGCTATCAATTGTTGACCCTTACATCGCCCACCAACCTTTTCATTCATTCATAGTATGGTCAAAGCCAGGGTTTATTACTTCAGGCTAACACATAATATTTCCTGCATGACTCAGGTCTGATTTCAAAAGAAGACATGTTGTAATACTCACATGCATCTTGGCAGCTCCTGATTTTCTTTGCCTGGATAACAAGTTCCTCCGTTCAGACAAGTCTTCTCTTTACATTTAAAGGCATCTGCAAGGATGGGATAGAAACAAAACCACATTACTGTATGGGTATTCATCACAACTTAATCAACTTCTTGTATCTCACACAAGTGTAGAGAACTGAGGAGTAGGGGACACATTTCAGTTTCATTGTTGACAGGAAGTTCTCATTATCTGAATTGCTGAGTTGAAAAGTTCCTGGATCAATGCCCAAAAATTGAAAGCAGACAGGTGTGACAATTACTACACGCAGGAAGAACTAATTTGCTTACAAGCAGACGACACTTATTTTGAAATGACTCGGTTTTAATTACAACAGACAGGAAGAACTAACTTTCTAACAGATGCTAGCGTAAAGGAGAGAAATAATTGATGCCAAAATTACAATTAATTTTAGCAAGCAAAATAGACTTTGGTCTCCCATTTTCAGTTTTTTAAATGCCAGTATGGAAAACTGTCATTTTTGCAAGGCTTTGAGACTGACTCGTATGTGAAAGAAGTGATACTTTAAACTAAAGACACCAGCTAGAGAAAGAGAGGAAGAAAGACATACAATGTTTCTAAGAAATTGTCAACTGAAAGAGCTGAAGAAAACATGGCTATGCATTGTTTTACCACATAAATGAGCTACAGTTGCCCATTCAGGTGAAGACCTTTACAGTACCCATCCAAAATGTAGCCTTTTCACCCTTCTTCAATTATAAGCTATAGTGTAGAACAGTCCGACAGTGACATTTGTCTCTCAAAACTTGCATGTATACATTATTTAAACTTCTTCAATCCTGGAGCAAAAGGGTTAATTACATTAGTGCCAAACACTAATTAACAGGCTCTGGTTGCTGTACATGTTGAACCGTTCCAGACACACATTAATTTCTAATTGGAATTTGCAACCACGCTTACAAGTCACACTTTGAACTGTGTAAAAATCAGTGAAACCATCTGCAAAATGTAGTAAGAACATTAAAGGGAAGGTAGTCATAGGAGATGCCATGTCAGATTCAAAGTTGCAACATTGTACAGTGGTCTGTAAATCTACCAAGTTTTTAAGAAAAGAAGTCAAAATTAACATGGAGTACATATTAGAACGTAAAAAATAATCCTTTCTACTCTTTGCCTACCACAGTTAACAGCAGGAAAGGACACAACAAAAGCACACAGACAGAGAACCTTCATCATGAAAACATTAAATAATAAAAATAAACAAAGCAAGCAAGCAAGCTAGAGTTTCTTGGCAGAACATCAAAAAGTACCAGTAGGTACCTGTTGTGTTGCAGGTCCTCTGATCATAAAGAAGGTTTACTCCGGGAGGACAGTGACAACTATAGCCATCTGGATAGCGGTACTTAGGAGCAAGCAAACAGATGTGGCTGCATCCGCCAAACTCAGTTTTTGGTCGACATGGATTTGTTCCTACAGGCTGGCGTTGTCTGTGATGTACATGAATATCCATAGGTGAGTACAAATTTTCTTGCAGTACAGTCCGCTCCTCTCCAGTAAACTTGTTAGCCTTGTTAATAGAGCCACGTTGATGTTCCCAGTCAGTCCAATACATGTAGTTTTGAAACAGCGTCAGCGCAAATGGATGGTTGACATTCTCGCTCAGAATAATTCGCCGATCTCTTCCATCAAAATCAGCCGATTCTATAGTGTGAAGCTTTGCATCTGCCCACCATATTCGGTCAATAGTGTAGTCTATAGACAGTGCATTTGGCCAGAGGATGTTAGTATTTATCAACACATGCCTTGTATGAGGATCACCGTTCATCCCACACTTCTCAATTTTGGGTGTTTCACCCCAGTCTGACCAAAACATGAAGCTGAAAAAAAATATTCAAAAACAATAAGGGCCGTGCTCGCTTTCGGCCCTAGCCTCCCCTAGAAAGGTTTTTTTGGTCCCCTTTTGTCCTAGTTATCTTTGGGAATGTTCAACCAATCAGAATCCACCTACTGTGTATATATTTGAAGGTTTCAGAGGGGTACCTAAAAGGGAAGACTTCTTGTCACTCTCCAAGAAGATCACATTTCACTCAAAATGGCTGGCAATATCTCACTTTCGGAAGGAAGGATTACATTTTGAAACTTAAAAATCGAAAGAAGAAGCTCTAAGGAACACTTGACAAGTTAAGCGAGGGAATTTGGAGCTTTTAGAGTAAAGAAAACCTCCTTTTAGGAGGAACTGCCTTTTTGTCAAAGTCAAGTTGGACCACACTAACCAGTTACAAAAGTTACTGTACTTTCTGACAAAAACTACTCTTGACTTACCTGAGAGAAGGATGCACCACAATTGCTCGTGGTTCCTCTAGTCCTGCTTTAACGAGCTGAAGGCGATTGTTTCCGTCAAAATCAGCCACCTCAATCATATCATTGCCTGTGTCGGTCCAGTACAGTTTCTTATTAATCCAATCAACAGCAATCCCATCTGGTGTATCTAAGTCGATGTGGACCAGGACTTCAACTTTGGGGTTCTCTTCTATTTTGGCGCGCTTGATGTTTTCTTCAATGACGTCAGTCCAGAATATGTAGCCGCTGCTGAAGTCAAAGTCCAGCGCTATTGCACCTTTCTGCCCTGGTACTAACTGCGTGTAATCTGATGAGTCGAATGTTAAATGTCGAATATCGTGACGGTTTGCAAATATTAGGAACCCCTCTTCACCTGTGGGAGACAACATAATAATTTAGAATTAAACAAACTCTTCAAACAGTAAAATAATCAGAGGAAAAACAGTTATATAAACCAATTAATACTTGTGGTTCAAATCTTTCTTTTGTTTAAAAATTTTCCAACCAGTTTAATTTCTATTTTCCTTCGTCACAGATTCACAAGCATAATCTGAGACAAAAGAAAATAAAAATTAAACTGGTTTGAAAATTTTCAAACCAAAGAAAATTTCCCCAACAATACTTTCTCAATATTTCAGTGTCAGCAGTCCATAAGGAATTATTTCTATTAGCCAACAGTGCTGCCATTAACCTTTAATCCCTAATCATGACAAGCATGTAATTTCTCCTCCTCTCCTTGCAGTGTCAGCAGTCCATAAGGAATTATTTCTATTAGCCAACAGTGCTGCCATTAACCTTTAATCCCCAATCATGACAAGCATGTAATTTCTCCTCACAATATCATTACTTGATCAAACATGCAGGTCACGAGAATAAATGAAATGATCACCAAAGACAAAATGTCTTGATCTTTGAGCAAATTCTCCCAACTAGTACAATAAGAAAGATGTAGAGAGCAATGCGGAAAACATGCATGTTGAATGCCCTGGTCAATATAACATGAGGAGCAAGTTTGCAAAAGCACTATTTAATCTGCTAGATGAGGTTCTGGTCTATGGAGGAAATCATCTGATGGTGTGACAGTTCAAATAAACCCTCTACATACTGCCTTCCTTATCACGTTGTACAAGGCGGTTCTAACTTTGAGTCTTTGAGGGTGAAATCCTTAAGTTTGACCATTCAAATAAAACATAATGAGCAGTACTTTCCTGTGGTGCTGTTTATTATGCTGTACAAGCTGGTTCTAACGTTTCAGCCTGTGGACGAAATTCTTAAGTGTGACCATTCAAATAAAAACTACTGAGTAGTAATTTCCTGTAGTGCTTTTTACTATGCCATATGACATAGTTCTTAGGAAGGCAGACTCTGGAGTTGAAATCTGGAGTTCCCGGGTTCAAATCCTGCTCTAAGCATTAGCTGGAGTTTTTCTCGGTAGCCCTGAGTTCAACTCCTCGGCCACCCTTATTAATAGCCAACTCAGCTGCCTCCCCGTCAGTTGGAGTTCGTAAAGCTGTTATGTTCATTTAGATTATTTCTTTCATTCAGTGTCCTGAAAAGCACCTCATGGGGAATGGTCAATTAAGTTATTATTATCATCATCATCACAATTTTAGTTTGAGGACAAAATCCTAACGTGTGACCATTCAAATGAAAGATACTGAGCAGTACTTGTCTGTGGTACTGTTTATTATGTTGCACAAGCTGTTTCTAACAAGAACAACAACAAGAATTAACAAGAATGAATGTGTACCAACCTACTGCTTTACAGGTGCGGCGATCAGGCTCCATGTAGTACCCATGTCTGCAAAGACATTTAAAGCTTCCTTTCGTGTTGAAACAAACCTGACTACACATTCCAGGTGTCTTGCATTCGTCTATATCTGCAAGGACACAGTTTAGAGGGTATTAAAGTCAAGAAAAAAATCTGGTTTCCATAACATCAAGCAAGTTGCATTCATGGGATATCTAAAAGCCAGACAGGGTATCACAGTTGCCCTAGAGTTTAGAATGATGGACTTGCAAAAAAGGACAGGCATACCTTGGCACATTCTTGGGTATTCTTTGTCTACTTCGTACCCTCGACGACATGAGCAGACGTAGGATGTTTTAGTGTCAGTGCATAACTGCTGACAATGGCCATTGGAAATTGTGCACTCATTTATTCCTACAAAGAAGAACAGGATATTTCAGTTATAACCCCTAATAACTGAGACTTACAACTTTAAATTGGCACTGCTTTGACTGTGGCCCATGGGATAAAACAAGATTTGCTATACTAACCACATGACATAGGTTCATCTTCCCCATTCTTACAATCGTGAATGCCATCGCAAACTTTACTCTCAGGAATACACTTGTCTGAGTCTCCACACTGAAATTCACCCTCTTTACAGGGTTTGGGGGTTACTTCAGCTATAACAAAATACAAACATCACAATCATTTAATCTGCAAGTTCATTTACTGTATAAAGCCAGGGAAATCAAATATCAGCTGTGAATGTTCTCTAATCTTTTCAGTCTTCCAGGTTTCATCAAAGCAGCTCAGGTACTCACACTCATAAAAACTGGGCAAAATCATGAGTCTCTGGCCATTATTGACTGCCCTGAAAAGTGCCAATTTACAACTTTTGCTTGTATTGTCACATACGACTTTCAAGTTTGTCACAAGCCAGAATCAAAAACAACTCCCGTCAGCAACATTGTTCACGGGCAAGTTCAAAATCCTACAACAATTTTTCGTGGCAAAGGCCATAATACAGTGAGCAAATAGGCAACAGCTTCTCAACACTGTAAAAGCTATGAGTCTGTTTTGTTTACACATCATACAAGGACAAAGTTAAAATTCTTTGCAAACAAAACTTACCATATACAACAAAATTTTTGCTCAAATTCAATCAAACAACAGATAAACTAGCGAACTTACAACAATCCTTTTCATCCGAGTAATCCAAACAGTCATTGTTGCCATCACAATGCTTGCTTTTAAGTATGCATCTTCCATTGGTACAAGCAAACTGATCTGCACTACAAGAAGTGACATCTGAAAACAAAAGGAAAAGTAGAGTCAGCTTCTTCAATGCTTATGTTGTAGGTTAAAATGAATTTCAGGTCAAAATGGTTTCAAACTAGTTTGATTTATATTTCCTTTGTTTTATAATCATTATCGTCAACCTGTAACAAAGAAAAATACAAATCAAACTTACTTTGAAATCATTTTGACCTGAAATTCATTTTTAACTACAACATCTATATCATTGAAAACAACAAAATTTAATTGACTTTTAGGCACCAAATACACATTTTGAAGATTTTCAGATGCTGTCCAATTTGTCTTACAAATCTTAGGACTTTCAACATGTGCACAATCCCTGGAGGGAGATGACATTTAGCTGTACAATCAAGGAATACTTACTGCAGTCTTTCTCGTCTGTACCGTCATTGCAATCATTTTCACCATCACAGACCCAGCTACTATGGACACACTGGAAAATGTCTTTACACCGAAATTCTGAGCTTTTACATCTAGGGCTGAGGGTAGGGCAGCCGATTTCATCAGAGTTATCTCCGCAATCATTATCACCATCACACCTCCAGGTATTCTTTATACATCTTCCATTGTTTTTGCAGGTAAATTCCGTTGGACTGCAAGTCTTGTTGGCTGTTGAAAAAAACAAGAAATAACCTTGAAGAATCGACATGTAAGAAAAAAAATAATTTGTCTTACTTGCCTGGACATTTTAAGTCAGAAGAGCTATTTACACCAAAAGAATGAATATGTCTTATGAGAATTCAAGTGACTTATGCTTGTTCCACTGTTGTGTTTATGATGGATTTCTTCTTCAATTACTTATGTACTTTAGTTTCCTGAAAACACCAACTACTGAAAGTCACAGCTATCTGAAAGTTGCAGCCCCTTACAGTAAGCCTGCTTATTCCGAAAGTGACAGAGGCTGCTACTCTTGCAATCCTATGATATGTTACAGAACAGTCATATGGAGATGAATACAAGTTAAAATACGGTTAATAAACTTCTGGAAAAAGAAATACATTCAGATAGGAAAACTCAAAACTTACGGCACTGCTGTTCATCTGATCCATCTCCACAATCATCGTCATGATCACAGACCCATGTTTGCGAGATACATTTGCCATTTGCGCAGGTGAACTCATTTGGTCTGCATGTCTTATTACCTGGAGAAATTGGTCCTTTTGTTCAGAGAATAGTTGAATAGAGCAAAAAACAGAAACAAAATATTAATGAAAAATCAAACACCAGACACAGAGAGGAATTTAAGACAAGATTTTTAGTTTAACGCTTTGTAAATTTACTTAAATCAAGTTTAATTAAAAACGACAAGAGAACCTCATTTATAATTAGGTTGGAATAAAAAGATACTTTTCAAAATACGTGTAGATGATTACTTTAATATAATTATCACAGTAGAGTGAAAGGACTGAAATCTTAGAAGTAAGGGTTGCAAATGAGAAAAACCCTTAAAAAGGTTTAAGTTAAAGAGACTGACACAGCTATTTCAAAAATCGCTTACTATTTCAGAAGTATTAAGACATGCAAAAATGGACATATACCAAATGATAAAAATTAAAAGGCCATATAATAAATTAAAGACAGGTTAAGGCTAACTGATAATGGTGGTAATTTATGTCAGCTCAAGGAAATGTAGAAAAAACAAGTTAGTTAAGTTACATTCACAGAAGCAGTGAGAAAAATGGCTTTACAAAAACAAGTCAATACTTAAAACTGCCAAGTTTACTTTATACTTTCAGTTTAATCTCACAAACAAATTTAGGAAAAAGCACTTTACCAAATGAATTTATTATCTGCAAATACCAATTTTGAAAATGATTCCAAACCATGAAAATTGTTTTGTGTCGAGTTGACTTTGCCAGCACAGATTGATTAAAAACATTTTCAGTGGATTCTAATGAAATCTCAATGTAACAAAAATACTCGAAGTCAACACCAAAACACCTTTTAAAAGCTTCACATGACTGTTTTTAAAAGTTCACTTTAAAAATCCTTGTTTTATTTGTTTGTTTTTTACAGTTGGTTTTAATCATCCTCCTCTCATATGCCTGGCCTGTAGCTCATCACAACACCTTACCACAGCCTTTCTCATCACTACCATCATCGCAATCCTTGTCGCGATCACACAGCCACCTTTTTGGAATACACTGTCCGTTGTTACAAGCGTGCTCATTTTCTGAACAGCTTCTTTGGGCTGCAAAGACAGTGAAAAGGACACATCAATGATTGAAGCAAGGGTTTCAATAAAATTTGAAGTAGGCAGCTGGTTTGAGTAGAGTAGCTGACTGTATCAACAAGGTTTGAAAGAAATCTTTCTTTGATTATTTCAATTAAGGGAAAATGGTAGCTGACTTCTTTGAGCAAATTAGCAGATGCTTTTGATCGGTTGTCGGTGCTTATTGGAAGCACTGTTGAAGAATATGGTGCCGTGGGTACAATATCTATGACCTAAAGTAAGTGAAAAAATATGGCAACAATTTGAAGCCACATTAATGCACCAATGGGCTCTTTTCCAGCCAAAAGTGACCTGTATGTGTGATCAAATAGTGATAATGTAAGGTGAAATCAGATGCTTGTCACTATTGGGGCTTAAAGGTTTTTGGAACTATGATCTTGTTTCATATTAGCACAGGTTCACTAAGGGTGTACATGAAAAATTCAAACGATTTGCATTAACTAAATCTGAACGTGGACTGCAAAAATTAATGCAACCTGAAAAGAGTTTAGTTAAAACTTATTTCCATACCACAATCTGGAGGCTCATCAGAATTGTCACCACAGTCGTTGTCATAGTCACAAACCCATCTTAGAGGTATGCAACGATCAACAGTTTTACACTGGAATTTTGAGACTGGATCACAGGTTTTCTCCGCTGAAAGATGAACAAGACACTTGTTACAAATATGAATTTAATATTAAAAGCCATATTTATCCCAACCTCGAGCACACAAAAATAATATAGCTGTTCCCTCGGAGTCTAAGGATAACTTCCCCAAACCATTCAAAAGGAAACTTCTGGGCCCAAGAGACCAGTATGAAAAGTACCCAATTATTAGGTGAGACTTGTACAAATTCAGATTGGGATGAGTTCAGGGGCCCGTTTCTTGAAACTCCCGATAACTTTCTGGGCCCGAAAACCATTTCAGGTGCACAACATTCTCCAACAGCTATACAATTTTTATTGATTTTTAAAGGGAAATTTTAATCTTTTTAATTTCATAAAGCTCTTCACTAAGTTTGTGCCAATAAGTACCATTAGGTAATAAATAAATAAGCTTGAAAAAATACTTGCCAGGCCTGGAAAGTTATCAGGAGTTTCGAGAAACGGACCCCAGATCGGTTCTCATGCAAATATTTAATTCTGATTACACAGGACCAAATCAAAAATTCATTTACAGTGCTTTCAACAAGCACCGACAGCCGACGAAAAGCGTTGGCTATTTCGCTCAGAAAAGTCGGCTACAGTACCGCTCGAAAGTATTGGTGCATAAGCACGCGGCGAAACCTCATCCGCCGCCATTTTGTTTTCCTCGAATTTGCCGCGGTGGGACGAAAACCGCAACCTCGGTAAGGACGAAAGCGACCGAACACCGCGGCTGACTTGACGCGGCAATGCCTCGGTAACCAAACAATAGTGGCTAATTTCTATTGTTTTGGCATTGTTTATACTTTATCTCACTAATATTCTCAAAGGAGCAAATAGACAAAAGGTTAGCAGTATAATTTCACAAGATTGCGCTTCGTGATAAAACCGATTTCGGACTCGATCGTGTGCTGTCATACGGGCTTGGCATTGCAGGTGTTTTTATCACCAAGTGCAATTATAAATAAAGAACTTTAAAGATCGTGTTTTCATTGGTATTAGATCGTTTAAGGAGAGCTGTGAGCAAGCCGATGTATTTAAATAGTTTTTGAGCAAGCCGGTAGTCCGTGCGATACAACACGAGAGGTTCTCGTTTCAGACTTTGCAAGACGGCAGGAATAGGCGCCAGAATCATGCACAATCACAATAGAATGGATTGTCGGGCAGCCGCAAGGAAACTTTGAGCGAACGAACAGAAGCTGGCACGTTCAATAGTAAAGTAAAGCATGTTCTTTATTAAAAAAAAAAACAGTTTTAGTCGGCAAACACGACTATGTGGTGCCAAGCGTTGCGTGAATAATTTGCGTGCCGAATGCGACGTAAGCTAAAATTTTCAGAATTGAAATATGCCTTCGCCACACTCAAACATGCCGTCAAAAGCGAAACTGCTGAATGTAACTTGAACTAAAAAGCAAAAGTTATGATGTTAGAAAGAGAATTAGAGGAAAATAGCAAGTTTTTTCCTGAGATTATTTTTAGTTCACGGAGCATTGCACTGAATTTTAATTTGCATACTGTCTCAAAATAAATTGTGCGAGCGAGTGGGAACAAATCGAACCTTTCTAGATCTTTTGCGCACTTAATCCTTCGATGATAATTGAAATAGTAAATGAAACTCGTGTTGAAGCTCAAACACAATGCCAAGTGTAAAAGAATTTGTAAGAAATAGCGATATATAGCGCGGAGTTAGTTTCAGTTCAAAAGCGCATCAAATTTGCATAACGGTGAAATCTGACCTTTTCAATGAACGTCAGATGGTATGTAACGCAACAATTCTCTCTCTATGATGTCCGTTTTATTTCTTCTAGCTGTTGCAAATAGCACGAGTTTCCATTTCTTTCTTCGACTAACGTTAGCGTTCAGCAAAAGTGCTCAGAAGTCACGGTTTGTGAATCACGGTAAAAGCAATAATCATGTGAAATCTATCACATCATAAAATCATCGGCGCGCGACGTCTCGCTTATTGAAGTTAATTAATCTTTGAAACAAAGGAAACAAAAGGCTATTCAAACACCACCGCGTCCTATTCTTTACCGCGGTATTTCTGACCGCAAAAAACCGAGGTAAAACCGGAGTTTTCAAAGAAGTTAGACGAGGTTTTCCCGAGGTCAAACCGGAGATACAAACTGCAATTCCACCGCGGCAGTATCGCGGAAAATGCACCAATACTTTCGAGTGGTACTGTACTTTTTGCCCTAAATTAAAGCAATTAAAGGAAGATTGTTTCAAACCCCTAGTTGATACAGTCGGTTACTCTCTTCAAACCAGCTGCCTACTTCAAATTTTATTGAAACCCCTGCATTTAGATCTTGGTTTAAATCTTGGACCAGTACAACTTGGTCCTTGATAACATGCAAAATTTTTCCATACTGGTCTCACTCACTTGTGCTAGCTCTGCTCCTGGAATGAGTGAAACAGGGTCAAGATGGCAGAATATTCAAAAAGGTCTTAGTACGGTAACCACCACCTTACTTTAAAATTCAAATAACAGCTACAGAAAAGTACTTTCCAAAAGTGGACAAAATCCTAAAAAGAGTGGCCATTCAAATGACAGCCAATGAGCAACACTTTCAGGTGCTGCAGTTTATTATGCTGCAAAAGGTGGCTCTAAGTGATCCAGGGGTTTCAATAAAATTTCAAGTAGGCAGCTGGTTTGAGTAGAGTAACCGACTGTATGAACAAGGGTTTGAAACAGTTTTCCTTTAATTACTTTAATTCAGGGCAAAAAGTAGCCAACTTTTCTGAGCAAAATAGCCGACGCTTTTCGTCGGCTGTCGGTGCTTATTGAAAGCGCTGGTGATCAATGAATTGAAAGCTACAGGATGATTCTAATGTGTCTTCAAAGTCTGGATAAAAATCTGTTCATGCAGAGATCAAAACCACAGCAACACCTTACACAAAGGACATCAAATGCTAGCCAAAACCCGGGGAGGGGTACTCACTAGAAATACCTATATGGGTATCTGCTGCCCGATGGGCTAGTCGTTAAAACGGGGTATCCACGTTCGATTTGTTTTCCAGAACGGGGTGGAAAATTGCAAACACATGGAAGCTTCAAGATATCAGCAGCGAGTTTAAACTATATATGGGGAAATAACTAAATGGCTAATTAACCAATGGGGAAAACAATCCAAACTGGTTTGCTTAGAAACAGTTGTATTTTGGAGGTATAAGTCGAACAAACAAACAGATGACATTTCTAAAACAGGGTTTGGAATTTAGTAAATATCTAGCACAGGGTATTGAAAAACTTCCTATTTCTAAAAACGGGGCATCACTTTGAAAGCAAAACCCTTCTTAAACGGGGTCTTATGTTGGAGGCCTGTGCGGCACACACCAACCCAAACTACTTGAGTACCCTCCCCCCAGGCCAAACCCACAACAATAAATAATTTCCCATCAACTTTATAATAGTGACTGACACCTCTTCCACCACAGGAAATTAATAAGTTGTTCCTGTCTGATTGATGTGTTAAAACAAGAATACCAAATGATGTTTTGGCAAGTGCAAGTAAGGTCATGAAATATATGATGTCTACTAGTGAAGCATTTAGCGAAGAAAACCAGTTCGATGTTTACAAAGATATGTGTACATAGTAAGCTTGTGTCTAGATCAATGAATGAATGAATAAAATAAATTCCCAGTCGATAGAAACGGGAAAGACGTTTTCACTGTAGTGGCAGCACAAACAACAATTTTTGCGTGAACTGCGTTTATCTACCCGAGTAAAAACAATATTGGATTGGATATGATAACACGAATAGTATTTCTGGCGTCCCAAAGAAAACGTCAAAGTGGATTGCATTTCTTAAACAGCAAAGGCATGCATGACTTTAAAAAAAGGTTTCAGTCTGCGATGGCAATTGCTTAAAACTTCAAACGACTACACCGATCGCTCATTGTTACCACAACGACTATCTTTGAACGAAAACATGCGTCGGGAAAGGTAATTTTTGAGACGGGAAGTCGCGCCATGGAAAAACTATGGCAATAATAGAGCGACGGCGGCGAAACTATGGACGAACGCAAACTTGGCGTGAGAAACAAAAAGCCCATTGGGTAAAGCCAGAGCAAACAAATCAGCCTAACTATTCAACATTGTTTTTCATCTTCCTAACCAATAAATAACGAGAAAATGTGTCATGTTCCGCCTAAGCTTGTGTCTTGTATGCTAATGAGCTAAGCCCATGCGAACGAACAAAAACAAGCTAATACTAGTCGACCAAAATTACTTAAAATTTCCTAGTTTAATCACGGACGATTTTGACCGGCCAAAATCGAACACAAACCCTTTCAAGGAAACCGAAGAGGTTAATGTGAAAATATAAAAAAATCTTCAACCCATATTATGGCCAACAAAATCACAGACATTGTCACAAACACATGTTCGTAAAATTCACGCACCCTTATTGTATGAACCATACTATGCGTTTTAACTCTTATCATTTTACAACAAGAAAGCCCAAATATTCCTTTCACCATTCTTATAATAACACATACCGATCTATACTACTTAGATGAAAATCTGTCCTTGAATAAATCCGTTTCGAGCGATTTCATTCATCTCGTATTCATGGCGGGCTTTTCACGTAAACGGATCGACACGTAAATCTAGACGTCGTTTTTAATATCTTACTTTGATTAAAAGCCGAATACAAAATCTCCAAAATAAATGACGGGTATTCGACATAAAATTACAAATAAAATTAGACGGGAAGGAAAAAAAAACAGAGAGAGACAAGTGAATAGCCGACGCGATCGCTGTTCCATCACAACAACACAACACAGCGCGGTCCATTAAACTACACATCGTCTTATTCCACAAGAACGAAATACTTACGACAGTTTAGTTCGTCGGAATGATCGTCACAATCATTGTCACCATCACACCGCCAATTTTCCGGTATACAAGTCTGATTTCCACAAGCAAACTGATCCAAGGCACACTGAAGACCTAAAATCAAATGTTGGAGTATCGATCATTTACCTGCAGTAGTACGAGACTTCTACCTACATGTACACCAGTGACAAACAATCAACAGACTTCGAAAAGCGTTGGCCTGGGACGTTTTAATCCATATAGATTTACTAAAATATCCCATGTCTTACTTTCTATGTTTCCCTAGTTTATTCAGTACGGCGATTTTGTCAAGTTTTCGAAACAAAAATACACAGAGAGAATAGAATTTGTCAGACATTCGTCGACAAACTACGTGTGTATATGCACTGTTGACCTTCTTTCTCTCTCAACGATATCACCAAAAAATCGTGAATTAAAGTAAGGAAAATATAAGAAAATGTATTGTCGGTGGGGTAAAAGAAATCGAGATTGTTACTACAACTCCTTCATTTTACAACCAACAGAATCACAACCACAACAAAACAACCACACTGCGTAGACGATATTTCAGCTTACCTATTGTTTGAAAATATCCCAAAGCGGCCAAGAGACAGAGCAAAATCCCAATCAAACTTTCTCTGAATCTTGCCATTTCCAAGATCCTCTCGAGCAAAACGTTTTCTAAAAGGGTAAGGACAACGTTAACCACATTTAGCTGTTATTTCCGCAGAATACCGCATGTGAATTCTCTCTATATTTTTGTTGTTATGAGTGATTTCTTCAGTAGCGCGGGAAATTTGCCAAATACGACAACTGAATCCCAAATAGGGCAAAATTAAGATCATGTGACCCTCTATCGACCAATCGAAATACTCGGATTTAGATGACGGTTTTCGTTGGTATTTTCGGAATGTTCTCGTCAATCCCTCGGGGACCGATGTGTGAAAAACGCAAAACCTATACAAAACGGGTACAAAACGTAAACATTGATAGACGAGCCTACCGGTATGCAAACCAACCCGAGAAAAATAAAATTCTTAGCCTGCAAAAATACAACTTCGTTTTCTTTATTTTACAGAAGACAAGTTTTACAGCACGAAATTCGTTGGATCACCACCAAGAACGTTCTTTATGATGAAAGGTTTATTACTTGCTTTGTACAAAAACAGGTTTGCATTTTGAACAGAATCACATGCTAACAAAAACAATATTTATACTGCGCAGAAAAATCGAAAAATGGTACCAAAAAGTAAACGATACTGTCCAAAACTCTGATCGATCAAGCAGAAAAGTTGAAATCCAAAGCAAAAAAAAAAAAAAAAAGAAAGAAAGAAAGAAAGAAAGACAAGATAGTCGCGTGAAATGCAATCAACAATAATTTATAACGATGATGTTATGTTTATTGTCATAAAAGAATGTATCATCCACATTTATAGAATTAAAAACCTGCAAACGTGATAGCTCATTTAAAATCTGCTCACGCTTAGAAAACTACAGAGAAAGTTGTTTCCAAAACCTCGAAGTTTAAAAATAACATTCCGAAGGTTAAAACCCGCGGTAGACCTGCAATTTGCAACTGACGTAAGCTTATATGCGGTACCAAGATTGTTAAATAATTCAGGAATTAAAATACGCAAACAAAAAGATTAAAAATGGAAAATTATGATGTTTTGTTCTTTGAAAATTTCTCGTTTAAAATCTAAATCTTCTTCCAGAAGTGGCACTGACTAAAGAAAAGCGAAAAACAAACATGTTAATTGAAATGGAATTGCGTGACATTTTCACCCCCTGTTGCGAGAATTTCCTTTACTCGAAATAGCAGATCTTCCCTAAAAATATTGAAGGCATTTATTTGGCACTAAGGTTCCAGAAAAACATATTGGTAGCTCTACTTGCGTTAATGTTGCAATATCGTTTGTCTATCCAAGTACATTTTTGACAATATTTATAACAATAACTTTATCTGTCACAAAGGCAATGCATGAAGCTTGACAATTTTTTTTTGTAATTTACAATTAAAAACAAAGAGCTTTTATTTTCTTTCTCAAAACCAATCTTCCCCTTCTGTCTTGCCGCAGACTCTTGCATCCCTGTTATTAGACCCCTTGAAAGGGTACGGAGTATTCGTCAAGCTAACGAATAACGAATTTCTGTTCAGAAACTGTAGTCATCTCAGTTTACCGGCTGACGCCACGCAATCAATTGAATTGTGAACTAAGTAAAGTCAGGTAAATCCCAAATTCCCCCCCCCCCAAAAAAAAAGAATCATACAAAAGAAAGAAAGAAAGAAAAGGAAAAACTCGGCGTAGTTTACGCAAAACACGACACTTTTTGGGTTTTACAGCAGAGTGTTTTTAACTACGACACGCGAAGTTTTTAAAACTACGAATTCAAAAGTTTGCAGAAAAGTGTCCGTACAATTCATACGATTTATTTCAAGACTAGTAAAAGAACATTCTTTCCGTTAATTAAGATACATTTCCCCATTATTTAGATGAGTTTTCACAACGAAGGTTATTCAGGATATAAGATTTAGTATCATCGTTGGTAATCGTCCGTAATCGCCTTAAAGGGGCTACGTCACGAGGATTTTCCTATTTTAGGTCACTCCGTGCTAAAATCATTGCTAAGTGCCTTTACTCACACACAAAGTGCTCCGTAAAACTACGAGGAAGATGACAAATGAATTTTATCAGGGAGAGCTGACCAAAACAATTTTGGGGGTAATTTTTGAAGACATCGAATCAAAACCTGAAAAAATTGGCCCAATTTTTCCAAGTTTCAATCCATTTCCATCCTCGCCATCGGTAGTGACAGACGACACGAAACAGTTTCAGTGCCGTAAGTCTAGAATAACAACGCTAGACCATTATTTTTGGAATTCAGTTGATGTGAAGACACTTTTTAGCTCTTTAAAAAGATACTAAATAGCGTTATGTAACCCCTTTAAAAAGGAAACTTTTCAAGGGTTTGAACTTGTCCAGTAAACTAAGATCAAATACAAGAACTATCAGTGCTTAAAACGCGAAAATGGATGACGATGTAGACGGCTGTAATGCCATTACCAACCAGTTTCAAAGTTCACAGAAGTTTGCCAGTTTCATAAAGACTTTGTTTTATGACCGAACGATCAGAGATCAGTCTTAGAAAGTATTCAAATTCAGTTTTTACAAGTTAACGAAAGTGATTTCGAGTGTTAATAATGTTTTTTACTTTAGCTGGTGTTAAACTGTTGGTAGAAGTTTTGCAAGTTTTGTATGCAACATTTCAAGACCTTGACTAGTGTCAAACTTCAACTACAAATCAGCAGAAACGACCCCTTTGACAGGACAGAAAATCTGAAAAACCTCAGTTAACTCTTATTAGAGACAACCAAAATGGAATTTTAATCTAGGCAAAGGACTGCATGTAAGATTGTCGTTTCCTGCAAATATATGTAGCACCGTTTAATCTTCTTATTTTTTGGCTGAACATTTATTGGCAGAAAGGTTTAGGAATGGTACCTAACTTTACTGAATTTTCAACGCTGAGCTGCTTTTGCCTTTCCGAAAAACAGAGGTGAAAAAAGTGGCTAGTTTTGTACCAAAACGACATGTTTGTCCCACCGAAAACAAAAGGCATAAGTTGTCCCATGCGACGAAAGTTCAAGGTAACATTTCGCCGATGAAAACCGTAGTTATTCAGTTTTATCACAGAGGAGAGTGCCGCCTGCCTAACAGGTATCCGTGTTTCACGCACGGTCCAGTGAACGGGTCAGCCCGTCTGACCTGCTTTACTGGTTTAAGTGTTGTTTACATGATTATCAAATCACCCGCTGCAATGTCACCGGAAATAGAGAACAATTTTATGCAAAGTAATGCGAATTTCACGCATGGATCGGCAGTTTTACTGAACTGGTACAATTTGGAGCAAGATCTCATCAATGATGAGTAATGTAAACTTAAAAAACGTCTTGAATCGTAGTAAGAAATCAAGACAAGACACGTCAGAAACTAAAATCGCCATTATTAAAATTTGAACTTTTTTAGAAATTAGAATGCTGTGAACTTTTTTAGTGTGGAAAATTTCCCCGTTTGGCAGGAAATAAACTAATTGGAAAAGAATATATGAAAACAAGCTGAGATAAACAAACCTACCACTAACAAAAAATAGTTACTCCTAGACCGAGGGATCTTCAAAATGGTTAAAATCAATAATAATAAAAACTGGGATAAGTTATTAACAAATAATTTATTCTTCAGCAGTTCAGTTAACCACTTCGGCCAGGAAAAATTATGAACAAGCTTAATTAACTTGTGCTTTTACGTTACTCTTGCTGTTAATACAAAATGTACGAGAAAGAAAGATAGAAGACATCCTGCTGACTTTGCAAGTAACAACATACCTATAAATGGCATGCGTAAATATGTACATTTGTAACAACCCTCAGCAATTTTGTTGTCGTTGTTGTTGTTGTTGTTGCACTTTGTTTACCAGGAATTTAATTGCTTTTAACACTGATTTATCCATGTCAACTACCGAAAAGGTAATATGAAAGTAGCTTCGGCAGTGCTGCCGGGTCGGATTGTTTCGTGATACATCACGTGAAAGATGTTAAATATTTTAGCGTTGTTTACACACGTTAAAGCTTTCAATGGCACGTTTTTGTTCAACCGAAAGGAAACGTGTCCCGCAAGTGAAGCGAATTAGACACCACGTGGACAAAATTGAAGAATTCGCTTCCTTTAGGAATGTAACAACTAAAATTTTAAAATATATCATTAGGGCACCAATAGAGATGCCTTATAACATATCTCAAATCAACATATCTCAACTACCTTTCAAATACGGTATGTCTAGAAATAGGTTTCACCGGGAGGCGATCAATTTTCGTGTTTGATCAAAGTCAGGCAAACTTCTACCGGCAGATCAAGTAAATCCATAGCAAAGATGCTATCCTCACGTCAACATTTTGCAGGAAAAATATTTGACAAATCGTTTCAGCACTGAAATGGTTTGAATGAGTTGAAGTGGCCTCGTCCCGAGATTGCACAAATATTCCGCGTTGAATGAGCAATGAAGGTAGTTGCTTTAATAAAAGAGTTAGATCGGAGTTTATTTAGCTAAAAAGCGAGTTCGGAGTTCCTTACTACAGTCACTAAACGTACCTTTATATAGCAGAAGTTTATACCAGCGCTTGGACGAGATCTAACGTCTGGGAGGTTATCCAATTCGTGTTATCACGTGCTCTAACAAAATAATCTCCGTAAAAAGAATCTGTCGATTCACGCGTTCCGTTGATTCAAGATCCAACTTAGGAAATGAGGTAAAATCACAGATTTGGGGCTTAGTTTCGACGAAATTCACCGCTTGGTGGGATGATACAGCTCAGAGACGGGAAACGTAATATGACATTCTTGACTATTCTGAATCATTTCTGGTTGACTTCCCGGGGTCCGGTATAATACTTATGACGCAATCAGTACACGAAACGATTAGAAATTCCGTAAATGACATTTGAGGTCAAGATATTGATAAGTGAGACATGTAAGAACACCACGCCACTCCACTAGTCATGTATACTTTTCCGAAAAACACGGAATTACAGAACGGAGGACTTTGATGTGATCAAAACTTTAGCGTAGTCTTTGGACTCTAAAGGCATTGAATATTTTGGACTTTGCCGGTTATTTGCAGCAGCGAGGAAAATGTTTCAGGGAACTAAGATAAAATGGAATCAACAACAGTGACAAACTGACGAAACAAAATCTTTGACTTACGGTTGTGAAATCCTTGTTCAAACGAGTCGAAGACAACTCGATGCGACCCTCGCTAAATGATAGCGTAATTGGCTTTCCCCCAATCCTCAAAACTTGGCGGCTGTTCGATCAATTGTTCAGCGAGCCTTAACACATTTCAATTCTGCAAGTTCATCGAAAAATCTTGGAGTATTTGATGCTTTAATCATAGCCACACGAATAGACAGGCCATGTGCTGAATTAAAATATGCATGGACGCTTGATTTGGGTAACAATAGTTTATCAGTCTTATTTGAAATCCACTCACGTTGACGCATACATAAATCTCACGATCCTATTGTTTCTCGATGTTTTCAAAATCTACGTTCAAAGTGCTTCAACTGGAAAAACCTAAAAAAGTTACGAAACCTGGGATAAGAAAACATATTTTATCAAAATATCAGAATTTTTTTTTGCCTCCTTATATTGTTAACAAACGTCAAAAGACACGAGTCCGAACTTGTAACAATAAAAATCACTCGGTTTTCCTGTTTTCGTTTAAAACGCACATCCGAGTTGTTTTTAAAACAATAAGTCGTTATAGGCTTCTGATCGGAAGTTATCCAATTATTCGTCAATATGATAAGAATTAATCCTTGGTCTTTAGCGAGCATAAAGTTCAGTTTTGTATTTAGGTAAACGTTATTTCAAAATAAAGGTTGATTTAAAATACTAGCAATATTGGGAGGACGCGCCATGGTACATTTTCAAAACCTGCTGATCTGTTTTGTCTACTGTTTTGTCTACTTACACGCGGCTAGTCTAAGAAAAATACAAATATAGCTTGTAAAGATATATATATATCTTACCCGAATCACAAATATTCCTGAAGCAAGCTTAAGTGTTCACGAGAACATTAGTTGCATCCAATTGTCCCCCAAACCACTCGTGATTTTAAAAATCGAAAAGATCTCGACGAGTGTTTTGTCTGAAAGCCTACAGGTATTGTAGTTGGGAAATTATTTTAAAAAACGTCAGTCAAGTCAGAAATCTGTTCTTAGGTCTTTATTCTCTCGTAATTCGTGGGCGTTAAAGGGGCATAGAAACTCGTTTAATTTAAGGTCAGGATTTTGACGAGCTCGAGGTTTTGTTATCTCAGCTGCTCTGCAGCTTTTTACAGAACGTTGTTGATATTTTGTATTTGTTATCGTGAGGTGAAAAAATTGCGTGAGGGGTTTCTTATGTAGGCGCCAATTTGGCGGGGGAGTATGAATATTTTTTCTCGGTCGTTTTGCCTGAAAGGACCCCACTCCTCGTTGTTAGGTGTCAAAACCACTTACAACGCGAAAGAAATGGATATTTTTTTTAACTGCACCCTAGCTAGTTAATCGATAAAAAAACAAACAATAGGTTTACAAAATTATTTCATTTTCATTTTATTTCTGTTGCGAAATGGTAATGATCATGTAGTAAAAGAATTGCGCAAGCTATTTTTGAGTGCTTTTCTAAAAGTGAATATTAATATTCATATTATTTTGCGTCGTTGAAAATTGTCTAGGAAATTAGAATAATTACTTACAGCATAATGGCTTAAAAGGAGTAGTGAAGACAGAACGCAATCAGAAGTTCAATTAAAACAAAAAGCTGAAATCAGCAGTCTTTCAGTTGCATCACCAAACTCCCCCTTCCCCGATGTAGCGATGTGGAAAAGCTGAATCGTGTAATCAAAGAATACAGAAACTGCGAGCTTACTAGTAGAGGAGAAAATAACAGGCTTAGGGAAGGTCCCGGCGAAGGTGTATAACACAGTTTAAGTTTGCTTCTTTAAATGAAAAAAGTAAAACGGGATGAACCGGAACAAGACTTTCGTGGACAGCCAGGCTGCTTTCAGCCATACAGAGAGATCTGAGTCATTGTACTGGTCGAAATGTACAACGTGGTGATTGCAGCAACTCTGGATAACGCAATGCGCGAGTTCCTCACGTCACCGTAAAATTTCGCCCCTGGCATAAAAAGGAATTGTCCTCTGTTCCCAACCAAAAGAAAGCTATCTCCAACTAAATGTGGAAAGAAAATAAAACCAGCCACCTAAAATTGCAAAGAAATGTTTTAACTATTTAAAGCTCGACCTCTTGCTCTGTTCATTCCCGCTGACCAAATTGAGGGTTTTGCAGAACTGTTGTGATCAGAACTCGAAGATAGCTCAGCACTGATACGCTTGTGGTCAGAAGGAAAACGAACGGATCCGCTAAGGAACTCAACGATTGGACAGTCGACTCCGTAAAAGTATGCAGTATAAAACGATCAAATTTGCCATTCGTGCTGTAAAATTGAAGCTTAGACTCTATATTTGAGAATTTCCTTCCTTCCGTTATCCGCCCATTTCACTGCCAAAACATGAGTGTTTACAACTTGCCCTGTGTTTAGGTTCACTGTAGTTTTGTCAATTCCCCCTGCTGTCTTCAGTTTATGTGCTGTGAAGCCTTCAACAGGACAGTAAATTCATAGCAAATATGGAGAAACTTTCAGGCAAATCTTTTTTCGGACTTTCAGATTTGCTGGTCAGTTCTTTCTGAACGTAAATTACGATCCTTTTGCAACAGTACTGTGAGACTGTACACACTAGAAAAGCACTTGAAAGTTAGCCTATTCCAGGCGTTCAGATAGTGGCGTGGGAACGAAACATATTGAGAGCAGAGAAACAAAAACGAAAAGAGACTGGGGTTTTCTTGTTTTTTTCTCGGTTCTAAATTTTTTTTGTTTGCGCGTCTGGAAGAGGCTACTTGAAAGTCAAAGAAAACGCAGTTGAACAATGGTCGACTAAGTGGTGGTCTACATCTAGCGACTAGAGAACTGATTAGAGCATGAGATAAGTAATTTAAGCGATCCTCCAAAATAAAATTCGCTAAATACGCTAAAATTAGTTTTTGCAAAATTAGTAACCTTAAGATAACTAGTAAAATCAATAGCGATTCAGGGGTGTTTAGTGAAAAAGGCTATCAAAATATCAGTGCAGTGGACACCGATGAGATAACGAAGTGCCCCGTGCTCTCTATAACAAAACCCCGTTACAACAAATTTGTGTGGAAACGGCCAAAAACCTCTGTTGTATCGGGCTTTTGCTAATAAAATATTTTTTGCGTTATAATGCACCATTCAGCATAAGGCTCAGTCTGGATTATGTTCGTTTATATCTGGGTTCTGTCCCCATTGGTTTTACCGTTTCACTTACCTCTTTCCTTTTGAGAGGGCTCTTGAATCAGGGAACTATAATCAATCTAAAGCGATTTAGAACACTAAAAGCTAGTGCTGTAAAAACCTTATGCAGATAAGCAGGTTTCTAGAATGTCCTATTTCATAATCCACTCAGTTACTGCTAGGGAATTCAAACTTCCGCCCTTGAACGGGACGTTAATCCGATGTATACGTGACTCCTTTTCAAAGGCACACAGGATGTAGATCAAATTAACGGTTTCAGCCATTTCAGACATCGTCACATAATGTTTCTTTATATCCAGTTGACGTTGTTTGTACCATTTGTTTAGACTGCGAGCAGCCGTCCTATTTTCCTCAGATCCTACGCGTGAGTGGAAATGAATAAATTATGCAAAATACGCGCCGCTCGCGCCTCACTCGCCAACTCGCCAACCTCGCTGAAATTAGGAGAAGAAAGAGACTGCTCGCAGTCTACCATTTGTTATCCTACGTGACTGCTTAAGCTTTGCAAAGTCGTGTGGAGCAAACAGGATGATAAATACTCTTGCCTGTTTTCTCTTGAAGCGGAAACCGTTCTTAGGAAATGCCGGCCGTCACTTAGCCCTATACCGGATAAATGACATTTTATTTATTTATTTATTTATTTATTTATTTATTTGCAATTACATGACAATCATGCGATAAATGACATGAAAACTGCATGAAAATCACGAATTGATGCGGGCAGAAGAAATCTTTCCAATGTTTTGAGTCTTGCAGATGAAATTGTAAACTTTCGTCACTTACGAAATTGCTGTTTGAACGGTGCTTTCCTTTGTTGATGTCTATTATGCTGTGCAATGTGGTCCTGAAGTTGATTCTGTACACTGTTTCCGTGGATGAAATTCTGAAGACTAAAAATTCAATAAAAGCTATTGAGCTGAATGTTTTCTTGTGGTACTGTTTCATGGCGCCGTACCAGGTGGAACTATCTTTTGAATCTGTGAATGAATTCTAAAATGTATCCATTCAAATGGAAGCTGCTGAGCAGTACTTTCCTGTGGTATTGTTTATTATGCTGTACAAGGCGATTCTAACTTTTGCATGATTCTGTGGATGAAATCCTAAAGTGTGACCATTCAAATGAAAGCTATTGAGCAGTACTACCGTTTTTTGGTTCTACTTTCTGCGTTTGTGGACGAAATTCCGAAATTTGACAATCCAAATGTAAATAATTACTAGTACTTGATTGTGGTACGTACCGTGTGTTACCATTTTTTAAATAATACAAATCAGAGGTATAATTTAATATGCACATATATAATCCATGTTTTCTTGGAATAGATATCTTAAAACAAGTGTAAACAACACTTCTCTTCCTTTTATTCACACCAGCGTTATCACACCACATTGTTCGCTGGTATCCGTTGAAATGCCACAACGTATGAAAAACATTTCTGCCCGGCGCCACAAAATTGAAAATACAGGAAGTCCAATTTGAAAACCGAAACACAACGTCGACAGTGTTTGAATAACAGGAAGTATGCGATAAGGAAAATTGTCGGAATAACCATTGGCCAATCAGATCGAGTCCTGACAAGTACTTGAGGTATAAAACACTTAAACACTTAATATTTACCAGCTTCTACTGGTTGATAAACCAATTATAGCACGGGCTAAACACGGAATCAGTGAACTTTACTTGTAGTTGTGCTCTCATCGATGCATGTTTATAAAATTTGACGTGTTCCAGTGCACGGCAACGTCGACAGAACCTCTTCGGTTTTTAAACTGCAAGAAGGAGAAGGAGCAAGGCAAAATGAAGCCGTGTTGGCAACAGAAACGGTAATACTCGTTGAAAGCGGGAATGTTTTTGAGGCTTCAGTAAGTTGCTTTAAGGTAGTAACAAAGAGAAAGTTTTTTGTCCGATATATAACCAGTTTGAGATTTCAGGAGTCTACAATATTTTGTATTTCATTTAAATGTAGGCACGAAAAAATGGCATTGGTAAAACAACAGTGTTGATAAATTTTTGCATCCACGAAAAGGTCAAAGCCAAGTCTACTAGTGGAAATAATACATACAAGTTGATCATTGCCAAGGCCACATAAGCTGACCAATATCAAACAATTTATAGCAAAACTGGCATTTTTCCCATATTCGTGAAACAAAGGGATTCCAGCTGCAGGCTGCGAATGTGACTCAGCACATAAAGCATTCTTATAAGGAACTGCCAGCAAGGTGACCCGTGTTTCTAAATTTATATCTGAGAAGTACTTACGTATGGTACTGTTTACAATTGAGAATTTGGCTGAACTTGAAATCCTAAAGTGTGACCAATTAAATGAAAGCTACTGAGCAGTACTTTCCTGTGGTACTGTTTATTTTGCTGTACAAGGTGGTTCTAACTTTTGAGTCTGTGGATGAAATCCTAACGTGTGACCACTCAAATGAAAGCTACTGAGCAGTATTTTCCTGTGATGCTGTTTATTATGCTGTACAAGATGGTTCTAACTTTTGAATCTGTGAATGAAATCCTAAACTGTGACCATTCAAATGAAAGCTACAGAACAGTACTTTCCTGTGGTGCTGTTTATTATGCTGTACAAGGTGGTTCTAACTTTTTAGTCTGTGGATTTAATCCCAAACTGTGACCATTCAAACGAAAGCTACAGAGTAGTACTTTCCTGTGATGCTGTACAAGGTGGTTCTAACTTTTGAGTCTGTGGATGAAACCCTTAAACTCCACACAACGATTTATCGTGACCTAATCTTGTCCTCACATAAATAAGTTCTGTATGAAAATTATTCATTTGAGCATAGTTACTGGAGGGAGTGGTTATGAAACCTTGCAAGTTTCAAAGGCCATAACAAAGGTGCTGCAATTTATGTTGAAAGTTCTACGACCGTGCACAATCGTTTGTTTTACGATCGCACACTATGGCTGAATAACTTAACAGTGACATTTTTATTGGTTCGTTGCTCATGCAAAATTCAAAACCTATTGTTGTTTGTGCACCGTCAAGGCTAAAAACAGTAACAAAAACATAAAACAAAGGACTTTGCTGAGCTTCATAACCAGATTCTTTTATTAACTATGATTTGAGTGAAGAAAATCAACAACGGCCATCTTTGAATGAGAATTTTAATCAGTACTTTGGTTAACTTCATTAATGACTTTGCAACAATGGTCAGTTAACCTGCAAGAAATGTAAAGAAATAATTTGATTATATTCGATTTTCAGTTTACCCTACTTATGATGCGATTGGTTGAAAGCCATTTCCTATTAAGGACTGACCCCAACGACTCATCTCGCGGTCCAAGTCCCTTCGTGTGAACTACCCATTTTCCTGAAAAAATCTTGTCGCGGGGACCAAAGTGTGGTCCCTTCGATTTGACCACTCCGTGCGACCAAAGGTGCGCTTTTTCCCCGAGTGTGATTGCGTCGTTAACCACCCTCTGCAGTACCAGCCGATGGGGTGTGAAAAGTGTAAAGGACTGTCTACGCTATCAAGCCCGTAAAAATTTAAAACTTTAAAGAAAGCTTTCTAATTAAAAGATACAAAATAGCCAGCACTAAATTACTGTTAAACAGTACTCAGTGAGAGATGACGAGATTGCTGGACTAATTAAAGAACTGTTCAAGAAAATTCTAGTTTACCAGTTCAACACGATTATGCTGGTATTTATTTTTCTGTTTTTCCTTTCAATAGTCGTGCTTGCTATTAACACTCTTAAAGCAGTACAAAACACTGCAGCCATTGACGTCATTACACGAGGTAACAGGTGACAGACACTTTAACTCGTTCATTATTGAGATACTGAGACAGAAAAATAAGCAACAGTATTGATTGAAGTAAAAATACACAAAACTCGTTAGAAGGCGGATAGATTTTGAGAGAAGGAGCAGATTTCGTCGTTGCAACAACTTTTTCAAATCCTAGAAAGAATAAAAGCAAACCAAAAAATCACAGGCTTTACTGGTGGTTTACTGTGGTAATTAGCAGTCGCGTGGCACGTGCGCGATCAACACTTGTTTTCGTGCGTTTTGTTTTCATTCAATTGGCTTCTTTCTGAGAGACTAATTAGCTTACAACGAAAAGCAGCTGGTAACAGCTTTCCACGTGCTGCGATAAAGAGGTTTAAAAACCGCAGCTGGTGTCGTCCAACCGCAATGTTTGTAAACAATAAATACTGTAAATACGTGTCCGCAGTTTTGGAACAGTTACAGCGTTAATGGAGAAGACGCCTCTACATGGGAAACTAAGACTCCGTACACATAATGCGTTTTCAAGTTTCCACTTTCATTTGCCCGAAAACGCCTTAGCAAAATATCTTTTTTAAAAACAAGTGCTCTCATGTCGTCTTCACCTGTTGACACTACTGAATAACGTTTTGTTTGAAAAAGGATACTTTTTAATGCGTTTTCGCCTTCAAAGGATCGTAAATGAAATTAGGCGTTTTCGAAAGTCTCCGTTTCAGTTCGCTCAACCACACGGACATTGCATGTTTATGACTTTTTTAAAAAGCATGCTATAACCACCAAACTTGGTGAGTCCCGAAAATTTATCTGAGAGTCAATTTGGTCTAGCAAGTCCTTGCCATGGCAACCAGGTGTTTTTTGTTCAGAATTTTGATTTTTTTCCTATTAATGAAAAACTATAACTCTCTTGAAGTAACATTTACGGTTTTAAATTATTGTCGTGTTCTGTTATTGATTCTGATTACTTTTTGTCAAAGTTTGTGGTTTTCAGAGGTTTTGGAAAAATAGTCAAGAAGGCCAAGATGGCCGTCGTCTGACGTAATTTTTACTTCATAGGACGTCACCAACTCATGTTGCAGAGTCCAAACGAAACATTTTGGACGTACTCCCTGTCCTCTAACTTTCGTTGTCATAGCTTTAACATTCTCGGAGTTAAGGGCTAAGGAGGGGAGCGGAATCCCCCCCCCCCCGGGTCCCAGAAGACCGAAAAACGGTCGGTCTGAATGGGGTAAAAAGGGAACTCAAAGTGTTTACTGATGTGCAAAGACTAATATTGCTCGGGAAAGAGATCCAAAGCACCGGACTTGAAAACGCAATTAAAGAGACAATGTCATTGCAATTTTTCCTGTTTTTGGATAAACAATGTTTAATGTACGTCTAAGTACTTTGCCGGACCATTCGTGAATTGCTTTCTGACCCCCAACGGGGCGATCTCAAACTAGTCAGTTGTCACAGAAAGAACGAGACAATAAGATTTTACTGATTTTACGGTAGAGACATTGGGAAAAGTTCAACTTTAAAAATGTTGGCCTGACCGCGTTTTCAATTTAAAATCAATTTTTCAGGCAAATGAGTCCTTTGGCTTAGACAAATAGAGCCAAAAAAGGCACAATTGAGTGAAAGGCGGAAAGGAAAAGAAAAAAAACAACAACAACAACTGAGGTATTCAGTGCAGGGCACCTGTTTCGTTTACTTTTTGTCATTGACATAAATTTTAAGTCCTCTAACCTCTGACTTTGGTATAGTCATTACTAGCAGATAAATATCTTCCTTCAGTTTTGCTTATGTTCATTGAAGAAAGGCATACATAAGCTTTCACTTTGCTTAGCTGTAAATCTTTGTTGAAAAGCTTTTTATTTATTTACCTTTTCCAACATTCAAGCGCCAAAACTAGGGCAGCGGCTTGTTTACGAGAGCGGCTTCACCGGTGAAATGTACGAAATGGTGGCCTCATTGCAGAAACGACAACTTACTTCCATTTATGATGCTTGCTTTATTTTAACACTCCTTAACTCATCCCCATATTACTCCACCACTGGAACGGGAAATTTAAAGCGAAGGACTTAAGCCGCGGACGCACGATGCATCATTGCGCGCAACATTGCGTCACGAAGTTGCGCGCAATGTTGCAGATGATGGACACACGGTGAAACTGTTGTACGTGATGTTGCAGAAGTAGGAGCCGATTCTACTTCTGCAACAATTGCACGCAACATTGCGCGCAACAATTTCAAGGGTGGACACATGGTGCAACTTTGCAATGTTGCGCGCAATGTTGCTCCGTGTATCCGGACCTTCAGTCTATCATTACATAAGCAACGTTAACCACAAAAACAAAATCAAAACAAAGGCCCCACAGTTAATTAAATAAAACCCTTAGTTATCCCAGGCTTTAAGCATCCATCTTGATTCCATTAAAGCATGTCTCATCGGTCTTCATTCCTTTAATGTGTTTCCTGTTTACCTGCAGAAAGAAAACAATGAGTCACATCTAGATTGAAATGGCGTCTGATTAGGACAAAAAAAAAAGAATTAGAAATCAAAACCAACTGCCTCAAAACTGAAATGCATAGTCTTATACCTGGATACTTGGATTCTTATCATTTCTTTGTAATCCTGTATTAGTAAACAATTTTGTGCTGGACTCTTCAATTAACACCTTATCCCCAGAGTGACTAAGTTTATAACAAAAAGCCTCGGCGCTTATTTCACAAAATACCATATAAAAATGTGTTAAATGGCAATGCAGCCACGAGACCCTCGGGGGTGTACAACTACGTAAAAGTAACGAGGATCTCTGAAAAAAACACAATATAGATAAGCCTGGTACTCTGTAGGAAAGAAGTCGTCCAAAACAAAAATGAAGAGAAAACGTATCACAATTTGTCAAAATTGAGCCACGCCCATAAACCACTTTTAGTGCCGTTAAAGGATTCTTAGGGGTTCAAAATTTCCTGCGAGCACCTCTGTCATTGGGTAAAGCCTTGCTATATGGAACCAAGAGAGGATAAAAGGGTAAGAGCGTTAGTCCCCAAAATTGGCCCTATGGAGTAAGCGTAGTAAGCATTGCAGTCATACAATTGTCCCCTTTTTATACATATCAGTACCTGGTGTAAACAAAGTTTGCTTGGGCATCCATCCCGACGCCGTGACCATGTTTATCAGTCCTGCATTTTGACGATGCGCCATACTTTTTGAAATCAACCAACTTCCCATTCTTCGAAGTATAGCAGCGGTTGAAGCGCTGTTGAGCAAATAGAGGATTTGGTTACTTTACAGCGCTTTTCAAATGAGTGTCGTAAAACCAAAACCAAAATAAAGTAATTACCCCAGCCAATCACAACAAACACAAATTACCCAATGAACCAATCAGAACACGAAGCAAATACATGTAGCCGGGACCAAGCGCGGGAAAACACGTGCGAGCAAGTCGCGATTGGTTGAGTTTTACTTCTGATTGGTTGAAAGGTGGCGCGAGATTTTTTAACCAATCAGAGGGCGAAGTAAAGAAAAACCAAAACAAAACGCGGATTACTTTAGACACTTAATTGAAAACCGCCCTAAGAAATTGGGTATCAGCAATTAAAATGGAGAATGTAATACACGGCGCGCCGAATAAATTAACCAACGCGCATGCTAATAACTGATGAGACAGTCATTTCACTCCCGGAGTCCTGTAATAAATTAGACGGATAGGAAGACACTGCCGACGGAGAAGATGGCGACATAATTATGACTTGATCTAAAATATGATACAAAATTTCAGCGAGACCATTAACTCACCAATAAAAGTCACTTATCTACCTTCACAGTGATATCACGTATTAACGAGATCTACATGTATATTATATATACAATCGTAACTGCAAATTGCAAAACGACAAAAAAGTTTCGAGATTTTCACACCTTTTTTTCTCACCAATTTCAATTCTACTGTACGTCAACCTTCCTTTAATGTCATCAAAGTGTTTTGTGCTTTTGAAAACAGGAAAAAAATAAAGCAAGGCTGCATTTTCTTTATCAAGCTCTGAAAAAGGTTTTCTAACTGTAGCTTATTTAATTAATCAATTGCTACAACACATTTAACAGGTCCGTACCCGGATGGCGAAAATTTCGTATCCTTCTTTTTCCGCTATAGCTTTGCACTGGCTAAACATCAGCTCGGCATCGGGGTCTTTCCTGTTGATGCCTTTGCGTACGATTTTAAATCTCTTTCTAAGAAGTCTTTTTTTTCTCTTTCCTTCATCATAGCATCCCTCAGACTTCCAGTCCACTAAAACAAAGATACAAAAACACTCTGTCATCCACAAGCGACATAACTAATGTTTGGGAATTTGTCAAGTGAGCAGTGAATTTAAGACTAAGAAATTTCCTCAAACAATCCAGTTTTATTGATTATCAACGACTTATTCATTTTGAAGAATTATTGCACAATTTCAGTTGTGAGAACTGGAATGGTTTTTTTGATGCTGGACTGAGGATTGCCATGTTTTGCTTTTGTTAGTGAGTCACTTTTAAGCATTGAAATTTTTCTGCTGGGGTTATCGTGTAGCCACGATAACCGTTAAATCCCTCTATGTAAACAATAGAGTTCTTCTGTCGAAGGCACTATCGTGTGATAGGTTGCCCGTAAAAATTTGATATTCACAACAAATATTACTATAAAACAGTTTATCTTTCCTTAGTCGCAGCAATCGATAGTTTCCCTGTTAAATCTTATCACCAAGCTAGTCGCTCAATCCCGCATTCGTTACAGTGATAGTTTTTTCGGTAACACTCAGGACAGTTGCAGTTCATTTGTACAATCCCGAACTAATAAATCTTACCTTCCTGACAGCGATCTCCTTTGTAGCCCTCAGCACAGTTACACGTGTATCTTCCAGGGGGCGAATTAACGCATGAACCGCCATTCTCACAGGGATCAGTGATGCACTCGTCAATGTCTGAATAAATAATAAATACCGATATATATGAAAACCGCAAATCTAATCAGCCAACAAGATACAGAACTGCAGTCTAATGAAACTTCAGCATTATCGTACAAGGACGTCTGGAGGCGCTTCATTTTGCAGCGAATGAGGCGTGTGGTCTATACGAATAGCTTTGTAACGTTAGTAGTCCACAACCGCTTCAATAAAGCTGTCATTTTTAAATGACTGAAGTTTCATTATCGTCTTAAAAGACGATATAACGACCTTAAATACTGTCAGCAAGTGACTTTTCTGATTTTATAATTCTTGATTGCACAATAACTTTGACACGTACACATAGAGGATCCACAAAAGAAACCCTTTTTAGTTCCATGTTTACACTGTAATTGCAGGTACATTACACTAAAATTATTGAAGTTTTAGAGCTGATTTGGCTTCCTTCTTCTTGCTAAATTGCGAAGTGATTAGAAAACTAACCGAAGTGGATTTTTTAGATATGATGCCGAACGAAATATTGTATAGAGTAAGTTAGACTTCTTGATTGGATTGTCTCAAAGAAACACTGCTTTCTCATACTTCTTTCCTACCGGCTTTTGAAGGAAATGTTAATTAAGCGCTATGGATCGCGGACATAATAGAGCGGTTTTCAAATGAGTGTCGTAAAACCAAAACCAAAGCAATTACTCTGACCAATCACAACAGGAACAAAACACAAAATGAACCAATCAGAAATCAAATCAAATACAAGCAATATTGGCGCTAAGCGCGGGAAAACGCGTGCGAGCAAGTCACGATTGGTTTTGGTTTTACGCCTGATTGGTTGAGAAAGTGGCGCGAGATTTTTCAACCAATCAGAGAGCCTAGTAATGCAAAACCAAAGCAAACACAACATTACTTTCGACACTCAATTGAAAACTGCTCTACTAGAGCGCTTTTCAAATGAGTGTCGTAAAACCAAAACCAAAGTCATTACCCCAGCCAATCACAACAAACACAAATTACCCAATGAACCAATCAGAACTCGAAGCAAGTACATGTTACTGGCGTCAAGCGCGGGAAAAAACGTGCGAGCGCGAGCAAGTCGCGACTGATTGGTTTGAGTTTTACTCCTGATTGGTCGAGAAAGTGGCGCGAGATTTTTTAACCAATCACAGAGCGAAGTAAAGCAAAACCAAAGCAAAACACGAATTACTTTCGACACTCAATTGAAAACTGCTCTACTATCTGTACTTATGAATCAAGAATCGAAACGTTTGAGATTCGGTTTGAAAGCCTACAGCCCGTCTTGTTGGAAAAGCATACCTCATTGTTACTAATGTTCGTGTTTGGAAAAAATCGCAAAAATTAATACTGGCGAAAAACAGAGCGCACAAAAATTAAACGCGAAATTTAGTGGAACCTCGATTTAACGAACCTCTATATAACGAAGTCCTCGTTTTAACGAACGATATTTTTCAGCCCAGTTATAGTGTAATGTATGGAAAAGAACCTCGATATAACGAACCCTCGATATAACGAACCAATTTCCCAGTCCCTTGGCACTTTGTTAAATCGAGGTTCCACTGTATTATAAAAGAAAACGATACATGAATCAGCCACGGGATTGCTGGTAATTGTTCTGAGTTAAAACTGTTTCTTGGCGTCCTTGAAAGTATATTTTCTGGTCTTGTTTTCGGACTAGCACTCTTCGCTCCGATTTACTGTTTTTACAGTACCTTCAGAGTGTGATTTTGTTTCAGTCTGTCTAAGAGAGAATTTTCATTTGGTCTGTCTAGTCTCCCACGTAGCCGTTCTTAGGGACGAGCAGTTGCGTGACGACCCTAAGAACGGCTGCGTAGGAGACTATAGTCTGTCTAATTGCTTTGTGAAAATTCCCATTCTGTGAAACGGGGCCCTCAGATCAGGGTTTGGGAGACTTAAGCAATGGCAAAACCGCAAAATTAAATACGCTTTTGTCCACTTTTTAAATTAATATTCGCGAAACACAACCCCCAAATTTTCGCGAAATTACGTACGTGCGAAAATTAGTAAGAATAAGGTAAGTTGTATCAGTCTTGGTTCACAGAACAAACTCCAAGTAAACTACAAAATTTACTTACCTATTTCACACTTATTTCCGCTAAAACCTGCAGGACAAGCACACACGTACTGTCCAACTTCGTCTTTACAAGTACCACCATTAACACAAGGATTGCTTGCACATTCGTTGATGTCTGCGTAAAGGAATGCAGGGTAAATTACTGAAATTCTTGTTATTGTAACAATCGACAACAGCTCATCATTATGTGGTAATCACAAACGCCCAAATTTTTTTCATTTATTCTCGTAACTCTTGTCACTGATTTGGACTGATAAAACCAATGACATTGCAATCACCCCCCCCCCCCCCACTCCGCCCGCCCACTGCGGCGCTTATGTCAGTTGTTCTGGAAACTGGTCGGTTTTGACGATGATTCACACCGTGGGTAACTTCCGCTCACTCAAACGAAAGCTCATTGGGAAAATATCGGCATGAATACATACAAAAGACAAGGGTTCCGATCAACAAATATTTTAGTTAAGTGTCCTATGAAGTCATGAAAAGTATCATAGAAGCCCCCCCCAACATACAAGCGTACATCGCCCAGTGGGTGTGAAAAGGACGCTCAAACGAGAGAGAAATGAACTTGTTAATTCCTTCAAATGAACGGTCATGAAAATGCTTTAATTTAACAAATCCCCCAGAGCCCATTTGTTCAAAGCACCCTTTAAGCTTTAATACCCAGGATTAGCGTGAAGTTTGATTTCAGTATGATTCTAATAATCAGGTTTTAAAAACATTTTCAACGGGCGAGATGAAATCCGCTGTTAACTTTTAGTTATTATTATCAATTTTTTTAATTTGTGCAAAACTTTATGAAGCATATCATCCTCCTTACGAATCTTACAATCACATTTAACCACTATGTTATACTTAACTACAAAGAGTATCAATTTACGGCGAAATATGCAATGCACAAGATGCAAAATAAATAGGGCACACATGCTAATAAAGTAAATAAATAAATAAATAAATGTAACGAGAGGTTTTTTGCCCGTACTGGTAGTTTTTGTGAATGCTTGAGAGCTGGGCAAATATTGCAGTCGGCGACTGGATTTCTGCGCGGACCGAAAACTAGCAACGGAGCTATGCTACCGACGGTGGGAACAGGGAGAGCTCGGTAGAGCGGACTGGCTTGGCAGCTGACACTCAATAGAACTTGGCAGAAGTACCTGAGGGTCTAGTTTCTTCGCCCAGCAGCAAGGCAGACGACAGCAAAACCGAGACTTCAACTGGAACACAGCAAGTTCTTTATTGTACAGTAAACCTCGTAGATACTTCACAACCAATTACAAGCTCGTCGATAGTCATTGGTAATCGTTTTGACGGGTAGTTTAAGGTAATCGTTCCGACAGGTAGTCGAAGGTAATCGAATAACAATTGTATCCGCGCTACTTATATCAGGGGCACCCAACGGTTCGTTTCTTACCAGCTTCCCATTATCACTTGCGTCGGAACATCAATGGTATATTTCTAGCAAGTCCACGGTTCAAAACGAAAAAGACTATGGGGGATCGCTCGTTTATGGTAGCTGCCCCGGTCTTGTGGAACAGCCTTCCTTTGTCAGTAAGGCAAGCTAAGGACATTGACGATTTTAAGCGTTCAGTCAAGTATTATTTATTTTCTAAGGCTTTTTGTTAAGATTTTCAGCACAAGGTTATAAATTAGATTATCGATTAGTCGGTAGTTTTATTATCTATTTGAAATTTGTAATAACGTATTATATTAAGTGTAATGCGCTTTTGATTATTTTTATAGAAAAAGCGCAACATAAGTAATTATTATTATTATTATTATTATTATTAGTATTATTATTATTATTATTATTATATCTGTTCGGAAAGCCTAAAATCACCTGCGATTTTCGTATTTAATTGCAGTGAAAGCTAGAAATTTCTTCGGTGAAACATCATGTCGGACTTTCGTGACAAGAGGACTTATTAGTTCCTATTGTTTTCGGAGGGACAAATATGTCGTTTGGAGCATAAATAAGGTCAGCTAGCATTTTCGGAGAGCCATCAGCAGCTCGGAAATTTGCGGATAGGGTTCTGTTTTCTAAAATTTTCTGCGGCCTAAATTTTCAGCTTAGAACGCCGAAGAGATCAATCTGTATTAGCTTACACAAATATGCCTTTAAAAAGCTCTGAAACAATCTAAGAAAGCAGAAAATGATATTTCAAGTATTTTGCTAAAATTTTCTCGTTGGGTGCCCCTGTTATATAAAATTGTACTTGTAGTATTCATCGTAATAGCTGCATAGTCATTGCAAAATCATTGAGCGATCTATTAAGGATATAAAATGACACCTTCGGTACTCTTAAATCCAGTTGTACCGTCTTCAAAACTTAATAACTTTTACTGCCATGGTTGAAATCCAACGAAACGTCACCACCATAAATACTGTACGTTTTAGTATTTATCGCAAGTAGCTGCATGTCCACCGCAAAATGACTGAGCAATCTATTACTTCAAGTTGTACCCTTTTCAAAACTTAACAACGTTTACTTTAGTGATTAAAATCCAAAGAAAACTGCACCACCTCCAGCTCTGTGAATTGTCAATTAATAGCTAAATGTTGCTTTCATGCGTTTTCTGCCTTCGTTTGTACCCTGTAAACAAAACATGAAAACGCGAACCATCGAGCGATGCAAGTTATTTTAAGCGTTAGTAAAATATACAGAATCCACCAACGAGATGCAAATTCCGGACCTTAACACCTCTACACAGACCGTGTGTGCAGGTTCACGGTCCGTACGAACTGTACGGACCGTCAAACCGATATCTCCCTCCGATAACAAGAGTGAAATATTCTAATACCCAACAACGAGATACAATTCACGGACCTATACGAACCGTATCTAAAGTTCGCTGTCCGTACGAACTGTACGTCCCACTAATGTCCCACTAGTGACATGCAATTTACGGACCGTGAACTCTTCTATACGGACTGTATCTGAGGTTCACCGTCCGTACGAACTGTACGGACCGTCAAACCGATATCTCCCTCTAATAACAAGAGTGAAAAATTTTAAGTAAACATGTAAAGTAATGTATGAGTGCTAGAAGTGAGCAATACTGCCCTACATAATTTCCCCCCGGCCGTACGGCCTGAAAGAAGAAATTAGAAATGAGAACCATGTTTATTTATTTATTTATTTATTTATTTATTTATTTCATTTCAGAGTGCTACGCGGTAGATCACATTACTTAGAAAAATTTTAAGTCCCACTAATGAGATGCAATTTACGGACCGTAAGCTCTTCTATACGGACCGTATCTGAAGTTCACGGTCCGTACGAACTGTACAGTTCGTCAACATGATATCTCCCTCTGATAACAAGAGTGAAATATTGCAAGTCCCACTAATGAGATGCAATTTACGGACCATGAACTCCTCTATACGGACCGTGTGTACGGTTCACCGTCCGTACGAAGTGTACGGACCGTCAACCCCTCTTTACAATCCGTAGGTGGGTTTCACGGCCCGTTCGAATTTTACGGACCAAAACCTTAAGGTTGAATTCCAGAGGCGATGTATGAACGGCTTACATAAACATAAAAAGTTGAAAACGTTCAACTTTTTGCGTTTACGTAAGCCGTTCATACATCTTCTCTAATTAAATTTACGCGCGCAAAGCCAGTTGAATTCACGCCCGTACGCACGTAAAATTTACGCATCAGTGGAAATCGACCTTTAGTAGGTGGGTGGGTTTCCGTAGGTGGGCTTCACGGCCCGTTCGAATTTTATGGACCGAAAACTTAAGGTTGAATTCCAGAGGCGATGTATGAACGGCTTACGTAAACGTAAAAAGTTGAAAACGTTCAACTTTTTACGTTTACGTAAGCCGTTCATACATCGTCTCTAATTAAATTTACGCACGTAAAGCCAGTTGAATTCACGCCAGTACGCACGTAAAATTTACGCATCAGTGGAAATCGACCTTTAGTCTCATGGTCCGTTACGGTGCGGGTGTATTGGAGAACCCTCAGAAAAATGATAGTTTTTCCATTTTGGCACTTAAATGGGAGACCAAAGTCTATTTTGCTGGCTGAAATTAATTTAAAATTTGGCATCAGTTTTTCCTCTCCTTTACACTGGCATCTGTTAGAAAGTTATGTCATCTTCTTGTAAGCAAATTAGCTCTTTCAGCTGGTAATAATTGGCACACCCGCTTGCTTTCAATTTTTGGGCATTTAGTACGTACTTTCCAATGTTGTGCAAATATTGGTTCTAACTTCATAGTCTGTGGATGAAGTCCTCAGGTAAAACCATGCTGATGCAATGAAAGTTGTGGAACAGGGTTGGTCTAGATTTTGAGTTTCCGCACAAAATCCTTTTTGAATTCTAAGCAATAGTTTAGAACATTCCTACAGTGATATTTGTTTTTCAATGCTTGCATGTATACATTATTTCAACTTCTTCACTCCTGGAGCAAAAGGGTCAATTAAATTAGTGGCAAATACTGATTAACAGGCTCTGGTTGTTGTACATGTTGAACCGTTCCAGACACACATTAATTTCTAATTGGAATTTGCAACCAAGCTTACAAGTCACACTTTGAACCGTGTAAAAATCAGTGAAATCATCTGCAAAATGTAGTAAGAACAATAAAAGAAAGGCAATCATAAGAGATGCCATGTCGGATTCAAAGCCATAACATTGTAAATTCTACCAAGTTTTTGAAATAAGAAGTCAAATATGGAGTAGTAAGGGAAAAATATTTTGCACTCTTTACGTACCACAATTAACTGCAGGAAAGGACACAATAAAAGGAGACAGACAGAGAACCTTCATCGTGAAAAAATTCCATAATGAAAATGAACAAAGCAAGCAAGCAAGCTAGAGCTTCTTGGCAGAAGATCAAAAAGTGCCAGATAGTACCTGTTGTGTTGCAGGTCCTCTGATCATAAAGAAGGTTCACTCCAGGAGGACAGTGACAACTAGAGCCATCTGGATAGCGGTACTTAGGAGCAAGCAAACAGATGTGGCTGCATCCGCCAAACTCAGTTTTTGGTCGGCATGGATTTGTTCCTACAGGCTGGCGTTGTCTGTGATGTACATGAATATCCATAGGTGAGTACAAATTTCCTTGCAGTACAGTCCGCTCCTCTCCAGTAAACTTGTTAGCCTTTTTAATAGAGCCATTTTCATGTTCCCAGTCAGTCCAATACATGTAGTTCTGAAACAGCGTCAGCGCAAATGGATGGTTGACATTCTCGCTCAGAATAATTCGCCGATCTCTTCCATATAAATCAGCCGATTCTATAGTGTGAAGCTTTGCATCTGCCCACCATATTCGGTCAATAGTGTAGTCTATAGACAGCGCATTTGGCCAGAGGATGTTAGTATTGATCAACACATGCCTTGTATAAGGATCACCGTTCATCCCACACTTCTCAATTTTGGGGGTTTTACCCCAGTCTGACCAAAACATGATGCTGAAAATATTCAAAACAATAAACGTAACTTGCAGTCAATTCACGGTTCATACTTATCAAATCTGCTTTGAAGTCTAAGGAAAAGCCACTACGAGAGTTCTAATTTTCAATCTGTGAATGGACTACTGCTGTGTGTGACCTATGCAGCTGTACTTTTGTGTGATGCTATACTACTGTATAGAGCGGTTTTCAATTGAGTGTCGAAAGTAATTCGTGTTTTGCTTTGGTTTTGCTTTACTTCGCTCTGTGATTGGTTAAAACCTTTCGCGCCACTTTCTCGACCAATCAGGAGTAAAACTCAAACCAATCAGTCGTGACTTGCTCGCGCTCGCACGCGTTTTCCCGCGCTTGACGCCGGTTACATGTACTTGCTTCGAGTTCTGATTGGTTCATTGGGTAATTTGTGTTTGTTGTGATTGGCTGGGGTAATTACTTTGGTTTTGGTTTTACGACACTCATTTGAAAAGCGCTCTAAGGTGGTAAAACTATTGAGTCTGTGAATAAGTCCCCCAGGGGGTACTCCCTACAGTGGGCTTTACGGGGAGGCTCTGCCCAAAAGGAGTGCCTTCTTTGCGCTTGCAGTATACTAGAGGGGATAAAAAAAGATTTAGATACAAATCGCAATGCAAAAATATATTGTAGCCTTCGAGCAACTAAAATCCAGAATAATCTATTGGTTTTGGTTTATGTTTGGCATATAAGAGGGGTAACATTTCGATAAAGATTAGTATATTCAAGGGTAAGGGTTTAAACCTTGGGGCGGAGCCTCCCTGTACAAAACTTTAATGAACCCCCCCCCTCCCCAGATAAATCCTCAGGCGTGACAACAACAATTAAAGCTACAAGGGGTACTTTGTTGTGGTACTATTTATTACGCAAAAGGAAGTATAGTTCTAACTCTTGAGTCTGTGGATAACGGTCCTGTTTATGACATGTATACTGTAGAAGGTGCTTCTAACTTTCGAGTCTGTGGAAGAAAACCTTGTCTACCAGGGGTTTTGTTAAGGCCGAGCACGCAGGCCTTTTATTTTTTCCTAGCCTGTGTCAAGCATTTGCCAAACACATTTGCAAAGTCAAATTGCGCTGCACTAATCAGTAACACAAGTTACTGTATTTTCTGAGATAAAACTTCTCTTGACTTACCCGAGAGAAGGATGCACCACAATTGCTCGTGGTTCCTCCAGTCCTGCTTTAACAAGCTGAAGGCGATTTTTTCCGTCATAATCAGCCACCTCAATCATATCATTGCGCGCCTGTGTCAGTCCAGTACAGTTTCTTATTAATCCAATCAACAGCAATCCCGTCTGGCGTGTCTACGTCGATGTGGACCAGGACTTCAACTTTGGGGTTCTCTTCTATTTTGGCGCGCTTAATGTTTTCTTCAATGACATCAGTCCAGAATATGTAGCCGCTGCTGAAGTCAAAGTCCAGCGCTACTGCGCCTTTCTGCCCTGGTACCAACTGCGTGTAATCTGATGAGTCGAATGTTAAATGTCGAATGTCGTGACGGTTTGCAAATATGAGGAATCCCTCTTCACCTGTGGGAGACAAAAAAAAAATTAGAATGTTAAACAAACTCTTCAAACAATGAATACAAGTACAGTGTATAAGTAAGAATTGATCAAGTTCGTCGATATTATAGTGTCAGGCGATCCTTAAGGAATTATTTCTATTAGCCAACAGTGCTGTTATTAAGTTTTCAGTCACCTGTTCCTTGATCTTCACACCCATATCAAAATTGTCGCTTTATCGGTATATTATACCAATCACCCATAACATCAACATCCCATCAAGCATATTCAGCTGTAACAGGTGTTATGGGTTACAGCTCTTTTAGAAAGCCCAGGCAATATCACTTGTGAGGCAATTTTTAATTTGCCAGGTAAGGTACTGGTCTATGTAGGAAATCGTGTGCCTTCTCCTTATTATGTTGTACAAGGTGGTTCTAACTTGGAGTCTTTGGCGAAGGATGAAGTTCCAGAGTGTGACCGTTCAAATAAAACATACTGAGCAGTACTTTCCTGTAGTGCTGTTTATTATGCTGTACAAGGTGGTTCGAGGTTTTGAGTATGTTGACGCAATCCTAAAGTGTGACCATTCAAATGAAAGCTACTGAGCAGTACTTTCCTGTGGTGCTGTTTATTCTGTACGAAATGGTTCTAACGTTTGAGTCTGGGAATGAAATTCTGCGACCGTTCAAAATAAAATGTTACAAAATGTTGCTTTCATGCAAGACTGCCAAGGTAATGCTCTTGGATAATGTTCTGCAGCTTATATAGCAAGACAAGTGTCTCAAAGTTCGACCAATAGATACAATTGCACTATGGGCTAAGTAGACACAAAGTGGCGAACTATTAGCGACGAATAGAGCTAACAAAACAAGATGCCTGGGTAGCGTTCACTCCGGCCATTGCAGGCGTGAGTAGAAAGATGCTAGAGGCGGCAGTGACTAAAATGGGACGAAGACGCGTGTTCGGGGGCGTAGGACGTGGGGACGCGTGGGAGCGTGGGATAGGGAACGTGTCGGGACGCGAGATCGGGGAGGCGGGGACGTGAGATGGGAAAACTAGGCGATGATTAGACCATTTGGTTGCCCACTATGTGGTGGCATTTTCGACTTATTAACAGTTTCATTGCGCCCCACATTACCATTTACCCCTTCACTGCACGCAGTCACAAAAATACTCAAACAGAAAAACGATACATAAGTCACATCATTATAAAGGCTGTGTTCAGGTTTACCGGAGTTATCTTTTATGGAATCTGTATGCGTATTCAAAGTCTCTTCAGAACTATTGTGGAGAACCATCACTCTCACAAGAACGTTTTATTTTATTTATTTATTTTATTTCACTCTAAATGAAGAACTTTCAGCAATATACCATTCCGCATAAATTGTTTCAGTGTTAGCACAGTAAAGTTCCAATTTAAGTACAGTAAATAACGAGAAAAAGAAAACTATGGCGATAAAAGGGAAGATATGGCTGTCCATAAGGGCTGTCTTAAAAGCTTGTTGAATACAGTTTCATAAACATTTCCTCAATTACCCCCCCCCCCGACCTCGTATAGTTAAAGCACCAGACTGAACGCAACTAAAGCTTCTAAATGAAACGTTAACTAACCTTCCTTTCCTGATCACAGGGGGCCTTTTATTCCTCTGTTTAGGATGAAAAATTTTAACTTCCTGTTTAAAATTTCAGGATGTCTTCTTTTGACTACAAGAGTATTTATTCAATTATAAACTCACCGGGTCACTTTATCTTTAAGTAAAAGAATTAATTATAATTTTGATTCGTGGAACTAAAGAGGGGAAAAAGAAACTGTAAATAGGTCAAAAATGCCACTTTATTACATCCAGATGGCGGAAACATCGCTTAGTTTCCCACAGTATCCACTTTTCCGTTCTTACGTCCCCGCGTCCCTGTCATCCCCGACATCACGTCCCCGCATCCCTGATACCACGTCCCCACTTCACCGATATCACGTCCTCGCGTCCCATACCTCACGTCCTCACGTGTCCCGGCATTTCACGTCTCCAAACACGCGTCCCCGTGTCCCCGTCCCCGCATCCCCGTCCCACTTTTAGCCACAGCCGTTAGAGGCTGAAGCCAAAATGAGGGACCGTTCATTTTTTATGAGTAAAGGGGGGCTGGTGGGATGTGAGGGGGGGGGCATGCCTAAAAATATGGCTTCAAAGGGGGGGGGCAGACTCCTGTTTTGACAATACAATGTACTAAGAACGTAAGTGTTTGACTGAAACGTCTGAAACCTTACAAATTAAACAAAGTAAAGCGAGTCGCGTGTCACGCAAATCACGCCGAGCGTCAAAACGGCACCCTTTAGAAAGTTGACCGTTAATGAGCACTGAGAAGTATTGGATAATCACTGGTAGAAGTAAGAAATTAAAAGGTTGAACTGCAACTTTGCATTTATTTCTGAAGTAAAATTGTTAACTTTCCACTGATCTTTGCCTAAATTATGTATGCAATATTTTTAGACGGTGAGTTTAAGTTTAAGTTTACTTGTTTTTGTCTGTGTTCTTTGAAGAACCGTGAAACAAAGAGCTTTCTTCGGTTTCTTTACTCCGCGTAGTCTCGCTGCTCGATCATTACCAGGTTTTATAGTGGATAACCACAAGATCTTTTTGGTGGTGGTGGGGGGGGGGGGGGATGAGGGGTTAGGGTGGGACTTACCGAAGGTGTAAAGATCCATAGGTTGTCAGGATAAATTTCTCCATATTGTGAAAAAAAAAAAAAACGTCATTGGCTCTGCGCGCATTGCGTGCCTATGTTTCTTTTTGGATTCCAATAATCCTTGAAAGTCATAACATTTGTAAACATAGGCACGCAATGCGCGCAGAGCCAATGACGTTTTTTTTTCTACATCCTGCCAGACCTCACGTACACAAAACGGGCATTCGAAGTAGATCCACACTTGCGAATGCAAAACACTTCAAAGCCCGGGGGTCTTACTTCCATAATATTAGCTGTATGGGTTTGTGCCGCTGATAAGGTAAGAGTTTCCGTGTCCCGGTGCACACCCCCACCCATCGTCTCACAGAATATCCCCCCAGCCTCACAAATCGTAAGACAAACACGACACTGTTCTCGTCTATCGTTGATTTTTAGGCTCTGACGTCACTAACGTGACGTCATTGGCTAAAAATACATCTGTATAAGGAGGAACGTCATAAAGCTTGAAAAGTTTTAGATTTACTTTAACATTTTCCCTTTTTTTTAGGGGGGTCATCCCAAATATTTAGGACTACAAGGGGGGGGCAGGTAAAAATATTCAAATGTAGACGGGGGTTATTATACACTTCAGGAACTACTCATCAAATCCCACCAGCCCCCCCCCCCCCATAAAAAATGTACGGTCCCTTAGATGTTAGCCTCCCACGCAGTCGTTTTTAATCTAATCAAAAACAGCCTTACTGACGCGCCGTCAATCAAGCCGGATCACGTCACATGAAACAGAACTTGAGATTTTTTGATCAAAATTCACCGTGAGACTTGGAAAATCGTGGACATTTTACACCACTGTAATACCGCTTTGAGCAGTGTATTCTACATTCCACTTGTATTCTTTTGATCGCTCCGTGTTCACGATCTATCTTACAACGCCTGTATTGAACTGCAGAGTCGAAAAACAACTCTGAGCTCGACTTCAGGGGAAGTCTACTTACATCGCAATCGACCGTGAATATGTCTGTAGTTTTCTATTCATTTGCAATGCCCTCGCGACCTGTTTTACCAAATTTCTGTGGCTTTGTTGTCAATAGAACATGAAAATCAACTGGCCGTGGCTGAGTTTTACAATAGTCCATTTTACAGTTGTGTGCTTAGTGACCTGGCCTTTGAGTGGAAGCGAGGCTGGAGTTGACCTTGTTTTGATACAAACCCTCTTGCTTTTCATATGTAAATACAAACTAGTTAGCATGAGAATAACATGATTTACATGTGAAAAGCGGGAGGGTCTTTATCAAAACAAGGTCAACTCCAGCCTCACTTCCACTCAAAGGCCAGGTCACTAAGGACACAACTGTAAAATGGCCTAATCACATGCAACACATTTACCCGTTTATTGTTAATAGTTCGCCATATTAAAACAAGTTGACTGAGACTGTGTTTGAAGGCATTAAATCCCCGCGACATTAGCAGCGATTCTGTTCGTCTACAAACAGTGAATGCGTGTTTAAGGTTTCTTTTAATAAGCGACATATTTCGACTTAAGTTCGCTCAATAAAGTTAACCAATTGTGTTTGTTATAAAACAAGCGGTATATTTAACTTCAGTTAGTCAACTTCAACCGATGGACTACACAACCTGACTTCACATCACACTGACTGGCATAACTTCAAAACAACTGTGTAATCTGAAACCTGTCACTAACGCACGACGCAAAATCAAGAACTATCGAAGGAATTTTAATTTGTTAACTCGCAGCTTATTCACACACTTCGCCTTTATTCACTATAAAACTTGATTTTATCGATTCAAAACATATAGTAACACAGAAAGTTGACGAGCCTTTTGTTGACAAAGCAACAAAGTGATTTAGGAGTGATTCTCTGCACACCAATAGAGTTTTCTCCGCGTCAGTTATGTAGGGCAGTCGTATGGCGGCATTTCGCTCCAATTATGGCTGCTCACCAAAAGAGCTTTTCTCCGTGTCAGATACGCTCGTGCGCACTGGGACTATGTCACGAGATTGCGCAATTCTGCAGATCCACGTGCCCATCCCTGCCCTTTTCCTGAGGGCCTGGGCTGGAGTAATAAGAACCAATACCAACGAAGCTACGACACATTTCTAGACTACGAAAAACAAGGTATCAGTCACGATTTTGAGACATGAAAGTCTTTTATTCTAGCTACATGAATAGGGAGTATTCATTTATGAATAATCTCGGTTCCTTTTCCCTTCCCCGTTTACGCCAGCTACGCAGGCTAGTCCTACCACCTCTAGGGCGTCGCTTTCCATTAACTGCATTTTACCGCTTGGTAAAAGCGACATGACAACTACTGAGCAGTACTTGTCTGTACTGTACAAGCTGCTTCTAACTTGGATAAATGTGTACCAACCTATTGCTCTGCAGGTGGGGCGATCAGGCTCCATAGAGTAGCCATCTCTGCAAAGACATCTAAAACTTCCTTTGGTGTTGAAACAAAGTTGACTACACATTCCAGGTGTCTTGCACTCGTCTATATCTGCAGAGACACAATTTACAGGGTATTAAAGTCAAAAAGAAATCTGGTTTCCATAACATCAAGCAACTTGGGATTTCTAAAAGGCAAACAGGGCAGCATAGAACAATGGATTTGCAAAAAAGGACAGGCATACCTTGGCACATCCTTGGGTAGTCTTTGTCTACTTCGTAGCCTGGACGACACGAGCAGAAGTAGGATGTTTTAGTGTCATTGCATGACTGCTGACAATGGCCATTGGAAATCTCGCACTCGTTTATTCCTACAAAAAAGAACAGGACATTTTAGTGATAACTCCCAATAACTCGGATTTACAACTTTTAATTGGCACTACTTTGACCGTGGCCCGTGGGATAAAACAAAATTTGCTACACTAACCACATGACATAGGTTCGTCTTCACCATTCTTACAATCGTGATTGCCATCACAGACATTACTCTCAGGAATACACTGGTCTGAGTCTCCACATTGAAATTCACCCTCCTTACAGGGTTTGGGGGTTACTTCAGCTACAACAAAATAAAAACATCACAATTATTTAGTCTGCAAGATCATTTACTGTATAAAACCAGGGCAATCAAATAATAGCTGTTAATTTTCTTTAATCCTTTAAGCCCTGATATAAAAATCCATATTTTCCTTATTGTTCTCCGTACATTTCTTATGGAACTAGTAAGGAGAACTTGTTTAAGTATCAAGACATCCTTGGTGATCACTTTCTTTATTCTCATCATTTGGATGTTTGAACAAGTAGCGATAATGTAAAGAGAAATTTCATTTTCATCACTGTTAAGGCTTAAGGCTTTCAGTCTTCCAGGTTTCATCAAAGCAGCTTAGCTATTCACACTCATAAAAACCGGGGAAAATCATGACCCTCTGGCTTTTATTGACTGCCCTGAAAAATGCCAATTTACAACTTCTGCTTGCATCGACACATATGACTTTCAAGTTTGTCACAAGCCAGAATCAAATAGAACTCCTGTCACTAACATTGTTCATGGGCATGTTCAAAATCCTGCAACAATTCTAGTGGCAAAGGCCACAATACCGCGACTAAATAGTCAAGAGCTTCTCAACACTGTACAAGCTATGAATCTGTTTTATTTACACATTATACTGAGAAAAAATTAAAATTCTTTGCAAGCAAAACTTACTCTACACAACAAAATTTTTTGCTCAAATTCAATGCAAACAACAGGTAAACTAGCGAACTTACGACAATCCTTTTCATCGGAGTCATCAAAGCAGTCATTGTTGCTATCACACTGCTTGCTCTTAAGTACACATCTTCCATTTGTACAAGCAAACTGATCTGCACTACAAAACGTGACATCTGAAAACAAAAGGAAAATTAGAGTCAGCTTCTTCAATGCTTATATCAGCGAAAACAACAAAACTTAATCGACTTTTAGACGCAAAATACAAATTTTGAAGATTTTCAAACGCTGTCCAATTTGTCTTACAAATCTTTAAGGGCTTTCAAAATGTGCACAATCCCTCGAGGGAGAGGACATTTAGCTGTACAATCAAGGAATACTTACTGCAGTCTTTCTCGTCTGTACCATCATTGCAATCATTTTCACCATCACAGACCCAGCTACTATGGACACATTGGAAAATGTCTTTACACAGAAATTCTGAACTTTTACATCTAGGACTGAGGGAAGGGCAGCCAATCTCATCAGACTTATCTTCGCAGTCATTATCACCGTCACACCTCCAGGTGTTATTTATACATCTTCCATTGCTTTTGCAGGTAAATTCCGTTGCATTGCAAGTTTTGTAGGCTGTTTAAAAATACAAGAAATAACTTTGAAGAATTCACATGTAGCATTGACTAAACTACCTAAAATCGTTTATCATGACAAGTCTTACTCGATTGAGACTGATTTTGGTTAATAAATCAGGTTTCATTTAAAAAAACACACACATTTGAAACAAAATATCCTTTTCTACAACTAAACTACCTAAAATCGTTTATCATGACAACTCTTACTCGATTGAGACTGATTTTGGTTGATTAATCAGGTTTCCAGGACATTTCAAGTCAGGAGAGCTATTTACCGCAGGGTGTTAAGGGATGATTTTGGCCGAAAATTCAAGTTTCTCAAAATTATCACAATTTTTTCTTGTAAGTAACGACAGCCAAAAACAGCCAGCAGTCAGGTTTTTTTCCCACAGAAGAGAAAGTGAAAGAATGTCAGAAAGATTCAAAAAACTAGCTGACTTTTTACACTTGATCTGAAAAAGAATTATATGGAACCCTCCTCCCCAAGTGGATGACTACCCACATTAGAATTCCACAGGACAGTTGTACTGTAGAATTCCAAAAGTAGCAGCCCTGAATCGAACGTTAATTTTTGGGCCTTTCTAGTACTTCCCGAGAGAAAGTGCTACGGCTAGTAGAGGGCAATCCATGTTAACATTCCACAGTGACAGTCATAACAGCCCCTCAAAAGCTTAAGTCACGGAAGGAGTTTGCGTGCAGGGCGGAGGACTAGAGATTGTATGTGTGCTGAATTCGAACAGAAATAAATAACTGCTCTTAGGAAATCAATGAAAGAGAAACTGTGTTCCCTTAAGTGCAATGAAAATGGCACAGCTAACTGTTTAACAAGGATGCCCAAGAATAAATGAATAAGACTTATGAGAATTAAAGTGACTTATGCTTATTCCGCAGGTGTGTTTACAATCGATTTCTTCTTAAACGTACTCGTATACTTTGGCTGCCTGAAAGTAACGACTAACAAACGTACCAGCTATCCAAAGGTTGTGGCCCCTCAGGCCTGCTAATTCCAAAAGTAACGGAGGCTGTTACTTTGGGAATTCTGCGGTACGTTACAAAACATATGGATAAGGGTACAAGTCAAGAAACAGTTAAACTTCCCAAAAAAGAAATACATTCAGATAGGAAAACTCAAAACTTACGGCACTGCTGTTCATCTGATCCATCTCCACAGTCATCGTCATGATCACAGACCCATGTTTGCGAGATACATTTGCCATTTGCGCAGGTGAACTCAGTTGGTCTGCATGTCTTATTACCTGGAGAAATTGGTCCTTTTGTTCAGAGAATAGTTGAATAGAACAAAAAACAGAAACAAAATATTAAAGAATAATCAAACACCAGACACGGAGAGGAATTTAAGACAAGATTTTTAGTTTAACATTTTTTTTTAATTTAGTTAGATCAAGTTTAATTAAAAACGACAATAGAGTCTAACATTTATAGTTAGGTTGGAACAAAAAGATTCTTTTTAAAATATGTGTAGATGAATATTTTAGCATGATTATCCCAGCGGAGTGAAGGGACTGAAATCTTAGAAGTAAGGGTTGCACATGAGAAAAATCTTTAAAAAGGTTTAAGTTAGAAGGGACTGACACAGCTATTTCAAAAGATCACTTACTATTTCAGACGTATTGACACGCAAAAATGGACAAATATCAAATGCTAAAAATTAAAACGCTAAGTAAATTTGAGACAAGTTAACATTAACTGAAAATGGTAGTAATTTATGCCAGCTCAAGTAAATTTGGAAAAAAACAAGTAATTTGAGTTTCATTCACAGAAACTGTGAGAATAAAACCAGACATTGGAGTTCAGATAAAATTAATTGTTGAGGACGGCTTTAAAAAGAATAAGTCAATACTTAAGGCCTCATTTTTCACAATAAAAACTGCTAAGTTTACTTTATACTTTCAGTTTAATCTCACAAACAAATTTAGGAAACAGTACTTTGTCAAATGAATTTATTATCTGCAAATATTAATTTTGAAAATGATTCCAAACCAAGAGAAAATGAGTTAAATTTGCCAAAACGGATTGATTAAAAACATTTATAGTGGATTCTAATAAAATCTGCTTGTTATGAAAATACTTATAAACAACACCAAAACGCTTTTTAAAAGCTTCAGATACTGTTTTTTAAAGCTAATTTTAAAAGTTCTTGTTTTGTTTGTTTGTTTTTAAAGTTGGTTTTAGTCATCCTCCCGTCTCATATGCCTGGCGTGTAGCTCATCGCAACACCTTACCACAGCCTCTCTCATCACTACCATCGTCGCAATCCTTGTCGCGATCACACAGCCACCTTTTTGGAATACACTGTCCGTTGTTACAAGCGTGTTCATTTTCTGAACAGCTTCTTTGGGCTGCAAAGACAGTGAAAAGGACACATCAATGATCGAAGAATATAGTGGGTACAATATCTATGATCTAGAGTAAGCGAAAAAATATGACATTTTGAAGCCACATTAACCCTCTCACCACCAATGGCCTCTTTTCCAACCAAAAGGGAACTGTATGTGGAATCAAATAGTGATAATGTAAGGTGAAATTAGATGCTTGTCACTATTGGGGCTTAAAGTTTGGAACTTTGATCTTGTTTCATATTGGCACAGGTTCACTAAGGGTGTAAACAAATGTGGATAAATTTGATCAGTTTTAAGGTTTTTGTTCCATCCAGCATGAAAATTCGAGCGACTTGCGTAAGCTAAATCTAAAAATGGACTGCGAAAATTACCTCAACGGTTCACAATATTAACTGGGATCACTTTGATATCTTAGCAACCGGACGTTCGGATTTGCATTGTAACTGAACTGAAAGAGACTTTGTTGATTTGTGAATTACAACCTGCCTTGAATGAAAACGTTGGCAGTGAGAAACTTTTTCTTTACTAGCTAGGTTTTGTTTTTGTTTTGTTTTTCAGATTTCAAACTTCCAAACGGAAGCCTATTTGTTAACAATTTTTTCATTTTTTCCTGATTAGGTACTAGTCTTTCACTTTGCGTTTAAATTTATTTGCAATTTTCCCAACGGTCACTTCTGAAGATGTATGTTGTAGCATACAAAACGTTAAGTTTATAAAATCAATGTTTTTACAACATGCGTTGCTATCAGTGTCATGTTCGTCACCGTAGTTTGCTGTTTATTCCTATTGAAGTTGAGATGGCCGAAGAATAAGAGTGTTTATGGACGGCCAATTTTTACGCAACCTGAAAAGAGTTCAGTCACAAGCGGCCCAAGCTCAAGATGAGAAAAAACGATCGGATTGCGAAGCATAACCTTTGCTACTAGGTGCAAGGCTCTCGATTTATAGACTTTGTATGGGAAATTCACCTTCGTTATTTAAATGCTAAAATAAAGTGATGAATGTGGAAATGAACTTCACTTAACTCAACATTGTTTGTCTTTGCATCTTGTGCATAATTTGGGCGCAATTCGTGGCGTTTTAGGCGAGTTTTCGGTTTGCTGTTGTTCGCGGTGTTGTTTCTCCACATAAAACGAAGGAAGGCGGGTGACTCGAGATGAGCGAGTCCTACAGATCGCTCTCGTATTACAAAGCAATGCAGAGAATCGCTGTAAAAACACCATATTTATAAAGCCCCATAGTTTCCATATCCGATTCAGCCTTCATGGTGATCGCACGGCAATTCTGATCTGAGAAAATTTGAAGAACATTCTGCTATCGGCGGTCTTCCCTCGCGCTGGACGTTCACCCGCGTGCCAACATGACAACAGACTGTCTTCCGGCCGTGTCCACGCCAAAAGTCTAGCGCACGGGAAGATCGCCGATAGCAGAATGTTTTTCGAATTTTGTCAGACCAGAATTACCGGCGATCACCGTGAAGGCTGAATAGGATGTGGAAATTATGGGGCTTTATGAATATGGTGTTTTTTATGGCGATTCTCTGCATTGCTTTGTGATACGAGAGCGATTTGTAGGATTCGCCCGTCTCGAGTCACCCGCCTTCCTTCGTTTTATGTAGAGAAACAACACCGAACCAAAACCTCGCCTAAAACGGCCACGAATTGCGCCCAAATTACACACAAAGACACAAAGACCACCCCATGTCGAGTTAAGTGAGGTTCATTCCCACATTCATCACTTAAGTAAGTAAGTAAGTAGGTACTTTATTAAAATACTTTGCAGCTCATAGAGCTGAATTGCTCATAGAGCTGAATTTATTTTAGCATTTTGATAACGAGGGTTAATTTCCCATACAAAGTCTATAAATCGAGAACCTTGTTACACAACACGCCTGATAGCAAAGGTCATGTTTCGCAGCCCGATCGTCTTCGCCCATCTTGAGCTTGGGTTGCCTGTGATTCAGTTAAAAGTTACTTCCATACCACAGTCTGGAGGCTCATCAGAATTGTCACCACAGTCGTTGTCATAGTCACAAACCCAACTTCGAGGTATGCAGCGATCGACAGTTTTACACTGGAATTTTGTGACGGGATCACAGGTTTTCTCGGCTGAAAGATGAACAGCAAGACACTTGTTAAATATGAATTTAATACAAGTCTGATTTAACCTAACCTTGAGCATACAAATATAATATGGCTGTTCCGTTTGAGTCTAAGAATAACTTCCCATAACCATTCAAATGAAAGCTGGGCCCAAAACCAGTATGAAAAGTACCCAATTATTGGGTAAGACTGGTACAAACTCAGATTGGCATGAGTTCAGATCGGTTTTCGTGCAAATATTTAATTCTTATTACACAAGCCAAGTCAAAAATTCATTTAGATCTTGGTTTAAGCCTTTCACTCCCAGAGTCAATTATGGAGACATTTGGGTGATTCTAACTTTTGAGTCTGTAGATGAAATCCTATAGTGTGACCATTCAAATGAAACCTATTCAGTAGTACTTTCACATGGTACCATTTAGAATTCAGAATTAAGTATTTTACAAAATGAAATTTGAGACGTGTCTTGAATTGTGACTTTAGGCACTCTTGGGATCAAAAGGGTTAAATGTTGGACTAGTACGACTTGGTCTTTGATAGCATGCAAAACTTTTCCATACTTACTGGTCTAATTCATTTGTGCTTGTCTTGAAATCACAACAAAGTTTGATAAACAACGAACACAACAACGATGTACAAATCCGCCATCTGGCAAGAGCACATGGTTTTTCTGACAAGACTACTGCGCATGTCCTAGGTGTTACTTAGCAACGATAAAATCTAACTGCGTGACATCGATACAGTGCTAGTTCTACTCCTAAAATGAGTAAACCAGGGTCAAGATGAATTTTCAAAAGGTCTCATGTACTGTATTCACTGCCTCACTTTCAAATTCAAATAACAGCTACTGAGAAGTACTTAGGTGCTGTTTATAATACCATATGAGATACAAGATGATTCATCTATGGACAAAATCCTAAAACAGTGACCATTCAAATGACATCCAATGAGCAACTCGTTCATGTGCTGTTCTGTTTATTATGCTGTACAAGGTGGTTACAAGCGATCAATGAATTGAATGCTACTAAGCTAAGTAGGACTTTTCCGTCATCGTTTATTATGTGGTACAGGACGATTCTAATGTGACCTCTAACTTTCAAGTCTGGATAAAAATCTGTTCTCGTAGAGACGAAAACAACAGGAACACGAAGGACATCAATGCAACCCAAAACCTACACCAAAAGACGAATAGCAAAGAATAATTTGGAATTCCCATCAACTTAGTGACTGACATCTCTTCTACTACAACAAAGTTATAAGTTGCTCTTGTCTGATTGATGGGGTGAAACAAGAATACTAAATGATGTTTTGGCAAGTACAAGACTTGCACTCAGTAAGGCTATAAAATATGATGTCTACTAGTTGTATTTAGCGAAGAAAACCATTTCGATGTTTACAACGTTATGTGAGATAGTTTGTCTGGATCAATCCATGAATGAATAAAAAAATATCTCCCGTTGATAAACAGGAAGGACCTTTGCGCTGTACTGGCAGTACAAATAACAATTTTTGCGAGAACTGCATTTATCTACCCGAGTGAAAACAATTCGACCGGAAAACAAGAATAGTATTTCTGGCGACCCAAGCACAACGGAGGTCCTGTTAGGGGGAGTCTAAATAATCCATAATCCTGGGTAGAAATTTGGAAATAATCCGTATCTCAATTTTGTAAACAAGGTATCCCTAATATAAACCCTTATTTTATATCCCTAAAATAGAATTCTAAAAAAAATATTCCGTAATCGTTAAACTTGGTGGTTAATAATCCGTATCCCTTCTTTAAAAAACCTCCAAATAATCAATAATGCTAAAACCCTAACAGGGCCTCAGATGTCAGTCGAGTGTCGTCCGAGATGTCGGTCGAATACCAGCCGAGATGTCGGTCAAGTATCGGCCGAGATGTCGGTCGAGTATCAGTCGAGATGTCGGTCGAGTATCAACCGAGATGTCGGTAGAGTGTCAGCAGAGATGTCGGTCGAGTATCGGCCAAGATGTCGGTCGAGTATCGGCCGAGATGTTGGGCCAGTGTCTGCAGAGAAGCCGAGTGGGGGCCCAGATGTCGGACGAGTATCAGCCGAGACGTCGGTCGAGTGTCAGCCGAGATGTCGGTCGAGTGTCGGCCGACAAGTCAGTCGAGAATCGGCCGACATATCCGTCGAGGTATCGGCCGAGATGTCGGTTGAGTATCGGAGGAGATATCGGCCGAGTGTGGACCGAGATATCGGTCGAGTATCGGCCAAGATGTCGGTCCAAATGTCGGTCGAGTATCAACCAACATGTCGGTCGAGTGTCGGCCGAGATAATGGTCGAGCGTCGGCCGAAATGTCCGTCGAGTATCAGCCGAGATGTCAGTCGAGATGTCGGTCTAGTATCAGGCGACATGTCGGCCAAGTGTCAACCAAGATGTCGGTCGAGATGTCGGTCGAGATGTCGGCCGAGTTATCGGCCGAGTGTCGGCCGAGATGTCGGTCGAGTGTCGACTACCAGCCGAGTGTCGGTCGAGATGTCGGTTGAGTGTTGACCGAGATGTCGGGCGAGTATCGGCCGAGATGTCGGTCGAGTATCAGCCGAGATGTCGGTCGAGTATCAGCCGAGATGTCGGTCGAGTATCAGCCGAGATGTCGGTCGAGTGTCAGCCGAGATGTAGGTCGAGTATCGGCCAAGATGTCGGTCGAGTATCGGCCGAGAAGCTGGGTGGGGGCCGAGATGTCGGACGAGTATCGGCCGAGATGTCGGTCGAGATGTCGGTTGAGCGTTCGGCCGAGATGTCGTTGGAGATGTTCGTCGAGTATTAGCCGACATGTCGGTCGAGTATCAGCGGAGATGTCGGTCGAGTGTCGGCCTAGATGTCAGTTGAGTATCAACCGACATTTCGGTCGAGTGTCGGTCGAGATGGCGGTTGAGTGTCGGCCGAGATGTCGGTGGAGTATCGGCCGAGATGTCGGTGGAGTATCGGCCGAGATGTCGGTCGTGTATCGGCCGAGAAGTCGGTCGAGTAGAGGCCGAGATGTCGTTCGAGATGTTGTCGAGTATTAGCCGACATGTCGGTCGAGTATCAGCAGAGATGTCGGTCGAGTGTTGGCCTAGATGGCGGTTGAGTGTCGGCCGAGATGTCGGTAGAGTATCGGCCGATATGTCGGTCGACTGTAGGCCGAGATGTCGGTCGAGTATCGGCCGAGACGTTGGTCGAGTGGCGGCCGAGATCTCGTTCGAGATGTTGGTCGAGTATTAGAAGACATGTCGGTCGAGTATCAGCGGAGATGTTGGTCGAGTGTCAGTCGAGATGGCAGTTGAGTGTCTGCCGAGATGTCGGTGGAGTATCGGCCGATATGTCGGTCGAGTGTAGGCCGAGATGTCAGTCGAGTATCGGCCGAGATGTCGGTCGAGTGTCGGGGGAGATGTCGCTCGATTGTCAGCCGAGATCTCGGTCGAGTATCAGCCGAGAAGTCTTTCGAGCGTAGGCCGAGATGTCGGTGGAGTATAGGCCGAGATGTCGGTCGAGTGTTGGTCGAGATGTCGGTCGAGAGTCGGTTGAGATGTCGGTTGAGTGTCGGTCGAGTGTCGGAGGAGATGTTGGTCAAGTGTCGGTCGAGATGTCGGTTGAGTGTTGACCGAGATGTCGGGCGAGTATCGGCCGAGATGTCGGTCGAGTATCTGTCGAGATGTCAGTCGACTGCCGGCCGAGTGTCGGCTGATACTCGGTCGATACTCGGTTGAGGATCGGCCGAGATCTTGGTGGAGATGTCGGTCGAATATCAGCCGAGATGTCAGTCATGTATCGGCGGAAATGTTTGACGAGTGTCGGCCGAGATGTCGGTCGAGATGTCGGCCGAGATGTCGGTCGAGTATCAGCTGACATGTCGGTCGAGTATCCGCCGAGATGTTGGTCTTGTGTTGAGCTGAGTATCAGCCGAGATGTCGGCCGAGTGCCGACCAAGATGTCGGTCGAGTATCAGCCGAGATGTCGGTTGAGGATCAGCCGTCATGTCAGTCCAGCATCGGCCGAGATGTCGGTCGTGTCTCAGCCGAGATGTCGGTCTGGTGTCGGCCGAGATGTCAGTCGCGTATCAGCCGAGATGTTGGTTGAGTATCGGCCGAGATGTCGGTCGAGTGTCGGCCGAGGTGTGGGTTGAGTATCAGCCGACATGTCGGTCAAGTATCGGCCGAGATGTTGGTCGAGTGTCGGCCGAGATGTCGGTCGAGTTTCAACGAGATGTCGGTCAAGTATGCGCCGAGATGTCGGTCGAGTATCCACCGAGATGTCGGTCGAGTATCAGTATCAAAATACAGAAGCACCCACAGGATGAAATTCTCCTAAGCATCCCCGCAAAACCACGACATCAGCCGAGTCTCAGCCCAGATTGGTCGAGTGGTGGCCGAGATCTCGTTCGAGATGTTGGTCGAGTATTAGCCGACATGTGGGTTGAGTATCAGCGGAGATGTTGGTCGAGTGTCGGTCGAGATGGCAGTTGAGTGTCGGCCGAGATGTCGGTGGAGTATCGGCCGATATGTCGGTCGAGAGTAGGCCGAGATGTCAGTCGAGTATCGCCCGAGATGTTGGTCGTGTCAGCCGAGATGTCGGTCCAGTATCGGCCGAGATGTCGGTCGAGTGTCGGCCGAGATGTTGGTGGATTATTGGCCGACATGTCGGTCAAGTATCGGCCGAGATGGTTGTCGGGTGTCGGCCAAGATGTCGGTCCAGTATTGGCCGAGATGTCGGTCGAGTGTCGGCCGAGATGTGGATCGAGTATCGGCCGAGATGTCAGTCGAGTCTCGGCCTAGATGTCAGTCAGTTGTTGGCCTAGATGTCGGTCGAGTGTTGGCCGACACGTCAGTCGAGTATTGGCCAAGATGTTGGTCGAGTGTCGGCCGAGATGTCGGTCGAGTATCAGCCGAGATGTCGGTTGAGTGTCGGCTGAGATGCGGTCAAGTGTCGGCCGAGATGTTGGTCGGGTATCGGCCGAGTGTCGGCCGATACTCGACCGACATACTCGACAGTATCTATGGTGATATAAAAAATTATTATTATCATCCCCATCATTATGGGGATATGAAATGCGTGTTTCGATTCCACTTACGATGCGCAGTTTGCATTACATGGGCATAGTACACAGCCCCTCTCAGGGGCTAAAGACGGCAAAACATAACACCCACAGGATGAAATTGTCTTAAGCATCCCCGCAACACCACGACTTTAGCCGAGTAACAGCCGAGATGTCGGTCGAGTGTCGGCCAACATGTTGGTCGTGTATCGTTTGAGATGTCGGTAGAATGTGGGCCGAGATGTTGGTCGAGTATCGGCCGAGATGTTGGTCTAGTGTCGGCCGATATGTAGGTCGACTATCAGACGAGATGTCAGTCGAGTGTCGGCCGAGATGTCGGTCGAGTATCGGTCGAGATATCGGTCGAGATGTCCGTCGAGGATCAGCCTTCATGTCAGTCCAGTATCGGCCGAGATGTCGGTCTGGTGTCGGCCGAGATGTCGGTCGAATATCAGCCGATATGTCGGTCGACTGTCGGCCGAGATGTTGGTAGAGTATTAGCCGACATGTTGGTCAAGTATCGGCCGATATGTCGGTCGAGTGTCGGCCGAGATGTTGGCAGAGTGTTAGGCGACATGTCGGTCAAGTATCGGCCGAGATGTTGGTCGAGTGTCGGCCGAGATGTCGGTCCAGTATTGGCCGAAATGTCGGTGGAGTGTCGGCCGAGATGTCGATCGAGTATCGGCCGAAATTTCCGTCGAGTATCGGCCGAGAAGTCGGTCGAGTCTAGGCCTAGATGTCGGTTACATATGGGCCGAGTGTTGGCCGAGATGTCGGTGGAGATGTCGATCGAGTATTAGCCGACATGTCAGTCATGTATCGGCCGAGATGTTGGTCGAGTGTCGGGTGAGATGTCGGTCGAGTGTCGGTCGAGATATCGGTTGAGATGTCGGTCGAGGATCAGCCGTCATGTCAGTCCAGTATCGGTCGAGATAGTCGGCCGAGATGTTGGTAGAGCATTTGAGTACTATTATCATCCCCATCATTATGGGGATATAAAATGCGTGTTTCGATTCCACTTATGATGCGCAGTTTGCATTACATGGGCATAGTATACAGCCCCTCTCAGGGGCAAAAGACGGCAAAACATAACACCCACAGGATGAAATTGTCTTAAGCATCCCCGCAACACCACGACTTTAGCCGAGTAACAGCCGAGATGTCGGTCGAGTGTCGGCCAACATGTTGGTCGTGTATCGTTTGAGATGTCGGTAGAATGTGGGCCGAGATGTTGGTCGAGTATCAGCCGAGTTGTTGATCTAGTGTCGACCGAGATGTCGGTTGACTATCAGCCAAGATGTCGGTCCAGTATCGGCTGAGATGTCGGTCGAGTGTCGGCCGAGATGTGGATCGAGTATCGGCCGAGATGTCGGTCGAGTCTCGGCCTAGATGTCAGTCAGTTGTTGGCCTAGATGTCGGTCGAGTGTTGGCCGAGATGTCGGTCGAGTGTCGGCCGAGATGTCGGTCGAGTATCGGTCGAGATGTCGGTCGAGGAACAGCCGTCATGTCACACTCTCGGTCGATGTCAGTCAGTTGTTGGCCTAGATGTCGGTCGAGTGTTGGCCGACACGTCAGTCGAGTATTGGCCGAGATGTTGGTCGAGTGTCGGCCGAGATGTTGGTCGAGTATCAGCCGAGATGTCGGTCGAGTATCGGCCGAGATATCGGTCAAGTGTTGGCCGAGATGTCGGTCCAGTATTGGCCGAAATGTCGGTGGAGTGTCGGCCGAGATGTAGATCGAGTATCGGCCGAAATTTCCGTCGAGTATCGGCCGAGAAGTCGGTCAAGTCTAGGCCTAGATGTCGGTCGAGTGTCGGCCGAGATGTCGGTTACATATGGGCCGAGTGTTGGCCGAGATGTCGGTGGAGATGTCGATCGAGTCTTAGCCGACATGTCAGTCAAACATCGGCCGAGATGTTGGTCGAGTGTCGGGTGAGATGTCGGTCGAGTGTCGGTCGAGATATCGGTTGAGATGTCGGTCGAAGATCAGCCGTCATGTCAGTCCAGTATCGGCCGAGATGTCGGTCTAGTGTCGGCCGAGATGTCAGTCGAGTATCAACCGATATGTCGGTCGAGTGTCGGCCGAGATGTTGGAAGAGTATTAGCCGACATGTCGGTCAAGTATCGGCCGATATGTCGGTCGAGTGTCGGCCGAGATGTTGGTAGAGTATTAGGCGACATGTCGGTCAAGTATTGGCCGAGATGTTGGTCGAATGTCGGCCGAGATGTCGGCCCAGTATCGGCCGAGATGTTGGTGGAATGTCGGCTAAGATGTCGATCGAGTATCAGCGATCGAGGATGTTTATCTGCGCTATATTAGCTGAAAACACACTAACTAGTTATCACCTACCGTTTTGTTTTCCAAGACGTTTCATCAAAAAGTTTTGACTATAAAAAATGCACGTGCAGTGCTTGCACTGTACATAAACCGATTCGCCTCCCGATTTATCGTGGCCGACAAATCGGGCTGACAAATCGCAGCGTGTAAATTAGCCTTTAGCCGACATGTCGGTCAAGTATCGGCCGATATGTCGGTCGAGTGTCGGCCGAGATCTTGGTAGAGTATTAGGTGCCATGTCGGTCAAGTATGGGCCGAGATGTTGGTCGAGTGTCTTCCGAGATGTCGGTCCAGTATCGGCCGAGATGTCGGTTGAGTGTCGGCCGAGATGTCGATCGAGTATCGGCCGAGATGTCGGTCGAGTCTTGGCCTAGATGTCAGTAGAGTGTTGGCGACACGTCACTCGAGTATTGGCCGAGACGGTTGTTGAGTGTCGGCCGAGATGTCGGTCGAGTATCAGGCGACATGTCGGTCGAGTATCGGCCGATATGTCGGTCAAGTGTCGGCCGAGATGTTGGTCGAGTATCAGCCGACATGTCGGTCGAGTATCGGCTGAGATGTTGGTGTAGTGTCGGCCGAGATGTCGGTCGAAACTCAGCGGAGATGTCGGTCGAGTGTTGGCCGAGATGTCGGTCGAGTGTCGGCCGAGATGTTGGTGGACTATCAGCTGACATGTCTGTCAAGTATCGGCCGAGATGTTGGTCGAGCGTCAGCCGAGATGTCGGTCCAGTATCGGCCGAGATGTCGGTCGAGTGTCGGCCGAGATGTCGATCGAGTATCGGCCGAGATGTCGGTCGAGTCTCGGCCTAGATGTCAGTCAGGTGTTGGCCTAGATGTCGGTCGGGTGTTGGCCGACACGTCAGTCGAGTATTGGCCGAGATGTTGGTCGAGTGTCGGCCGAGATGTCGGTCGAGTATGAGCTGAGATGTTGGTCGAGTATCGGCGAAGATGTCGGTCAAGTGTCTTCCGAGATGTTGGTCGAGTATCAGCCGACATGTCGGTCGAGTATCGGCCGAGATGTTGGTGTAGTGTCGGCCTAGATCTCGGTCGAGGTTCGGCCGAGATGTCGGTCGAGTGTCGGCCGAGATGTCGGTTACATATGGGCCGAGTGTCGGCCGAGATGTCGGTGGAGATGTCGATGGACTATTCGCCGACATGTCAGTCAAGTATCGGTCGTGATGTTGGTCGAGTGTTGGGTGAGATCTCGGTCGAGTGTCGGTCGAGATATCGGTCGAGATGTCGGTCGAGGGTCAGCAGTCATGTCAGTCCAGTATCAGCCGAGATGTTGGTCTGCTGTCGGCCGAGATGTCCGTCGAGTATCAGCCGATATGTTGGTAGAGTATTAGAGTATTATTATCATCCCCATCATCATGGGGATATGAAATGCGTGTTTCGATTCCACTTACGATTCGCAGTTTGCATTACATCGGCGTAGTATACAGCCCCTCTCAGAGGCAAAATGCGGCAAAACATAACACCCACAGGATGAAATTGTCTTAAGCATATCTGCAACACCACGACATTAGCCGAGTACCAGCCGAGATGTCGGCCGAGTGTCGGCCAACACGTTGGTCGTGTATCGTTTGAGATGTCGGTAGAATGTCGGCCTAGATGTTGGTCGAGTATCGGCCAAGATGTTGATCTAGTGTCAGCCGAGATGTCGGTCGACTATTAGCAGAGATGTCGGTCGAGTGTCGGTCGAGATATCGGTCAAGATGTCGGTCGAGGATCAGCCGTCATGTCAGTCCAGTATCGGCCGAGATGTCGGTCTGGTGTCGGCCGAAATGTCGGTCGAGTATCAGCCAATATGTCGGTCGAGTGTCGACCGAAATGCTGGTAGAGTATTAGCCGACATGTTGGTCAAGTATCGGCCGATATGTCGGTCGAGGGTTGGCCGAGATGTTGGTAGAGTATTAGGCGACATGTCGGTCAAGTATCGGCCGAGATATTGGTCCAGTGTCGGCCGAGATGTCGGTCCAGTATTGGCCGAAATGTCGGTCGAGTGTCGGCCGAGATGTCGATCGAGTATCGGCCGAAATTTCCGACGAGTATCTGCCGAGAAGTCGGTCGAGTCTCGGCCTAGGTGTCGGTCGAGTGTTGGCCGACACGTCAGTCGAGTATTGGCCGAGATGTTGGTCGAGTGTCGGCCAAGATGTTGGTCGAATATCAGCCGACATGTCGGTCGAGTATCGGCCGAGATGTCGGTCGAGTGTCGGCCGAGATGTTGGTCGAGTATCAGCCGACATGTCGGTCGAGTATCGGCCGAGATGTTTGTGTAGTGTCGGCCGAGATGTCGGTCGAATATCAGTGGAGATGTCGGTCGAGTGTCGGCCGAGATGTTGGTCGAGTATCAGCCGATATGTCAGTCGAGTGTCAGCCGAGATGTTGGTAGAATTTTAGCTGAGATGTCGGTCAAGTGTCGGCCGAGATGTTGGTCGTGTCGGCCGAGATGTCGGTCCAGTATCGGCCGAGATGTCAGTCGAGTGTTGGCCAAGATGTTGGTGGAGTATTAGCCGAGATGGTGGTGGAGTATTAGCCGACATGTCGGTCAAGTATCGGCCGAGATGTCGGTCCAGTATCGGCCAAGATGTCGGTCGAATGTCGGCCGAGATGTCGATCGAGTATCGGCCGGGATGTCAGTCGAGTGTCGGCCGAGAAGTCGGTCGAGTATCGGCCGAGATGTCGGTCGAGTATCAGCCGAGATGTCGGTCGACTGTCAGCCGAGATGTCGGTCGAGTATCGGCCGAGAAGCCGGTTGGGGCCGAGATGTGGGACGAGTATCGGCCGAGATGTCGGTCAACATGTTGGTCTAGTATCAGCCGACATGTTGGCCAAGTGTCGGCCGAGATGTCGGCCGAGATGTCGGTCGAGTGTCGGCCGAGATGTCGATGGAGTATCGGCCGAAATTTCCGTCGAGTATCGGCCGAAAAGTCGGTCGAGTCTTGGCCTAGATGTTGGTGTAGTGTCGGCCGAGATGTCGGTCGAATATCAGTGGAGATGTCGGTCGAGTGTCGGCCGAGATGTCGGTCGAGTATCAGCCGATTTGTCAGTCGAGTGTCAGCCGAGATGTTGTTAGAGTATTAGCTGAGATGTCGGTCAAGTATCGGCCGAGATGTTGGTCGTGTCGGCCGAGATGTCGGTCCAGTATCGCCCGAGATGTCGGTGGAGTGTCGGCCGAGATGTCGGTCGAGTGTCGGCCGAGATGTTGGTGGAGTATTGGCCGACATGTCGGTCAAGTATCCGCCGAGATGGTTGTCAGGTGTCGGCCGAGATGTCGGTCCTGTATCGGCCGAGATGTCAGCCGTCATGTCACACTCTCGATACTCTCGGTCGAGTATCGGCCGACATGTCGGTCGAGTACCACCCGAGATGTCGGTCGCGTATCAGCCGAGATGTCGGTCGAGTATCGGAGATGTCGGTTGAGTGTCGGTCGAGTGTCGGAGGAGATGTTGGTCAAGTGTCGGTCGAGATGTAAGTTGAGTGTTGGCCGACACGTTAGTCGAGTATTGGCCGAGATGTTGGTCTAGTGTCGGCGAAGATGTCGGTCGAGTATCGGCAGAGATGTCGGTCGAGTTTCGGCCGAGATGTCGGTCGAGTATCAGCCGAGATGTCGGTCGAGTATCGGCCGAGATATCGGTCGAATGTTGCCCGAGATGTTGGTCGAGTGTCAGCCGAGATGTCGGTCGAGTATCGGTCGAGATGTCGGTCGAGGAACAGCCGTCATGTCGGTCCAGTATCCGCCGAGAGGTCGGTCTGGTGTCGGCCGAGATGTCGGTCGAGTATCAGCTGATATGTCAGTCGACTGTCGGCCGAGATGTTGGTAGAGTTTTAGCCGAGATGTCGGTTGAGTGTCAGGCGAGATGTCGGTCGAGTATCGGAGATGAGATGTCGGCCGAGATGTCGGCCGAGTTATCGGCCGAGTGTCGGCCGAGATATTGGTGGAGTGTCGCCGGACATGTCGGTCGAGTACCACCCGAGATGTCGGTCGAGTATCAGCCGAGATGTCGGTCGAGTATCGGAGATGTCGAGTATCGGAGATGTCGGTTGAGTGTCGGTCGAGTGTTGGAGGAGATGTTGGTCAAGTGTCGGTCGAGATGTAAGTTGAGTGTTGGCCGACACGTTAGTCGAGTATTGGCCGAGATGTTGGTCTAGTGTCGGCCAAGATGTCGGTCGAGTATCAGCCGACATGTCGGTCGAGTATCGGCCGAGATGTCGGTCGAGTTTCGGCCGAGATGTTGGTCGAGTATCAGCCGACATGTCGGTCGAGTATCGGCCGAGATGTTGGTGTAGTGTCGGCCGAGATGTCGGTCGAATATCAGTGGAGATGTCGGTCGAGTGTCGGCCGAGATGTCGGTCGAGTATTAGCCAAAATGTCAGTCGAGTGTCAGCCGAGATGTTGTTAGAGTATTAGCTGAGATGTCGGTCAAGTATCGGTAAAGATGTTGGTTGTGTCGGCCGAGTTGCCGGTCCAGTATCGGCCGAGATGTCGGTCGAGTGTCGGCCGAGATGTCGGTCGAGTGTCGGCCGAGATGTTGGTGGAGTATTGGCCGACATGACGGTGAAGTATCGGCCGAGATGGTTGTCGGGTGTCGGCCGAGATGTCGGTCCAGTATCGGCCGAGATGTCGGTCGAGTGTCGGCCGAGATGTGGATCGAGTATCGGCCGAGATGTCGGTCGAGTCTCGGCGTGAATGTCAGTCAGTTGTTGGCCTAGATGTCGGTCGAGTGTTGGCCACCACGTCAGTCGAGTATTGGCCGAGATGTTGGTCAAGTGTCGGTCGAGATGTCGGTTGAGTGTTGGCCGACACGTTAGTCGAGTATTGGCCGAGATGTTGGTCTAGTGTCGGCCGAGATGTCGGTCGAGTATCAACCGACATGTCGGTCGAGTATCGGCCGAGATGTCGGTCGAGTTTCGGGCGAGATGTTGGTCGAGTATCAGCCGACATGTCGATCGAGTATCGGCCGAGATGTTGGTGTAGTGTCGGCCGAGATGTCGGTCGAATATCAGTGGAGATGTCGGTCGCGCGTCGGCCGAGATGTCGGTCGAGTATCAGCGGATATGTCAGTCGAGTGTCAGCCGAGATGTTGTTAGAGTATTAGCTGAGATGTCGGTCAAGTATCGGCCAAGATGTTGGTTGTGTCGGCCGAGATGTCGGTCCAGTATCGGCCGAGATGTCGGTCGAGTGTCGTCCGAGATGTCGTCGAGTGTCGGCCGAGATGTTGGTGGAGTATTGGCCGACATGTCGGTCAAGTATCGGCCGAGATGGTTGTCGGGTGTCGGCCGAGATGTCGGTCCAGTATCGGCCGAGATGTCGGTCGAGTGTCGGCCGAGATGTGGATCGAGTATCGGTCGAGATGTCGGTCGAGTCTCGGCGTAGATGTCAGTCAGTTGTTGGCCTAGATGTCGGTCGAGTGTTGGCCGACACGTCAGTCGAGTATTGGCCGAGATGTTGGTCGAGTGTCGGCCGAGATGTCGGTCGAGTATCAGCCGAGATGTCGGTCGAGTATCGGCTGAGATGTCGGTCGAGTCTCGGCGTAGATGTCAGTCAGTTGTTGGCCTAGATGTCGGTCGAGTGTTGGCCGACACGTCAGTCGAGTATTGGCCAAAATGTTGGTCGAGTGTCGGCCGAGATGTCGGTCGAGTATCAGCCGAGAGGTCGGTCGAGTATCGGCCGAGATATCGGTCGAGTGTTGGCCGAGATGTCGGTCGAGTGTCGGCCGAGATGTCTGTCGAGTCTCCGCCGAGAGGTCGGTCTGGTGTCGGCCGAGATGTCGGTCGAGTATCAGCTGATATGTCGGCCGAGATGTTGGTAGAGTATTAGCCGACATGTCGGTCAAGTATCGGCCGATATGTTGGTCGAGTGTCGGCCGAGATCTTGGTAGAGTATTACGCAACATGTCGGTCAAGTATGAGCCGAGAATGTCGGTCGAGTGTCGGCCAAGATGTCGGTCCAGTATCGGCCGAGATGTCGGTCGAGTGTCGGGCAAGATGTCGATCGAGTATCGGCCGAAATTTCCGTTGAGTATCGGCTAAGATGTCGGTGGAGTTTCGGCCTAGATGTCTGTCGAGTGTTGGCCGACACGTCAGTCGAGTATTGGCCGAGATGTTGGTCGAGTTTCGACCGGGATGTCGGTCGAGTATCAGCCGAAATGTCGGTCGAGTATCGGCCGAGATGTCGGTCAAGTGTCGGCCGAGATGTTGGGCGAGTATCAGCCGACATGTCGGTCGAGTAACGGCCAAGATGTTGGTGTAGTATCGGCTGAGATGTCGGTGGAATATAAGCGGAGATGCCGGTCGAATGTTGGCCGAGATGTCGGTCAAGTGTCGGCCGAGATGTCGGTCGAGTGATGGGCCGAGATGTCGGTCGAGTATCAGCCGATATGTCGGTCGAGTGTCGGCCGAGATGTTGGTGGAGTATTAGCCGACATGTCGGTCAAGTATCGGCCGAGATGTTGGTCGAGTGTCGGCCGAGAAGTCGGTCCAGTATCGGCCGAGATGTCAGTCGAGTGTCGGCCGAGATGTCGATCGAGTATCGGCCGAGATGTCGGTCGAGTCTTGGCCTAGATGTCAGTCAGGTGTTGGCCTAGATGTCGGTCAAGTGTTGGCCGACACGTCAGTCGAGTATTTGCCGAGATGTTGGTCGAGTGTCGGCCGAGATGTCGGTCGAGTATCAGCCGAGATGTTGGTCGAGTATCGGCCGAGATATCAGTCGCGTGTCGGCCGAGATGTCGGTCGAGTATTGGTCGAGATATCGGTCGAGATGTTGGTCGAGGATCAGCGGTCATGTCAGTCCAGTATCGGCCGAGATGTCGGTCTGGTGTCGGCCGAGATGTCGGTCGAGTGTCGGCCGAGCTGTTAATAGAGTATTAGCCGACATGTCGGTCAAGTATCGGCCGATATGTCGGTCGAGTGTCGGCCGAGATTTTGGTAGAGTATTAGGCGACATGTCGGTGAAGTATGGGCCGAGATGTTGGTCGAATGTCGGCCGAGATGTCGGTGGAGTGTCGGCCAAAATGTCGATCGAGTATCGGCCAAAATTTCTCTCGAGTATCGGCCCACATGTCGGTAGAGTCTTGGCCTAGATTTCCGTCGAGTATCAGCCGAGATGTCGGTCTAGTATCAGGCGACATGTCGGAAAAGTGTCTGCCGAGATGTCGGTGGAGATGTCAGTGGAGATGTCGGCGGAGTTATCGGCCGAGTGTCAGCCGAGATGTCGGTCGAGTGTCCGCTGACATGTCGGTCGAATACCAGCCGAGATTTCGGTCGAGTATCACCCGAGATGTCGGTCGAGTGTCAGCCGAGATGTTGGTCGAGTATCGCAGATGTTGGTCAAGTGTCGGTCGAGATGTCGGTTGAGTTTTGACCGAGATGTCGGGCGAGTATCGGCCGAGATGTCGGGCGAGTATCGGCCGAGATGTCGGGCGAGTATCGGCCGAGATGTCGGTCGAGTATCAGCCGAGATGTCGGTCGACTGTCAGCCGAGATGTCGGTCGAGTATCGGCCGAGATGTCGGGCGAGTGTCGGCCAAGAAGCCGGTTGGGGCCGAGATGTCGGACGAGTATCGGCCGAGATGTCGGTCAAGATGATGGTCTAGTATCACCCGACATGTTGGCTAAGTGTCGGCCGAGATGTCGGTCGAGATGTCGGTTGAGTGTTCGGCCGAGATGTCAAGATGTTCGTCGAGTATTAGCTGACATGTCAGTCGAGTATCAGCGGAGATGTCGGTCGAGTGTCGGCGTAGATGTCAGTTGAGTATCAACTGACATGTCGGTCGAGTGTCGGTCGAGATGGCAGTTGAGTGTCGGCCGAGATGTCGGTGGAGTATCGGCCAAGATGTCGGTCGTGTATCGGCCGAGAAGTCGGTCAAGTAGAGGCCGAGATGTCGTTCGAGATGTTGGTTTAGTATTAGCCGACATGTCGGTCGAGTATCAGCAGAGATGTCGGTCGAGTGTCGGCCTAGATGGCGGTTGAGTGTCGGCCGAGATGTCGGTAGAGTATCGGCCGATATGTCGGTGGACTGTAGGCTAAGATGTCGGTCGAGCATCGGCCGAGAAGTTGGTCGAGTGGCGGCCGAGATGTTGGTGGAGTATTAGCCGACATGTCAGTCAAGTATTGGCCGAGATGTTGGTCGACTGTCGGCCGAGATGTCGGTCCAGTATCGGCCAAGATATGGGTCAAGTGTCGGCCAAGATGTCGATCGAGTATCGGCCGAGATGTCGGTCGAGTCTCGGCCTAGATGTCAGTCAGGTGTTGGCCTAGATGTCAGTCGAGTGTTAGCCGAAACGTCAGATGTTGGTCCAGTGTCGGCCGAGATGTCGATCGAGTATCGGCTGAGATGTCGGTCGAGTCTCGGCCTAGATGTCAGTCAGGTGTTGGCCTAGATGTCAGTCGAGTGTTAGCCGAAATGTCAGTCAAGTATTGGCCGAGATGTTGGTCGAGTGTCGGTCGAGATGTCGGTCGAGTATCAGCCGAGATGTCGGTCGAGTATCGGCTGAGATGTCAGTCGAGTGTCAGCCGAGATGTCGATCGAGTATCGGCCGAGATGTCGGTCGAGTCTCGGCCTAGATGTCAGTCAGGTGTTGGCCTAGATGTCAGTCGAGTGTTAGCCGAAACGTCAGTCAAGTATTGGCCGAGATGTCGGTCGAGTGTCGGCCGATATGTCGATCGAGTATCGGCTGAGATGTCGGTCGAGTCTCGGCCTAGATGTCAGTCAGGTGTTGGCCTAGATGTCAGTCGAGTGTTAGCCGAAACGTCAGTCAAGTATTGGCCGAGATGTTGGTCGAGTGTCGGTCGAGATGTTGGTCGAGTATCAGCCGAGATGTCGGTCGAGTATCGGCCGAGATGTCGGTCGAGTGTCGGCCGAGATGTCGATCGACTATCGGCTGAGATGTCGGTCGAGTCTCGGCCTAGATGTCAGTCAGGTGTTGGCCTAGATGTCAGTCGAGTGTTAGCCGAAACGTCAGTCAAGTATTGGCCGAGATTTTGGTCGAGTGTCGGTCGAGTATCAGCCGAGATGTCGGTCGAGTATCGGCCGAGATGTCGGTCGAGTGTCGGCCGAGATGTCGGTCGAGTGTCGGCCGAGATGTCGGTGGAGTATCCGTCGAGATATCGGTCGAGATGTCGGTCGAGGATGAGCCGTCATGTCAGACCAGTATCGGCCGAGATGTCGGTCTGGTGTCGGCCGAGATGTTGGTCGAGTATCAGCCGATATGTCGGTTGAGTGTCGGTCGAGATGTTGGTAGAGTATTAGCCGACATGCCGGTCAAGTATCGGCCGACATGTCGGTCGAGTGTCGGCCGAAATCTTGGTAGAGTATCAGGCGACATGTCGGTCAAGTGTCGGCCGAGATGTTGATCGAGTTTCAGCCGACATGTCGGTCGAGTATCGGTCGAGATGTTGGTGTAGTGTCGGCCAAGATGTCGGTCGAATATCAGCGGAGATGTCGGTCGAGTGTCGGCCGAGAGGTCGATCGAGTGTCGGCCGAGATGTTGGTGGAGTATTAGCCGACATGTCGGTCGAGTGTCGGCCGAGATGTCGGTGGAGTATCGGTCGAGATATTGGTCGAGATGTCGGTCGAGTGTTAGCCGAAACGTCAGATGTTGGTCGAGTGTCGGCCGAGATGTCGATGGAGTTCGGCTGAGATGTCGGTCGAGTCTCGGCCTAGATGTCAGTCAGGTGTTGGCCTAGATGTCAGTCGAGTGTTAGCCGAAATGTCAGTCAAGTATTGGCCGAGATGTTGGTCGAGTGTCGGTCGAGATGTCGGTCGAGTATCAGCCGAGATGTCGGTCGAGTATCGGCCGAGATGTCAGTCGAGTGTCAGCCGAGATGTCGATCGAGTATCGGCCGAGATGTCGGTCGAGTCTCGGCCTAGATGTCAGTCAGGTGTTGGCCTAGATGTCAGTCGAGTGTTAGCCGAAACGTCAGTCAAGTATTGGCCGAGATGTCGGTCGAGTGTCGGCCGATATGTCGATCGAGTATCGGCTGAGATGTCGGTCGAGTCTCGGCCTAGATGTCAGTCAGGTGTTGGCCTAGATGTCAGTCGAGTGTTAGCTGATATGTCGGTTGAGTGTCGGTCGAGATGTTGGTAGAGTATTAGCCGACATGCCGGTCAAGTATCGGCCGACATGTCGGTCGAGTGTCGGCCGAAATCTTGGTAGAGTATCAGGCGACATGTCGGTCAAGTGTCGGCCGAGAAGTTGATCGAGTTTCAGCCGACATGTCGGTCGAGTATCGGTCGAGATGTTGGTGTAGTGTCGGCCAAGATGTCGGTCGAATATCAGCGGAGATGTCGGTCGAGTGTCGGCCGAGAGGTCGATCGAGTGTCGGCCGAGATGTTGGTGGAGTATTAGCCGACATGTCGGTCGAGTGTCGGCCGAGATGTCGGTGGAGTATCGGTCGAGATATTGGTCGAGATGTCGGTCGAGGATCAGCCGTCATGTCAGTCCAATATCGGCCGAGATGTCGGTCTGGTATCGGCCGAGATGTCGGTCGAGTATCAGCCGATATGTCGGTTGAGTGTCGGCCGAGATGTTGGTAGAGTATTAGCCGACATGCCGGTCAAGTCTCGGCCGATATGTCGGTCGAGTGTCGGCCGAGATCTTGGTAGAGTATCAGGCGACATGTCGGTCAAGTATGGGCCGAGATGTTGGCGAGTGTCGGCCGAGATGTTGATCGAGTTTCAGCCGACATGTCGGTCGAGTATCGGCCGAGATGTTGGTGTAGTGTCTGCCGAGATGTCGGTCGAATATCAACGGAGATGTCGGTCGAGTGTCGGCCGAGAGGTCGATCGAGTGTCGGCCGAGATGTCGGTCGAGTGTCGGCCGAGATGTTGGTGGAGTATTAGCTGACAGTCGGTCAAGTATCGGCCGAGATGTTGGGGGAGTATTAGCCGACATGTTGGTCCAGTATCGGCCGAGATGTCGGTCGAGTCTCGGCCGAGATATCGATCGAGTATCGGCCGAGATGTCGGTCGAGACTCGGCCTAGATGTCAGTCAGGTGTTGGCCTAGAGGTCGGTGGAGTGTTGGCCGACACGTCAGTCGAGTATTGGCCGAGATGTTGGTCGAGTGTCGGCCGAGATGTCGGTCGAGTCTCGGCCTAGATGTCAGTCAGGTGTTGGCCTAGATGTCAGTCGAGTGTTAGCCGAAATGTCAGTCAAGTATTGGCCGAGATGTTGGTCGAGTGTCGGTCGAGATGTCGGTCGAGTATCAGCCGAGATGTCGGTGGAGTATCGGCCGAGATGTCAGTCGAGTGTCAGCCGAGATGTCGATCGAGTATCGGCCGAGATGTCGGTCGAGTCTCGGCCTAGATGTCAGTCAGGTGTTGGGCTAGATGTCAGTCGAGTGTTAGCCGAAACGTCAGTCAAGTATTGGCCGAGATGTCAGTCGAGTGTCGGCCGATATGTCGATCGAGTATCGGCTGAGATGTCGGTCGAGTCTCGGCCTAGATGTCAGTCAGGTGTTGGCCTAGATGTCAGTCCAGTGTTAGCCGAAACGTCAGTCAAGTATTGGCCGAGATGTCGGTCGAGTGTCGGCCGATATGTCGATCGAGTATCGGCTGAGATGTCGGTCGAGTCTCGGCCTAGATGTCAGTCAGGTGTTGGCCTAGATGTCAGTCGAGTGTTAGCCGAAACGTCAGTCAAGTATTGGCCGACATGTTGGTCGAGTGCCGGTCGAGATGTCGGTCGAGTATCAGCCGAGATGTCGGTCGAGTATCGGCCGAGATGTCGGTCGAGTGTCGGCCGATATGTCGATCGAGTATCGGCTGAGATGTCGGTCGAGTCTCGGCCTAGATGTCAGTCAGGTGTTGGCTTAGATGTCAGTGGAGTGTTAGCCGAAACGTCAGTCAAGTATTGGCCGAGATGTTGGTCGAGTGTCGGTCGAGATGTTGGTCGAGTATCAGCCGAGATGTCGGTCGAGTATCGGCCGAGATGTCGGCCGAGTGTCGGCCGAGATGTCGATCGACTATCGGCTGAGATGTCGGTCGAGTCTCGGCCTAGATGTCAGTCAGGTGTTGGCCTAGATGTCAGTCGAGTGTTAGCCGAAACGTCAGTCAAGTATTGGCCGAGATGTTGGTCGAGTGTCGGTCGAGATGTTGGTCGAGTATCAGCCGAGATGTCGGTCGAGTATCGGCCGAGATGTCGGTCGAGTGTCGGCCGAGATGTCGATCGACTATCGGCTGAGATGTCGGTCGAGTCTCGGCCTAGATGTCAGTCAGGTGTTGGCCTAGATGTCAGTCGAGTGTTAGCCGAAACGTCAGTCAAGTATTGGCCGAGATTTTGGTCGAGTGTCGGTCGAGATGTCGGTCGAGTATCAGCCGAGATGTCGGTCGAGTATCGGCCGAGATGTCGGTCGAGTGTCGGCCGAGATGTCGGTCGAGTGTCGGCCGAGATGTCGGTGGAGTATCCGTCGAGATATCGGTCGAGATGTCGGTCGAGGATGAGCCGTCATGTCAGACCAGTATCGGCCGAGATGTCGGTCTGGTGTCGGCCGAGATGTTGGTCGAGTATCAGCCGATATGTCGGTTGAGTGTCGGTCGAGATGTTGGTAGAGTATTAGCCGACATGCCGGTCAAGTATCGGCCGAGATGTCGGTCGAGTGTCGGCCGAGATGTCGATCGAGTATCGGCTGAGATGTCAGTCGAGTCTTGGCCTAGATGTCAGTCAGGTGTTGGCCTAGATGTCAGTCGAGTGTTAGCCGAAACGTCAGTCAAGTATTGGCCGAGATGTTGGTCGAGTGTCGGTCGAGATGTTGGTCGAGTATCAGCCGAGATGTCGGTCGAGTATCGGCCGAGATGTCGGTCGAGTGTCGGCCGAGATGTCGATCGACTATCGGCTGAGATGTCGGTCGAGTCTCGGCCTAGATGTCAGTCAGGTGTTGGCCTAGATGTCAGTCGAGTGTTAGCCGAAACGTCAGTCAAGTATTGGCCGAGATTTTGGTCGAGTGTCGGTCGAGATGTCGGTCGAGTATCAGCCGAGATGTCGGTCGAGTATCGGCCGAGATGTCGGTCGAGTGTCGGCCGAGATGTCGGTCGAGTGTCGGCCGAGATGTCGGTGGAGTATCCGTCGAGATATCGGTCGAGATGTCGGTCGAGGATGAGCCGTCATGTCAGACCAGTATCGGCCGAGATGTCGGTCTGGTGTCGGCCGAGATGTTGGTCGAGTATCAGCCGATATGTCGGTTGAGTGTCGGTCGAGATGTTGGTAGAGTATTAGCCGACATGCCGGTCAAGTATCGGCCGACATGTCGGTCGAGTGTCGGCCGAAATCTTGGTAGAGTATCAGACGACATGTCGGTCAAGTGTCGGCCGAGATGTTGATCGAGTTTCAGCCGACATGTCGGTCGAGTATCGGTCGAGATGTTGGTGTAGTGTCGGCCAAGATGTCGGTCGAATATCAGCGGAGATGTCGGTCGAGTGGCGGCCGAGAGGTCGATCGAGTGTCGGCCGAGATGTTGGTGGAGTATTAGCCGACATGTCGGTCGAGTGTCGGCCGAGATGTCGGTGGAGTATCGGTCGAGATATTGGTCGAGATGTCGGTCGAGGATCAGCCGTCATGTCAGTCCAATATCGGCCGAGATGTCGGTCTGGTATCGGCCGAGATGTCGGTCGAGTATCAGCCGATATGTCGGTTGAGTGTCGGCCGAGATGTTGGTAGAGTATTAGCCGACATGCCGGTCAAGTCTCGGCCGATATGTCGGTCGAGTGTCGGCCGAGATCTTGGTAGAGTATCAGGCGACATGTCGGTCAAGTATGGGCCGAGATGTTGGCGAGTGTCGGCCGAGATGTTGATCGAGTTTCAGCCGACATGTCGGTCGAGTATCGGCCGAGATGTTGGTGTAGTGTCTGCCGAGATGTCGGTCGAATATCAACGGAGATGTCGGTCGAGTGTCGGCCGAGAGGTCGATCGAGTGTCGGCCGAGATGTCGGTCGAGTGTCGGCCGAGATGTTGGTGGAGTATTAGCTGACAGTCGGTCAAGTATCGGCCGAGATGTTGGGGGAGTATTAGCCGACATGTTGGTCCAGTATCGGCCGAGATGTCGGTCGAGTCTCGGCCGAGATATCGATCGAGTATCGGCCGAGATGTCGGTCGAGACTCGGCCTAGATGTCAGTCAGGTGTTGGCCTAGAGGTCGGTGGAGTGTTGGCCGACACGTCAGTCGAGTATTGGCCGAGATGTTGGTCGAGTGTCGGCCGAGATGTGGGTCAAGTGTCGGCCGAGATGTCGATCGAGTATCGGCCGAGATGTCGGTCGAGTCTCGGCCTAGATGTCAGTCAGGTGTTGGCCTAGATGTCAGTCGAGTGTTAGCCGAAATGTCAGTCAAGTATTGGCCGAGATGTTGGTCGAGTGTCGGTCGAGATGTCGGTCGAGTATCAGCCGAGATGTCGGTGGAGTATCGGCCGAGATGTCAGTCGAGTGTCAGCCGAGATGTCGATCGAGTATCGGCCGAGATGTCGGTCGAGTCTCGGCCTAGATGTCAGTCAGGTGTTGGGCTAGATGTCAGTCGAGTGTTAGCCGAAACGTCAGTCAAGTATTGGCCGAGATGTCAGTCGAGTGTCGGCCGATATGTCGATCGAGTATCGGCTGAGATGTCGGTCGAGTCTCGGCCTAGATGTCAGTCAGGTGTTGGCCTAGATGTCAGTCCAGTGTTAGCCGAAACGTCAGTCAAGTATTGGCCGAGATGTCGGTCGAGTGTCGGCCGATATGTCGATCGAGTATCGGCTGAGATGTCGGTCGAGTCTCGGCCTAGATGTCAGTCAGGTGTTGGCCTAGATGTCAGTCGAGTGTTAGCCGAAACGTCAGTCAAGTATTGGCCGACATGTTGGTCGAGTGTCGGTCGAGATGTCGGTCGAGTATCAGCCGACATGTCGGTCGAGTATCGGCCGAGATGTCGGTCGAGTGTCGGCCGATATGTCGATCGAGTATCGGCTGAGATGTCGGTCGAGTCTCGGCCTAGATGTCAGTCAGGTGTTGGCTTAGATGTCAGTGGAGTGTTAGCCGAAACGTCAGTCAAGTATTGGCCGAGATGTTGGTCGAGTGTCGGTCGAGATGTTGGTCGAGTATCAGCCGAGATGTCGGTCGAGTATCGGCCGAGATGTCGGCCGAGTGTCGGCCGAGATGTCGATCGACTATCGGCTGAGATGTCGGTCGAGTCTCGGCCTAGATGTCAGTCAGGTGTTGGCCTAGATGTCAGTCGAGTGTTAGCCGAAACGTCAGTCAAGTATTGGCCGAGATGTTGGTCGAGTGTCGGTCGAGATGTTGGTCGAGTATCAGCCGAGATGTCGGTCGAGTATCGGCCGAGATGTCGGTCGAGTGTCGGCCGAGATGTCGATCGACTATCGGCTGAGATGTCGGTCGAGTCTCGGCCTAGATGTCAGTCAGGTGTTGGGCTAGATGTCAGTCGAGTGTTAGCCGAAACGTCAGTCAAGTATTGGCCGAGATTTTGGTCGAGTGTCGGTCGAGATGTCGGTCGAGTATCAGCCGAGATGTCGGTCGAGTATCGGCCGAGATGTCGGTCGAGTGTCGGCCGAGATGTCGGTCGAGTGTCGGCCGAGATGTCGGTGGAGTATCCGTCGAGATATCGGTCGAGATGTCGGTCGAGGATGAGCCGTCATGTCAGACCAGTATCGGCCGAGATGTCGGTCTGGTGTCGGCCGAGATGTTGGTCGAGTATCAGCCGATATGTCGGTTGAGTGTCGGTCGAGATGTTGGTAGAGTATTAGCCGACATGCCGGTCAAGTATCGGCCGACATGTCGGTCGAGTGTCGGCCGAAATCTTGGTAGAGTATCAGGCGACATGTCGGTCAAGTGTCGGCCGAGATGTTGATCGAGTTTCAGCCGACATGTCGGTCGAGTATCGGTCGAGTATCGGTCGAGTGTCGGCCAAGATGTCGGTCGAATATCAGCGGAGATGTCGGTCGAGTGTCGGCCGAGAGGTCGATCGAGTGTCGGCCGAGATGTTGGTGGAGTATTAGCCGACATGTCGGTCGAGTGTCGGCCGAGATGTCGGTGGAGTATCGGTCGAGATATTGGTCGAGATGTCGGTCGAGGATCAGCCGTCATGTCAGTCCAATATCGGCCGAGATGTCGGTCTGGTATCGGCCGAGATGTCGGTCGAGTATCAGCCGATATGTCGGTTGAGTGTCGGCCGAGATGTTGGTAGAGTATTAGCCGACATGCCGGTCAAGTCTCGGCCGATATGTCGGTCGAGTGTCGGCCGAGATCTTGGTAGAGTATCAGGCGACATGTCGGTCAAGTAAGGGCCGAGATGTTGGCGAGTGTCGGCCGAGATGTTGATCGAGTTTCAGCCGACATGTCGGTCGAGTATCGGCCGAGATGTTGGTGTAGTGTCTGCCGAGATGTCGGTCGAATATCAACGGAGATGTCGGTCGAGTGTTGGCCGAGAGGTCGATCGAGTGTCGGCCGAGATGTCGGTCGAGTGTCGGCCGAGATGTTGGTGGAGTATTAGCTGACAGTCGGTCAAGTATCGGCCGAGATGTTGGGGGAGTATTAGCCGACATGTTGGTCCAGTATCGACCGAGATGTCGGTCGAGTCTCGGCGGAGATATCGATCGAGTATCGGCCGAGATGTCGGTCGAGACTCGGCCTAGATGTCAGTCAGGTGTTGGCCTAGAGGTCGGTGGAGTGTTGGCCGACACGTCAGTCGAGTATTGGCCGAGATGTTGGTCGAGTGTCGGCCGAGATGTCGGTCGAGTATCAGCCGAGATGTCGGTCGAGTATCAGCCGAGATGTCGGTCGAATATCGGCCGAGATGTCGGTTGAGTGTCGGCCGAGATGTCAATCGAATGTCGGCCGAGATGTCGGTCGAGTGTCGGTCGAGATATCGGTCGAGATGTCGGTCGAGGATGAGCCGTCATGTCAGTCCAGTATCGGCCGAGATGTCGGTCTGGTGTCGGCCGAGATGTCGGTCGAGTATCAGCCGATATGTCGGTCGAGTGTCGGCCGAGATGTTGGTAGAGTATTAAGGCTAATTTGTACGCTGCGATTTGTCTGGCCGATTTGTTGACCACGACAAATCGGGGAGCGAATTGGTGCGTGTGAATGGCGATTCGATGTGGCAGCGACTCCAATCCAACAAGTCGGCCGATTTAGAAAAATCTGTGACTGCTTCACAGATTTTTGCGTGTCGGGCCCCATTTTAAGAACGAAAACGCAATCTGCAAAAGAATTGGCGCAAGACAAATGTTTATCTGCGCTATATTAGCTGAAAACACACTAACTAGTTATCACCTACCGTTTTGTTTTCCAAGACGTTTCATCAAAAAGTTTTGACTATAAAAAATGCACGTGCAGTGCTTGCACTGTACATAAACCGATTCGCCTCCCGATTTATCGTGGCCGACAAATCGGGCTGACAAATCGCAGCGTGTAAATTAGCCTTTAGCCGACATGTCGGTCAAGTATCGGCCGATATGTCGGTCGAGTGTCGGCCGAGATCTTGGTAGAGTATTAGGTGCCATGTCGGTCAAGTATGGGCCGAGATGTTGGTCGAGTGTCTTCCGAGATGTCGGTCCAGTATCGGCCGAGATGTCGGTTGAGTGTCGGCCGAGATGTCGATCGAGTATCGGCCGAGATGTCGGTCGAGTCTCGGCGTAGATGTCAGTCAGGTTTTGGCCTAGATGTCGGTCGAGTGTTGGCCGACACGTCAGTCGAGTATTGGCCGAGATGCTGGTCGACTGTCGGCCGAGATGTCGGTCTAGTATCAGCCGAGATGTCGGTCGAGTATCGGCCGAGATATCGGTCGAGTGTCGGCCGATATGTCGGCCGAGTAGCGGCCCAGATGTCGGTTGAGTGTTGGCCGACATGTTGGTCAAGTATCGGCCGAGATGTCGGTCGACTATCAGCTGAGATGTCGGTCGAGTATCGGTCGAGATATCGGTCGAGATGTCGGTCGAGGATTAGCCGTCATGTCAGTCCAGTATCGGCCGAGATGTCGGTCTGATGTCGGCCGAGATGTCGGTCGAGTATCAGCCGATATGTTGGTCGAGTGTCTGGCCGAGATGTTGGTAGAGTATTAGCCGACATGTCGGTCAAGTATCGGCCAATATGTCGGTCGAGTGTCGGCCTAGATGTCGGTCGAGTGTTGGCTGACACGTCAGTCGAGTATTGGCCGAGATGTTGGTCGAGTGTCGGCCGAGATGTCGGGCGAGTATCAGCCGAGATGTTGGTCGAGTATCGGCCGAGATGTCGGTCGAGTGTCAGCCGAGATGTCGGTCGAGTGTCGGCCCAGATGTCGATCGAGTATCGGTCGAGATATCGGTCGAGATGTCGGTCGAGGATCAGCCGTCATGTCAGTCCAGTATCGTCTGAGATGTCGGTCTGGTGTCGGCCGAGATGTCGGTCGAGTATCAGCCGATATGTCGGTCGAGTGTCGGCCGAGATGTTGGTAGAGTATTAGCCGACATGTCGGTCAAGTATCGGCCGATATGTCGGTCGAGTGTCGGCCGAGATCTTGGTAGAGTATTAGGCGACATGTCGGTCAAGTATGGGCCGAGATGTTGGTCGAGTTTCAGCCGAGATGTCCGTCCAGTATCGGCCGAGATGTCGGTCGAGTGTCGGCCAAGATGTCGATCGAGTATCGGCCGAAATTTCCGTCGAGTATCGGCCGAGATGTCGGTCGAGTCTCGGCCTATATGTTGGTCGAGTCTCGGCGTAGATGTCAGTCAGATTTTGGCCTAGATGTCGGTCGAGTGTTGGCCGACACGTCAGTCGAGTATTGGCCGAGATGCTGGTCGACTGTCGGCCGAGATGTCGGTCTAGTATCAGCCGAGATGTCGGTCGAGTATCGGCCGAGATATCGGTCGAGTGTCGGCCGATATGTCGGCCGAGTAGCGGCCCAGATGTCGGTTGAGTGTTGGCCGACATGTTGGTCAAGTATCGGCCGAGATGTCGGTCGACTATCAGCCGAGATGTCGGTCGAGTATCGGTCGAGATATCGGTCGAGATGTCGGTCGAGGATTAGCCGTCATGTCAGTCCAGTATCGGCCGAGATGTCGGTCTGATGTTGGCCGAGATGTCGGTCGAGTATCAGCCGATATGTTGGTCGAGTGTCTGGCCGAGATGTTGGTAGAGTATTAGCCGACATGTCGGTCAAGTATCGGCCGATATGTCGGTCGAGTGTCGGCCTAGATGTCGGTCGAGTGTTGGCTGACACGTCAGTCGAGTATTGGCCGAGATGTTGGTCGAGTGTCGGCCGAGATGTCGGGCGAGTATCAGCCGAGATGTTGGTCGAGTATCGGCCGAGATGTCGGTCGAGTGTCAGCCGAGATGTCGGTCGAGTGTCGGCCCAGATGTCGATCGAGTATCGGTCGAGATATCGGTCGAGATGTCGGTCGAGGATCAGCCGTCATGTCAGTCCAGTATCGGCCGAGATGTCGGTCTGGTGTCGGCCGAGATGTCGGTCGAGTATCAGCCGATATGTCGGTCGAGTGTCGGCCGAGATGTTGGTAGAGTATTAGCCGACATGTCGGTCAAGTATCGGCCGATATGTCGGTCGAGTGTCGGCCGAGATCTTGGTAGAGTATTAGGCGACATGTCGGTCAAGTATGGGCCGAGATGTTGGTCGAGTTTCAGCCGAGATGTCCGTCCAGTATCGGCCGAGATGTCGGTCGAGTGTCGGCCAAGATGTCGATCGAGTATCGGCCGAAATTTCCGTCGAGTATCGGCCGAGATGTCGGTCGAGTCTCGGCCTATATGTTGGTCGAGTGTTGGCCGACACGTCAGTCGAGTATTGGCCGAGATGTTGGTCGAGTGTCGGCCAAGATGTCGGTCGAGTATCAGCCGACATGTCGGTCGAGTATTGGCGGAGATTTTGTCGGTCGAGGATCAGCCGTCATGTCAGTCCAGTATCGGCCGAGATGTGGATCTGGTGTCGGCCGAGATGTCGGTCTGGTGTCGGCCGAGATGTCGGTCGAGTATCAGCCGATATGTTGGTCGAGTGTCAGCCGAGATGTTGGTAGAGTATTAGGCGACATGTCGGTCAAGTATCAGCCGAGATGTCGGTCGAGTGTCGGCTGAGATGTCGGTCCAGTATCGGCCGAAATTTCCGTCGAGTATCGGCTGAGATGTCGGTCGAGTCTTGGTTTAGATGTCGGTCGAGTGTTGGCCGACACGTCAGTCGAGTATTTTCCGAGACGTTGGTTGAGTGTCGGCAGAGATGTCGGTTGAGTATCAGCCGACATGTCGGTCGAGTATCGGCCGAGATGTTGGTCTAGTGTCGGGCGAGATGTTGGTCGAGTATCAGCCGACATGTCGGTCGAGTATCGGCTGAGATGTTGGTGTAGTGTCGGCCGAGATGTCGGTCGAATATCAGCGGAGATGTCGGTCGAGTGTCGGCCGAGATGTCGGTCGAGGATCAGCCGATATGTCGGTCGAGTGTCGGCCGAGATGTTGGTAGAGTATTAGCCGACATGTTGGTCAAGTATCGGCCGAGATGTTGGTCGAGTGTCGGCCGCGATGTCGGTCCAGTATCGGCCGAGATGTCGATCAATGAATAAACACAGAAAAAGGGACAAGAAACCTTCAAAAACATGAAATGTTGTCATTCATAATTCTATCTTTATCCGCAGTTCAAATATATGAATTTCATATATTTAATGTTCATTTATTTACCATCTACGGGATAAATACGAACTCTCAATTGACCAGCTCCCAGTTGGCTTGTTAGCTCATGCAGTTGGTTAGAGCGCTACACCGGTATCGCAGAGGTCAAGGGTTCGATTCCCGTTCAAGCCTGAATTTTTTCAGGTTTCTTCTTTTCAACCGCTTAGGTTGAAATACCTTCACTGCGATGATCTTCACATAATTCTCGCTTTACTTTGTTTTTAAAAGTTGTTGGTTTTCAGACGTTTCAATCAACCACCTACGTTCCACGTATTGTCAAAACAGGAGTCTGCCATCAAATGTACGTTTCTTGAATCCACAAAATTTTTTTCGAAATCGGTGCGAACTAGTGTTTATAAACACGACTGAAATAGTTTTGCAACTATATTATTTCCCCCGTAGATAGAAGTTGGTTGCTTTGTAGTCAAGTCTGCTATAATAATTTTCCATCTCTTTGCTTCGCAAATTGACCAAAGCATGTTTACATTTGTAAATTTACCACGGTACAAAGTTGTTGTTAGCTCACGTGTTTATTTTGGGTCTCAACCTACAGCCGAATAAATTTCGTTTGCTTTGCCTTCGAACAGTACGAAAATGTTCAAGTTCAGCTGGCTCTTACAAAACCTGCTCGCTTTCCAGTAGGTCCAGAAGGAATGCTTTGCATGCATATCTGTTGTTGTTAATCTTGCGTTCGGTTCGAGATGTCTTAAGCGTTGCGTTGCATTCGGAAAGTTCAAATTCCAAGCAGCTGTCAACCATGCAAATTTTTTCAAGACGCTTTGAACTTTAAATAACGGTTCTAAAGCTAAAGATGTTACTCTCATTCCTCTATCAGCAGTGTAACTTGGATTTAATATTAGTTTTTTTTGCCATTCAAGTTTTTCAGTTTTAAGACTAGCTAGCAACAAGCCGAGCAATTTCCGATTTTACAAGCCCCCGCAAATTCCGATTTCATTTTGTCTAACTTGCATAATATAAGCGGGTTGAAAGTTTAATTTGTGCGAAAGAAGCAAAGGAAAAAGGAGACGTCTGCACGCAGGCTAGTACTTGTAGTGTTTTTAGCCGGATAAATATTCTGCTTTGCTTTCAAACAGAACCGAAATATTTATATCCAGTATAAATAAATTGTATTAACATAATGCAAAAACCGCTATCTTCTCATCTCGGGATTCTGATTATTTATCTTTCTCTTTATCTTTCTTTTGTAATTCCACTAGAAAGCGAAAAACAACTGTCGCCGTCAAGCTGGTCGGAAGTCAAAATGTTCCTCTACGAAAACTAATAAGAGGGTCTATTATAGGGTGTCGCACATTCCGCAATCCGCGTTATTTTCTCCTTCCTAGACGCAAACCGCTTTTGTTTTCTCGTAAAGACCGAAACTGCCTTTATGGCAGAAGAGAATCGAATAACGATCTTTTAACAGTGGCTTACACATTTTTACCCTATGTCCTATGTTCGCATAATAATCGTACTTCTGCTCGCAATGCTCACGAGAACTTAAGCGTGGAACATCTTTTGTCTAATTCCTTTCAAAAACCAGCGATCAAATAGTGACATCCAGTGGGCAGTTCAACGAACCCAAAGTCTAAAAAAGACCCAAAGGGTGTGTTCTTGTGGTCTTTCTGAGATGAATTTAGTGACAACACAGGCGTGTGAACTTTAAGATACCTTTAACGTGGAATGTTTCCAGCAAAGCTTAGTGGTCTTGTAATATGCGCCAGAGGAGTTATTCGTAACCTCATGGTGACCGCGGTTTCAAAGCCTAGCAAGCCCTTCCAGTAGCGTAAATGCGTTATTCATTGTTGTAATTCGCTGTAGCATATCGTGTTCCTTCAAAACCGTGAACATTTAAGTTATGTGATGCGAGCAAACCGATAAAATAAATGACTTTCATTTGGAGTGGGTTCACTTTTTCTCCCTGGAAATCACCAATTATTCGCTTCAGGCTCAAAGTACATTTAATTTGCCGATGGCAACATTGATTGGACTGTAAGTCTTACAGTAAGCTCTAATCGAAATCAAATTACAGTGTATGTGCCTATCTCTCGGACGCACCTATTCTCGGACGCATTAATGTATTGTTATTCTTCATAGTCTTTAAATAAAACCCAAAAATACGTTCTGATGGATTAATGATTAGTCTACTTTCGCTAACTCCTTTTGTGCCCAGTTTCGTTGGGTTTACTCGGGAAGATTTGAAGATCTTGTGATGGTAGGTAAAATGCGTTTTCTTTCAAGTCCTCATTTCGCTGCGCATTGAAATGCATCGTTTTAGTTTGCACTCTGTTCTCGCAAAATACTCAACAGAAATTACTACCTTTTGGAGAAAGTCAGCCAAAAAGGACAAGGTTTGCTTCTACGTAAGAATTAGGAGTTAATTGTTTCACATTTTCGAGCAAGAACACGAGGAAAGCTTGCGTTTTTAAGTTCAACTACAGTTTCATAAAAGAATAGGGAAGAATATTTTTTTCCCTAACTGCTCCAAGCTTGAGCTTACCTGGTTTGACAGCGAGCCGTTGCAATTAACTTACATATGCAATTTCCAAAAGCGGCGAAATATTTTAACACTGCTTCTTTGTTTTTGAAACAGGCGCGTAAAATTTGCGATGAATATTTATCACTTTAAGTGAATACAACCGATAAACAATGGGTGGTGTAGCAGCTGTCGTAAGGTCTTCCACGATTGGTCCGCTAAACAATAGAACAAACAAAAGAAACAAAGAACGAGGCGTAAAAACAATAGAGCTGCTACATATAGCGGTCCAATGAAAATACAAGCTTCTGAGAGGTGCTACACTACTGTAAACAATATGTAATCATGAGTTCAAAAAATTGGTTACGTTCTCATATCCTCTGTTGTAAACTGTTTTATCAAGTTTTATGATTCGAAACTCCACCAGACTGAATGTAAACCGCGAGCGAAGAAAGCGAACTAAAAGTTGTAAGTTTCATTTAGCTCGACCAGGGGAGGGTAGAGGGGCATTTTTCCTCAAGAGCCATATGTTTTATTGGACGTTGATACAAACTATATAGCTCGTTATACCCATTGGGATAATAATCTAGCAGTAGATAACACATGCGACACTTGATAAAAAAATTTACTGACCAAATCCTCAACAACCGAAAAATGCTCGAGCAAGGTCCCTCTCTGAAACTGACTTTGAAATGCTTTTTAAGTCGGAAAAAGGTAATATTTACATCCAATATTACTTCGTTTTTCCTTAACGAGACGTATATTGACATGATGAAGAGGAATTTTTTCAGACTGAAAGGCAAGTAATCATCAACGAACGATCGTCCGAGAATGGGGACTACTTGTCCGACAATAGGCCGCTCAACTTTCACAATAATTTTCAAAATTACGAAGAAACCCCAGGCGTTTAATCAGCCAATCTTTAGGACGTCTTTAGGAACTACATACTAGGAAAGTATCAGCCTGCTCCTGCCCTTCTGAGGTAAGTTATTGCGATAAGTGCAGAAAGCGTCCGAGAATAGGGACGTATACATATCTGACTCAAGATTCACGGCCACCATCCAGTTGGCTTTGAAGCCTGGCCTATTATTATCAAATTACCTCCTGCAGAGGAAAACAGCAGAAAAACTCTACATTTTCATTCCCTGCCTTACTCTACCCTTTAAAGGCACGTTTTTGTCTAGGGAGAAGCTTCAAGGAAAATAAAGCTACGTACATATGGTTTGAAGAACCGCCACCAAACACGGAAAGATCGAAAACCGCGTGATAAAGTGATATTTTCCGCAACCGCGCAAAAATTTCTTAACCGTAAACCGCCACATTATTACGAATGTAACCTCAAACCGACACTCAAAATTGGCTTAAACCGCCAAACCGCCAGAGTATAATAGACCCTCTAATAATTCCGCTTGGAAATTAATACAGGAAAACAGAAACAAACAACATGTGCGAGGATCTCATGATTGACGAGTCCGTCTTGTGTATAAATTCTGATGTGTTTGCTGCTGTGAAAATTTGTACTTCGGCTAAGTAAACGCAGGACTACAAAGCGAATAAAATCCTGCCAGACCTGAAGTACACAAAACAGCGCATTCGAAGTAACATTAAATAGTTCCTGTTGATCGCAAAACACTTCAAAGCCCAGGGGTCATACTCCCACAGTATAAGCTGTATGGGCATGTGGCGCTGATAAGAAGGGTTTCAGTGTCCTGGTGGCACACTCCCACCCAACATCTCACAGAATCCCCCCCGGCCTCACAGACGAAGACAGATACCGTATATCGCCGTTCTTTTTATAATTTAGTCTTTGGCATTAGCCATGACGTCACTTTCGTGACGTCATGGCTAACAAGGTGTGTTGATGTTTCTAATCTACAAGTGCAAACATTTCTTTATGCATAAGTTGACTGGGGGAGATAAATAAAGTCCACGAAAGGCGATTGCGTACGTTTTCATTTGGTACGGGTTTAAGTTATAAACTATCAAAAAATCATCCACATCTAACAGAGTTCAAGGCTTTATTTGCAGTTTTCAGTTTGAGTTTTATGCTGTTTACTTTGAGTTTATATATATGTTGCTCGGAATTATCGGGCGGCCAGTCAGGGTTTTCCCCGTACGCGCGTATTTAATAAATTAAATATTCCATGCATCACTGCCAGAACAGTCCTGACTCTTTCCCGTTATTGAACTCTCCAGAACCGACCGTTATTAAAGTGTTTTTGGTTTCTGTAATTCATGTCAATTTAATTTCGTAGTTCCCACAGTTGAATATATTCGTGGTTGTGACATTGATCTGACGATTTAACTCGTTATTCTGAACTTCCCAAATGATGTTTGTTCTTTGATGATCACCAGAAGGATTCTTGAAATTTGACCAACTGAAAAGGCGACCAATAATCTGGAAAGAAGGTCAACTGAATTATTCACCCTCTCCTCACCAAACATAGCTCTGCAGACTACGCTCACAACGACATTCTTCATTCAAGATCACCTTTCGCTGTGTTTTGGTCGGTCTTCCTCAAAACCATGAACAAAAAAGCCGTCACAACTCTCAAAACAGACGTATTTCAATAAATCGGTGATAAAATGGGCATCTTAACAGCCCCCCCAAATTTAACACCTCCCGATGCCTGGGAACCACGCTTTGCGCATAGTTCCCTTTAATCATTTGAGCCAACTCGTGAATGCAAATACGAAATAAATCATTGCTTTGTAATCAGGTGCATTTTTCACGAAACAAAGGCTTCGTTTCGAAACTATAGCTTCCACCCTCGATAAATATTTTTACTTGACTGAACGTGCTAACCGGCGTGACAACAATTGTGACAATATTTTGCGCTTTTGCGTTGCCGAATGACGTAATGTTTAAAACCTGATGACTCAGCTCATCTGTCTTATCGCTCTGAATATTAAATTTTGTTGAATTAAAAAAAAGTTAAATGTCGATATCAATTTGTTGACAACTGAACTTGTTTTTACCAAGAGTTGTGAACGATGTATTTACATACTGTTGTGAATATAGCACTATCAAAACATGATTATCGATAAAGACAAACACATCGTCAGAATCTGGAGAAATCAGTAAAAAGTGAAGTCGTCGCTCTATCTCAAACACGTTGAAGCCTGCCTTATGACGTAATCGTTAAATCCGGTTTGGACTCCCTGTAAAAGTCAGCAAGTTGTCTCGAACTCTACAATCGAACAAATCGGTTCAAAATCAAAACTAAAGCAGAAAAATTAAGAAGACTAACTGGTACATCCTTCTGTGCCGCTTATACTATCCAAGAGGATCCAGCTGAACCCGTTCATTTCGCTTCTCCTGAATCCTCTCTCAGTTAGTTCACAGTCACAGATCTCCACCATTCTCGACTCTAGTGTCTTCGGTGCAGGACAGAAACTAGAAGAACACTGGGGTCGAAATGGGACATCCACGTCTTCCCGACGCCGACACATTCTTTCCTGAGGTTAGCATTAGATCCCATCGGTCAGAGCCCCCTTTGGCACCTTATGAGGTTTACACAATGCAGTTTTACCGACGCCGACACTCGTACCAGGCCTACTCTGAGAACCGACCTGCCCTACCTGCCCTACCTGCCCTACCACTTTTTCGCTTTCCCTCCCTACATAATCCGACTTCGTTGGTTAAAAAACCACAGTAACCAAAGCGTAGTAGGAGGATTTGTGTGGAGCTGAAATTCGATCGAAAATATCAATCGGCAGTTTTCCCGCCGAAAATCTATTAATATCGAAATAAAGTTTGAAAACCCTCACCGGTTGTGTGTTTGCTGTGTTTTTACAGCTTTTCCGAGCTTCTGGAGGCCATTTTGGGCGATTTTCTGCTTAAAGGTCGATGCGGACGTCGCATCGACTGTTTATAAGTAGAAAATCGCCCAAAACGGCCTCCAGAAGCTCGGAAAAGCTGTAAAAACACAGGAAACAAGCAACAGGTAAGGGGTCTCAAAATTTATTTCGATTTTAATGCACTTTTGACAGAAAACCGCCGATTAGTTCCGAACGAATTTCAGCTTCATACAAATTCTCATATTACCTGATTACGCTTTGGTTACCTGTGCAAATCAAGATGATATATACTACTTGACCAAAATCACTTAAAAATTTCCTTGTTTAATCACGGACAATTTTGACCCACCAATATCGATCACAAATCCTTTCCAGGAAACCGAAGAGGTTAATGTGAAAATATTCATCTCGTATTCATAGCGGGCTTTTCATGTTCACTAGCCTGCGAAGCAAACATTTCCGTGGGGCTTTCCGCAGGGTTTGAAGCATTTATTGCTTTTTGGCCACGCGAAAATTGGGGAGAGCGCTGCTATGTTTTGCGCTGCCCCCAATTTTCGCGCGCGTGGCCAAAAAGCAAAAAAATGCCTCGGACGGAGGCCAGCTTTTCACATAAACGGATCAACACGTAACTCTAGACGTCGTTTTTAGTATCTTACTTTGATCAAACGCCGAATAAAAAATCTCCAAAATAAATGAAGGGTATTCAACACTTGAAAAGAAAGAAAATTAGACGGGAAGATCAAGAAAAAGAAACTTAAAAAAAATTAATATAACATCAACAAGTGAATAGTTCGACGCGATCGCTGTTCCGTCGCAACAACACAACACAGCGTGGTCCATAAAACTACACATCATCTTATTCCACAAGAACGAAATACTTACGACAGTTTAGTTCGTCGGAATGATCGTCACAATCATTGTCACCATCACACCGCCAATTTTCCGGTATACAAGTCTGATTTCCACAGGCAAACTGATCCAAGGCACACCGAAGACCTAAAATCAAATGTTGTGGTATCGATCATTTGCCTGTTAGTAGCAATACGAGACTTCTACCTAAAATTTACTAAAATATCCCTTGTCTTAGTTTCTATTTTTCACTAGGTAATTCATTAGCGAGTAGGGCGATTTTGTAAAGTTTTCGAAAGAAAAATACACAGAGAGGATAGAATTTTTGTTAGACATTCGTCGCAAACTGCGTGTGTCTATGCACTGTTGACCTTTATTCTCTCCCAAAGATTTCACCACAAAATCATGAAATAAATTAAGGAAAATATAGGAAAAAGTATTGTCAGTGGGGTGAGAGAAATCGAGATTGTCACCACAACTACTACATTTTACAACCAACAGAAACATAACCACAACAAAACAACCACACTGCGCAGACGATATTTCAGCTTACCTTTTGTTTGAAAATATTCCAAAGCGGCCAAGAGACAGAGCAAAATCCCAATCAAACTCCCTCTGAATCTTGCCATGTCCAAGATCATCTCGAGGAAAACGTTTTCTAAAAGGATAAGGAAAAAATTGACCACATTTAGCTGCTATTTCCGCACAATACCGAAGAGAGTCAATGAAACATGAAACACAGTCGGACATTAGTCATCGAAGTAGCCACTGAAACCCTTAGGACCTACAGCGATTTCTTTAGTTTGACTTTTGCTTGCCTCTTTTCTTTGAAAATTGCTCTTGAATTAGGCAATTGGTCACACGATACACTAAAAGCTACGCTGGGTGCTGTAAAAAATCAACACAAGTGAGCAGGTTTCTAGAATGTCCTATTTTATAACCCACTCGGTCAGTGCTAAGGAATTCAGACTTCCGTGATACGATATATACTTGACAGGATCTAGGATGTATAGATCAAATTAATGACTCGATTTCACATATTAGTTGTTTTTTCTATACGCAGTTAAACAAATGGTATTTGTACCATTTCTTATCCTATGTGACTGATGAAGCTATACTAAGTCGTGCGGAGCTAAAAGGATGATAAATGCTCTTGCAGAGTTTTCCCTCTGTTGCGGAAGCCGCGCCAAAACAAGGCTCGTGGATGTGGCCGCTTTTTAAAATAGCGCCATCTTTCAGCTCTCGACGGCCTGCCGGCTAAACTGGAAAACATGAACTGCTGTATTTTGAATCTCGCAAATGAAATTCTAAACTTTGGCCATATACTGAAATGCTATTGAGAAGCTCTGAAGTCTAACAGTTCAGCAGTGTGATTGTCTGGAAGAGGGTACGGCTACGCCGGGTTATGATGTTGTAATTTTGAGTCTGTAGATGAACTCCTAGAGGGATGAAATCGTACAAGGGTAAGCATTCAAATGAAAGCTACTAAGCAGTACTTTCCTGTGTGGTGTTTATTATGCTGTACAAGGTGGTTCTAACTTTTGAGTCTGTGGATGAAATCCTAAAGTGTGACTATTCAATGAAAGCTACTGAGCAGTACTTTCCTGTGGTGCTGTTTATTATGCTGAACAAGGTGGTTCTAACTTTTGAGTCTGTGGATGAAATCCTAAAGTATGACCATTCAAATGAAAGCTAATGAGCAGTACTTTCCCTGTATGCTGCACAATGTAGTTTTCATAAAGTTTACGTCTGTGGATGAGTTCAAAAATGTGGCCATTAAAATGAGAGCTGTGGGGCAGTACTTCTTGTGTTCCAGTTTATTATAATTATGCTGTGAAAGATGGTTTTAACTTTTGAGTCTGTGGACGAAAACCTGAACCGTGACCATCCAAATGAACATTACATTACTGCGGTACGTACCGTGTTGTACCATTTACTAGTTTTACAGCTGTAGACTGAAAGGCATAACCAGTGAATTTTTAAAATGCACGTACATTATCCTTGGTTTCTTGGAAGAACAAATATTTCTGCTCGATGCCACAAAAACTGAAAACACAGGAAGTCGAAGTTGAAAACCGAAATTCAACGTCGACAGTGTTTGAACAACAGGAAGTATCAGCGTCGTTCCCAGGGTCTCTCTTCTCTTCCTCCCTTGTCAAAAGAGACCCTGGGAACGAAGTTGCAGGAAGTATGCGATAAGGAAATTTCTCGGACTATCCATTGCCCAATCAGATCGAGTCCTGACGAGAGCTTGGAGTATAAAACACTTTAACAATATCCACGAGCTTCTACTACATGTTCTACTGGTTGATAAACCAATTTTAAAAGCACGATCTAAACACGGAATCAGTGCACTTTACTTGTAGCTATGCATGTTTACAAAACTAGACGTGTTCCGCTGCACAGCAAAGTTGGCAGGTACGCTATTGCGTACAAGTGTTGGTTCAAATTACGACAAAAAAAGAAGAAAAGTCTCTGACAGCAGTCGAAAATTAACGTTGTTACCGAGTAAACAGGTTAGACTTTTTGGGAAAAGCGTGCCTACGAGCACGGCTTGAATCACTTCCGTCATGTTGACATGATGTTTTATCGGAATATGGTCAAGAAACACGTTTTCTTTTTATGATACGTGTGAAATGTGACAAGTGTTTGGACATGTTTGGAAAGCGTGCACCTGGGCTGGTTAAGGTGATTCCATTCAATTGCATTGCGCATCCTTTCTACGCATCATCTGTTGCGTGATTAGCGCGCGCATGTTCGGAACTTGGTAGGTTTTCTATGAAAACTGAGTTGTTCAGAGAAATAGTCGTTTTATCCTAATCGAGCACGGTGACGCCCATTTGTTATTGACTAAATTCAATCAGGATAGTGTTCCCGACGCAACGTAAAAAAGTTGGCTTAAGTCTATGATCAGATTTTGCACAGTTTAAAGAAACCCTAGGAAAAAAGCCGTTCAGGGTAGAGGACTGCACACTAAGCTATCGTCGTCACCGTTTACTTTTGTGAATGTCCAGTAAATTTGAAACTTTTCGGACATGTTTTGTACGACATAGATGAGTATACGTATGTATAAAGTCAACTTATACATGAAATATCAATCTGCAGTGGAAATATTGAGCATTTTGGCTTCGTGCGGTTATTGCCTGAAAATGCCCTTAAACAATGTATTCGTCAGCATTATACCACGAAAATGAGCGCGATGACCCCCTCCATTTTTATTGCAATTTTAGAACCCACATGACTTGTTGAATATTTGTGCCGCGTTTCACTGCTACAAATCTATGACAGATTCTTTTTCCAGGGAATTACCTTAAGCACGTAAGACGAGGCGTGATTTACTCGCGTGTTCACGCGTATGACTAAGAAATGGGACAGACCCTGAGATAAGACAAAACAATCCCTTCTGAAACCCATTCTCAGATGGTCCTCGCAAGCTCAACGGATTGAAATTGAATTTTGTGACTTTTGTCTTATCAAGATTTAATTCCATGGACAAATATTTTGGATATAGTAGGAAGCGTAACTTGTCAACAAAATTAATTCTGTGATGTTTACAACCAGAAGGGAATAGTCGATCTTGAAAGTCACGTCTTGTGTTTCTTCACTTGTTGCGTGACTGGTGACATCACGTTTGACGAATGTGGCAACTCCCGTATCCAGACAAATATATAAATAAGCTCTGTTTTATTTTCCACATTATTTTACACGAACTTATATTTTGGAACTCAAAATCGGCTGAAATCGATGAATAATCGTGACTTGTTAGAACAGATCTTGTCTTGTCATTGTGTGACTTATGCAAGTCTTGCGTGACTAGTAACGGAGCAAAGTGTCAAAAAGAGAGACAAAAAATAAACAAAAAATAAAGCCGGAAATGGCGTAGTTGTCTCTGCTTCGCATCCCCGGAGACCCAGGGGCAGCTAGTCGGGACGACGGGATTTTCATGGGCGAAAGTTTACAATAAGAGTGGGAGAGCCCCTGGGCACTTACTCTTACCGAGCGAGTTCCAGAAGCGTTTGAAATCCCGCCTTCTGATTGGCCAGAAAATTATTTTTCTGGCCAATCAGCGAAGAGGAACAGCCGGGCGACTCTCATGTCTTCTTACACGAGGTTGTTTTCCTCATCGAACGCCGTAGTAGCGTGGCCCGTTCAACGGGAACATTTTTGAGGAGAGCTTCAGAAAAAGTAAATAAATAATAAATGAACGAAGTCGAGGAAATCGCAAACTATAACGTGGCCGCAAGAAAACAAACACTCACCGGGATTTTTCACGGCGGACTTATCGAAGGTATTGTAAATTTTTAGAGCTAGCGACTTTCCCTTTCTCCAATGTAACTAATTATTTCTCCTTCAAATTACGAATATATGAAATTCATATATTTGAACTGCGGAATGAAGAAATAAATGTAAAGAAGATCCTCGCAGTTATTAACGCAACTTATGCAGTTGTGAAAAGAACTAACAAGAGCTAACAAGCCAACTGGGAGCTGGTCATTAAATTGGTTCGTAATATACCCGGGAAAGATTTCATCTTCATCTTTCCCGCGTATATTACGAACCAATTTAATGACCAGCTCCCAGTTGGCTTGTTAGCTCAATTGGTTAGAGCGCTGCACCGGTATCGTAGAGGTGAGGGTTCGAATCCCGGCAAGCCTGATTTTTTCAGGCTTTCTTTTCGCAACTGCATAAATTGCGTTAATAACTGCGAGGATCTTCTTTACATTTATTTATTTCTCCTTCTTCGTTGTTCTTCGTCTGAAACTTTCCATCTCTGATGCACGGGCCACGCAACTATGTTGATCGAGCATGTCATGTCACGTACTAGAGAGAACTAGTTCTCTCTAGTACGTGACATGACGTCTCATCGACCGTTAAGCAGAAAATCGCCCAGTTCGGCCTCCAGAAGCTCGGAAAAGCAATAAAAACGCAACAAACACATAGCAGGTAATGTTTTTCAAACTGTATTTCCATTTTAATGCATTTTCAGTGGAAAACCGCCGATTATTTTCGATCGAATTTCAGTTCCATACAAACACTCATATTACGCTTTGGTTAACTGTGGTTCCCACGCTCGAGCGACACAGTTGCGTGGCCCGTGCATCGGAGATTCCCGTGGAAAGTTTCAGACGTAGTTCAACGAACAAGGAGAAATAATTAGCAACATCGTTTACTCGAGTAGCTATTAGCCTCATGCAACACTTGAGAAAGGGGAAGTCGCTAGCTCTAAAAATTTACGATACCTTCGATAAGTACGCCGTGAAAAATCCCGGTGAGTGTTTGTTTTCTTGCGGCCACGTTATAGTTTGCGATTTCTTCGACTTCGTTCATTTATTATTTATTTATTTATTTTTTCCGAAGCTCTCCTCAAAAATGTTCCCGTTGAACGGGCCACGCTACTACGGCGTTCGATGAGGAAAACAACCTCGTGTAAGAAGACATGAGAGTCGCCCGGCTGTTCCTCTTCGCTGATATTTTTCTGGCCAATCAGAAGGCGGGATTTCAAACGCTTCTTGAACTCGTTCGGTAAGAGTAAGTACCCAGGGGCTCTACCACTCTTGTTGTAAACTTTCGCCCATGAAAATCCCGTCGTCCCGACTAGCTGCCCCTGGGTCTCTGAGGATGTCTGCTTCGCTTAAGCCACACAATAATTGAAGAAGGGAAAAGAGAGAGTCAAACTAAAACCGCGTGTTGCCAACAGAAACGAAGAGAAAACGTTTTTGTCCGAAACAAGGTTAAGGTAACGGGAGTCTACAATATTTTGTATTTTATATAAATAAAGGCAAGAAAAAATGTCATTGATAAAAACGACATGACAGTAACATTGTTCACAACATTTTGCATCCACAAAAAAGTCAAAGTCAATTCAACTGGTGGAATTAATAATGCATACAAGTTTTAAAATCATTGCCAAGGCCACGTAAGCTGACCAATATAAAACAATTCATAGCAAAACTGGCGTTTTCCCCATATTCATGAAACTAAGGGATTCCAGTTGCAGGCTACAAATGTGTCTCAGCACACAAGGCATTGTTATGAAGTAACTTTTGAGTCCGTGTCCAAAATCCTAAAGTGTGACCATTTAAACAAAAGCTATTCACCAGTACTTTCCTTTGGTCTCCTTTGGTACTGTTTATTATGCTGTACAAGGTGGTTCTAAGTTCTGAGTCCGCGGACGAAATCCTAAAGTGTGATCATTCAAACGAAAGAATTAACGAATTATTATGCCGTACAGGGTGGTAAACATAGCAAGAATGCGCGCTAAATACCGGAAGTTAAATGCCGCGTAAAATTACCGAAACCGGAAATAAAACTTGCACGAAACATTTGTTTTTATCTCGAAATTTTGCTCGGTGACCCATCCTGATTTTTTGCATGCATGTAACACTAAGTGTGCCAATTCAAATAGAAGCTGTTGGAAGAAAGTTATTCAATGGAATTTTTTGTAATTCATAAAATGGCTTTGTCGATACTGAATAACTTTTTGCTATACCGTCAGAGAAGTTAAAGAATTTTTAAGGGCTTTCTAAAAATGCAATAAAAAGGGTAGGTCCCCGACTTGGTTTTTCGGATAATTGGCGAGAACTGAAATTTGGGGGTTCTTTTTATGGACCTTTAGGGTTGTCATGGTAACGGTTATGACGTCACAACCAGCCTTTCAGTATTTCCCGACAAAAGAATTGTCAAGATATTCAGAGATTGCCCACATGCTCAGAAATACTTCCTTGTAATCTTTCCTCGGTTCACAAGGTTTATAGCATTTAAAAACCCTTTCGAGTCACCTTAAAGAAACACTATTAAGCAGTAATCTGATGTCATGTCTTGACATGTCGTTTCTGTTTTGCGTTTTACAAAAGACATGCCTTTGAAGAACTGCTCTACGTATCAAATTTAATGAATGAGCTTTGAGATGGAAGAATAAGTATTACAAAATTAGACTTTATTACAAAGGGTTTTCGAGAATAAAGAGTTCAAAGCTACCAAATCTGGTCAATAGATCAGAAGTCATTCAAAAATGGCTGCAAAAAATTTCATTGTCTGGTGCAGTTTCCTAAGAAATTTAAAATAAGTTGACGTCAAAAAGCCACACAATATCCTAGACTTATTATTAAGTGATTTGTTTGGTGTATGGCCGGAAAATCTATTCTTGCCCCCCCACCCCCACCCCATAAGTTTTGGACGAAAACAGGTCGCTCTTTTGGATAAGATTCTAGGAAGAAATGAGAGAGGGATAAAATTGTTGTACACACCCCCAGACAGGCACCCACACGGGAGCACTTGGGCTCGTTTGCTGCCTGTTTTGGTGCATGTCCATCTATTACTCATAACTTAAAATGTTTATTCAACTCATCTTTAATTATAAATGATTTGAATTTTCTCAAAATTCTTCAATTCATCCGGCACCCCCTGCCCCGTTTTTTCTTTACGTTCATTTTAAAAATCGCGAAAAATTCCTCACAGATTTATGGGAGCTCGCACTACAAACCTATATGGAAGCATTACTGGATAGAATGAAATCTCAAAGAGATACATAAAAAAAGGACTAAAACGTTGGCAAAACATGGCATCTGACCAGGCTGTTCCACTCCTCCCAACGATATATCATGACCTAATCTTGTCCTCGCGTTAATAAGTTCTGTTGGAAAACTAGTGAAAAAATAAACAGCAGCCAGTTTTGAATGATAACTTTACTCAGTACTTTCGTTTACTTCAGTAATGACTTTGCAACAATCATCAGTTAACCTGCAAGAAATGTAAAGAAATAACTTGATTATATTCGATTTCAGTTTACTGTGAACTATCCATTTTCGTGAAAAAATCTTGTCGCGGGGACCAAAGTTTGGTCCGTTCGACTTGATCCTTTTTAAAACCTTTGTGTGTATTATTCGTGCGACTACACCGTGCAACCAAAGTTCCGTTATTCCCATGTGATTGCTTTGCTAACCCACCCTCTCCCAAACCAAGCCAGTGCATGGGTTGGGAAAGTGAAAAGGTGTAGGCTATAGATTCCGTAAAAAAATTTAAAACTTGATGAAAACCATTCTAAGGGGCTGTTTACATGGAGGGCAGAAGATCCTAGCACTAGGAAGATCCTAGAAAGCGAAACAACTTTTCGTTTGGTTTATATGCAGAAATTTTGGTCGGAGTGGTTACCAAGTGGAGAAATCAGCCTTTAGAAGCTAAACGCCCGGCCGCCGCCACGTTCGTTTTTTTTGTCCCTAGTACCACGATCTTCCGAGCGAAGGTAGTTTGCATGGTGCTAGGATCCTCTTAGTGTTAAGGTCTTCCTATCTCTCAGCAGGAAGATCCAAGCACTAGAAAGATCCTAGCGCATGGGCCAAGTGCAACCTTTTGCATGTAAACAGAATACAGAAAACATATGGCGCTAGGATGATCCGCCTTCTAGGATCTTCATAGCGCTAGAATCTTCCTCCCTCCCTGTAAACAGCCCCTAAAAGATGCAACATGGCCAGCACCAAATTACTGTTAAACAATACTCAGTGAGAGATGACGAGATTGCTGGACTAATTTAAGAACTGTTCAAGAAAATTCTAATTAACCCGTTCAACTTATTTTTCTGTTTTTTCTTTCAATAGCCGTGCTGGCTATTAACACTCTTAAAGCGGTACAAAACACTGCAGCCATTGAAGCCATACACGAGGTAACAGGTGACAGACATTTTAACTCGTTAATGAAGTATTGAGATACTGAGTCAGAAAAATAAGCAACATTTATTGTTGATTGAAGTAAAAATGTACAAAACGCGTTAGGAGGATAGATTTTGAGAGAAGAAGCAGATTTCGTAGTTGAAACAACTTTTTCAAATCCTAGAAAGGATAAAAGCAAACAAAAAAAACCTCAGGCTTTACTGGTGGTTTACTGTAGCAATTAGCAGTCGCGTGGCACGTGCGCGATCAACACTTGTTTTCGTGCGTTTTGTTTTCATTCAATTGGCTTCCTTCTGAGAGATTAATTAGCTTACAACGAAAAGCAGCTGAAAACAGCTTTCCACGTGCTGCGATAAAAGGTTTTAAAAACCGCAACTGGTGTCATCCAACCGCGGTAAAATGTTTGTAAACAATATACACTGTAAATACGTGACCGCACTTTTGAAACAGTTACAGCGTTAATGGTGAAGAGAGCCTTTTAAAGACGCCTCTATATGGGAAACCAAGACCCCCCCCACACACATTTTAATTACACTTTTATTCGCCCTTTAAAAAGGTGCTAGTGACCGACCGCCCCCCCCCCCCCCCCAAAAAGAAAAAAACAAAACAAAAAGAAGAGGAACGCGAAAGAAAAAAATGGATATTACTAGAACCGCCCTGACGGCGGGATAAAAACGAAGAAAAATAGACCTACTTGGTTTGAGTTTATGCTTGGTTAGAATGGGAGCTTAGGTGTCACAGTTTCTCTGGTCAGGAAGCAGCGTTACTCCAGGTGGACAGTGACAAGAGAATCTGTCTGGGTTGACATCGACAGGAGCCAACAAACAGATGTGACTGCAACCGCCGAACTCGGCAGTGAGATTACAGGGATTCAGTGCTGTCCGCAGAAAGAAAAATTACAATTTTAGCATGCTTAAGACTTTTCGCTCAAGGAGGGCTTAATGAAGCCGGCCCCAGGTTTCGAACTGGCGTCGTCTTTCACCGACAGCTATTTTTTGTTTGTTTGTTTTTGTTTTGTTGTTGTTGTTGTTTTTTTCGCAGAAAGGCAGTGGAGGATACTCAGTAAAATTTGAGATACTCTTGAACCACAGATAACCCACTCGGCCGGTGGTTTACCAGTTTACGTAGCATGCATGTAACAGAGGAAGCCCATAGGACCGGTGGTTAACCCGGTTTCTGTAGCATGAAACAACTCTTCGGGAGAACACCCTTGTTTAAATGACAAGGGTGCTTGTCGGAAAGTTTTGAAAGGAACCCATAAAAAAGCCAGAAACTCGTGTTTAGGGAATGACCTGGAATGGCTCAAATTTCCTCTCAAAGGATGGCTCAAGCGGTGGTCATACCAAACCAGGAATTTTCGCCATGAAAAGGTACGAACGGCACTGACATCCAACATGGTACAGCATAGTTGTATTCAACAATGTTGAATGGTTTTGAATCCGTTTGACTGACGCATAATGAGATTCATGACCCTTTAAACTCCAGTATCATTATTAAAATTCTTCTTACTGGTCTTCATACAAATTGCTGAGTACTATATGGGAGAACGTATTAAAACATCAAGACAATTCATCTTTGGTGATCGTTTTCCCAATTCTCATGTCCTGTATGTGTTTAAAGGCACTGATAAGATGAGGAGAAATTTGATGTTGATCACTATTGGAGCTTAAAGGGTCAAACACTTACATCTTCTATGAGGCCAAATTAGCAACGTTCTTAAAGTGGAACGATATGAGAATCATCACGTCACCCAAGCCCTTTTCAGACTTACACCAAGAGTCTCAGAGACGTGACCTTTTGAGATGAGTTAGAGATAACTATTCTAGTTATTCGAAACAAAGCATGCAGCTTTGGGCGACTTGTTCCAGTTGTTCCGGTTGGTTTGAACTGAGACACCTTTGAAACAACAACGGTTTTACGAATGTATTCAAAAAGATTCACGAAGTTAGCTTCTAGAGAACCGAAGACCAATACCGGTATTCGAGGAGCTATAGAGGTTTTCCTAAGACTATCCGAAAACTTCCTGAGTTTACCGCAGATCACACGAACATTTAACTATGATATTGGGCAGCAAAACTGCTGCTTTGGGGACACAAACTGATGGCATTTTTATTCCGGTGATCAGTGAACCAATCTCTGTTAAAAGTACTGTACAGCGCCGCAAATGATCCCGAGACCGCAAATGATCCTCGACCGCAAATGATCCCCACATTGGACCGCAAATGATCCCAGAACCGTAAGTGATCCCCGCATCGGACCGCAAATGATCCCCCTAAAATACAGGAATGGCGTAGACAATGGAACGGCGAGGACATTGAAATAGCGTAGACAGTGGAATGGCGTGGACGGTGGCATGGCGTGGACAGGGAAATCATGTAAACAGTGGAGGTTTTGTCTGTACTATCCCTCAAAGCACGTTTTAGCCCCACAAATCATGGCTTAGATATTCTGTTTCGAGGCAAAAATTCTAAAAATGTTACGGTGTAATGTAGTCCTTGTGCAATTGTTTATGAACCTTTGGTTTAGCATTGCAGGTTGGGTTCACTTTAACACTCACATTTACAATACAGAAATACTTTTTTGATTTCTCAGGTGTGTATAAACCGCTCATTGCAACAAGTTATGCACGTTTCGAAAGGTTGCGTGACAACTCAAATAGTAACCCAAGGTAAAGGCTTCCAAGGAAACACCGGATTCCCGCCCCACTCACAAAAAGCACGGAAGCGACAGTTGCCGATTACCAAGGAGTTTAAAATAAAGTTTATTATGTTCCCATTTGCGGTATTTTTTTTCTCCAAAAGCACGTGTGCAAGTGAGGCGCTAGACTCAAACCACGTGGGATGTGGAAAGCAATCAGCAAATGTCAACACACTGCAGGATCCAGTCTACCTCGGTTTTGTCATCACTTTCATTTTTCCGGTCTTTATCACCTCCACCTGCATTGACGCCGACAAACAACATCAAAAGAGTAATTAAATTGGAGAACAGTTTAGCCATTTCTAAAAGCACGATCGCAAGCGAACGGGACACGCTTACATGGTCTGGTGACCTTCTCACACATGGTTTTAGAATTAGTGACCTTTGATTTCAAGGTCGGTCAATGTCAATTGCCGCGCCCTGGAGGCCTGTGACTTTCTTGACTGTCTCGAACTCGGTCGTCTATCCATGATATCTGTGTATGCATACAAATATAAATATATATTTTAAACATAATCATGTTTGTCTTTTATGTTTTACTTCACTAATCAAGAAGAGATTTTTCTGTTTTTGTTTCTTCTCAGTATTTTCACCTTCCGGTCACTGAAACTACACGCCATTCTACGTTTTTATAGCGGGATCATTTGCGGTCCGATTTGGGGATCATTTGTGGTCCTGGGATCATTTGCGGTCCAATCTGGGGATCATTTGCGGTCGGGGATCATTTGCGGTTTCGGGATCATTTGCGGCGCTGTACAGTTGTATGTACAGTACTGGCTATATTGATTGTAATGACATTGATTGTTTGCATCCATTTACAATTCGAAAGCACAAAGCTATTAATCTATAAGAGCGACGTAGAAACAGACGCCCATCGTCGATCACATCAGCTTCGACACAGCAACTTTAACCTGTTCAACAGCTTCCATAATACCGCCCGAAGAAGGAAGAAGATTTTTCTCGCCTTCTTCTACTGGGAACAGTTAACAATGTCGACGAATAACCTCCTGCACCTAACGGCTCTCGGTGCGTACGGAAGGCGCCAAGTTGTCGTTCCATTTGTAAAGGATTCACAATTTCGTGGTGTTCCGACGAGTGAGGGATATGAAACGCTTGCGCGGTATTTCAACGTGTCTGCTCTAAATTACACGCTTCGCTCGTACGGTCACGCCACATTAATAAACTGGGAAGAGTTTCAAGACGTCTGCAAAGGGAGACTAGATGTGGTGGTGCATTTTGATTATAAAGATCTTAAAAACGCTACAACTTTCAGCCGAGCGAAATAACCATATGTTCCTTGGAAACAACATCGGGAGTGCGAATTTTATGGTATACAGATTAAGAATGTTTTTGCTTTCGATTCGGTTGAGAGGTTTGAGAATGAAGTTGTAAAGAAGCTTCCATGTGTTGGTATCTTTGAATGGAGGGGAACAAGCAAAACAAACTTAGATAGAACTCAGTTTAATATCACATCAGTTGTAGGTAACGTTTTGTCCTATCGCGATATCAGCGCCTTCTTTAGCTCAAACCTTCTTCATATTGCGCATGATTTTATTGCGAAAAACTTTGATCCAAACTTTATTGCCGTTCACATTCGCACAGAACAGATCCTAAAAACAGGAAGAAATATTTCTACAGTTGAGAAATGCTTATCAAACTTGAAAACGCGAGTTCAGGATATCAGACAAGCCAATACGGGCCAATCCACGTCTTTATGGCTACTGATTTCACAGAGTTTGGCTCTCCCTCGAAAATTGGAAAACCCGCACGGAAAAACGCTAAATCCCTCATGGAGATTTTAGTTCCTCTGAAGCCGATTATTTTTCAGCCATCGGAATACAAGCTCGCTGACCGTGGCGAAGTAGCTATCGTGGAAATGAATGTTCTAGCGTCTGGTAAACACTTAGTCGTTCTTGGCGGTGGATCATTTCAATATTGGGTAGAAACACAGTTTCTTAACAAGAACAACAATGACCAAACTAGAGTTGAACACCTCTCCTGTTAGCTGGTCATTTTCGGTGGGGTACGGTAATCGTCGTGCCACCTTTGGTAGTTTTCGGAAATCTTCAGAAAAACTTTGATAATCTTCGAGTGAGCTTCGGAACCGTTAGGAGTCTTCGGAACTTCGAACATTTTAGGACTTTTTCGGATCTTCTAGCCGAGCGGACGAGATACAACGAGAGCTGACGAGAGTTGACGAGAGTAGACGAGCCGAGTTTACAAAAGTTGACAAGATTTCAACCCTCAGCTTAAGTGCATTCTCAGAGAATTTGAAATTGAACTTTCCTTAAATGTGGCAAGAGTTGAATCTTTCACTCCCATGTTACCGGCCTGCAACTTTTATAAGATCTCAAAGTATCTGACTCTTCTTAAAGTCTCTTGTACTCTAAAAGAGTTTGTATACGCTCGAATTTTCATTAAAACTGCTTGGTGAGCGAACTATATCGCTTGATTGCGCTCTTACAAAATCTCGTGTACCCTGTTATGATCATAATTCAACAAGATGGCGGGAACAACTGAAAACAACGTTCCAATCGGATATCCAGGATGTGCCACAGGGAACCCAGACAACAATAGGCTTTGATCATTACACCTGAATCTCATCTGCTTAAGCGCAGGCCCAATGAGAACGAGAGTAGACGAGAGCGTTTAAGAGTCAGTGAGAGTGTATGAGATTCAGAGCCAAACAAGAGCAATCGTTTCAACTTCCGTTGACAATAAATAATTTGATTTAACACATTTAAACAACCTGCGCGGCAGGCGCGGAAAAGGGAGGGAAAGGAGAAAAAATTATTCGCGAGCGTGGAGCGCGAGAGAAAGGTGAAGGCACCCCTCCTTCTCCCTCTCGCGCTTAGCGCGTGCGAACATTAACTCCTTTTCCCTCCCATTTCGGTGCCTGCCATGCAAACTAATTTTAACACTTCGAAGGGACACGAAAGTCGCCGAGAGCATACGAGAGTGGCCGAGAGTGTACGAGGTCGTCAAGAGTCAACGAAAGCGCACGAGAATCGTCAAAAGCGCATGAGAGTCACTGAGTTCACACGAGAGTCGCTGAGAGCGCGCGAGAGACGCCGAGAGTGCACGAGAGTCAATGAAAGCGCACGAGAATCGCAAGAGCGCACAAGACCTGATGAGATCTTGCTAGAGTTTGAACTCTGGTTAGCTTACATTATTGTTTGAACCGGCCTTTAGAAGAATTCAAAATCTTGCAAACTCAAGGTTTTTCGGACCAGGCCAAATAAATTATACTGACCCACTGCTTGTCTTTGTCGATGAACCACCACAACATCCATCCCAATCTGTAGACCCGTTGCCAGGGTAACCTCGTCCTCTCCAGTAAACTTATTCGCTCTGTAGACTTCGTCACTTTTCCAATCTGTCCAGTACATGTTATCCAGGAATAAACTGATGCCAAACGGGTGCTCGAGAGAGTTGCCTTTTAAAACAATTCTGCGATGATTTCCGTTTATGTCAGCTGATTCTATCGTGTCAAGGCGAGCGTCTGCCCACCAGATTCTGTTCAAGATGTAATCTATCGTCAGACCGTTAAGCCAACCGACGTTCTTATCCACAATAACTTGACGTGTTGAACTGTTTCCGTTCATTCCGCATTTCTCGATTTTTGATGCGTTACCCCAGTCAGTCCAAAACATATATCTAGGAAAAAATATTTCACTGTAATTCGCGTTGTTATAGATAAAAATTTTCCGCTACTTCTGGGTTAGCTTGACCCTGCTTTGAACAACCGGGCCCTGGGGGAGAGAGAAAATCTACTGCGCGTTTTCTTTTCCAGGGAAACGACACAATGACAGACACCAAGGACTTTCCGATTGAAAGTCCTACGCATTGAGAAGTAGCCTACCACATCACAATACCATGACGAGTACTCATTAACTTACAAAGATAAAAGCTTATTACCCCAGAAAAGGATGAACTGCAATAGCCCGAGGATTCTCGAGTCCTGATGTCACAAGTGGAAGTCTTTTACCACCATCCAAGTCAGCCACTTCAATCATTCGAGTGCCTGAATCGGTCCAATACAACTTCCGGTTTATCCAGTCCACTGCCATCCCTTCTGGTGTTTTAAGACGATACTTAATTATCACTTCGACGTTAGAACTGTTTTTCAAGGGCGCTCTCTGAATATGTTCTGTTTGCACATCGTTCCAGTACATATATTCTTGCTTAATATCGAAGTCCAAACCAACAGCCCTTTTTTGACCCCCAACTGCTACTTCGTAACGGAATGGGCTGAGGCTAATGCGGCGTATGTCGACACCGTTGGCGAATAAAAGGACAGCTTCTGGACCTACAAAGGAGCAATTAAGACAGAAGAATTAGCAAAGCTTATAACCTTGAAGTTCACGCCAGTGGCAAATGCAAGTCAACGATATAAAGGCCTTTAACCTTTTAAGCCCTAATAGTGATTAGAATCAAATTTTCCCTCACGGATCAGTGTATGATAACAGAAAGTGATCACCAAAGAAGTTTACTTGATGTGTTACCACGTTCCCCTGAATAGTCTTCAAAATATTGTATGGAAACCAGAAAGGAGAATTTGTATAATGATCCTGGGGATTAAAGTGTTAATACGAACACCGAAGAACCAGAAAATTGTGGCGTATTACCGACGTAGATGTTAGAATAGAATGATGATGTTGTTGTTGATGATGATGATGATGATAATGATGATGATGATGATGATGGTGATGATGATGATGATAGGGACAAGTGTGATAGCCTACAAAAGGAAGGCAGTATGATTTAGAAGGCATAACGACTTTGTAACTGCAGGAGACCCACAATTTGATGAACGGCAGACCATTTCTATTCTGGTTATCCTGCACTGCATCCTTTGACTAAATGCACTGTTTTGTTCTGTAAGATATTTTTCAGTTGTTATCAGGACAATGTCCCTTAGAGTTTAGTTCCAAAAGTATCGCTCCCCGGTATCATCCCCACCATCAAAACTGAAGAAAATATGAAACTTCCCGTACACTGAGCTGCTGTTCGCTCCCTGCCTAAAAGCTGTGCCAGACGAAACTGAAACTTAAAGAGAATTAATACTCTGGCTCTCGTTTCTCCCGAAAATCTCTTTCGATCTCGGCGACTTTCCTGTAAATGCGCTGTAGAATAGTTGGAATCTGCTCCATATTTAGTCAGAATAGATTGAAGTTTAAACTCTAGCTCCCGTTTGGCCTCTAACTCTCTTTATCCCTCATTCATTCTGGTGCGCTCTCAGAGAATTTATACTCCTTGACTCTCGTCATTTCCTTTTGGCCCAGGTTAAAGGGCTAATGTTAAACTGGGGCCAATCAACAACGACAGTTGCTAAAAGTTGACTCATAACCGTATAAACTACCGCTGTTGTTTAGCCCGTTGTTTGTCCTGAAACTCCCACGCACTCTCATAAACTATCACGCGCTCTAATATCTATGTAAATTTAACTTCTCGGTCTCATTTGGCGTTCACCTCTCGTTCGCTCTTGAGAAGTCTAAAATCTTGTAAACTCTCATCCACTCTTGTTTTTTTTTTGCTTTAGCTTTACACGGGATTACTTTTAACCATAGTTAGTACTAACTATGTTTTAACGCAACATCGTCGTTTTAACAGTTAACAGCGCGCGGACATTTTCAACGCAATATTTTGTCACGGCAAGATGTTGAATGACTTTTAAGACTTGCAACATGTTGCCGCAACAGTATGTTCCGTTAAATGTCGTCTGTGCAAGGTGACAATGTTCTCATTTTTAACGCAGCAATGCTGTGCCAAAAAAATTGCTGTGAAAAATTGTCACATTTAGGATCACCGTTATGTAGAAAGATGCGCGCGCTTATAGGCTGCAATTCGCTGACGCTGTTGTAGAGTCAACAAAGTTTTTAGAAGCCGCGAAAACATTGCACGAACCAAGAAGACAACATTTTTCTCTACGTGTTTTTACCGTGTGTTTGGTAAAAATTTTGAAAAATTGAAACATTGATGTCGAACCTCCACGCGTAAGTTCATTTTAATTTGAAGATGTTTGAGTCTTCGAAACTTTTTTCTTTGAGCGCGCGCTTTTCGTCATCAATGCTCGGTTATTACGCAACAAAGGAATCGTGGTAACCTAGGTTATTCGACGACAAAATCACAAAGTTAGTTTACTGTGTAAGTGAAGCGCAACAATATACCTTTTGTGTCTCACTACGTTAAAAAAGCGTCAAAACACAACAAGAATGAGTTTACAAGGGAAGTCTCCAGATGAAAGTATTTTTCCAGAGCGCAAACCTGAAGAATTAAATGCAGAATCGACGATAAACAGTTCCTCGCCCGAAGTGGAAGGTCAAAAGTCTTCGAACCATCAACTTTCAGAGAAGTTAGCTCCGCCGAACATCCAATCAAAAGTGAGCCGAACATTACCGAACGTCCCGAACTCTGAGCCGACGAGAAAACGAATTCTGCCTCGTATTCCGGTGAATGAGGCCAGGAAAGTGCGACAGAGGCCACGAAGAGTTTTACCGTACTTACCACCAATTGTTCAGGAGATTCTTCGATGGAGCGTTCACCCACAAGAAGTTTTGAGAGGTGCAGCTTCAGTGAGTCACCTATTGAATCTTCCAGCGATTAGGGAGGAGAGTATGCCGAGTGTTCAGCCCATTGAGGCTACAGTACCAACGAGAGTTCCGAGAAAGAAACGAATCTTGCCGAGCATTCCGCCGACGGAAAACCGAGCTCTGCCGAGTAAGCAACCGACTGCTGCACGCAAGCCGCTACCACCATTCAGAGCAGAGTTCCGGAAACGGATGCTTCCCTCCCTTCCGACGATTGAAGAACAAACATCGCCGATTATCCCCGAAGTAAAGTTTCCTGACGGAAGTCAGGAGTCTGCGGAGAACGAGGCATTGCAAGATCCAGAGCTTCAGCCGGCAGAAAAACAAGTGCAAACAATGGCAAGCGAGGAGGAGTTACGGAAGAATAAGAATAAGAAGAAGAGGAAACGCAAGAAAGTCAAAGAAAACCAGTCAAGCCTGCAAACAGTAGAGAAAGAAGGAGTGGTTGAGTTGAAATTGGAGAACAGAGAGAAACTGAAAAGAACTAAAGCATCAGTGGCACAAAGTCTTTCAAACTGTCATTCTGAGACGGGAAGAAGTCTGGAAAATCCAAAGGTTGAAGAGAAACCTTTGCCAGTTCAACGAAAGGTGAAGCGAACTCAGAAGATATGCCAGTCAGAAGCGAAAGACAAATCACCAAACTCGGATTCAACAGCGGAACACAACCTGCCGAGACTTGCGACAAAAGAAGGAATACAGGACGGTCGTCATCTCCGAGAAAACGAAGGGCTCCCGAGTGTCCACCCGAAGGTAAACCGAAGCCGTCCGAGCCTTTTATCAGCAGACAGCTATGTATGGCCGAACCCTGAGAGGAAAGTACCCGAAGAGATGCCGCGTCTTCGTCCAAAATTAGCAAGACGAAGTAAGACAATGTTGCAGCCTCCTGAGAAAGAGAGAAATTCTCATCCTCTGAGCATGAAACCAGTCTTGCCAAGTATTCGGACAAAGGAAAAGCCAGTGATGCCAAAACCACCGTCATCACCGAGGCCGACCGTGACACGAGTGCGCCCGACAGCAAACCAACCGTTGCCAAGCATTCCGCCAGCACAAGAGCCAATCATACAAAAACCTCCGTCATCACCAAAGCCGACCGTGACACGAGTGCGCCCGAAAGTGAGCCGACCGTTGCCGAGCATTCCGGCAGCACAAGAGCGAATGATACCAAACCCACCGTCAACACCGAAAGGACCACAAAGCGCTCGGCCAATCGTGACACGAGCGCGTCCGATCAAGAGCCGACCACTGCCGAGCATACAGTCGGTCGAAGAACAAACTCTACCAAGCCTAAGCTCATCGAGCCAAGAACGTTTAGTGAAATTTCCTCTTCCAAGCGTCCATCGCAAAGAGAAGAATTACTGTTCTGCTTCTGGTACTGTTCAGCCGACAATGGAATCAAACCTTAAACCCTTGGTGGAGGAAACTGAGCGAAGTGCTCAGAGAAAAATGTCTAGCGATAAACAGCAGTAAAAAACGAAATACGTGTAAGGAAAGTTTTCAATTTCTTGTTGAAATAAATATTTCTCATTTTAGACGCTTTAGTTAAAAAAAAAAAGAAAAAATTGTTTGTTCCGACAGGGAACCAGCCAAAACAACATTTTACAGTGTAAGAGTCTGTACTCTGACGTAAGACAAAACAGATTTCATGATTTAATTTTCATTTCTGGGAGTTTTCGGGAAGATTTGTAAATTATAGCTCAAAATGGTACTACGATATTGTAAACAGTTTGAATCTTAATTCGAATGAGGCTATTTTTGCGTAGTACTTCTGAAACTTTTCTGAAACTTTCTGCGTAGTACTTCTGAGACTTTTTGCAGTTAGGAACTTAGCAGTATTCTAGCTTCAGCATTTTGTCCCGAAAAAACTTAGCCTGTTTACAGCCACCCCCTCCCCTCAGGAAAAATAGGGAATGGGCCGATTTTTTTCCTGAGAGGAGGGGATGCCTGTACACAGGCTAGAAAAAGTACGGCTTTTTTCTTTTCTGCCTGCACGATCCCAGAGATCCTAGAGCGCTTGGATCAGAGTGGTCTTGTTCCCAGTCTTTCGTAGTTTCTTCGTAGTTTCTTTTTTTTTTCTTTTTTTTTTTTTTGACGGTTTTATTTTATTTTATTTTCAATGCTTTTACAGATATTGTGTAATCCCTATCCTACTATTACATTTTCAATATTACATCAATACCAGTTCTAATACAGTTTACAGTCTTATATGTGTTACAGGTATATCATAATTAATAATTGTTAAAAGTAAATTACAGATTCTGATTGCAAACAACAATTTTTATTTATTTATTTTTTTTTTTGCAAACAACTAAAAAATTACCAAAAGCGAAAACCGTCACACGAAAACACACACAGACACAATAGGCACAAATATGCATTTATCTTTCTATATAAAGAGAACAAGGCTAAACAATACCAATATCTATAGAAATTTAGCAAGAATTGCTTCCCATCTTTTCCTGAAACTTGCAAACGTCCCATTTTTGTTTGCTATATACTTCTCGGTTTCAAACTTATTTTTAACTTTTTTAAGAAAAATATTAAAGTCAGGATATATGCCAGCTTTTCTACATTCCCAAATACACAGTTTTCCGAGAATTATAAGATAGTTTATAATATCGGTCCTATTTATAAGCCCAAGTATAATATCTTTTAAAGTCAAAGTAATGTTTTCCTTAACAAGTTCAAACCACCAAGAGGAAAATGTTTTCCAAAAGATTTGCACATGGGAGCATTCAAAAAAGAGGTGATGCAGCTCTTCTTTTGAAGAGTCACAGAAAGTGCATTTATCATTCAACGATAAACCTATTTTGAAAAGTTTTGCATTTGTGTACAATATATAATTAAGCACTCTGTACTGGAAGGACCAAATATACGTTTCGCTTGCGACAGTTTGTGGAAGTGAGTATATTTCCTCCAAAGAGTTTGAAATGTCAAAATCCGAAATTAGTTTCTTTGACATATTAGGCAATTTAGCCTTAGCTGTTATTAACAGCTTATAGAAATGCTTACACTTAGCCCTGTAGACGTCGAATTGTATATTATTATGTTTGAAATTTACCAAGTCAATTTCAGGTAGCGGTTCGCACGACCTGAGTTCTTTCGGAACTGATAGTCTTAAACCTGTCCATGTCAGGAAATCCGTTTTAAGACCCTTTTGTTTATAAAAATCATGAGACTGCTTATTATCGGATTCAAACATCAAGTCACGTACGAAAACAATCCCTTTGTCATAATACGATTTATAAAAGACTGATCTGTTGTCTATTTTAATGTCTTTATTGTTCCAAACAATTCTTTGTGCATAATTATTATCGGAAAATGTATTTCTAAACTCCTCCCACCAAAGAAGCAAGTCTGAATAAAAACCGTTTAGTGAAGTGGTCAGATCCTTGAATTCATAATTGCATTTTAATAGAAAGGTTCCTCCATAAGGTTTCAAATAATGATTAAAATACGACTTCCAGGGTCCTTTTCTAGTACTATCTAAAATGCGCGGAATCCAGGAGAGTCTCAATGCTTTAATTTGGGTTTCAATATCCATGAGGTTCAACCCCCCATTTTTAACTGAATTTATAACAGAATGTCGCGTGACCTTGTCTGGTCCTTTCCATAGAAATTTAAAAAGCATTCTTTCCATCCTTTTTATGATTTCCATTGGGGTTTGGATTATCGATGATAGGTACAAAAGTTTAGGTATCAAAAAAGTTTTAATAATTGTCACTCGCCCAAATAAAGATAAGCCTCTCATGTTCCAGATATTGATAACTTTCTGAATTTTGTCTAACTTTTCCTGAAAATTTTGCGAAGATACCACTTTCTGATCACAGGAAAATTGTACTCCTAAATTTTTAACGGTCGTGCACCATTCCAAACCCAAAGGTTTTTCTACAGAATTCTTCATTGTTCCGATCCACATGGCTTTGGTTTTAGAGACATTCATTTTCAAACCTGAAAACTTTTCAAAAGTGTTAAGACTGTCTAACAGTTCCTTCGCAGAGGTAATATCTGATAGCAATGCAGTCATATCATCTGCATAGGCAAGCAGCTTTGTTTCATTATCACCAATTGTAATACCCTTTATTTTGGTATTCGATCTGATAGAAATAGCCAGAATTTCAATGGCAACAACAAAAAGGTAAGGTGACAATGGATCTCCCTGTCTTACTCCTCTTTCCAACTTGAACAAAGGAGAGCTTACACCGTTATTAATTACGCAACTAGAGACATTTTTATAAAACGTTTTCACCCATTTTATAAATTCCGGGCCAAAATTAAAAGCTTCTAAGCACTCATAAAGGAAACACCACTCGATCGAGTCAAATGCTTTTTCGAAGTCAATGAATATCATCATTCCTGGCACTTCAGAGCGTTCTGTGTAGTCTATGATGTCAAGTATTGAGCGAGCTGTCTCTCCAATAAATCTATCTTTTATAAAGCCAGATTGGTTATGGTGAATAATGTCTGGGAGACAGCATTTTATTCTATTAGCAATGACCTTGGAGGCAATTTTTGCATCTACATTAACCAAAGAGATTGGTCTCCAGTTTTCTAAGTAGGATCTGTCCTTTCCTTTCTTGTCAATAAGGGTAATAATTGCTTGTCTTTGTGACGTTGTCATTTCCTCTAGCTGGAACGAGTAGTTAAAAACGTCGACCAGTTGATCTGCTAACGTATCCCATAATTTCTTATAAAATTCAATAGGTATTCCATCATTTCCTGGTGTTTTACCGTTCTCGAACATTTCAATTGCCTTCTTACACTCTTCCCTAGATATAAGTCCTTCACAGCTTGTTCTTTGTTCTTCGTTCAGCTTTGGGATATTCAGTTTTTTAAAAAAAGAATCAAACGATTCATGTTGACCTAAATTGCTCTTACTACTGTACAGATTTTTATAGTAATCTGAAGCCGAGTTCAATATCTGCTTATGGTCTGTTGTAATCACCCCGCTAAGAGACAGCTTCCTAATATGTTTTCTCATGTGGTTTCGTTTTTCTAAATTTAAAAAATATTTGTTACTTTTTTCCCCATGCTCGTGCCATCTTGCCCTCGAGCGCACAATTATACCTTCAGTTTTCTTATCATAGAGCCTTTCTAACCCCATCTTACATTCCTCCAGTACCTTTCTGGTTTCTACACATGGATTTTGTTCAAATTTAGCTTGTGCATCTTGATATTTCTTTTGCATCATTTCCTCCTCCTCCCTATTAGCTTTCGCACGTCCTTTAGAATAATCAATAGAAAATAAACGGACATTATATTTAATCCAGTCCCAAATTACCCTCTTGTCTGAAATTTCTTTTGCCTCTTCTCTCCATATTAATATTTTTTTCTTCACTTCTTCAACATATGCAGCATCATTTAACATGGAAGTGTTCATTTTCCAGAAACCGGGTCCTTTTACACCTTCTTCTATTTTGTGCAATTGTAATGTTATAGCAGAATGATCCGTTTTTATGGCTGCTACAATATCTACGTTCGCTACCATATCATGCAAAGAATCCGATATAAGCCAATAGTCCAATCGACAGAAAATGAAAGGGGACTTTTGTGACCATGTAAAGCTTTTTTGATTTGGATGTTTAATCCGCCAGACGTCATGTACATTAAATATATTTTGAATATTCTCTATTTGGTCAACAATCTTTTTTCTTGTCGTCAAAAGCCCTCCCATTTTATCCAAGCTTGGGTTTAAAGGACAATTAAAATCGCCCCCAATAATTATTCTGTCTTCGTATATTTGATCTTCCTTTTTAATGACATTAACAATATGTTCATAAAACTTTGCAGATTGACTATCATTGTTAGGTGCGTAAACATTGAACAGAAGATAATTTTCATCCTTAATTTCGGCGTTTATGCCGATGTATCTTCCCATGGGATCAACAATCGTTCGCTTTATTTTGCAATCAAAGCCGTTACGCAACAGAATAGCAGCACCTCTCGCATTGCTACTCCCATGGGCAAATTCTATTGGAGCGCCCCATTCAGCTTTCCATTGTTTTTCTTTATCTATTGTCGAATGCGTTTCTTGAAGAAATATAATGCTTGCTTTTTGCTTCCTGTACCATGTAAACACTGCTCGCCTTTTTTTAAAATTACTTAGGCCTCTTACATTTAAAGATAGTAATTTAAAATCATCCGATACCATCCTTGAAGTTTTCATTTTTTCTGTCCATAATCAGAGAAAAGACGTACAAGCAATTCAATTTAAGTGAAAGAATATTGTAAAAGATTGGCCTACTGTTTAACACTTCACCACACAAACACAGACACACACACAATTTAACATATTTTACAAAGAAGACTAAGTCCAGAATTAATGTTATAACGTTAGCACTGAAGGAGATTCTAATTATTACTCCCTCAGTCGTGCCCCGCTCCTCAAAAAGCTGACAGGAAAAAATAGTGCTATACCTGACATTAAAACACACTAAAGTTCTTCGTAGTTTCTTCAGTATAGAGTTTCACGGCGGGGCCAAACCACCCCCCAAATGGGTCATTTAGACTAATTTTGCTTCTTTTTCATATTTCTTTTCCAAACTTGGCAAAAAACCTTGGGTTGTCGCCCAATTTATTTTAAGTATGAGAATGACTTAAAAAACCAAATTGTGACGTCATAATGGCTGACGTCACAAAACGAGTTAACTGAAAATTTCAAATTTGAAATAAAAAGTTATGTCATCTGAAAGAACTTGGCAAGGGGAGTAAAATGCTGAAAACCGTACCTCGCTAAGACAAACGTATCTTGAGTTATGGCAATTTAAAGACATTTAAAGTGTCCCCCCCGGAACCATACTTTTCTTCTAAAAACAACCCTGTTGATCTATTTTGTACAGTTTTTTTCCATGCAAGCTAATAATCTGGTAAAATGGACTTCTTGTTGCTCCAAAAAATCGTATCATTTTAGATTTTAAGTTTTCGGCTTGAAAACGATAATATTAGCAAGAGCATAATTGATCACGTGACACTTAATTACGTCACAAAACTGGTTTGGGGGCTCTAGCTCTGGCAGGAAAAAAATTTTCCGAGTTTTTCTTTTTCATTTAGCTTCCGTCATTTAAGACATCTTATCTGCAACTTAAATGGTGTCGTTGACGCAACAAAACAACACTTAAATTCAAACGTATTACACAAGGGGGGGACCCTATTTTTAGACTGTGAAATTTTCAAAATCTAAAATGCCATATCTCATCCATTATTTATCACATCGACAAACGGATTTCAGCATTCAACTCCTCTTGACGTGTTCTTTCTAAAACACCAGAAAAAATTTAGAAATTCTAAAATTTTATTTTAGAGAATAATATGACGTCACCAATTATGACGTCATAATTTGACATTTGGCATCACCCTTCATGTCAAATTGTTTGGCACAAAGACCCATATCAAATTACCAAGTTTGGTAAAGAAATGATGAAAAGTAACAAAATTATTAAAAATTAACCAAAAAACGGGACATTTCATGACCCTTTTGGGGGGTGGTTTGGCCCCACCGTGTTGACCGCTGAGGAAATTAAACACTGAGGGCGCATTCTTTTGGAAAGCTATTCCAAAATAGGAGTACACGGCATAATTAAATCAAAACGCAATGAACAAATTACAGTTTTCACAGAAAAGGCAAATAGTCTTCTTTTCGGAATTTATTTTAGTGAGAAATTGTGTTCGACCGGGGATAATCTGTGACGGTTTTCAGTTCACCTCTGTCAAGTGTATTCCGTTTGTAATTTCGGGATATCTGTTCGTTTAGCGTACAACTGAATAGCGATTAAGAACGCGTCCTAGCATAACAGAAGTAACTAAGGAATATTAAGTAGTAAACAACAACGATAAGGAACAATCACCACTGGCGATTACATTACGAATGTTATCCGAACCATGCCGAGCTTTATATGAATACAACCGAAACCATGCCGAACCTTAGACGAATGTAACCGAACAATACCCAACATTTCTATGTTAAATCGTACTGATAACAAAATACTTAAGTTTAACAATAATACTAAGAAAAAAATCTAGTTTTAAGTGGAAGTAGTTTTCTTCAGAATAAATTTATTGTATGTCCTATTAACTGTTTTGTTTATGTCGAATTGCGCTTGTTGTGGGGATTCAAAACTTCAGGGCCCGGTTGTTCCAAGGGTGGATAACGCTATCCACCCCGAGATAAATCGCGATCCAGCGGATAAATGATAACAAAACAAAGTACACTATCCACTGGATAGCAATTTATCCGGTGGACAGTGTTATCCGCTCTTTGAACAAACCGGGCCAGGAATATACTGCATCATAACATACCACAAGTTATTATGTAGACAAGAGTGTTTTAGTGGAAAATAGACCACCCGTAAAGTTCATACGAAACTACATCCGGAACTCGAGTGGCATATTTTCTATATCCCCACTAGTGAGGAAATCGATGACGTCATTTCACGCTTTTACACTGTTGTTTGTGCGAAAATACTCTTGTCTTTATAATAAAGAGAAAATTACATGGCGGCTTAAGGATATGAAATTTATTTTCTCGTGGTAACAACAATATTTTACTCACTCGCTACGCTCCTTTGTAAAATATTGTTTTTACCACTCGAAAATAAAATTCACATCTTCGCGCCGCCGTGTAATATCCTCCATATATTTTAGTTTTAGCCAAACTGATTGGTTTCGTAATCGAGGTGTATTAAGTAAATAAACCCCATCCGTCGGATCGTAAAATAGGCTGAACAGTGTCTGAAAAATCACGTTTCCGAACCTCAAAGAACAACTAAGAAATCCCGAAAACAGATCCACTGCTCATAAAAGATTTTATCCGTCACCAATTCTCGTCGGTTGTCCTTCCTTTTTTGGACCGGGATTAGGGCTCCGGAAGCAGGGTAGTTAACGTGTGTCCAAAAGTAAGACACAATCGAAATAGAACGATGAAGAAAAAACTTCTAAAGAACCATGCACTGTACTTGAATAAGGCGGGCTAACCTCGGGGAATGTGACATTTTTAGGAGAGTTAGAGTCAAATTCCCTACCCCCGGATAATTAATGAATGTAAAATTTTAGCCCCTAGTGTAACTTTTTCTCTGAAAGTCGAATAACTAGGGCGCCATGCATGTTCAAAGTCCCTACCCAGGGGACGGCCTTGTGTGTCAATTTCCTGCCCCTTCTCCCCCCCCTCCCACCCTGAGGCTTAACATTGATAGATGCATTACGAAATGGAAGGATCGGAAACTGTCCCGGGGACGTTGAGTTCAGATATGGGATACAATTTTTAGGAACCAAAACTGAACGATAGAGCGCTTTTCAATCAAGTGTCGCAAAACCAAAATCAAAGTACTTACCGAAGCCAATCGCAACAAACACAAATTACCCAATGACCAATCAGAACTCGAAGCAAATACATGTAACCGGCGCCAAGCGCGGGAAGACGCGTGCGAGCAAGTCGCGATTGGTTTTGATTTTACTTCTGATTCGTTGAAAAGTGGCGCGATGTAAAGCGGAACCAAATCAAAACGCGAATTACTTTCGATACTCAACTCAAAACCACTCCTTACAAGAAAATTCCGACTTACGATCACTTTGTTATGACGATCATGTACCGAACAAGGCCATTGTTATGGCAGATTAGTAGTGAAAATGATGGAGTTCCACTCTATAATAAAATATTCGGGGTACCCTCGGCTCCAGAGGTATCTCTCGTGTGTTCGCGGTTGGCCAAAGCCTGACTTGATCAGCTGGAAATACATGAAGTTAGATTATGGTCTCGCGCGGGACTCTCCAGTTTAAAATGTTTCTTCGAATAAAGGACTTCGGTGAACTCAAAATCAAGTCGAGCTACTGCTTACTGCCTTCACATTCGATAATTCGCTTGATACTTGAGAGAGGAAAGTATGGACACTAGTTCTATGATACGGACACACAGCAATGGACAGCTGATTTGGTCCAGAACCAGAAATCAAACAAACTCCACCTCTATAATTTAAACTACTTCCCTTTTATGTCCGTGCTCAGGAGGACCAGCGGCAGTTACTTCCCACAGTCAATTGAGCCCCCCCCCTCCCCCCCTACAACTTCTTGTCATATATCACACACGGGAAAGAGTGTTTCATCAGGATATCCGAACACCAACAACTAGGTTGAAAAACGAGGCGCGGCCGTGTTTTTGAACGGACTTTGAGATGTTTGGAAAGCTGATGAAACACTCTTTTAAGTGTTTGCTATAGATCGTCGAGCCATTAAAAATTCTTGGTGAAATTCAAAGCAAAAGTTCGCAACATTTTATGCAAATTAATCCAAACCACCCTCACGTTTTGAAAAGATTCAGTTCTTAAATCTTCTTTTATTGCTTCTCACCCTCAGCGCGACATGTTTTGTTGTCTTCGTTCAACACATAACCTCCATCACAATAACATTTGTAAACATCTTCTTCAACTGAACAAAGCTGACTGCATTCTCCATGGATCTGACACTTTTCCATTTCTACAAAAGAAAACAACAATTTTAGGCTCATTTTATATGCTGAACAGTTGATCAACAGCCAATTGCAACCACAACCATATCGAAGTCTAAACCACAAGTATGCTAGATTGAAACCAACAGATATAGCCGGACAGCGATGCAACACATTAATAAATAAACCCCAAAATAAAAACATGTACCCAATCTATTTTCTTCTTAACAAGCACTAACTCTTATGAATGAATAGTTGATTGAATTATTGAATAAACAAGAAAGGAAGGATGAAAGAAAGGAAGGAAGGAATGGACAGAAGGGTGGATAAATGAATTAACAAAGGAAAAACGAATGAATGAATGAATGAATAAATGAATGAAAAGAATTGATGGATGGATGGATGGATGGATTGATAAGTGAATGAACGAAAGAACGAATGAATGAACGAACAAATGAATGAATGACTGAAATAATGAATGAATGACTGACTGACTGACTGACTGACTGAATGAATGAATGAATGAATGAATGAATGAATGAATGAATGAATGAATGAATGAATGAATGAATGAATGGTTGGATGGATGGTTGGATGGATGGTTGGATGGACGGATGGATGGATGGACGGACGGACGGGTGGATGGATGGATGGATGGATGGATGATTGAATGAACGAAGGAATTATAAGTCCATAAGTCCATTGTTGATCGCCTCTCACTGACACCATACATGGACAATAAGAATGGCATGACCTAATTACATACCACAGCCTTGCTCATCAGAACCATTCAAACAATCCTTCACTCCATCACATCTCTTGATCAGATCAATACACCGTCCATTGCCACAGATATATTTACTTGATCCACACAAGCTGTCATCTAAACACAACCAGAAAAATTGAAGATAAAGTATTCGAAGGCGTGTAGCAAAGACTAAAAAGACAATTAGCAACTTAGACTGGCCTTCCTATGAGTAATTTTGCTCTTAAATCAGGTTTGAATTCGACCTCGTTTAAATAATAAGCCTGCGTAGCAAGCGTTTCCGTAGGGCTTCTTGGTCGCGCGAAAATTGGGGCTAAAGCGAATAATGCCAATGCCTCGAACGGACGCAAAAAACCTACGGAAACGCTTGCTGGGCAGGCTATTAAATAATCGGCCACTAGAACGCCTTTATGAATGCAACGTTGCTCAAGCGTGGTTTTAGTTTTGATCCCGCTGATCAAAATAACGCCTGTTTTAAAAACTCGTGTTATTATGGGGCGTTATTTTTCCTTTTATATGATGACCGACTACTGGAAAAGCAAAGTTTTTAACGGCAACTGAAAGTATCAATAAAAATTATCCAAAGAAGAAAACTCACAGCACTCGTTTTCGTCCGATTGATCCTTACAATCCACTACTCCATCGCATTTCTTGGTTTTCAGAATACACTCGCTGGTGCCACATTGAAATTCATCTACCGCACATGAAGGTAAAGACGTGCAGTTCTGTTCATCCGACTTGTCACTACAGTCCGTTTCTCCATCGCAGCGCCATGTATGGTGGATGCATGTACCATCCTCACACTGAAATTCTCTGCTTTCGCACTTAGAGGTCTTGTTAGTAGAACAGCCAGTTTCATCTGAGCCGTCAGGACAATCCGTGTCTCCATCACACTTCCATGCGTCAGGCAAACACCTTCTCGGCCTACAATGACAATAACAAAACGATAAAAGGGGCTATGTCACGCTATTTTAGTATCTTTTTAAAAAGCCAGAAAGTGTCGGCATCAATTGAATTCCAAAAATAAGGGTCTTGCTTTGTTATTTAAGACTATCTTACGGCACTGAAACTGTTTTCTGTTGCCACCGACGGCAAGGATGGAAATGGATTGAAACTAAAAAAAATCCCATGTTCTCAAAAAGCACCAAAAAATTATTATGGTTAGCTCTCCCCGATAAAATTTATTTGACATCTTCCTCATAGATTTACAGGAGCAGTTTGTGTATGAGCAAAAATCACTGGGTTATAATTTTAGCACAGAATTGACCCAAAATAGCAAAATCCTCGTGACGTGGCGACATAACCCCTTCAAACCGGATTTCGCTCCAAATAGTCCCCAAACTCATACTAGGATAAGAATCCAAATTTTATTTTCCTGAATATCAAATACAAACAGCACCACAGGCTGCTGTGGTACTGCTCGGTGGCTTTTATTCAAATGGTCACACTTTTAAGAGGCTCTGACTGTAAATATCGAGAATCGGCGGACAAGCTCAAAAAATCGAAAATTCTGATAACTTGCCAGAAGAACACTTTTGGGGAGCTATCTTCGAAAATATTACTTAAACCTTCTGGAATTCTATTGTTTTCGGGAAATTCGGAAAAACGGTTTTGCTTAATTTATTACGCAATAATCAGGCTTAAAATTAAACAAATTGAAAGCGCTTGCTTTTAAACAATTTGCAACGCCAGAAAACAATTTTAATTTTAAATGATAGCAATACTCTTCTACTTTCTATCAATAGGAATTGCAGGGAGTTTTGCTTTATTTCTGTGGTTTGGTGGTTCTTTGAAACAAAGCCATTTTGCGCACTTCGGAAAAAGGCAAACATTGGTAAACTTTAGAGGCTTAAAATGGGTCTTGGTATGTCTAATAGCGAATTGAAATAAACACTGTGATAAAGTTTGGCCCTACTTCCATTATAATATGAAATAAAAAATCTGGGCAATTCAGGCTCGCGCTGACAAAAACAAAATCGCGAACCAGTGTTGCCAAAAATTGAACAATGAAATGAATGAAATGAAAAGTAGTAGTTTGGGTGAGCTCAATTTAGAGGATTTTATTTACTGAAGACACACAAAGAATGAACTAAAACATTCCTTCAATCTATTCTTGCATTGTTTTGGGCTTATACTATTTCTACGTAAAACTAAAGAGAAGGAGAAAAAGTTTTAAAATTTCTACACAGCTGTTGCGTGACCTGAGTCACGTGAATATTTTTTGTCAATTTGTCAACCTACTTATGGCAGTTTTTAAATGCGGTCTCTTACATTGGCCGCTGTTTTATGCATGGCTAGTTCTCCAGCGAATACCGTACGCATCCCTGTGTTTGGGGCATACTGTCATGCGCAGCTGATATTCCACTGGGACGAAAATTGCGACAGGCAAGTCTAGAATTAGTTTCGTATACATATGACACCTTTCTCTTCGAGAGAAGAAAACTGCAAAATATAGTATGTTGTTGTGTACGTGATCCGATCGCTCTTTTCAAACGGCTACTAAGATTTTAAGCGACTTTTTGAAATGACACTATTTTAGCCAGGAGCAAAAGTGCATCATTATTATTATGATATATACGCATTTGTCAAAAATTGTGCTGTTCCTATCGATATTATTACACTTGTATAAATATGTTGAAAAAAACGCAAACCACGGACGTTCTGGCAGCGGGATCGGTATTTACGAGTTCTAAATGCTGCTGTACATCTAAGAGATATTAATACACAGCTTGTTTGGTTTTACTTTGCAAGATCGCTGAGAACTCTTTCACGGTTTTAGAGGATAAGATTTTCATTGAAGAATATTTTCACGTTTGCATGAACGTGCAGTTATCGGTTGCGTGACTGGATTATTTTGAGTGATACTTTTGTGTTCCTTACTTTACACAGCCAAACTGAGCTCTCAATTTATACGCGTACGTCAACTTTAATGATTTGTAAAAGGAACCGTTTGGATTTTCGAGAACAATAGTTTTTTCCCCCAAAAAAACTGCAAATAACAAAGAAAGGCCATTGGTGCTGCAGAGTGTAGACATCTGACAAAAAATGATAACCCACTGCACTCTAGTTTCACCAACAATTTTCCAAATTTGTTCGTAGTTCTCCAGAAAGACAAATGAAGATATCAGCGAATGCATCATCTAGTAGAACGACCATTCGAAAATAGTTACAGTAAACGATTTGCCATATTTCAAGTCGTCCTTCCATTACAGTTTTTTTTCTATTATCCAAATTATGCACATTTTGGCAACACTGGTTCGCGATTTTGTGTTTTTGTCAGCGCGAGCCTGAATTGCCCAGATTTTTTATTTCATATTATAATAGAAGTAGGGCCAAACTTTATCACAGTGTTTACTTCAATTCGATATTAGACATACCAAGACCCATTTTAAGCCTCTAAAGATTACCAATTTTTGCCTTCTTCCGAAGTGCGCAAAATGGCTTTGTTTCAAAGAACCACCAAACCACAGAAATAAAGCAAAACTCCATGCAATTCCTATTGATAGAAAGTAGAAGAGTATTGCTATCATTTAAAATTAAAATTGTTTTCTGGCGTTGCAAATTGTTTAAAAGCAAGCGCTTTCAATTTGTTTAATTTTAAGCCTGATTATTGCGTAATAAATTAAGCAAAACCGTTTTTCCGAATTTCCCGAAAACAATATAATTCCAGAAGGTTTAAGTAATATTTTCGAAGATAGCTCCCCAAAAGTGTTCTTCTGGCAAGTTATCAGAATTTTCGATTTTTTGAGCTTGTCCGCCGATTCTCGATATTTACAGTCAGAGCCTCTTAAGGATTTCACCCATAGAACAAACCTTTTGACCCATTCAAATGAAAGCCACTGGGCGGTGATTTTTCCGTGGTAATGATTTATTATGTCGCGCGAGGTGGTTGAAAGGTTCGAGTCCGCCGATTAAATTCTAGAGTATTCTTAAGTGTACAAGTGCATGTGCACTTCTCGCAAACTAAAATTTGAGAATTTTCCCGAGGCTTTTTCGGATCCGTTCTACCGTGAAAGTGAAAGCGTTTCCCATGGGACAAGTTCTTTCCAGGTTATGCCAGGTATCATGGCATACGGGTTCACCATACCTTGACTGCTTACACGGGAAATATCCCGGTTTACACTTAGGAGTGGTACAGTTCACCATACCTTGACTGGTTACATAGGAAATATCCCGGTTTATACTCAGGAGTGGTACCGTTCACCATACCTTGCATACCTTGACTGATTACAAGGGAAATATCCCGGTTTACACTCAGGAGTGGTACAGTTCAGCTCATCAGTTCCATCCTTACAATCATCATCACCATCGCAGACCCAGCTACTCGATATACAAATGGGTTCCCCACTAGATTTGCATCTAAACTGATCGCGTCCACACTGAAGAACAGCCGAACAGTTAGCCTCGTCTGATCCATCGCTACAATCCTCTTGATTATCACAAACCCAGGCCTTAGGAATACAGGTGTGCCTCTGATTGCACTGGAAATGAGTTTCCTGGTTGCATAGCTCGTGAACTAATAAGAAGATAACAGACGTTAGCACAAACCAGCGACTGATGGTTTGGAAAATTTCGTAATCTCATAAGCTATGAAGGTGAGATTTAATTTTCAATACAACGCCCTACCGGGAAACGTGGAACTGAACTTGGCAACTGCATTAAATTTATCTGAAGAGTATGCGTGTGAGAAATTTGGCCTTAGGTTATGCTAAAGCAATTAGACACAAAAATTAGATAGTTAGCCCGAGGCTTCTATTAAATTAACTGATAGCAAGGCTTTCGATTAGAACTCTGTTGTGACCCCTTTCGCTTATCAATATACAGTATACACAGTTTTGGAGTGAATGTAACCTTCGAAATGATGAGAAAGAAAACCCACGGGGGGGGGGGGGGGGGAGGAGGAACACACCTCGGACTTTTTGGTGGGGGTGTGCCGCCCAGCTCTTCAAACCCTCACCCTAATTTATACCGAAACACGGTATTTCCAGACCCGTTTTAATACCAGGCTTCTCATATCCAGACACGTTTTTGGATGAAATGAAATAGCTACGTTAAATGGTTAATACGTTTGTGCGGTTCCCTTGAAAACTATACCAAATTTCAGATCAAAATGACTAAATCCGTGACCCATTTTCACATCAAAATAGCTCAAAAAACCTTCCCTGGGGAACATATATAGCTTATACAGGGGAGTACCTCTTCCGCAGAAAAGAAAAAACGATAAAACAGCAGCAAACACGTAGCACTCAAATATAACTCCGCTCCTTTAGCAAAGTAACATTGGAAAGAAACCGTTATCTGCGTGGTCACTGGCATTCTGAAAAATAGAAGGTTTTCTTACGTGTGGTTTCGTTGACAGAGTCTGTTGTAGAAGGAATCGTCGTACTGGACGGCGTAGTGGCAACGAAAGTTTCACATCTTTCTCCTTCATAATTAGGCGTGCAGCTAATAGAAAAATAGAATGAATAAAATAAACGTAGTTAAATAGACTTAACTTAATTTTTTTGTGTCGATAAATCGAGGAGTCATTCAAATACGTATGATATTGACCTGATATTGACCGTTCGATTGATAAGTCATTCGATCATTCAACAATCCTTCTGACTTTCTGCATTTTAGTTATTCAGTGAATTATACCAGCCAGTCAGTCAGTCATTCAATATTCAGTCAGTCAGTCAGTCAGTCAGTCAGTCAGTCAGTCAGTCAGTCAGTCAATCACTCAGCCAGCCAGCCAGCCAGCCAGCCAGCCAGCCAGCCAGCCAGTCAGTCAGTCAGTCAGTCAGTCAGTCAGTCAGTCAGTCAGTCAGTCAGTCAGTCAGTCAGTCAGTCAGTCAGTGAGTCAGTCAGTCAGTCAGTCAGTCAGTCAGTCAGTCAGTCAGTCCGTCTGTCCGTCAGTCAGTCAGTAAGTCAGTCCGTCAGTCAGTCATTCAGTCAGTCAGTCAGTCATAGTCAGCCAGCCAGTCAGTCAGTCTGCCAATCAGTCGTCAGTCAGTCAGTCAGTCAGTCAGTCAGTTAGTCAGTCAGTTAGTCAGTCAGTCAGTCAGTCAGTCAGTCAGGCAGGCAGGCAGGCAGCCAGTCAGTCAGTCAGTCAGTCAGTCAGTCAGTCAGTCAGTCGTTAGTCCAAGTAATTTTTTACCTGCACACAGGCAGCGCCCCATTTCTCTCGATGCATGTACCACCATTGCGACAAGTATTTCGTTTGCACGTAAAAGCATCTGAGAAAAGAAAATTAAGTGGTTCTTTACAAGGCATGCTCAATATTTTATATCCACACTTAAGATCAACAAACAGGTGATATTGTGTAGTGTACTGACAAATTCCCCTTTGCAACAGTGAAAGAAATCATCGCAAACGAAAGGAGAACTGACACTTTGATCTTAAAGCATTACCTGTGGTATTGCATGTCTTCTGGTCGTCAAGCAGCGCAAACCCTGCAGGGCAGTGACACGAAAAACCATCTGGATTAAGATGTTTTGGAGCCAGTAAACAGATATGACTGCAGCCTTTAGACTCGGGCGTAGGTCGACAAGGGTTTCCTCCTGTGCAGAGAGAAGACAAAATGACATCAAACACGGGCTCCGTAAATGAGTAACTATTACACTTAGAGACCGCTAAGACGACGACCACGATAACTTCACAAAACGATAGACTAAAATGGCCAAAACAATTGCTTTGCATGTCAATTAAATTTCATTGCCGTTGTCTACACAACAATCACGTGAAAATCAATTTTTGTTACATGTGTTTTTTACTTTATATATCCAAATTGCCTGTTTTCGTCTTCTGCATCTTTCTTTTACTGCCGTAAGGATCAGTCCTACCGTTCATTTTTTTACTTCCTAATACAACCCTGAAAGCAGAATAGATGGAAGTATATAGGAACAGGACCTAACGTGAACTGTGTTTGAAAAAACGCGACTGGAGTAACTGTGAAAAGAAAGCTTAAAATGAACAGAGTTTATCTTGAAAAACTCAGGTACTCAAACACCCGGGAGGGGGGGGGTATTCCCTTATATGGCCTATATGGGGACGTGCCGCTGGATAGGCAGTGATAGGGTATAGTTTTTGGCCTGTCTTTTGTGAACAGGATATTCAATTTTATGCCATAGTCTGTCCTAAACAGGGTACGGTCGCACGACTGTCGCCGTTAAATATGGCTTATAGAGTATTTAGCAACCCTAGATCAGAGACGTTTGCGGTCCCGAAAACACTTAAAAATTGTATGAAGCAAGAGAGTGTGTAGTTTGTCATTTGTCCTAAACGGGGTTGGTATTTTAGCCATTTTATGTCCTAATTAAACAATAGAGTTCTTCTGTCGAAGGCACTATCGTGTGATAGGTTGCCCGAGGAAATTTGATGTTCACAACAAATATTAGCTTGTATGAAGTTTGAACATCAAATTTCCGAGGGAACCTATCACACATAGGGGCTGAGACAGAAGAACTCTATTGCTTTTATTGTACAACGTTAAATTTTGAGCGAAAATTGCCAAAAACAGGCACTACACGCTGATAGGCGCCCGCTGAGGAGAGACACTATCGCGTCACGTGATCGATTTAGCGTTGTACTGTAACAGGGTCAGGGACACAAAACATGGGTCAAGTCCCCCCTCCCCCACCCCCCGAGCTCAAACACTCACTCTCGATTCGGTTGAGAGGTTTGAGAATGAAGTTGTAAAGAAGCTTCCATGTGTTGGTATCTTTGAATGGAGGGGAACAAGCAAAACAAACTTAGATAGAACTCAGTTTAATATCACATCAGTTGTAGGTAACGTTTTGTCCTATCGCGATATCAGCGCCTTCTTTAGCTCAAACCTTCTTCATATTGCGCATGATTTTATTGCGAAAAACCTTGATCCAAACTTTATTACCGTTCACATTCGCACAGAGCAGATCCTAAAAACAGGAAGAAATATTTCTACAGTTGAGAAATGCTTATCAAACTTGAAAACGCGAGTTCAGGATATCAGACAAGCCAATACGGGGCCAATCCACGTCTTTATGGCTACTGATTTCACAGAGTTTGGCTCTTCCTCGAAAATTGGAAAACCCGCACGGAAAAACGCTAAATCCCTCATGGAAATTTTAGTTCCTCTGAAGCCGATTATTTTTCAGCCATCGGAATACAAGCTCGCTGACCGTGGCGAAGTAGCTATCGTGGAAATGAATGTTCTAACGTCTGGTAAACACTTAGTCGTTCTTGGCGGTGGATCATTTCAATATTGGGTAGAAACACAGTTTCTTAACAAGAACAACAATGACCAAACTAGAGTTGAACACCTCTCCTGTTAGCTGGTCATTTTCGGTGGGGTACGGTAATCGTCGTGCCACCTTTGGTAGTTTTCGGAAATCTTCAGAAAAACTTTGGTAATCTTCGAGTGAGCTTCGGAACCGTTAGGAGTCTTCGGAACTTCGAACATTTTAGGACTTTTTCGGATCTTCTAGCCGAGCGGACGAGATACAACGAGAGCTGACGAGAATTGACGAGAGTAGACGAGCCGAGTTCACAAAAGTTGACAAGATTTCAACCCTCAGCTTAAGTGCATTCTCAGAGAATTTGAAATTGAACTTTCCTTAAATGTGGCAAGAGTTGAATCTTTCACTCCCATGTTACCGGCCTGCAACTTTTATAAGATCTCAAAGTATCTGACTCTTCTTAAAGTCTCTTGTACTCTAAAAGAGTTTGTATACGCTAGAATTTTCATTAAAACTGCTTGGTGAGCGAACTATATCGCTTGATTGCCATAACACTTTTGCGCTCTTACAAAATCTCGTGTACCCTGTTATGATCATAATTCAACAAGATGGCGGGAACAACTGAAAACAACGTTCCAATCGGATATCCAGGATGTGCCACAGGGAACCCAGACAACAATAGGCTTTGATCATTACACCTGAATCTCATCTGCTTAAGCGCAGGCCCAATGAGAACGAGAGTAGACGAGAGCGTTTAAGAGTTAGTGAGAGTGTATGAGATTCAGAGGCAAACAAGAGCAATCGTTTCAACTTCCGTTGACAATAAATAATTTGATTTAACACATTTAAACAACCTGCGTGGCAGGCGCGGAAAAGGGAGGCAAAGGAGAAAAAATTATTCGCGAGCGTGGAGCGCGAGAGAAAGGACAAGGCGCCCCTCCTTCTCCCTCTCGCGCTTAGCGCGTGCGAACATTAACCCCTTTTCCCTCCCATTTCGGCGCCTGCCATGCAAGCTAATTTTAACACTTCGAAGGGACACAAAAGTCGCCGAGAGCATACGAGAGTGGCCGAGAGGGTACGAGGTCGTCAAGAGTCAACGAAAGCGCACGAGAATCGTCAAAAGCGCATGAGAGCCACTGAGTTCACACGAGAGTCGCTGAGAGCGCGCGAGAGACGCCGAGAGTGCACGAGAGTCAACGAAAGCGCACGAGAATCGCAAGAGCGCACAAGACTTGATGAGATCGTGCTAGAGTTTGAACTCTGGTTAGCTTACATTATTGTTTGAACCGGCCTTTAGAAGAATTCAAAATCTTGCAAACTCAAGGTTTTTCGGACCAGGCCAAATAAATTATACTCACCCACTGCTTGTCTTTGTCGATGAACCACCACAACATCCATCCCAATCTGTAGACCAGTTGCCAGGGTAACCTCGTCCTCTCCAGTAAACTTATTCGCTCTATAGACTTCGTCACTTTTCCAATCTGTCCAGTACATGTTATCCAGGAATAAACTGATGCCAAACGGGTGCTCGAGAGAGTTGCCTTTTAAAACAATTCTGCGATGATTTCCGTTTATGTCAGCTGATTCTATCGTGTCAAGGCGAGCGTCTGTCCACCAGATTCTGTTCAAGATGTAATCTATCGTCAGACCGTTAAGCCAACCGACGTTCTTATCCACAATAACTTGACGTGTTGAACTGTTTCCGTTCATTCCGCATTTCTCGATTTTTGATGCGTTACCCCAGTCAGTCCAAAACATATATCTAGGAAAAAAATATTTCACTGTAATTCGCGTCGTTATGGATAAAAATTTTCCGCTACTTCTGGGTTAGCTTGACCCTGCTTTGAACAACTGGGCCCTGGGGGAGAGAGAAAATCTACTGCGCGTTTTCTTTTCCAGGGAAACGACACAATGACAGACACCAAGGACTTTCCGATTGAAAATCCTACGCATTGAGAAGTAGCCTACCACATCACAATACCATGACGAGTACTCATTAACTTACAAAGATAAAAGCTTATTACCCCAGAAAAGGATGAACTGCAATAGCCCGAGGATTCTCGAGTCCTGATGTCACAAGTGGAAGTCTTTTACCACCATCCAAGTCAGCCACTTCAATCATTCGAGTGCCTGAATCAGTCCAATACAACTTCCGGTTTATCCAGTCCACTGCCATCCCTTCTGGCGTTTTAAGACGATCCTTAATTATCACTTCGACGTTAGAACTGTTTTTCAAGGGCGCTCTCTGAATATGCTCTGTTTGCACATCGTTCCAGTACATATATTCTTGCTTAATATCGAAGTCCAAACCAACAGCCCTTTTTTGACCCTCAACTGCTACTTCGTAACGGAATGGGCTGAGGCTAATGCGGCGTATGTCGACACCGTTGGCGAATAAAAGGACAGCTTCTGGACCTACAAAGGAGCAATTAAGACAGACGAATTAGCAAAGCTTATAACCTTGAAGTTCACGCCAGTGGCAAATGCAAGTCAACGATATAAAGGCCTTTAACCTTTTAAGCCCTAATGGTGATTAGAATCAAATTTTCCCTCACGGATCAGTGTATGATAACAGAAAGTGATCACCAAAGAAGTTTACTTGATGTGTTACCACGCTCCCCTGAATAGTCTTCAAAATATTGTATGGAAACCAGAAAGGAGAATTTGTATAATGATCCTGGGGATTAAAGTGTTTATACGAACACCGAAGAACCAGAAAATTGTGGCATGTTACCGACGTAGATTTTAGAATAGAATGATGATGTTGTTGATGATGATGACGATGATGATGATGATGATGATAGGGTCAAGTATGATAGCGTACAAAAGGAAGGCAGTATGATTTAGAAGGCATAACGACTTTGTAACTGCACGAGACCCACAATTTGATGAACGGCAGACCATTTCTATTCTGGTTATCCTGCACTGCATCCTTTGACTACTTGCACTGTTTTGTTCTGTAAGATATTTTTCAGTTGTTATCAGGACAATGTCCCTTAGAGTTTAGTTTCGAAAGTATCGCTCCCCGGTATCGTCCCCACCATCAAAATGAAGAAGATATGAAACTTCCCGTACACTGAGCTGCTGTTCGCTCCCTGCCTAAAAGCTGTGCCAGACGAAACTGAAACTTAAAGAGAATTAATACTCTGGCTCTCGTTTCGCCCGAAAATCTCGGGTGATGTAGTAGCTCTCGTAAGGTCTCACATGAATGGCTCGCTACCCTTCGAGAAAACAATAGAACAAACAATATGAACAATACCCCTAGCCCCAAACACAATAGCAGCTGCTACACTAGAGGACCACTAGAATTACAAGCTTATGAGAGCTGCTACACCACTGAAAATCTCTTTCGATCTTGTCGACTTTGCTGTAAATGCGCTCTAGAAAAGTTGGAATCTGCTCCATATTTAGTCAGGATAGATTGAAGTTTAAACTCTAGCTCTCGTTTGGCCTCTAAATCTCTTTATCCCTCATTCATTCTGGTGCGCTCTCAGAGAATTTATACTCCTTGACTCTCGTCATTTCCTTTTGGCCCAGGTTAAAGGGCTAATGTTAAACTGGGGCCAATCAACAACGACAGTTGCTAAAAGTTGACTCATAACCGTATAAACTACCGCTGTTGTTTAGCCCGTTGTTTGTCCTGAAACTCCCACGCACTCTCATAAACTATCACGCGCTCTAATATCTACGTAAATTTAACTTCTCGGTCTCATTTGGCGTTCACCTCTCGTTCGCTCTTGAGAAGTCTAAAATCTTGTAAACTCTCATCCACTCTTGTTTTTTTTTTTGCTTTAGCTTTACACGGGATTACTTTTAACCATAGTTAGTACTAACTATGTTTTAACGCAACATCGTCGTTTTAACAGTTAACAGCGCGCGAAAAATAGGGAAAAATAGGGAATGGGCCGATTTTTTTCCTGAGGGGAGGGGGTGCCTGTACACAGGCTAGAAAAAACACGCCTTTTTTCTTTTCTGCCTGCACGATCCCAGAGATCCTAGAGCGCTTGGATCAGAGTGGTCAGGTTCCCAGTCTTTCGTAGTTTCTTCGTAGTTTCTTCAGTATAGAGTTTGACCGCTGAGGAAATTAAACACTGAGGGCGCATTCTTTTGGAAAGCTAGTCCAAAACAGGAGTACACGGTATAATTAAATCAAAACGCAATGAACAAATTATAGTTTTCACAGAAAAGGCAAATAGTCTTCTTTTCGGAATTTATTTTGGTGAGATATTGTGTTCGACCGGGGATAATCTGTGACGGTTTTCAGTTCACCTCTGTCAAGTGTATTCCGTTTGTAATTTCGGGATATCTGTTCGTTTAGGAACTGATGCTCTAGGCGTACAACTGAATAGCCATTAAGAACGCGTCCTAGCATAACAGAAGTAACTAAGGAATATTAAGTAGCAAACAACAACGAATAGGAATAATCACCACTGGCGATTACATTACGAATGTTATCCGAACCATGCCGAGCTTTACATGAACACAACCGAAACCATGCCGAACCTTAGACGAATGTAACCGAACAATGCCCAACATTTCTACGTTAAATCGTACTGATAACAAAATACTTAAGTTTAACAATAATACAAAGAAAAAAATCTAGTTTTAAGTGGAAGTAGTTTTCTTCAGAATAAATTTATTGTATGTCCTATTAACTGTTTTGTTTATGTCGAATTGCGCTTGTTGTGGGGATTCAAAACTTCAGGGCCCGGTTGTTCAAAGGGTGGATAACGCTATCCACCCCGAGATAAATCGCGATCCAGGGGATAAATGATAACAAAACAAAGTACACTATCCACTGGATAGCGATTTATCCGGTGGACAGCGTTATCCGTTCTTTGAACAAACGGGGCCAGGAATATATTGCATCATAACATACCACAAGTTATTATGTAGACAAGAGTGTTTTAGTGGAAAATAGACCACCCGTAAAGTTCATACGAAACTAGATCCGGAACTCGAGTGGCATACTTTCTATATCCCCACTAGTGAGGAAATCGATGACGTCATTTCACGCCTTTACACTGTTGTTTGTGCGAAAATACTCTTGTCTTTATAATAAAGAGAAAATTACATGACGGCTTAAGGATATGAAATTTATTTTCTCGTGGTAACAACAATATTTTACTCACTCGCTACGCTCGTTTGTAAAAATTGTTTTTACCACTCGAAAATAAAATTCACATCTTCGCACCGCCGTGTAATATCCTCCATATATTTTAGTTTTAGCCAAACTGATTGGTTTCGTAATCGAGGTGTATTAAGTAAATAAACCCCATCCGTCGGATCATAAAATAGGCTGAACAGTGTCTGAAAAATCACGTTTCCGAGCCTCAAAGAACAACTAAGAAATTCCGAAAACAGATCCACTGCTCATAAAAGATTTTATTCTTCACCAATTCTCGTCGGTTGTCCTTCCTTTTTTGAACCGGGATTAGGGCTCCGGAAGCAGGGTAGTTAGCGTGTGTCCAAAAGTAAGACACAATCGAAATAGAACGATGAAGAAAAAACTTCTAAAGAACCATGCACTGTACTTGAATAAGGCGGGCTAACCCCGGGGAATGTGACATTTTTAGGAGAGTTAGAGTCAAATTCCCTACCCCCGGATAATTAATGAATGTAAAATTTTAGCCCCTAGAGTAACTTTTTCTCTGAAAGTCGAATAACTAGGGCACCATGCATGTTCAAAGCCCCTACCCAGGGGACAGCTTTGTGTGTCAATTTCCTGCCCCTTCTCCCCCACCTCCCACCCTGAGGCTTAACATTGATAGATGCATTACGAAATGGAAGGATCGGAAACTGTCCCGGGGACGTTGATTTCAGATATGGGATACAATTTTTAGAAACCAAAACTGAACGATAGAGCGCTTTTCAATCAAGTGTCGCAAAACCAAAATCAAAGTAATTACCGAAGCCAATCGCAACAAACACAAATTACCCAATGACCAATCAGAACTCGAAGCAAATACATGTAACCGGCGCCAAGCGCGGGAAAACGCGTGTGACCAAGTCGCGATTGGTTTTGATTTTACTTCTGATGCGTTGAAAAGTGGCGCGAGCCACTTCACAGAGCGATGTAAAGCGGAACCAAAGTAAAACGCGAATTACTTTCGATACTCAACTGAAAACCACTCCTTACAAGAAAATTCCAACTTACGATCACTTTGTTATGACGATCATGTACCGAACAAGGACATTGTTATGGTAAATTAGTAGTCAAGATGATGGAGTTCCACTCTATAATAAAATATTCGGGGTATCCTCGGCTCCAGAGGTATCTCTCGTGTGTTCGCGGTTGGCCAAAGCCTGACTTGATCAGCTGGAAATATATGAAGTTAGATTACGGTCTCGCGCGCGACTCTCCAGTTTAAAATGTTTCTTCGAATAAAGGACTTCGGTGAACTCAAAATCAAGTCGAGCTACTGCTTACTGCCTTCACATTCGATAGTTCACTTGGTACTTGAGAGAGGAAAGTATGGACATTAGTTCTATAATACGGACACACAGCAATGGACAGCTGATTTGGTCCAGAACCAGAAATCAAACAAACTCTACCTCTATAATTTAAACTACTTCCCTTTTATGTCCGTGCTCAAGAGGACCAGCGGCAGTTACTTCCCACAGTCAATTGAGCCCCCCCTCCCCCCCTACAGCTTCTTGTCATATATCACACACGAGAAAGAGTGTTTCATCATGATATCCAAACACCAACAACTAGGTTGAAAAACGAGGCGCGGCCGTGTTTTTGAACGGACTTTGAGATGTTTGGAAAGCTGATGAAACACTCTTTTAAGTGTTTGCTATAGATCGTCGAGCCATTAAAAATTCTCGGTGAAATTCAAAGCAAAAGTTCGCAACATTTTATGCAAATTAATCCAAACCACCCTCACGTTTTGAAAAGATTCAGTTCTTAAATCTTCTTTTATTGCTTCTCACCTTCAGCGCGACATGTTTTGTTGTCTTCGTTCAACACATATCCTCCATCACAATAACATTTGTAAACATCTTCTTCAACTGAACAAAGCTGACTGCATTCTCCATGGATCTGACACTTTTCCATTTCTACAAAAGAAAACAACAATTTTAGGCTCATTTTATATGCTGAACAGTTGATCAACAGCCAATTGCAACCACAACCATATCGAAGTCTAAACCACAAGTATGCTAGATTGAAACCAACAGATATAGCCGGACAGCGATGCAACACATTAATAAATAAACCCCAAAATAAAAACATGTATCCAATCTATTTTCTTCTTAACAAGCACTAACTCTTATGAATGAATAGTTGATTGAATTATTGAATAAACAAGAAAGGAAGGATGAAAGAAAGGAAGGAAGGAAGGAATGGACAGAAGGGTGGATAAATGAATGAACAAAGGAAAAGCGAATGAATGAATGAATAAATGAATGAATGAAAGAATGGATGGATGGATGGATTGATGAGTGAATGAACGAAAGAAGGAATGAATGAACGAACAAATGAATGAAAGAAAGAATGAATGAATGAATGAATGAATGAATGAATGAATGGTTGAATGGGTGGTTGGATGGATGGATAGATGGATGGACGGATGGACGGATGGATGGATGGATGGATGGATGGATGGATGAGTGAATGAACGAAGGAATTATTAGTCCATAAGTCCATTGTTGATTGCATCTCACTCACACCATACATGGACAATAAGAATGGCATGACCTAATTACATACCACAGCCTTGCTCATCAGAACCATTCAGACAATCCATCACTCCGTCACACCTCTTGATCAGATCAATACACCGTCCATTGCCACAGATATATTTACTTGATCCACACAAGCTGTCATCTAAACACAACCAGAAAAATTGAAGATAAAGTGTTCGAAGGCGTGTAGCAAAGACTAAAAAGACAAGTAGCAACTTAGACTGGCCTTCCTATGAGTAATTTTGCTCTTAAATCAGGTTTGAATTCGACCTCGTATAATTAGCCTGCGTAGCAAGCGTTTCCGTAGGGCTTCTTGGTCGCGCGAAAATTGGGGCTAAAGCGAATAATGCCAATGCCTCGAACGGACGCAAAAACCTACGGAAACGCTTGCTGGGCAGGCTATTAAATAATCGGCCACTAGAGCGCCTTTATGAATGTAACGTTGCTCAAGCGTGGTTTCAGTTTTGATCCCGCTGATCAAAATAACGCCTGTTTTAAAAACTCGTGTTAATATTATGGGGCGTTATTTTTCCTTTTATATGATGACCGACTACTGGAAAAGCAAAGTTTTTAACGGCAACTGAAAGTATCAATAAAAATTATCCAAAGAAGAAAACTCACAGCACTCGTTTTCGTCCGATTGGTCCTTACAATCCACTACTCCATCGCATTTCTTGGTTTTCAGAATACACTCGCTGGTACCACATTGAAATTTATCTACCGCACATGAAGGTAAAGATGTGCAGTTCTGTTCATCCGACTTGTCACTACAGTCCGTTTCTCCATCGCAGCGCCATGTATGGTGAATGCATGTGCCATCCTCACACTGAAATTCTCTGCTTTCGCACTTAGAGGTCTTGTTAGTAGAACAGCCAGTTTCATCTGAGCCGTCAGGACAATCCTTGTCTTCATCACACTTCCATGCGTCAGGCAAACACCTTCTCGGCCTACAATGACAATAACAAAACGATAAAAGGGGCTATGTCACGCTATTTTAGTGTCTTTTTAAAAAGCCAGAAAGTGTCGGCATCAATTGAATTCCAAAAATAAGGGGCGATGTCGCAGCTCTTACAAGGTCTTCTCTGATTTGCTGAGAAAACAATACACCAAACAACAAAACAATGGACCCTAGCCCCGAAAACAATAGAGCTGCGTGATACCAAGGTCCAATGAAATTAGAGGTTGTTAAGAGCTGCCGGGTTACTCAAAATAAGGGTCTTGCTTTGTTATTTAAGACTATCTTACGGCACTGAAACTGTTTTCTGTTGCCACCGACGGCAAGGATGGAAATGGATTGAAACTTGAAAAAATGCTATGTTCTCAAAAAACACCCAAAAATTATTATGGTTAGCTCTCCCCGATAAAATTTATTTGACATCTTCCTCATAGATTTACAGGAGCAGTTTGTGTATGAGCAAAAATCACTGGGTTATAATTTTAGCACAGAATTGACCCAAAATAGCAAAATCCTCTTGACATAACCCCTTCAAACCGGATTTCGCTCCAAATAGTCCCCAAACTCATACTAGGATAAGAATCCAAATTTTATTTTCCTGAATATCAAATACAAACAGCACCACAGGCTGCTGTGGTACTGCTCAGTAGCTTTCATTTTAATGGTCACACTTAAGGATTTCACCAATAGAATAAGCCTTTTGACCCATTCAAATGAAAGCCACTGGGCGGTGCTTTTTCCGTGGTAATGATTTATTATGTCGCGCGAGGTGGTTCAAAGGTTCGAGTCCGCCGATTAAATTCTGGAGTATTCTTAAGTGTACAAGTGCATGTGCACTTCTCAGTATTTTGCAAACTAAAATTTGAGAATTTTCCCGAGGCTTTTTCGGATCCGTTCTACCGTGAAAGTGAAAGCGTTTCCCATGGGACAAGTTCTTTCCAGGTTATCCCAGGTATCATGGCATACGGGTTCACCATACCTCGACTGCTTACACGGGAAATATCCCGGTTTACACTTAGTAGTGGTACAGTTCACCATACCTTGACTGCTTACACGGGAAATATCCCGGTTTACACTCAGGAGTGGTACAGTTCACCATACCTTGACTGGTTACATAGGAAATATCCCGGTTTACACTCAGGAGTGGTACCGTTCACCATACCCTGCATACCTTGACTGATTACAAGGGAAATATCCCGGTTTACACTCAGGAGTGGTACAGTTCAGCTCATCAGATCCATCCTTACAATCATCATCACCATCGCAGACCCAGCTACTCGATATACAAATGGGTTCCCCACTAGATTTGCATCTAAACTGATCGCGCCCACACCGAAGAACAGCCGAACAGTTAGCCTCGTCTGATCCATCGCTACAATCCTCTTGATTATCACAAACCCAGGCCTTAGGAATACAGGTGTGCCTCTGATTGCACTGGAAATGAGTTTCCTGGTTGCATAGCTCGTGAACTAATAAGAAGATAACAGACGTTAGTACAAACCAGCGACTGATGGTTTGGAAGATTTCGTAATCTCATAAGCTGTGAAGGTGAGATTTAATTTTCAATACAACGCCCTACCGTGAAACGTGGAACTGAACTTGGCAACTGCATTAAATTTATCTGAAGAGTATGCGTGTGAGAAATTTGGCCTTAGGTTATGCTAAAGCAATTAGACACAAAAATTAGATAGTTAGCCCGAGGCTTCTATTAAATTAACTGATAGCAAGGCTTTCGATTGGAACTCTGTTGTGACCCCTTTCGCTTATCAATATACAGCATACACAGTTTTGGAGTGAATGTAACCTTCGAAATGACGAGAAAGAAAACCCCCGGGGGGGGGGTGAGGGGGGACACACCTCGGACTTTTTGGTGGGGGTGTGCCGCCCGGCTCTTCAAACCCTCACCCTAATTTAAACCGAAACACGGTATTTCCAGACCCGTTTTAATACCAGGCTTCTCATATCCAGACACGTTTTTAGATGAAAAGAAATAGCTACGTTAAATGGTTAATACGTTTGTGTGGTTCCCTTGAAAACTATACCAAATTTCAGATCAAAATGACTAAATCCGAGACCCATTTTCACATCAAAATAGCTCAAAAAACCTTCCCTGGGGAACATATATAGCTTATATAGGGGAGTACCTCTTCCGCAGAAAAGAAAAAAACGATAAGACAGCAGCAAACACGTAGCACTCAAATATAACTCCGCTCCTTTAGCAAAGTAACATTGGAAAGAAACCGTTATCTGCGTAGTCACTGGCATTCTGAAAAATAGAAGGTTTTCTTACGTGTGGTTTCGTTGACAGAGTCTGTTGTAGACGGAATCGTCGTAGTGGACGGCGTAGTGGCAACGAAAGTTTCACATCTTTCTCCTTCATAATTAGGCGTGCAGCTGATAGAAAAATAGAATGAATAAAATAAACGTAGTTAAATAGACTTAACTTAATTTTTTTGTGTCGATAAATCGAGGAGTCATTCGAATACGTATGATATTGACCTGATATTGACCGTTCGATTGATAAGTCATTCGATCATTCAACAATCCTTCTGACTTTCTGCATTTTAGTTATTCAGTGAATTATACCAGCCAGTCAGTCAGTCATTCAATATTCAGTCAGTCAGTCAGTCAGTCGGTCAGTCAGTCCGTCCGTCCGTTAGTCATAGCCAGTCAGTCAGTCCATCATTCAGTCAGTCAGTCAGTCAGTCAGTCAGTCAGTCCGTCCGTCCGTCAGTCATAGTCAGACAGTCAGTCAGTCAGTCAGTCAGTCAATCACTCAGCCAGCCAGCCAGCCAGCCAGCCAGCCAGCCAGTCAGTCAGTCAGTCAGTCAGTCAGTCAGTCAGTCAGTCAGTCAGTCAGTCAGTCAGTCAATCAGTCAGTCAGTCAGTCAGTCCGTCTGTCCGTCAGTCAGTCAGTCAGTCAGTCAGTCCGTCAGTCAGTCATTCAGTCGGTCAGTCAGTCATAGTCAGCCAGCCAGTCAGTCAGTCTGCCAGTCAGTCGTCAGTCAGTCAGTCAGTCAGTCAGTTAGTCAGTCAGTTAGTCAGTCAGTCAGTCAGTCAGTCAGGCAGTCAGTCAGGCAGTCAGTCAGTCAGTCAGTCAGTCGTTAGTCCAAGTAATTTTTTACCTGCACACAGGCAGCGCCCCATTTCTCTCGATGCATGTACCACCATTGCGACAAGTATTTCGTTTGCACGTAAAAGCATCTGAGAAAAGAAAATTAAGTGGTTCTTTACAAGGCATGCTCAATATTTTATATCCACACTTAAGATCAACACATGTTGTGCAAACAGGTGATATTGTGTAGTGTACTGATAAATTCCCCTTTGCAACAGTGAAAGAAATTATCGCAAAACGAAAGGAGAACTGACACTTTGATCTTAAAGCATTACCTGTGGTATTGCATGTCTTCTGGTCGTCAAGCAGCGCAAACCCTGCAGGGCAGTGACACGAAAAACCATCTGGATTAAGATGTTTTGGAGCCAATAAACAGATATGACTGCAGCCTTTAGACTCGGGCATAAGTCGACATGGGTTTCCTCCTGTGCAGAGAGAAGACAAAATGACATCAAACATGCGCTCCGTAAATGAGTAACTATTACACTTAGAGACCACTAAGACGACAACCACGCTAACTTCACAAAACGATAGACTAAAATGGCCAAAACAATTGCTTTGCATGTCAATTAAATTTCATTGCCGTTGTCTACAGAACAATCACGTGAAAAGCAATTTTTGTTACATGTGTTTTTTACTTTATATATCCAAATTGCCTGTTTTCGTCTTCTGCACCTTTCTTTTACTGCCGTAAGGATCAGTCCTACCGTTCATTTTTTTACTTCCTAATATAACCCTGAAAGCAGAATAGATGGAAGTATATAGGAACAGGACCTAACGTGAACTGTGTTTGAAAAAACGTGACTGGAGTAACTGTGAAAAGAAAGCTTAAAATGAATAGTTTATCTTGAAAAAACTCAGGTACTCAAACACCCGGGAAGGGGGGTATTCCTTTATATGGCCTATATGGGGACGTGCCGCTGGATAGGGTATGGTTTTTGGCCTGTCTTTTGTGAACAGGATATTCAATGTTATGCCATAGTCTGTCCTAAACAGGGTCTGAACTTGTCCTAAACAGGGTACGGTCGCACGACTGTCGCCGTTAAATATGGCTTATAGAGTATTTAGCAACCCTAGATCAGATACGTTTGCGGTCCCGAAAACACTTAAAAATTGTATGAAGCAAGAGAGCGTGTAGTTTGTCATTTGTCCTAAACGGGGTTGGTATTTTAGCCATTTTATGTCCTAATTAAACAATAGAGTTCTTCTGTCGAAGGCACTATCGTGTGATAGGTTGCCCGAGGAAATTTGATGTTCACAACAAATATTAGCTTATATGAAGTTTGCACATCAAATTTCCGAGGGAACCTATCACACATAGGGCCTGAGACAGAAGGACTCTATTGTTTTTATTGTACAACCCTAAATTTTGAGCGAAAATTGCCAAGAACGGGCACTATGCACTGATAGGCGCCCGCTGAGGAGAGACACTATCGCGTCACGTGATCGATTTAGCGTTGTACTGTAACAGGGTTAGGGGCACCAAAACAGGGTCAAGTCCCCCCTCCCCCCACCCCCCTCGAGCTCAAACACTCACCTGGTGTTACGAGCTGCTTCAGTCGGTCATATACTACAATTCCTCTTGGTGCATATAAATGGCGGGCAATCGTAACCGAGTTTTTGCCAGTGGCTTTGTCAATTTTCAATATCTTCCTACCATTACGACGCTTTGTCAAATAGACAAAATCTTGATAAACAGCTATGCCAAACGTGTGGCGAATATGCCAGCTGCGAAGAGTGAGTTTGCGATCAAGACCGTTAAAGTCGGTTGACTCAATTGTTCCAAATCTTGCATCTACCCACCAGAGCCTCCGTGCAATATTGTCTATTGTCAGCCCGTTTGGCCAGATAATATCCCGGTCAACAAGCACTTGTCTCGTGTTTAAGTTTCCGTCCATTGAACACTTTTCAATTTTAGCTGGCCTACCCCAGTCTGTCCAGAACATGTATCTGAAAGAAAAATGATATAGATGTTATCATGGGAGTTAAGACTGCCTTTCAAACGTTGGACTCCTCATGTGGCTAATCTAAACTACGCAAACAAGCCAAAACACTAACTTATGCTCAATTGTCTTAAATTCAGCACAAAAAGTTCGATATTCGAAACAGGCCTTAGCCCTTTAAGCTCCAAGAGTGATCAGCATCAAATTTCTCCTCATCACATCAGTGTATTACAACACATACAGGTCATGAGAGATTAGGAAATGATCACCAAAGATGAATTGTCTAGATGTTTGAAAAACTTCTCCCACTTAGTAACCAATAAAATCTATAGGGTAAATGACATGTTTTTCCACAAGTAATAGCCTTTCAATAAATAAATAAACTTTAGAAGGTAAAGCTCTCGAATAAAAAAGGTGAAATGTTACCTGGTGTTGTTTGCTGTCTTTCTGTGAAGGTTAGAAGGAAAGAAGATTAAACACCCCTGCATAGGCGCTTAACCCTCACAGAAAAACAATATACAACACCAGGTAACATTTTATCTAATTTATTAGCAGCTTTACATTTTGAAACGTATTTATTTATCGATGGGAATTCTCAGGTAGATTTTCCATACAAACTCTTGTATTACGCTTGGGTTACCTGTGGTTTTCCCAACAAAACAAAAAAAAAAAAAAATTAAACGCTGTCACGCATATTTTTTTGCCCTACTTACCCAGCAAGAGGATCAACCACAATAGCTCTTGGGTTTTTAAGTCCTGTTGTTATCAAAGCCATTCGATTGCTGCCATCAAAATCAGCCACTCCAATGATATCAACCCCCGTGTCGGTCCAATACAGCTTCTTATTCACCCAGTCGACAGCGAGTCCCTCAGGCGAGCTTAGACCTCTCACCACCGTATGGATGTTGCGGCTGTTATTGACTGGTGCGCGCTGAATCGAACCCAAGACGACATCAGTCCAGTAAATAAATCCTGTATCAAAGTCGAAATCTATTGCTATCGCTGCTCTCTGACGTGGGATGACTGTTTGGTGCGAAGTTGAATCCAGCTGGATACGGCGTATATCTCGGCGATTAGCAAAAACAAGGAATCCGTCTGGAAAAGACATTTCAAGATTTTTATAACCTCTCATGAATCAGGACCAATTTTCGCGCCACCAAAACGCGAAAAACGCCGATGCCTCGAACTGACGGAAAAACACGCACGCGCGCGAATTTCGAGGAGAGGCGACGCTGGGAGGGCCTTCTCGAAATTCGCGGGCGTGCTGTGTATTTCGCCCGCCCCACAATCGCCATCGCCAAAAATTAGAGACTACTCGCAGTCTAATTGTCGTGGGGATAAAACTTACCTCTTTTACGTGAGGGCTGCGTGCTTTCACCAATGCATGCTTCTCCTGTGCTTGGAAATCGATCACAGCTGAAATTGGCTGGCCAACCGAATCCGAAAAGTTTCATTGGTTCTTCGCAGCTATTTCTAACACTGTTACAAAGAGAACGGCAAGGCAGAATCGGTTTGTCGAGGACACAGTTCGGAGCGTACACAGAACAAAAGAAGAGGACCAAATCTCGCGAACAACCCACTCGAGCGAGAGGGGAATATTGACTCACGTCTATCTCGGCCTCCATCTGCGTATCGTGCCCAATGGTGTTTGGAAATACTGTGGTATTGTACGGTAAACCGTTGCAGAAAGGAATGTCCAGTGGTTCGCATTTTGGTTGGCCAAGGCAGGGCAATACTAGACAATTAAGCCCAAAAATGGCGGAGAAGAGAGAAAACCTAATCATGTTTGCAGCGAACATGGATGCGGTTAGTTCCGCTCTTGATCGAGGATGGTTATTAAACAGATCTACACACCATGCACCACGGGATTCGGTTATTTCTGCTCTGTATCTAATGTCTTCTATTTCGGCTAACAAATCACGCTCAAACTTGATCCAACTTGATCCTCCTCCCTGATTATTTTAGTCTAATCTTTACACCACAGGATTCGGGCATTTCTGCTCTGTATCTAATTTCTTTTATTCCGGCTAACAAATTACGTTCAAACTTGATATTATTTTTGTCTGAAATCTTTACACCGGATGTTATTCATTAGTTAGTGATTACCCTTATGAGGTAACGAACACAATAAGGGACAGACCATTAGAAAAGTTATGGGGGAGGGGGGAATTTAATTTTCGAGCTGCACGAATTTTTTTCGTTAACATTTCTCTTGCAGGATTATTTTTTCAGTATGCAGGGACTTTTTTTCTAGGCTACTCGCCGTGCATGAATTTTATCATTTAATTTTCCCTTGCATGAATTTTTTTTTGGTACTTAGCCCGCCCCTCCACAACTTTTCTAATGGTCCGTCGCTAAGCCAAAGTTACGTATGACGACAATCGACGCATCACCATCTCGAGAGCGTCCCATTTGGTCACGCTTGTACAACTATAGCCTGCGTGCAGACGTCTCCTATTTCCTCCCACCCGCAGGCTAGTACAACTATAGCAAGATGAAAAAGCTTTCACAAGAAGGATCAGTTTTCAAGATATTTTTCAGGGCTAGAAAGTCACATTGTTCTTTCGTCCCTCGCCATGGGCTAACCCTCAATATTTTACAAGACCAAAATACAATTATCTTTCACGTATTTTGGTCTTGTAAAATGGTGGGGGTTAGCTCCTGGCGAGGGGCGTTAAAACAATGCGACTTTCTAGCCCTAAGAAAAATAAATAGAAAACTGATCCTTCGTGTAGCAGCGATAGACCAGTACATAAATATGGCATATTGCGTATATAAATATACGAACACAAGCAGGAACACAAGTTAAGACTTAGCTTTTTTCATCTTGCTATAGTTGTACAAGCTTGACCAACCAGATCCACCAGAGAAGTTCATTACAAACTCGATATCTAAAAGGAGCGTTTACTCACGGATGCGTTTTATTTTTTGGGAGTCATTGCGCCGATCAATTCGAAACTTCAACATCCCCCCCGGACATTTGACTGTGCATTGTGCCCGGCAAGGGGGGAATTTGAACATTGCCTTGGAAGGGTGGGGAATTTGAACCGGATTAATCTCTTGTTCTGGTGCAATACTCCGTACGTTTCTTCGGTTTTTGCAAGGTTTGACGGATTTCAAAGATAGAATTTCGCCTCTGTTAGTGAATAACTCTAATTGGTGGGGCATTTCAACGGCGTTTTTGCTCCGAGGGAGGGAATTTCAACGATCCAACCTTCAAAAGTTCAAATGCCCAGGGGGGAATGTTAAAGTTTCGAATTGAACGGCGCATCATTTTTGAAATAACGAAGCTAGTAACAGCAGTGCATAGCGACTATCTTTCTACCTGCAATGTATTAAGGGCCAAGAGTAAAATTCAAGCAGAACTGGTTCCTTTATAACCACACCCAACTCGAAGTTTCGCAATGGCGATGTTTACGACTAATTCATTTTTCACGAAACTAAGGTAGGGAATATCAAGAAGTCAATCGATGAATACCCCGGTCCCAGAGGCTCAATTCTGGGCCAGGGTATTCCGTGAACGACAAAGCATGTTTACTCCTAGCCTGTGAATACAGCCGTGGCCGGAGCGCGGAGAGGCGGCTGTATTCGCAGGCTAGTTTACGCCCTGCGTACAAAGGGGGCTATTTCTACCGGAAGTCGAGGACGAGAGTCGACATAGTACCCGAGTGACTACAGTTAATAGCTTGAATTATCTCGTGATCTGGGAGACACCCAAAGTCGGAAGTCTTCTTTAGCAATTTGAAGTCATCGGTTTTAATTTCTCGTTTTCCTGCCAAAAACCAGAAAAATTACCGGTTTCAGTTTTTAGCGGTCTTTCAGCTGTTTACAAATAGCATGTTGACACTGAACGCGGCTGAATACGGGATGGCCATAAGAAAAGTTATGAGGGAGGGGGGGGGGGAGTACAAAAAAAATTCATGCAAGGGAAAATTGAGAGAAAAAAAATCAATGCACAGCGAGTAGCCCAGAAAAAATGTTCTTGCATACGGAAAAAAATATTCCTGCAAGGGAAAGGTTAACAAAAAGAAAATTCGTGCAGCTCGAAAATTCCCCACCCCCCGCATAACTTTTCTAATGGTCCGTCCCTGAAGTGAACTAGATCTGACCAAATCATAGCGCGCCATTCCTTTGAACGTTTTATAACTGTTATTTACACAGAGGTAAGGGACTAGAGCATCTTAACCTTTATTTCTTAACACAACTTAAAATACTAGCAATTTCCGCCGTCTTCAGAAGACCTATCATTACTGCCACATAAACGATAAACGGTACTACCAAAACAGCTTTCTTACTTCGGCTTGTTTGCTCTATAACAAACAAGTAACTTCACACAAAATATATACAAGGGACTACGTAACACATGAACTACACTGTTTGAGTAACTATACAGCCAAAATAATCGCCATTACTGATACAAAACAGTAACCGTTACTCAAAAGTTAATCAAGCCTGGTTTTCATTAGGACGTACAATAGTTTGCTTCAAGTGAAAACGAACAAAGATGGTAACAAAAGCACACGAAAACGGAAAATTTTTGATGGTTGTGCTTTCGTTCCTGTCATTGACCTCAATTATGCCTTAACGTGAGAACCAGAATGTGCTTTCGCGCGATTCCACGCGTGGACTTTCTTTTTGTGCCGTGAAGCCTTCGGCCAACCGCCCCATGACAACGGGCGAGAAAAAGCTCTGATTCTCAGCCATCTTCGCTGCTTGCGTATTGCAATTTTTTTTGGGAAAAACAGGCTTGTCAAGGATAAAAATAAAGTTCTTTTTTCAGTTTCACATTATTGTTTAATCACGGTTCCAACCCTCATCACTTGGGAAAAGGACTGCCATTTTCTGTTAATCGTTTTAAAAGCAGGCGAACAAGGTCGGATTGTTACTGACCAAAACCGGTTTCTCGCCGAAGAAAGGTTGCTATTGACGATCACCCGACTTCGCTTTGTAATGCAATATCCTCGCTAACTAAGCGCTCCTTCTTTTTCCAAAACTCGTCACCCCTGTTAATAATACTACTGGAGTTCAAGAATATGGCCGTTTACGGACGATTCAGATTCGCTGTTTTCAGAACTCCTTTGCAGCCGTTATTTGACTGGATACGTAACTCTTTTTTCGATCGCGAAGGGAGGAAGCGTTGCGTGGCAAAGAAAGCAAGGTGCAAAAGAGAATAAGTAACAAAGGCTCGTGGATTTTTTAACCTGTAGCTCAGCCTCATTGCCTTGATGACAACAGGAAGATGGAGGATATTTTAACTTACTGTACTGGATACCAGACTAGTGGCGAGGAACCCTTTTTCTCTCAGAGAGCAGGGCTAGAAGGTGAACGGGTGAATACCTGGGAATTCTATTCTCACGCGTCGAGATTCCTCTTTTCTCTCAGGAAGAGTCAAGCAAAAATCGCCTTTTGCACAGACAGCTAAACATTTCAACACTAAAATGATGAAACGCCGTTGGCTAGTCTCCTACGCGTCGCGTGACGACACTAAAAACCACTGCTTAGGAGACTAGCTGTTGGCTTACATGCATGACATCTGTTGGATGGTAGCGCAAGCCGCGTAACTCAACGAACTGTTGGGCAAAAAGTTTGGTTACAGACAAAACAATAATACAAAAGAAAACTTGGTCCAACTTCATCCAAGGGACTGTTGGACCAACAAACAGCCACCATAAATAATAAAGTTTTGAACAAATTAAAAAAATTAGCAAAATAGAAAACAAAACAAACAAACAAAAAATGAACAAACAGCCGCGATTCAAGTATGTACAACGCGATGGCCACTGACATTTTCTCGAATGTGCGAGTTCGCTTCTCCATAGTTGCTGAGAGAAAAGAGCGAGTCTAGCAAGAGTAGGAAAAAAGCACAAATCAAAGCAATAAAGTACAACGTGGCCACCGAAAGAACGCTTCAATGTTCATTTTGTTTAAAGAGTTGTCCGATTTACTGTCTCTTTCTCTGTGAGGGAGATGCTGCAGCCTCTTGAGATGAGCCCGCTAGCTCTCCTTCTCGGTCAGTGGTCTCCTGTAAAAGAGATGAAGGAAATCATGTGAGATTCTGATCATCAGGGGAATCACTGTTTCGGAGAACAAAAAGATAGACTGCAGTATTCTGAAGGCCATAACCAGTCCACACTTTACTAGACTTACTTTAACCCTTTAAGCCCTGATATAAAAATGCATATTCTCCCTACAGTTCTCCATACATTTCTTATGGAACTAGTAAGGAGAATTTGTCTAAATATCAAGACATCTTATCCTTTTGATCACTTCCTTTATTCTCATCACTTGAATGTTTCAACAAGTAGTGATAATGTAAAGAGAAATTTTATTTTCGTCACTGTTAGGGCTTAAAGGGTTAAGCTCCATATGATGTCAGACAAAAATCTTGAGACACCTTGCCGTGTTTTCCTCCTCTCCCCCTTGTGCAATGTTGAAAAAACTACATAAGTTGGTTTAAACTGCGAGAAACGGTGGGTTTTTTGGCAACATTGAAAGGGGAAGGGGTAGCGAACTACAAAGCGTAAATTGTCTCAAGAATTTGTGTCTGTGGTTGTAGCCTCCAACGCAGATATTCTTTGAGCTGGTCACGCATTCCTCCTCCATGAATGGAGTTACGTGACGAGGAGTTGTGTGACGACGGGACGAGTACTAAAGACGTCTGCAATGGAGGCTACGAGCTCGCCGAACAGAGATGGGTAAGAGTCAAAGTGGTCTGCGGTGTTATACGCAAGCTTTCAAAATGGCTCCATTTCCAAGGTTCTTTCCTGTTGCAAGCTAAAGAACAACAGTCCTTTAAGACGTTCGAAATTGTTGAAAATTGGTTTGAACAAAGATTCGTTTTACTGAGGAGAAACAAAGGATGCTTTCCATTCGTTCAAACATTTCAGTTTAAATGTCCGTCAGGTCCATTCACGGGTTTTTTCCCCAAACTGAAAATCCACGCTTAATTTCCTGCCGCTGAAACTTGGCCCGATATTTTGGGTTTGCCGATTTTTCAGAAAGCTGGAACAACCTCGAGAGGTAGACCAAAGTTTCCGAAAAATTCTTCACGCTATTCGCTCCCAATAATTTCGGAATTTTTGGTCCATTGCAAAGCGCCCAAATTGCCTTCAAATTGCCTTTCAGTTTTTAGGGTGATGTATGGCACGAGCAGTGCTTTATTAAGGTTCTATCTGGCTCGCCTAACATCACGCAAACGTGAAGCAAACGCTAACAAAATCTTGAATAGCATCACCAAGCAGCTTACTTACCCCGTCACTACTGTCGCCTTTCTCCGAAGGCGGGTACGAGTCAGCTTCGTTATCACTCGGCTCCACTCGGATTCGCGGCGGACGTCCTCGGCGCTTTTTCTTCTGCGAAGAAAAGGGGCGAAGTTTAGACCCACGAACACTCCTTTTACCGGATTTAATATGCAGGCGTTTAAGAGAGATGCACGCAAAGGGCAAACAGAAAGCAAATGTAAGGTGAAGAGCTCTGGCGAGCACAAAAAATTCCGAAAGAGAACAGTAAAAGAAGAGAGGAAAAACGCAGTTGTAGTTACTACGACGGTGAAACAGTATAGAACTAGTTTCGTCGTTGCTGTTTACAAATCGTGGAGGAGGAGACCAAGAACGCACGCACACACGCACACACGCACAGACAAATGCAGGAGAGCACACATGCATGCGCATACATTGGCGCATGCCTAAACAAAATGTGCTGAACAAGCATGCTGTCATATGCTAGGTGGACTGAACAAAACTGGTAGACTCCGCGCGCGTAGCTCTTTCTTTTTAACAATGAAGAGGGTCATTTTTTTCATACGATAAAAGAGAGTTTCCTGATGTACTACAACACTAAACACACAGTAAACGTATCAACTGGGGTGACTGCCACAAGGCAGTTGTTCCAATCAGGTAAAGTACCTTGAACTTTCCGTTAAGTCACCGAGGGACTAAATTTAAAAAACTTCAACGACAAACCACTTCCACAAAATACAACTTACAACAGGTCCCATTTCAATCTTGGCTTTCTCTACCGACTGTTTTCCAAGCTTAATACGCATCTTAAGAGATGACTGACTGCTTCCACCTAACAGAGGAAACATCAATAAGGAATCAACTGACAAGTCTGGAGCAAACGTGAATACGATGAGTGAGATCAGAGGGCTCGCGCGCGACAATTCACGCTTCTGCGCTTCGAGAGTCCCCGAGTTTATGGGGATTCTAATTTTAAGAGAAAGAAACGACCGTTTTGCAGTCTAACCCTTTCACTCCCAGAGTCACTTATGGAGATGTTAAGGTGATTCCAACTTCCGAGTCTGTGGATGAAATCCTGTGATGTGACCATTCAAATGAAACCTCGCCAGTAGCACTTAAACATGATACTACTGAGATTGAGGTTTGCCTTGAATTTTGATTTTAGGCACTCTTGGGAGTGAAAAGGTTAAAGCTCATATGACTAACCTTCTACATCTGATCCTACAGATTCTACTTCTTCTCCTTCGCCTTCCTGAAAAAAAAAGGCACACAAAAGTTGATATTGAGCAACTTACAAGCCGAGAATCAAACCGAAAGTCACGAAAAATGTCTTACAGACCTCTTCGTCTTCTTCTTCTCCATCACTTCCGACTTCTTTGTCACTTTCCACTTCCGGTTCCGGTACTGCCGACTGAGCCGACTGCAACTCCTCGCCAGCTTGCAGCTTTTGTCGAGCATGTGTGAAAATGGACTGCAAAATGAATGACACGAGAATGGGTTGATGCGAGTAAAAAGCTCGAAGAGTTATTTTCTTATATAAAATCCCCGCTTAAATCTGTTAATATACATATTTAAAAAAATCAACTATACTTACTTGCAGCTTGATGGAATCCTCGTAAATCTGCACAAACAGAAATAAAGTAATTCACAAAATGATCGAAGTCATGCACGCAGGGCTTTTCTAGAAATACGATTGTGAGCTCCTACAATGGATTTAGGGTAAAAATCGCCAGAAGCTGAAAATGGTTTACCCACCCTTTGAGAAAATCACTCGATTTCTTTCTTTTGATGCTCTAAGAGCATTTCATGTACGAGAAAAAGTATTCAATTTGAATTTCCGCACAGTTTTCACCCAAAGGCGTGGCGTGAAAATCCCCATGACATAGCCCGTGTAAATTATGCAAATTAGCCTGCGTCACAGACAGTCTACAACGCCGGTATTTGAGTGTCATGTCCGGCTGCACCGCAGGGTAGTGTAAATCGGTGATCCAAAACAAATATTTTGAGATATCGAGCCTCTACAGTTTCTCCACACAACAAAGTTTTAGTGAAACTCCTTAGAAAATTGCTATCCACTGGCAAACACCAAACCTTTTTGTAACAGGAACATTGGTTCCTTCGCAAAATTTCTGCACCTAGTTAGGCGCACTAATACAAATTTTATGCGTCAACACCTTAACTGCAGTTCCGCATACTCCACTCTATAACATTCCTGGACTTTCAGTGAGTTGAATGAAAAAAGAACGATTTCAAGTTTAAATAGCGTTATGTTACTCGTTTAGCATACCATGGATCCTTCGATGTTGTAGGTCTGGGCATTCTTGCACATTAGAGTAAAGTCTTCTTCCAAATCATCCAACGACCGGTACTTGTGGGAGTTAATTCGCTCCTGAAACGAAAACATGATAACCCTATGTTATCACTCACTTTCAAAAGTCACCATATTTACCGTGTAAGACCTCATAATATCGTAATGACCTGTCAATGGATTATTGATACACTTCGAAACTTCAACATCCCCCCCCCCCCGGGCATACCCCGAGCATTTGACAGTGCATCGTGCCCGGGGAGGGGGGCGGGGTTGAACGTTGCGTTGGAAGGGTGGGAAATTTGAACCGGATTTCTCTCTTGTTCTGACGTAATACGCCAGTGAGTTTTTTCGATTTTTGCAGGGTTTGACGGATTTACAAGATAGAATTTCGCCTTTGTTAGTGAATGACTCTTTCAAAAGGGTCTTTAAAAGAAGTCTGAAGGTGTCGTTACGGTATATCCCTCTCTGAAAGGGTGTAAAGTGTTTGATTGAAGAGGAAATTTGCCTTGAGGAGAGGTAGTTCAGTACTAATGGGTGGGGCATTTGAACGGCTTTTTTGCCCCAAAGGGAGGGGATTTGTCCAAGCCAATCTTCATAAGTTCAAATGTCCGGGGGGGAGATGTTTAACTTTCCAATTAATCGGCGCATTAGCTAGTCTCCGACGCAGCCGTTCTAAAGAACGGCTGCGTAGGAGACTACGACTTACCCGAATCTTTCTGATGTCCACTGGGTGTTTGATAATCTGATAGTAGTCTGGCAGTTCTTTTCTTGTTGGTAGAACCATAAAGATTCCAGCCAAGTTGCGAGAAGTTGAACTGAAGACAAAAAGAAAGTCAACAGATGACAACTGAAAACCAAACTTCTGAGAAAGTGAGAAACGTTCGTGGTCCCACACTGTGTACAACGAAAAAACCATGTAGGTAAGTAACAGTGGACGGGGCTAGTCCATGGAGAATAGAGAATTTGAAAGAGGAAATGTATACTTACTTCAATTATTCCAATTTAACCCTTTCACTCCCAAAGTCAGGTGTTTTAACTTCTGAGACTGTGGATGAAATCCTATGGTGTGACCATTGAAATGAAACCTTGTCAGCAGTACTTTCACATGGTACTATTGAAATTTAAGTATTTTACAAAATGAAATTTGGGATTCATCTTGAATTTTGATTATAGGCACGTTTGGGAGTGCAAGGGTTAATTAAAGTCAAAGGAATACTCACTCATCCACATATCGCACGATGTACTTCATCAGCTTTTTCATCTGCTTGGTTAGTTCAGGTGGATTGGGAGCAAGTTTAACTATAAACCACAAAAACAGCCCTTCATTAGTAAAATTATCTCCTGGGCAAGAAACACACAATACTAATTTACCAAATGGATTTTTTCTTGGTGTAAACTTGAGTGTTCTTCACAAGAAGAGAGTTACAATTCAACACCGTACCTGCTGGTGGTCGACCACGTTTCTTCTTGACCTAAAAAAGGAAGCAAAATAAAGAAATAATCGACGGGGCTCATAAAATTCATGTAAACTATTTTAAGTATTAGTTTAGAAACATAAAGGACAGATCGGAATTAATCCAAGGAAACCCCAATATAATGGTTCAGTTCTTTTAAAAGATTACTCTACTGGTTTTCTGTAACTTTTGACAAGTGTCTTTCGCTATGGATGGCTTGGAAGGAAAGGGACTGCAATTCCCAAAAAAGGTCAATTTTTTTCAAGTGTTTCCCTTGTAACCTATTAAAATCGCTGAAAACGGATTGCGGGTTGCTCTCTCTTTGACACTTTAAGCCCCAATAGTGACAAGAATCTAACTTCCCATTACAACATCACTACTTAAGGAGGCTCGCAACAGTTTTTTTGGCCTTGGAGTGTATCTTTTGAAGTCAAAATTTCGCATAGAAGATAAACTTCGATTTCCTTGATACTACACCACCTTTTCAACAAATGATCAAAGTTTATTTTCTTACTAGTTTCCTAGCAACAGCTGTCACCATAGCAACGGTAATGGACAACCCCTCATTTTAAGTAATGTCGAATATCTCGAAAACTAGTCAGACACTTTATGATGAAACTTGAACTATTTGAACTACTCAACCTACACAACTTGTATACGAAATTAGGGAAAAATCTGTAAGAGCGTTTTCACGTAAATCATGATTCATTTTTTACGGGCTGATTTTGGTCATTCCTGCAATTTTCTTCAATATTTCAAGAAAGATAAAACTTAACACTTTCTCTTTTCAGTTGAAGGACCTTTTATGATATCAAAACATTCTTAATGTACATTGAGCTTCCTAGGTGGCTGCGATTTTGAGATATTTATATTTAAAAATTGCTAAAATGCAGCGCAAATCAGCCAAAAAGTCCGTAATTTGCATAAATAGAAATATTTCTAAACTTCCCTTACAGATTTTTCTCTTAAATTGATTGACGTTAGAATAATAATTCTTTTTGATGTTCCAGCAAGTTTTAGGCTGAATAAACATTTCTGTTACTAGATAAGAAGGCTGGATCTTGGTCAAGTTTCAGTCGTTATTACCTTTCAACGAGCAACAGTATTATTTCGTTTTTTCTGGTCTATTTCTCGGTTATTCACGTGCAATGAATATTAATACACGCTGCGCTTGTGTCCTCTCGTGCGTTTATAACTCCTTCTCATAATAAAAAAAAATATGAGAAGGAATTATAAATGCACGAGAGGACACAAGCGCAGCGTGTATAAATATTCATTGCACGTGAATAGCCGAGAAATAGACCAGGAAAAACAAAATAATACTGTTGCTCGTTGAAAGTTAATAACGACTGAAACCTGACCGAGATTCAGCCTTCTTATCTAATAAACGAAGTGTTTATTCAGCCTAAAACTTGCTGGAACATCAAAAAGAATTATTATTCTAACGTCAATCAATTTAAGAGAAAAATCTGTAAGGGCAATTTAGAAATATTTCTATTTATGCAAATTACGGACTTTTTGGCTGATTTGTGCTGCATTTTAGCAGTTTTTAAATATAAATATCTTAAAATCGCAGCCACCTAGGAAGCTCAATGTACATTAAGAATGTTTTGATATCATAAAAGATCCTTCAGCTGAAAAGAGAAAGTGTTAAGTTTTATCTTTCTTGAAATATTGGAGAAAATTGCAGGAATGACCAAAATCAGCCCGTAAAAAATGAATCATGATTTACGTGAAAACGCTCTTACAGATTTTTCCCTAATTTCGTATACAAGTTGTGTAGGTTGAGTAGTTCAAATAGTTCAAGTTTCATCATAAAGTGTCTGACTAGTTTTCGAGATATTCGACATTATTTAAAATGAGGGGTTGTCCATTATCGTTGCTATGGTGACAGCTGTTGCTAGGAAATCAGTGAGAAAATAAACTTTGATCATTTACTGAAAAGGTGGTGTAGTATCAAGGAAATCGAAGTTTATCTTCTATGCGAAATTTTGACTTCAAAAGCTACACTCCAAGGCCAAAAAAACTGTTGCGAGCCTCCTTAATCGAAAATGCAAGTTACGAGAATAAAGGAAATGATCACCAAAGATGATTTTACGCAAATTCTCCCAACTGCTACCATAAGAAATATATGGAGAACAGTAAGGAGAAAATGCATACTGATATTGGGGCTGATATTGGGGCATTTCGTGCACAAGAAAGATGGTTAGTTTTCATTACAAGTTGATTTACATGTTTTGCCAACATTTGGTTCTTATATTTGTGACAGAATATCTCAATAAGAAATCATCAACGTGCTCTCACGGCTTTCCCGTCAAGGGAAGAAATTTCAATGTCCTCAAGAACTGTGCTTTGTTTTACTTGTATTATTTCCTTTACTTGAACATTTTTACCTTCCTTTATTCTGAATTATTTTTTTTCTCATTTTTAAAAGTCGCGTAAATTTCAGATATCCTGATAAACACAAGCGTTTAATTATATTCTCCCAATTTGTTTAAAAGTTATCTCCAGAGACCGGCAAGGAGAATTTGTACATCGATATAAGGATCAATAGAAGCTTCATACCTTAGGTGAGTCAACTTCTTCTCCTGATTCAACCTTTCTTTTCTTGGAGATCTTCCTCACCTTTTGTCGTTCCTCTACCTCATCCAACCTGCCGTCTTCTATGGCCTAAAACAAATAAGAGCGGATGTTGCATCTTAGTACTGATTCAGTCCAGTTCAGACTTAAATTTATTACCAAGGCCATAAGAGAAAGAGAGAGAGAGAGATGCTGAAAGTATTAGTATTTGATAAACCCGATCCGCACGACCTATTAAGGTCGGCACACACGAAGGGACTAGTCGCACGGACTTGTTGCAGCGACAGGTCCACGATGGGACTAGTTGCGGGGACAAGTCCTTTGTAGTGTTTACAAGAGGGGACCTGGTAACAACAAAATAGTCAAATTTAGGGCGCTTTTACTGAAATTTGCCGAAACGTGAAGACGAAAAGTGGAGTGGACCTCAATAGTGAAACCGAATTTAGCAAGTTAACCGCAAAACGCAAAACATGAAAATAAACCGGCTCAATAAAACCGCACAGTCTTCATCTATAAGTCCACGAGTGTTTGTCATTTGCAGTTTCGATAGATTTTTTCTCCGTTGACCTACTAGTTTGCTGATACAGCGACTGTTCGATCAAGACTCCCAATACGGACAAATACGAGATTTATTCTCCAGGTCAACTGGCAAAAAAGTAGAAGATCCGATGGAATATTTTCATTTGGTCGCAGGAATTTGTCCCACGAACAGGTCACACGAAGGGACCAAATATAGTTTGTGGGACAAGTCCCCGGGACTGGTCCCACGAATTAAAAAAAAAACAGTTTGAATTCGCGGGACTGGTCGTAGGGACCGAATTTTGGTAGCGTAGTTCACACAAAGGGACTCGGTCCGGGGACAAGTCGCGGGGACTAGTCCCCTCGTGTGTGCCGACCTTTTCATTATACCCGTGATTGATATGATGCAAGTTTGTTTTAGTCTTTTTTTTTTCCTGCTTACCTTGAGCCATTGCCTCTCTGTCAGATCATCGCAGTAAACAACGTCTTTACGGACACGTGAACCGCGACCAAACATCTTCTCTGTTTCTTCCTCCCAAGTCAGACGCTCAACCTAAAACAGAGATTTAATAATATTACTTAATGCGGAGTACGATTTAACCTTTTGTTGGTAAATTGATCGTCACATTCACCAGCGTAAGACGAACCATTATCTCTTTCTTATCCGAGTTAAAAGGCTAAACATTTTCACATCAACTCATTACTAACATGTACTTTCTCATCGAGTAAAACAAGTGTTCCAGGTTTTCAAGCCCCGCGAATCAAAATGTTTTTCAAGTGGGGTTATTGAAACCCTGCTTTAGTTTTGCACACTTTGTACGCCTGGCATGCATGAAGATCTACTGTCAGGTTCTAGCAGTGTGCCATCTCACTCTTTTCTGCAGCAGTGTTGTTGTTGCTTGCAGACCTGAATGTTTCAAACATAATTCAGTGGCCATGATTTGCAGTAATGATTCAACCAAGAGCAACGACGAAACCAGGCGTAAGTTTACTCGCATTACAGTCAGTAGATAGAAATAAGTAAATTCGTATTTGAATTTTAATTTTCGTTTGAAAAGAATAATCTTCGGTGTAGAGCTTGGTGACTTTTCTTTTAAATCACGACCCAGGCCTCGACTTAAGTCTCACCCAGTCGTTCAGGACGAAGTAGATTTTGTAGGCAAGTAAGGTATTTTTAGGGCCCAGACACACGGTATATTTCCGACGCGGTCTGTAAACAACAACGAAATCGGCTTCAGAGCAAAACTAGACTCCTTATTTATTACAGTCACTGATTCTCATTTACTTTCTCTCAAAGCTTCTCACCTCAGCGTCATCTTTGACAATCCAGCGAGGCAGTTCATTCACCTGCATCAGCCGAGGACGGCGCCGAAGGGACCCTGCCTCCTGTGAACAGCAGGGAATAAAAAAAATGAATGAATGAATGAACGAACGAACGAACGAACGAACGAACGAGCGAACGAACGAACGAGCAAACGAATGAGTGAGTGAGTGAGTGAGCGAGCAAGCGAGCGAATAGATGGATGGTTGGATGGATGAAAAATAGATGAATGAATGAGCGAAGAAACGAACGGATGAACGACTCGTCTAAAATTCAATGTAACATTCTAATTTTAGAACATCTTTCTTAGATTAGCAGCCAACACAACAAGAAAGCCGTAAATATTTCTGATCAAGGAAGGTCATTTCTACTATTATCTGACCTGTCAACACATACTTGTTTTCTCCCAAAAAAATTCTGAATTAGCCTGGTGAGTTACGAGTCAGGTCAATTTGGTGATCATTTCCTTTATTCTCATCACTTGAATGTTTGAACAAGTAGTGATAATGTAAAGAGAAATTTTATTTTCGTCACTGTTAGGACTTACCCTCACTTCCTGCCTGCGTCTTTCAATATCCATACGCTGTGGGAAAGAAATAAAGAAAAGAAAAGAAGTTAATAGAAAAATATATCGATTGAAAATACTTAAGGCAAGCTACTTTATATGTTTTAAAAAATAGGTGGTTCACATGACTGAGGGAAATATTTGTCCCTGTGACTTGTGGCAGGGAATAGCCCAGTGTTCGTTACTTCGGTACTCGTTTTACCCTTTCACGCCCAAGAGTGCCTAAAATCAAAATTGAAGACGAATTCCAAGTTTCATTTTGTAACATACTTAAAGTGCAACTATGATCAAAAAATCACTTTTATTTTTTCTTCGGATTTCGAAACTATGTTTGTTAAACACTCCCCAAGCGAAATTATAAGCGTTAATTTTGAGAAGAAGACCGTTAATTTAAAATGCAATTTTCAGGTTTAATGGTCCGCCATTATTACACCAGAAAGGATACAATGACGTCATACACTCAAGAGCTGTAAAATGTAGTGTGTGGACGCGGCTTACAAATTATGAAAAACACGAGTTTGAGAGTGTGAAAGCTCAAAACTCAAAACTCAAAACTCTTGAGTGTATGACGTCATTGTATCCTTTCTGGTGTAATAATGGCGGACCATTAAAACGGAAAATTGCAGTTTAAATTAACGGTCTTCTTCTCAAAATTAAGGCTTATAATTTCGCTTGGGGAGTGTTTAATAAACATAGTTTCGAAATCCGAAGAAAAAATAAAAGTGATTTTTTGATCATAGTAGCACTTTAATATAAATAGTACCATGTGAAAGCACTGCTGAAGAGGAGTCATTTCAAAGGTCACACCATAGGAAATCATCCACATACTCAAAAGTTAAAACCACCTTAAATGTCTCCATAACTGACTCTGGGTGTGAAAGGGTTAAAGTTTTTTCAATGACCAATGTCACTTATTCTAATTTTGGCGGATGAAATATTAAAAAGTCGTGCGGCCGAGTCCTGAAAAGACTCTTTCTCCAAAGGTATAACCAATCTAGTGGCGGAGCCAGAGCGCAATCCTCGAGTACAAGCTACTCGATTATGTTTGAAGTAGGCAGGCCATGACTCTCCGAGTATCTCTCATTAAAGTCATCAATGCATCGCCCAGTAACCTACCACTACATCTAAATCTGTCGGGTCAGAGGCCTTCTTTTATCAGGTTTTTGACCTAACCCCCCCCCCCCACTCTTATCTGGAATACTGGACTAGTCCCTTGACAACTCCTCTTGTGTTTGTCGATCTTTATACCCCCATAAGTACATGTACTAACGTTCATAAGCTAAGATGTCTCTGAACAACGCTCCTACCTGAAACAATTCAAATTCTTCCTCTGTTCGCGCAATCATCTGATTGATGGTTTCATCATCTGGAACTTCACTTTCTTCCTGTTGAATTGGAAATACAATGTTCTAACACATTGCAGTTACCAAGAATCTGTAAGTAACATTTGATGCTATTACTCTAATTCCACACTGCACCTATGATCACTGCATAAACCAGGGGCAAGATTCACAAAGCTATCCTAAGTCAAGATGAATCCTAAGTATTGTTTCTTAGCAATAGGCTTTTGTTTTCCAACAATACATAGGACACATCTTATCTTAAGAGGACTTCATGACTCCAGCCCAAGGATGAGCTAGCATAGTACCCAGGCATTCTCTTCTCACTCACTCCACTTGGCGCAAAATTGTGACGTCACCGAATGGCATACCGGGCGACTTATTCGGTGACGTCATGACGTTTCGCACCAGGCCGAGTGAGCGGGAGGACAATGCCTGGGTACTAGGCTAGCCAAATAGGCACACAAGGTTTGTACTCTTTCCCAGAAACATGTTTTCCAGGACTTTTTTAAGAACTCGTGCAAACTTTCTAGGGTTACAATTAGTCCAAACAACACGCAATTTGTATGGAAACACTATCACAATAGATAGATAGTGGCCTCCACTCAGGGAGCTTACAAATCATCCCTGCTATCAACAGGAGCCCTGAGTTGTGCCCACGTTGTACTGAAATTTTGTAATTTTTCGACCAAAAAAGGAAAGTGTCCATGACATTGACTTAAACCTAAAATCATACTTCCTTTTTGTTACATTTCTCAAGAGACAAACCTAAGACCACGCTTGTTTTTGGCGTGTTTCTCAAAAGATGAAGCACGAAAAATTCAAGCAAAATCTTTACCTCATCATCATCATTCTCCGTGTCAAGCAGCGCCATCAGGAAAGCTCTTCTTTCACTTGATGTGGAGTTCTGGTTGAACATTCCAGCTTGGATCACCTTCTCATCAACGTTTAACTTGTATCTCGCTGCAGCAAGAATCTTCTCCTCAACACTGTTGACTGTCATTAGCCTCAACACTCTCACTTCATTTTTCTGTCCAATACGATGAGCACGGTCCTGAGCTTGTAGATCCTATGTATAAAATAAGATCAAACAAAAGTAAAAAAATTGCGACATCAGATCTGATTACCAACACAAAGATCCAAGTACAGGTTAAGCCTTTAAGCCCCAGTAGTGATAAGCATCAAATTTCTCCTCATCATATCAGTGTATTATAACACATACAGGTTTTGTGAATTTGGCAAATGATCCCCAAAGATGAACTGTCTTGATGTTTAAACAGGTTCTCCCAATTGGTATCAATAAAATCTATGGAGACCAGCAAGGAGAATTTGTATAAGTGATGTTGGGGCTTAAAGAGTTAATGTATTGAGATAGAGGGGTCACACATGTAAATCTTGTCTAGATTTTGGACTGTCCACATGCCAACATAGTTGTTAAGAGTTGCAGTTAATCATGTATCAGAACCGCTTTCTTTTAGGCTCCATTATTCTTACGTCCTTTTGAGATAGAAATTAATTAGACCCCCCTGTCTCTTAAACCAGTTTAACCCAAGAGGTGAGCATTTGAATGAGTCAGGTAAGACACTTCGTTAGGCAAACCAAGTAGTGTGTGCAAACGAATTTTGACAGTATGAGACTGAACTTAAGGGAGACTTAGTGGGACATGTAATCTGTGGGTTGCAATTCAGCTTCCCAGTAAGAAAAATAAAAGCTTATGACTGTAGATCATTCTTCATTCAATTTAGGCCCAGAAAGCAAGGGGAGACACATGGTGATGGAATTACATGAGGTACAACCAACCTGGTGTGGATTCCAATCACTGTCAAATATGACCACAGTGTCAGCAGCTTGCAAGTTCAGCCCCAGACCTCCAGCTCGCGTGCTGAGTAAGAAGATGAAATAGGGCGAGTCCTTGGCATTGAAAAGTGACAACAGTTGACCTCGATCCTCACTCTTTGTTGTACCATCAAGGCGGAGATATGGGTACCCTGTTTGAAACAAAAACTTGGATTTATAAACTGTGTTGAGCAGGTAAATTGGACACTATAAAGAAACTCAAAAGCTGATGTTTCAAGCCTTAACCTGTTATCAGAGCGAACCTGTATGAACGATTGAAAGGTGGTATCTTAACACTAAAGTGATCTTCTCCTAGTACATTTAAAGGGATTATGTCAGCTTGTTTTAGTATAAAGTGGTTCCAAGGTAAGAGTCTGTGGCTGAAATAGTAAAGTGCAACAATTCAAGTGAAAGCTATTGAGCAACACTTTCTTGTCGTGCTGTTTATTATGCTCAGAAAATTAACATTTTGAGCAAAACCGAAATACATACAGGAAAAAGGCAGCTTTGACAGATGTTCCAGGTTTTCCAAACAAAAATTGTTTTTCAGAGGGTGAATGAAACCTTGGTTTAGTCTGGCACACCTCAGATGCCTGGCATGCATGGTTGTAGCAGTGCTCATTTAGCAAATATGTCTTCTCCCCACTACATACACTTTGAATTATGTAACCCTTTAAGCCCCAATAGTGACAAGCATCTAATTTCTCCTTACAATATCCTTACTTGATCAAACATACAGGTCACGAGAATAAAGGAAGTGATCATCAAATTTTCTTGATGTTTGTCCAAATTCTCCCAACTAGTACCATAAGAAACATATGGGTAACACAAAGGAGAACACGCATATTGATATTGGAGCCTAAAGGGTTAAAATGAGATTTAACCAAGTTAACCAACAACAAACATGTGGTCTTCAAGCATTGCCCTCCCTTTCTCAGGGGAAAGACATTGGTAAGTGGATTATTTCCTTGGTTTACATGTAACAAACATGCTGTATACTGCTTTGGATCAGTGATGTTGAAAGGCTGACATTAAGATCGAGGATCAGTAGTAGCTTGACAAGACAAGGCTCCCCACAAAAATCCCTGTAGCTCAGAGGTTAGAATGTCCTTGGAACTGGTTTCAAAGGTCGTTGACTGACACAATACGTGAATCAGAATTGTTTGTTCTAGCTACACTCTCGTGACAAACTTAATACTAGCACAATTATGATTAAAACTGAATTTCTTGCATTCACTGCAGTCTCTCGTTACCTTTCCAGTTGAAATAATCCTCAAGAATTGTCATCAAGGATGTCATCTGAGAAAACAACAGCACCCTAACAACAAGAAAATAAGATGCCTTGAAACACCATTTGCAATGACAGAAAACAGACAACTGGTCATTGCTCCAATGCATTCGAGCTTAAAGTCATGAAGGTAACTGGGTATCCAATTGACATCCATTTTTTGATGAAATACCAGGAGCGTCAATTGGCCTATTATGTCACGCTCACTCACTCATCCTCTTAAGTCTTCATGCCGAGTGGCACATAAAGCCTCGAATGTCACAAATTGGTCAAAATTAATTTTATGGTATTTCTAAACAACTGAACAGTTGTTGCCTTAGGGCCTCAAGAGTCCAGGATGCCTGATTTTTCAATTACTGGCTAAAAGGATGATAGCATTCCATCACAAAGGAATGTCTGGAGATCTATGGATTCAGTACAGTATACATGTAGTTGACTTAATCAGCTTTTTTTTTATTAATTCACAGCTCTTCATGTAAGGGCTGATTTAGATGGTATGATTTTTGCTTACAACTATTGTATGCAACCTGCTCTCGTCAGGTCTGCAACATAAATCGCGTCGTCTTAATCAGACCAACAACACCCACACAACAGCTGCACACAACACGAACAAAGACGCAGATGCATAGGTCCATACTGCATCCACACAAAAATGCTGTAGAATTTTGAAACATGTTCTTAAAACCCTATGACAGTCGTAGCCACAACCAAAATGTTAGAATGATGAGTTGTTTACCATCTTTGCTTGACGCAAGCAGTGCACGCCACAAAAGTTGCATACCACAGTCAATCAAAAATCGTACCATCTTAATGCGCCTTAATAAAAAGAAGAATAAAATACCTGTGGCTTGTCCTCTTGAGCTTTGGAAAAATCCTGTCCAGCAGGTCAAATTTTCCAGCTACTCTCACAACATCAGGCCTGTTTGAGACAAGGAATAGTTTGAGTAAAATAACCTCAGTTTAAGGGTTCATGAGTTCCAGTTAACGGTTTACACCCAAAGTGACCAGCATCCAACTTCTCCCTACAATATCACTACATGGTCAAACACACAAGTCAGGAGAATAAAGGAAATGATCACCAAAGAAAAAAAAGGCTTGAGGTTTAAGCCAATTCTCCCAACATGTGACATGGAAAAGATATGAAGGCTAGAAGGAGAATGTGCATGTTGATATTGGAGTTAAAAGGTTAAGTTTTAACACGGAAGGGAGCAGTGACCAGAACCTTACAACCTCTATTTTGGGAGTGATTCTGTTTGTAGCAGTGGATTCACTGTACTTTCCTATATTCTGTCTACATTACTCCTCTTTATGTAAGGATTGACCATAATAGCTTGCTAGTAGAAAAGCAACAACAACAACAATAACAACAACAACAACAATAACAACAACAACAACAACAACAACAAACTATAAGGACTGTGCTTAGAAGTTACATTCTGCAAATTATCAACGAAAGGGGTAAATGTGAAGAACAGTTCCCCTCAACCAACCGTCGGCTGACAATGGGTTGACTCTGTTTAGTGAGTGTTTATCATCTGGTGACCGACTATAAGTGATCTGCTGGCAATTTGTTAGTAAGATACTCTTTGAAATTGTGATAAATACAGCCCTGTTTATTATCCCCAATGGTTGCATCAAGAGAACAACACTGACTCTTACTTTGCTTGTTCTTTTTTCAGCATATTTTCTCACAATGGACTGTCTGAACGTACATGGAGAAAGAATAGAGTCTCTCTCTATGAAGGGTTAGTTTGTTTCCAGCATACGACGTAATTAGCTGAGAACGTTTTCAGTGAGTTTTGAAGCGCTTGTCATGTTTATCAGATTACAGTCGAACCTCTACTAACGGCCACCTCTCTGCAACGGCCACTTTTTATCGTCCCGGCGGAAGATCCATACATTTGCTCTTATTTTGACCTCCCTACAATGGCCACCTCTCGACAACGGCAACGGCCAGTAAAACGTGTCCTCAACTTCCCAAATAACCTCTCCATAACGGCCACAAAACAAACAACTGCGGAATAATTGTGCTTTTAAAGTACCACAGTAATGCTGTTGGGCTTAGCAGAGGTCACGAAACTTGATATGTGCAGTGTCGGGTACTTGGACTTACGCACACGATGAGGATAAAGAAAAGATTCTGATAGCGAGTGGTCTGCAGATCAATACTTTTTCAAACAGCACCTCTTTTGAACAATTTTTTTTCATTCGTCTTCTAGTGAAAAGTCGTGTTTAAAGACTTAGTTTTAGTACGGTGCAAACTTTGTAAACACTAAATGAGTTGTTTGTATTGTACTCGTGCCTTTATCTCCACAAAGAAAGGGGGAAGCGCCTAGACGGATGATGTACATAGTTGACACGGGCTCAGGTTTACTCTCAAAAAAGAAGAAATTATTTCAATTACTGGCTTTGTTTTGTCGACCTTTTCGCTTAAGACCTTTCACACTTCTTTCGAGTTGTAATGATTATCTCAAGGTTAGATACAAGCAATTAGAATAATATCACGACTGTTTAAATGAATTCTCGAGTGGTGTCATATTACATCCATACCTCCCTATCACGGGCACCTCTCTACAGCGGCCAGTAAACTCTGTCCCCTGGGTGGCCATTGTAGAGAGGTTCGACAGTATAATTTTTATAGTGAAATATACGGTGAGTAAAACTTATCTGTCGTTAACCTTTTGGTAACTTGTTGACAGTTGACCGACAGTCGTCGGAGAGGAGCCGTTCTTCACAATTACCGCAAAAGGAATGTGAAACAAAGGATAAGTGTTTCCCCCAAAAGACAGTACTTACCCATGAACAATTCCACTAGGGAAGCCCAAGTGCTCAGCCATAGATTCCTAAGAAAAAAAAAGAATAAGCAGAGAACTGGTCATTTGATTGTTCATCTGTTTGTCCGTTTTATTTGCTCCTTTCATTTATTTAACACTTCACTTTTGAGAAATAAATAAATAAAAAAAAACCTTTGTTTAAATACGGCATGCGTTTAAGCTATAGACTTGTGCGGAAGTGTAAATAAAACAAATATTTAGAAGGAAATTGCAAACTGAAAATAACAAGTAAGAATCCCAACTGGCCGGAGGCAGACCAGTTGCCTATCTACAAACACAGCTGAGGAGTGAACTTAGGGCTACCGAGAAACAACCCCAACTAGTGGCTAGAGCGGGATTTGAACCCGGGAGGCCAAGTTGAAATCCAGCACCCTAAACGACTCGGCCATGCTGCCTCCACTCATGCATACTCACATTCAGGAGTTTTCAAAATGCAAAATGTCATGCAAGGGATACCAAAATTTGTTCAAGATAACAGGACTTCAAGACAGCCAATAGTAAACAAATGAGCAACATAAGAGAAGGCAAATGAATTTTAACTTCAAGAGGTTCTAATTGGGGTCTACTGCAGTTGGTATCCCAGACCCTTTCCCTTCTGAGGTCAATACAAATTAAGCAAAAAATAATAATTTGCGGGTGGAAAATGGCTTCCTGCTGGTAGCAGGAGCAGTCTGGAAGGTTGGGTGAAACAGTAAAACTTTGGCTCAAAAAGTCCACTGTGTATTATATTTTAATTCATTATTCTTCCATGGGAGAAGTATTCCCTCTCTGGGAGGCTTGTGCGCTTGGAAGTAACAAAACAAAACTTTTGCATGTCCAGTGTTCTAACCTCAATGTGCTGGAACATAAAAGGATGATTACAAATCTTTCTCAGCTGCATGATGGTGTTCATCAAAGTCTTAGTTCCTCCACGACCCTGTCGTAAGAAACACCAACATAAGCAAGGATAACTAACAAACAAATGGTATTAATTAACTTCCTTAACTCCCAGTGCTTTTAAATTCTCAATGATCCAAATTAAGGGGACAATATCCTGCTTGAGGGACAAAAAACAGGTTAAAAACTCAAAGTTCTGCCAGAACCTCAATGTTGATTTCTGGACAACCTTTCAGGAAACCACATCAATTTTTTATAACAAGCTGCAATTCACTTTCATCATTGTACTTCCACAATTATTGATCCCCAAGCTGTGTTCTGTTTTTTGCTTTTTATTACCCCTGCGATGTACATGTACAAGGGAGGGGGGGATGGCATCACAGTCCCCCAGCAGTGCAACTACCCTCAATATATACCTTTTCTTGTAGAGCACGTCAAAGGCTTCTACCAAATGCAAAATCTTTCTAAAATATTGAAACACAGCAAAACCCAGGGAAGGGGTTCCACCGACCTCACCTTGTACCACAGTGGGAGTGTGAATTTGCTTGTAATTCTGAGGGTTAAGGTTAAGGTTAAGGTTGTACATTAATTTTGGTGGTCTTTGGCAAAATAACAAAGAAATAACCGAAGTGAGAGTACTTTGAAATTTTGATGGAATACTATCCCTTATGCTTGAATGAGCTTAAATTTCAATGCAAGTAAATGAAAGAGGTTTTAACCCTTTAAGCCCCCATAAGTGATCAGCATCAAATTTCTCCTCATCATATCAGTGCATTATAACACATACAAGTCATGAGAATTAAGGAATTGATCACTGAAGATGAATTGTCCTGATTTTTGAACAAGTTCTCCCAACTAGTACTCAACAAAATGCATGGAGACCAGTGAGAAGAATTTGTATAATGATGCAGGGGCTTAAAGGATTGACTATAGTTTTTACCCTGGGGAGATGTTTGGCTTCCAGTAATTTGCCTTGAGCACACAATCATGTACTTATATGGCAAGAAAAATATTCAAGGTATACTATCAAACCCCACTCACAGACTGACATATATCACTCTAATGGTGTTAGCGAAACCCTGGGTAAGTATAGCACACCTAGTACACCTGAAATACACATGTATGATTTCCAAGTTTGAAACAGTGTGCTGTTACCTCATGCCTTGCTGTTTTCATAGTGAAATTTAAGCTACTACATGTACACGTAATTTAATTAACTGGTCAAATTACTACAAATGTAATCCTTCAACTTTCAAACAACAACGACAACAAACAAAAACAGCCAGAAATAAAGTGCTTCCCAGAGCATCTCTTGTTCTGATTTTTGAAGGAGAACATTTTTTCAATGATGCATTTTATAATTGAAATGCAGGAGGATCTCAATTGCTCCAGAAGACATAATTTGAAAGAAATAACTTTAACTAATAAGATTCAGACCTTTTTGTCCTTCTCTGAGCCATCTGTCAACAGTACACCAGCTTTGTGCATGTGGTTATAGAGAATGCGCTGAAGTGACGACATGTCACATTTCACGACATACTCCACCTAAAGAGAATAAGAAATACTACTGATTATCAACCTTGTAAAATACGGCATTAATTTTGTCGACAATTTCCATGAAAATTATTATCAACAACAAAGACCCTCCCTAAGAAGGTGATCAGCATGATTTTTTATAAGAATAAGTCTCCACTACAAATTTTACACCATACCCATACAGACATATACAGACTGTATTTGTACAATGGAGAATCTTCACTGCTACGGTGCCTCCTAATACAGATGTATTTTTGCAAAGGTTATGACTACTGGGAAAAAGTAGATCTTAGCAAGGGTTATTGTGGATAACCATGCATTTTTCAGAGATAATTAAGCAACCATAAGTCTTAAAAAGCATTAAAATATGAAGAATGTGTGGCAATTTCTTTCCAAATTTAAGCTCAATTATCTCTGAAAAATACATGGTTACCCAAAATTTTCTTTTAGGATTCTGATGACTCCTGCTAAGATCTGCTTTTTCCACAGTCATAAACCGGGCAAAAATATTATTGTATTAGGGGGTAAATTCCTTAAGAAACCCGAATAACCCGAGATGCGCAGAACCTATGCACAGTAATAAAAGGAGACACCATCCTTAAGAACACTTTTGTTTGACATCTAATGAAGTACATGTACAAGTAACCAAAGGATTAAGTAAAAACCTGTACTACATGTACCTCTCGAGTTGGGCAAGTTTCTGGTGCTAGACACATCAGAGCTGTGCCCTGACAGTGCCCAGGGGCCTCAGGTCACTAGCTTTTGTCTTGGGCAACCAGAAAAATTTAATTTTTGCATGAAGCATAAAGGTTGGCATCCCAGATTTCATGGTTGGGATCCCCAGAGCTAAAAATTAACTTCAGTGCTTGGTCACCACTTGGGCCAGTATCCCTGAATTCTTAGTGGTCCTCAAATTTCCTCTCCTAACACAAAAAAATTTTAAACCATTTTTACTTGAATAAACGCCCCACAGCTTTTTAACTTACGCCCCCAGAAATGGATTAATTATTCATATACACTGCTGTATCCGAATTGTTCTAGGATTTCAAAGCGGGTATTGCAAAATTGCCATCACTGCACAATCACACCAACAAAATTCCAATTCAAAATAAGTTTCCTACCTTCTCTGGCAACTGAGATTCCACTTCCTTTTTCAGTCGACGCAACAAGAATGGGCGAAGCACCTGTTCGCAAACAAAGCAAAAGAAATACTGTACCATCAAAAGCATTTTACTTTGCCCAACTAGTTAAATTTCTTTTATTGGAAAACTCTCTCAAACTTGCTCAGTTTTTGCATGTAAAGGTCTGCCATAAAGCTTTGAAGAAGCTGCCTTCCCAGAGAAACTGACCATACAGTTAAGGAAATTTTTCTATTCCTGTAGTCTGTTACTGACTTTCAAGCTCTGAGTATCTGACTACCTTCCCTGTAGATGCTGTCATTAATAACCAGCCACCAGCTGCTACAGACAGTCTCGCATGTGGTGGAGATTTTGTGTGCTAAACATTATCCACTTCAAGTTTTCAGTAGCAATGGCCTCTGCTTTCGTACAGGGTTACAGGGGGTATTTGCTAGTTGCTCTGGCAAAATACTTGGACCTTAAGACACAAAATCTACATACCATACACAAATTGAGCAAGTTTGGGTGTGTATTTTTTTGTTTAAAAACATCACTTATGCCCTCTTGTACTAAGCCCCTTCTGGCCAGCCCTAGTTCAACTGTTCAGTCATGCATTAAAATGGGCACCACAAAGCTCTTGGAATGTTTCCCAGAATTGGCTTAGATAGCAAATAAACAAACAACAGAAACAATGACGCTAGCCCTAAAAACAATAGAGTTTCATCGTAACAAGGTCCAATGAAATTATTGACCTGTACTAAAGAGCTTTGTGCCCCATGATTAAAATGCATTGGAGAAATAAACCACAACAAAAAAGACATGTAGAGTAACTTGTAATCTGAGCACGAAAAGGCCAACTCTCAAAGAGAAGAGAAAGGACAGATCAGATGAAACTAGGTGGCAGATGTGTAGAAAAGATTCCAGTTTTAAGCCTAACCTTGTGCAAACGACGAATAATCAAGATGGTTTCTTCTTCATTCAGCTCAACCTGCCCAAAAAAATACAGTTTTAAACAAGTGAAATATACATTTAAGAGTTGTCACTACTGACTAGGGGTGATAATATCTGTACAACAATAGTTTGGCTGAGTTTGCTTGAAGGCAAATTGATGTCACAACCATTGTTTACTCACAAAACAAAAGCAATTTCAGGTGTTTGAGTAATTGCTATGAACTAAAAGGAAATAATCATTGAACTGTGATTGGCAGCAGCTGGGCACAACCATTTACCAATCATTGTTCATGGTAGGAGTCATACTGCATAGAGTGTGGGTCAAATGATTTGCTTTCTTGTAATGTCTGTTGTGCAGTGAAGTTGAAATTAAGTTTCTTTCAGCTGTGTAGTTTAATGCAACATGTGAATCAAAACCCTAACTATTGCTCTGAATGTAACAATGAACTTTAAGGAATGTTGGAATCATGCAGATCAATCCATTGTTATATCTACATTTCTTGCAAACTGTTCTGTGTGCTACAGTGTAAGTGAATTGTGTCTTGCACCATGAGAATCATGAAGCACGAGATGGCAAGTACGGTAACATACTTTACATGTGCATCAAGTACATTAGTTAAATAAACATGCCATCAACAGGAATATTAAACAAGACGTGTAACCCTTTCAATGCCCCAGCAAAATATAATTATATTGCTAGGAACCTATTAAGGGTGAAGTTAGTTTTCCTCTCGACATTAAACAGGCACATGGTCACAAACATGTGACTGAGGTAAGCAAAGAGAGGAGAACACCTTTATTGTATGTGTAAGTAAACATTGGTGCATATTGTGGATGATCAACCTGTAGATTAAATCCAAATTTTTACCTGTTCAAAGGAAAGGTAATGACCTGGTATGGTTAATTGTGCTTTACAAGGTGGTGCTATCTTTTAGGATGGTGCCTCCTAATAGAGATGTATTTTTGCAAAGGTTATGACTGCGAGGAAGAAGTACATCTTAGCAAGGGTTATTGGAATAAAAAAAAATGCGGGTAACAACGCATTTTTCAGAGATAATTAAGCAACCATAATTCTAAAAAAGCATTTAAGCTCAATTATCTCTGAAAAATGCATGGTTACCCCCAATTTTCTTTTTGGATTCTGTTAGCCCTTGCTAAGATCTGCTTTTTCCACAGTCACAAACCGTGCAAAAATGACATTGTATTAGGGGCCAAATTCCTTAAGAAACCCGAATATCCTAAGATGCGCAGAACGTATGTGCAGTAACAAAAGGAGGCACCGTCCTTAAAGTCAGTGGACAAAATCTTCTAATATTGCCATTCATATGAAAGCTATTGGGCAGTACTCCCCACAGAGCTGCTGTATCCATACTACCGGTACATTTTTAAATTCTGAAGTACCGTAAACACCGGTGTATAAGCCGCACTTGCAGATAAGCCGCACCCCAAGATAAGAAGCTCAAGATTTGGACAAAAAAATTTGTAAAAAGTTCATAGCCGAGTCATTTCATTTAACAAACATATTGGCTGAAGTGAAGTCCTTTCTAACTACGGATCAGTGATTCAATTTGTAGTCTGAATAAGACTCAAACACGCATTTTAATCCTTCTAACAAGTATCAAAAAGGTATGTAAACGTATTTGAACACAAGACCACTTTCCCCGATGAACTTTTCCCCGGCATTTTCAAGTCCGAAAATTTGTGAGTAAGTTCATTCGGCCGTTCGGTCGCGTATCTTGGCTTAGTAGCCAAGCATTTGATGAGAAGAGAGAAAACTGGTAACAAGTGTCGTCGCTTCATTCATTCGCAAAGCAAACTGAAATGAAGGTTTTAGCAATTTCTTCATGCTTACAAGGATATTTGGAAGCCATCAGAGAACTCGCCTGTGAAAGGGAGTTCGATAATTGCTCTGACATATTTGCCATCAAAGTTGTCAACAACGGAGAAACAGTGGGCCATTTACTACACAAGTTCTGGAAGATAGCGTGGTAGCATTTTGACTTTATTTTGGTGTTTTGCGGATGATTCATGGAAAATTAGAAATTTTTTTCCAGATGTTCTTGCAGATAAGCTGCATCCCCTATTTTGAGCTAAGTTTAGGGTGAAAAGGTGCAGCTTATACGCCGGTGTTCACGGTACATGGAATTTGAGACTTCTCTTTAAATTTGAGCTTGTGTTGCCCATGTTGGAGAGTACACAAGCTATGATGTAGCACTTGGACTCACCTTTTCACCTGTCATAGCAAAAGGTGCATTGAACCACTGCTCAAAAGTACTGCATGACTTGAAGATTGTTGGAAGAAGGAAGTTCAACAAGGCCCACAGCTCTGGCAAACGGTTCTAAAATGAAAAAGGAACCATCAAATACACTGCATTGTCTTTATTCTAATCTGCCATTTAAACTACACAAGTAAACTCTTACACAGACCACAAATGACTCCCAAGACCAATGCTTAAGTACATGTATAGTCTCTGTAGCTACTAGGAGTATTTCTACTCCCCACCTGGATGGAATGCTAGTCCATCATGGGATTAACACAAGTGATGTACCCTGTATTGCTGGTACCCATTCATACACCTGGGTGGAGAGAGCCAATGAGGAAATAGTTTTTACCCCACCATCAGAACAGGGTCTAGTAATACCCATTTTTTTTCTGGGTTTCTTGCCTCAGACCTCTGGCTTTTGCTTGGCCAAAGAAATATTTGCCGTGTCTTTCACTGCACAGGCTGGAGCTCGTATCTTGAGTGGCCATAACAATATTTTGCACCCTGAGGGGAGAGTGAACAACGGCAGGGTACAATGTCCCTGAGGCTTTTCTTGTTTGTCTAAAGCCAGCAACCGCTGATGACTTTTCATGGGAGCAGACACACAAGGCAATTGCCAACGATTTTTGCAGAATTGCAGCGAACTTTTATCACTGAGCATTTTTCAATCGCTTGTTGTGGCAATCAAATTCACTGGAAAAATTGCCATCTCAGAAACAGGCACACTTGGAAATTTTCACTGGCAATCCCTGGTATAAAAATGCATATTCTCATTACTGATCTCCATACATATTTCTTATGGAACTAGTACAGAGAATTTGTCAAAATATCAAGACATCAAGTATCCTCAGTGATCACTTCCTTTATTCTTGTCACTTGAATGTTCAAACAAGTAGTGATCATGTTAAGAGAAATTTCATTTTCATCAGGGCTTAGGGCTTAAAGCATTAAGGAAACAAAATAACATGGAGCAGTGACCAAGGCACTGGACCACTGACCCTTTGATCTTTCAACTGAAGGGCCCGGTGGAAAAAGGGCATAAGTGATGATTTGAGGTTAAAATCGAAGTTGGTGCTATTTAGCTGAACATTGGCACACTGGCTGGTTTTCATGAAAGCAACACTGCTGTGCATTTATTTCTTGACCTTGAATTAGTGTATTACTTTTGCGTAAAAACGTTCTGTTGAACTGAACTCGCTCAAGCGAAGCGTTAATGATTTCTTTTGTCCTCTGCCTGAACTAAAACAAAGGAATTCAACCTAGAATCTGTGGTCCTGTTGTTTTCTTTGTGTCAGTTTAAGCAAAAGTAATACACTAATTCTTCGAATTGAAGCTCTCACGTCAAGACATAAATGCACAGTAATGTTCCTTACTCAAAAACAAGCCTGTGTACCAATGTTCAGCTAAATAGCACCAATTTAGATTTTCAAACTATAATCATCACTTATGCCCTTTTTCCACCGAGCCCTTCAATTGTAAATCTAATGTGCTAACTACAATGCCACCACATCTCCACTTAAGGGCATTCGCGCCAACTGTTTCTGCGCATCCTTACTGCGCACGCAATTCACTTCATGATGTCATGCCACGTCACGTATTGAGCGTGCGCGCTGTTGAAGAAATGTGGAGATAAATAGCGCTAGTGGGCATTTTAACATCTATGCACGGGTTTAACTCTCTTAAATGTTCGGTGACCCCATGTTTTCTTTTGATAGATCACTTTCTTTGTCGATTATCTACGTTTTGTGAAAAATTAAAGAAAATCTGTATCGTAGAAACTTGATTTTTTTCAACTTTTCTGCCCTCGCATCATCGAATTCTACTATTATTGAAGCTGCACGGTGTTCATTAAAGTCCATCTTAAAGGTTGAGTTTAACTAAAAGGATGACACCGGTTCAAATTATTTACTTAACAGACCCACTTAAGTAAAATTTGACTAAGAAAGTGGGTCTACAGCGAATCATTTTTAATACTTTTCAAGTAACAAGCACTGAGGCCATGTCGAGTTACAAGGGCCAATTTGTCAAAATTGGGGTAATTTTTGACGCGCTTTATTTTGAAAACGAAGTCGGTGACCCCCAATTTTTTTCCAAAAAATCTGTATTGTAGAAGTTTTTCGCACGAACGTCTTTAAATTACATTGTACTGTAATACTGAATAGATGTCCCAGGTTCTACTATCAAACTCCACTCATCAAGATCAAATTATCTTTAGTGCTGTTAGCGAAACCCTGGTTTAGTGTTGCACACCTCCGACACCTGACGTACATAGCAAATTCTGACAGGTTTTAAAAAGTGTGCAGCTAAGTAAGCTACATTTACATGTGTACTTCAATAGATTACTTTAAGGATAAAAAATCATAGTCCAAACAAAGGCATTGAAAAGCACTGTCCACTTATTTTTTATAAACTGCCCGCCTGGAAATTTTCAGAAATTCCTAAACATAATGTAATTCCTTGAATAGACTCATCCTTCAAATGAGTGCACTCTCTAGTCAGCACTAACAGAATCCATTAAAACGCATCACCTTAACTGAAAGCAAAAGGTTATAGTTGCTTATCGAGAAGATCACAAACAAAATCCACTATTCGGACAGAAAAATCTACAAGACCCTGGCTGAAGCTAAATGGACAATGTCTGGACATCGACAGAATCTGTTGATCTCTATGTTTCCACAAGAAAAGAAAGGAAAAGACAGCTTGGGTCTATTGAATTCTGGGTATTCTCAAGACGGCCAATAACTCACTTCCAAGTTCTTATGGCCTTCCCAGATGCATGGTAGTCAAGTCAAATTTCCTTGACCTTAGGGCATTAGTACATGTAGTATTGAAATCCTTACCCAGTACCCAGGTGATACCCCTCTGGGGTCTCCCTGGGGTAGTCTACCTCCCTCCCCTGGTCAAAATACCCTAGGGCTTGATACTGCAAGGCGCATAACTGCACAAAGTAGTGTTGTACCTGCAAAGGAGTTCCAGTGAGCAGAACCCTGTGAGGAGCAGAGTAATGTGTGTTTAGGATCTGTGTCAGTTTACAGTGGTGGTTCTTCATTCTGTGCCCCTCATCCACAATCATGTATCGCCAGCGAACCTGATTTCAAACAAAACAATGTTCAATGAGTACATGGACATTCACATTATAGTCATGACCTACAAATCAAAGTGGGAGTAATAATGAATCGATTTCTACAAATACTCAAGGGTTTTAATAAAATTTGAAGTAGGCAAGCTGGTCTGAGTAGAGTAAATGACTGTATCAACAAGGGGTTTGAAAGAAACTTTCTTTAATTACTTCAATTTAGGGAAAAAAAGTAGCTGACATTTCTGAGTGAAATAGCTGATGCTTTTCGTCGGCCGTTGATGCTCATTGAAAGCACTGAATACTCAAGTGAATGAGAAGAGTTAAAAGAAAGAACCCCTCTTTCCAAGACCACAATATAAGGGGCTACCATGCCTCCCAAAATAGATGCTTGAGGGAGGGGGGCCTGCATATCTGCCATAGCCACTACTCCTCTGGTGTCTATCCAAATCCAAATCAAATCCAAAGTAGAACAAGCATAGCTGACTTTCTGACTTTCTTTTATGACATCATACCCTAGTAAAGTTGCCCATGTTGTGGCATACAAGAGAAAGGTGCTTCTAAACAATAGAGGCAACTGTATGATTCAACAGGGAAAATAGGCCATGTTCACGTCCAACATTTTGGTACACTAAAAATTTCTTTCCACTTGTTAATTAAAGAATTGAAATAAGTCATTATTTCCAACAATAATTAAATGTCATCTGTTGTTATAGCGGAGGTTCCCTTTAAAAATCAGAATTACATGTATACTACAGTTTATTTGTTCATCTGTCCCCCACCCTTAACAATTCATTTGTAACTTAGGCATACCTTTGCCAAGACAGACTTGTCTTTCATCACATACTCATAAGTCGTAAGAACAACATTGAACTTTCCGACTCGGATTTGGGAAGCAGCTGAGCGACGCATGTTGGGTGAACCCTGATACAGAAACAATGTACAACATTAGCCAAGTGAAGACTGTTTTAAGAACCTAGCTGTTTAACTCCTCATAACGGCTGATTTAGACGGTAAGACTTATGCCTACATGTATGACCATTGCCTGCTACTTTTGTGGCAAGTACTGCTCATTGGACATAACAAGACATAACCATAAGACATTTGTTGTTTAAACTGAGAGATGGCACATAAGCCATAGTTTCCAGGGATGGGGGGAGGGTATTCCATTTGGGGTGTACATCAAGGAATTTTTCCACTTTAATTTCAATGTTTCAACCCACTTTTATCAAAGCCAAAACTTCCTTCATTTATCACCAAGAATTAGTACATTTTACCAATTTGGAAAAAATGGCATTTAATTCAGGGTGGAAAAGGCTAACCATTTAAAATTAGGCAAAATAATGTAAGCATCATTATTTTAATGTCACAGGTTCTACTATCAAACTCCACTCATCAAGATCAAATCTTTAGTGGTGTTAGCGAAACCCTGGTTTAGTGTTGCACACCTCCGACACCTGACTTACATAGCAAATTCTGACAGGTTTTAAAAAGTGTGCAGTCATAAAAAAAAGCATGTTTTCTGACTCAACATGACTGTTTGTAACCAATAATTGGCTATTATTTCACACCTTGTAACTAACAACAATGATTGATGGTGTCCACTTCTCAAATTCCAACAACCAGTTAGATAGTGTGCTGCAAAATTAATGATAAATTAGTAGTTTCAAATTGGAGAAGTTTTGATGTAGGCATTTTTACACCCACACATGAAAAAAAGTGAACATCATCTTGCAATCGTCATGAGTAATTTCCAGTTTTTTGGGGGGCCCTTTTGGCAGCCTTTATAAATTTAACATCATGTTATGTTTTCATTGCAATTACTGCACAGCACACGATATTCTTAGTGGAGTCATGAAACCTTTCATTTGCAAAATGGCATCCAAATACATGTGGCCTTTTTCTTTTCAGAGCACAAAATTTAAAGATATTTGGCTAAAATTTAGTTTAGGCAAAGTTAAACGTGAGACAATGTGTCCAGCGGACTGCCCCTTAAGAGTAAGTGATTTGCGGGGTAGCCCCTGCCTATCTGCAGGTTTATTTGTTATTATGTTACGTTTCGTATTTCATTCAAGCTGATCTTTGCGGATCACTTGTATTGATTGTGAGAATAGTTTCTCTGTAAATGAGAGGAAAACAGGAAAGTATGTACTTGAGGTGACTTTTGACCATTTGTAAAAGTTCCTGGATCTGCCTATCTGCAGGTTTATTTGTTATTATGTTACGTTTCGTATTTCATTCAAGCTGATCTTTGCGGATCACTTGTATTGATTGTGAGAATAGTTTCTCTGTAAATGAGAGGAAAACAGGAAAGTATGTACTTGAGGTGACTTTTGACCATTTGTAAAAGTTCCTGGATCTGTTAGTGCAGCGCTTCAAACTGAACTGTACTTACGACAGAGGGACGATGACAAGGAAAGGTCCATTGAGTTTCTTGATTTCAATCAAGTAAGCAAACAGGGCAATGGTCTGAATGGTTTTTCCAAGTCCCATCTCATCAGCAAGGATGCCATTAAGAGCATTATTGTGCAGAGAAACCAGCCATTCAAGACCTCGCATCTGAAACCAAAACACTCAACTTAAAACTATATCCTGAGTAGTCCACAAACATTAACTTATTTGTTAAGTCACACAAAGACATGTTGATGATGGCCCACGTGACCTGACTAGGAGTGTAACAACTCCCCCCTGGATGGGACACATGTCAATCACTAGTGCCCATTTACAAACTGAGAAGGATGGCCAGATGATGGCTTTGCAGGCTATGCATGTTTGAAACAAGGGAACATCAATTTTGGTGTGGTACATTGGACCAGTTGACTGAGGTACACCTGTAAGGCTTCTTTAGTTTGACCAAAAGCTACATACCAGTTCATGTTCTACAACAAAGAATTTAAGTTGTTCTGTTGCTTATAGTGGACATGTCCATCACGTTTGCTCTGTCTAAATTCCACGAGCCCGCTTAATATGAACACCTGGATAATACACACACATTTGCAAGTCCCTTTGGTGAGCAAATTAACTGGGTTCCATTGTAATTTTGTAGTCAAGAAAAATAAATCATTGGCAGCCCTGGTGCACCAGCCTGGCCTTATTCCAAGACCTTTAGCTTATAGGATCATGGAGATTGAAATGCTAACTGCTTTCAACTGGACATTAACTGACTGCCTTGCTTACATGTAAATGGAAGGCAGGTGCCTGGGGTATCCAGGGACTTCCATTGTGGCCAGCCAGCCCCTAGATAGAATACTGCCCCCATGGCTGGCACATCCCTACAACCCAGCCATGAGCCCCCTCATTTTAGGCACCCATCACACTGATTAAATCAGTAGAGGGAAAATAGAGGGTGGGTGGGGTGCGGGAATGCTTAAATCAACCGCTACAAAATATTGCTCAGCACTGCTGAAAACAACCTTTACACAACTGCTACAAACTGCTCGAGAACTCGAAGAAGATCCCAGCCATGATGAAGCAACGATGATCCATGTGCGCCTCCACTTGTGAGATTGAATGCAGACTGGAAGAGACTGCTAAGCTTGTGGTGGTTAACCCTTTCACTCCCAAGAGTGCATAACATTGAAATTCAAGACAAATTCCAAATTTCATTTTGTAAAATACGTAAATATAAATAGTGCCGTGTGAAAGTACTGCTAAAGAGGTTTCCTTTTAATGGTTAAACCATAGGATTTCATCCACAGACCCAAAAGTTAGAACCACTTTAAATGTCTCCATAACTGACTCTTGTTTAACTGCCATTTAACTAAATCATGCTACAATGTACAAATTACCTGATATTCTTTGAGTTTACCGCCAATAAGGATGGTAGGCTGCTCAGTGATGTCTTCCTGGATGCCGTGGGCAATGCGGTAATACTGTCGACTTTCCAGCACATTTGGATCATCAACTCTGAAATTAAGAAACAGGAAGGAACAGAGGGTAAAAAATTAATGTCAACTACATCAACACACTTGAGAACTGCCAGAGTTTCACAGGTCTCTGGTCACAAACTCAATGATGTTGGCTAACTAAACCAACCAAGTTAATGCTGAACTCTGAAGAAGATAAAAAGAGACCCACACCAGTATTTTTATTGGCCTCCTACAATTCTCTGTTGACTCCATGCCTTTAGAATATACAACACTGATGAAGGGCACATTCCCAAAATGTCTGTTCACAACAACTACATGTAATTGAAGGACTCTTTTTACATTTACAATGAAATTACTTAGAAAAATTGAACCAATAATAAGTCCTTACTCTTCTTCTTCCTCTTCATCTTTTCCATATTCTTCTCTTTTCTTTTCCTTTTCTGACTTCTTTTCCACAGTTTCCTTTTCAGTATCTCCCTCACCCTCTTCAGCATCACCTTCCTCATCATCGTCCTCATCATCAGACTCCTGTTCCTGACGAGGAGCCACTTGGTAACTAAATGTAGAAATAACAGCGATCAACATTTAATTTCTCCCTATAAAAACTGACACAGGGTCATGCAGATGGCTCATAAGGTACAGCCTACATTGTAAGTCAAACAAAAATGAGCGTTGAAAAGAGTTCACACTCGTTGAGAGTGCATTAGAGTCAACAAAAGCTCATGAGAGTTATATTAGAGGCCAAATAAGAGCAACAGTTTAAACTGCTGTAGATTTTGTTGAAACTTTGAGCGGATTTCAACACTTGAAAAGCAGACAACAGTCAACAAAAGTGCACAGGGTACAAAAATGAAAATTCTCTTTACATTATCACTACTTGTTCAAACAGTCAAGTGACGAGAATAAAGGAAGTGATCCCCAATAATAAGATGTCTTGATATTTAGATGATGAAGACGATGAAGCATGCTGACGTATGAACCAGCTGTTAAATGCCAGCCCTCTTAAAATTTCTTGTATCAGTAGACAATGTGTCAGGAATTGTAGACTGGGTTCTCTTGCCTGCTTAGGAAGCCCAAAGCATGCAGGTGGAAACATGGCCAGCTGCCAGCACACTTAAAGAGAACTGTTACCTGTTAGAGGCACCCAACTACACAACTGGAGTAACTACGCGGCATAAGGTTTCTGGTCTGTGGACACTGAAATGATCTTCCTATCAGAATTCATCAATCAAGGAACTACACTTGTACCTTTATGGTTTTTTTTTAATCAGCTGTCCCTGCCCACCTTACTTTGGCCCTGACAGGCACTTGCACATACATGTAAGGAATTATGGGCTTAGTCCTTCTGTGGATCAAACCTATTTAGATTTACAAAGATTTATAACACAATACAGAGAACAAGATTTAAACCACAAACTGTCCTCCATAACTAAACACAACTATATGCCTCCTTACCCGGGATGAGTTTCGAGCCACACATCCAGGTTATCAGCAATAGGAGCATCATCTCCCTTCAGGACAACTCCAGTCTCTGTGTCCACAACAGGCACATGTCTGTCCCCCTCTGGGGTCTCGTCATCATCATAATCAGACTTGCGTCGTTTCCTCTTGTCCTTCATATGTTTCTTTCTCTGTTCCTTCTTATGCTGCTCCACCATTTTAGCCAGACTGGCTACGTATTCATCCGTCTGTGCCAACAGGTATGCCAGACGCTTGTCTTTCTTCTGATCAATGAGTTTCCTGTAGCCCTCTTCATCTTCTGCCTGTAATAATCACAAGAAACAGAACTAGGGTTAGTACAGAGTTTTGCTGACAAAATTCAATACTTCATGGCAAGAGATTACTGTGGGAAATATTATTAGTCAATCTAGGATTTCATCATGAGAATTCTGAAGTTCAAACATCAACCAACAGCTTCACTATTTTTTTTTATACTTGTTTACCTCAGCAGAGGATTTTAGAGAAAAGAAAGACTATTAGCAAAGGAAGTTTAACAAGCAATACTCATAGAATAAGGTTACAAAATTGGTACATATGGAAAGGCTGTTCCTGACTAAAACATTTCCTTTGTGATGTTGACATGTAACATTTGCAAATACTGTACATGTAAGTACATTTGAAGTGATTCTCCAAGGTGTCAAGGTGTCTTTGTGCTTGTGTTGTTTACCGTGATCCAAACACATGCGAATCAGGCTTGAGACAACAGACTTGCATTACGCATTTCTGGGGAACTCCCCACTTACCCCTCCCCTAACCCCAAACTTTTTTACTTATTATCACTCAGAGCAAAATGTTGGGTTAGGGGAGGGGTAGGTGGGGAGTTTCCCAGCTCCTAAATCATAGTGCTTGTTGAGTTTGGATGTTCTGAGTATGTGTCCTGCAACAAGAAAAACCAACGACTGTTCAACATACCATAAGTCTCCTCATTCTCTCCTTCTCTATCCTTTCTTCCTCCTTTTTCTTTTCTCTGTCTGTAATGGAGTGATAACTCATCACTGCTCTGTTGAGCTTCACCACCTTGGACTGTATGGACCTATGGTATTCACGGAAATCTCGAGCATGCTGCAAAATTGTGTTCAGGTATTCCTGGTGTTTCTGGCGGCGTTTACGCTCCTGCTCCATCTTCTGTTGTTTTTCAAGTTTCTCCGTGATCCTGAAGGGCAGACGGTGTTATGTCAGACAAACCAAAGTTGCGTAAAAATTACTGGTAAAACAGTCATGTCTAAACCAACAAACTGACTAAACCAGGGGGTTCGTTAGTGCTGGTGCATACAGGCTGTCGGATCAGTTTCTGTTGCATGAAGCAACTAGGAGCATTACTATTCTCCCACGGATGGAATTCTACATGTACATGCAATCTAACACAGCATTACCCCTCGTAGCTGTTTGTTACACCAATGGCCATCTGATCTGGAGGTCATGGGTTCAAATCCCATCCAGGTCAAAGATTTTTCTTTGTACCTCAGTGTCAATCTCTGATTTCCCTTTCAGGGCTGTGTGGCTGAGGAAGGGGGGCAGGGGGGGGGGTGGATGGGGGAAATACAAGAGGGTGTTTGCTTACTTCACAGCACTCTCACACACTATACCACATGAGTGCTGTGCTATGCCTCACATTGTTTGCTATACAGCTTACCCCCCCCCCCCCAAGCAATTTCTTATAATAGGTTTCCTGATGGTTGGCTGTTACCCATTTATAAATCTCAGTGGAGCGAGACTTCTTAGTAAATAAACCCCCTACAGTGACTGGCATGTAGAAGGATGATGCCCAAGGCTGTCCGAAAAATGAACAGTTGGCCAAGGGGATTATCCTCTGATATACCAGCAAGCCAGGAGGGGGTTTATTTATTTTATACCTTCTGATTAATTTTCACAATGCACTTTTGTTGTGCTAAAGAAAAAAAAACCATTGAAAATCTTGGTATGACTGCAGGTGATTTCACTGTCACTGACCTCAGCAAAATGATTTTCTTTTTCTTCCATGAAAAGTTAGAAAGGTTTGACCTGAACTGTGACTTGTTTGTTTGTTTTGTTGTGGTCGCAAAGAAATCGGACCAGGGATATTAAATTGAATGCCTAATTTTGTACCAAAGGATGTGTTTCTACCAATGAGTGTGCTCAAAAATTAATCAGTGGGTTATGAGTGGAGTTAAGTTTCTTGTCTAATGAAACAACACAACCAGAAGTGAGCAGCGTCAAACCACTGTCCTTCTCAGAAATCTTTTGATTGATAGTCTGATACATTTTGTACGCTAACCACTACACTAAATTAAATCAAATTGTAGTATTTTGAAGGTCTACAAACAAATACTGTAAGCGAAATCTACCTGCAGTATTTAACAATAATTATTACGAAGAGTGAGTCATGATGTCATTTTAAATGTTATCTAATTTTTCTGAAGCCACACAGATTGGTCTTCAAAATTCATTACTCACTATTGAATGCAGATTTTCCAATGAAGATTTTTTGCTTCTTTTGTGCCCCAAAACTTAATCATTGGAAAACAACGATATATAATAGAACACACACATAACAAAAGAACAAGAAATGACAAGATCTGTGTGTACACATGTACCTTGCTTCCCTGAGAGACTGCTTTTTGCTTCGTTTATAAGCTTTGGAGTTCAGTGCTGTCTCCAGTGTAGTATCTCTCCTTGTACATGCCACCACTTCAGCCCGCAGCTAAATCAAAGAAGAAAATGAAGCAACTAGTCAGCATTCTAGCTTGTTCAAAAAAAAAAAAAGTATCAACAACAACAAGAAAAAGCAAAACAAAACCACCAGGTATGCAGATACAGATGTACATGTACATACAAGTGTAGATAACAAGGCAATTAGTAAAATTTTGTTGTGTTTCCTAGCAAAATGTAAAACACTATAATAGTTTATCCATTTGTTTTCAAACCTGTTTCTGGAAGTTCAGCAGTCTGAGAGCTCTGAGTTCAATCATGGCCTTCATCCTCAGGTCGTCAGGAATACTCCCTGGGAGCCCCTCCAGCTCTCCGATACGCTGCACAATACGAGCCTGGATCCTGTGAAGGGTCACACAGAAGGGATTTGAAGCAACACACAGTGCAGGTTTAAAAATAACTATGCAAACCTTATTTTATTCATGAGAATGTAAATGGTTTGAACCCAGGAGTCATAATTAATTTTGGTGAAGTATGATTGTCCGGGTGAGTGTAGTACTGAGAAGGACTGTCTCTGGTGATGACGTTCACTCAGGTTGTCAGTCAATGTCACCACAAACAGTCCTTCTCAAGCTTCACTGACCTTATTTTATTGTTGATAAAATTAATTTAAGTACAAAAATCATTTTCTTTGTGTTAATGCCTTGCCACTTAATACAAACTTAGTTCCTTTGAAGGGGGATTTGAGAAGACATGCAAAGATATTACGACATGTGATCCTCAAAGAGCAACTGGACAATAAATGTTTTCCTTTTGACATAATTTGACACTGCTGCACCCACAATGGCAATCCAAAAGCATCAAAACAAAGAGTTTTTCAGCCTTTGGCAAGTCCTGTAGCCTGAGAAGACAGATGTCACTTTGCGTGCATCACGACTACAGTGTAGCTGGACCCACCACCCCCCAAAACAACTTTCTGTGGAATCAACTCATAACTGCTACACTAAAGAAGTACTTGTAGCATGGGCCAGATCTGGGGAGTTCTTCAGATTGGTCGAAACAACTACCTGTATTTCACCAGGGTTTTCAATAAGGGCCAGCATCCAGCAAAACTTGCTGGCTATTCCACATGAACTTGCTGCCTATTTGATTGAGAAATTACCTCAGCCATGCATTTTATGACTAACATGAGAAACATTCGCCACAAAACACGGGCCTTGGATCGGCCAAGATTTATTCATGAAAAACAAAAGAATCTTGTCCGAATTCTGAGTACATGTAATTTCAGCAGCGATTTGTGTTTCCTGTTCTGTTCAAATACCCCTAATTCTTGCTCCAGAATGCAGGAAATGCATTGTAAGAGGCCCAAATTTTCAAATTTTTTGGGGGGAGCACACCCTCTGGCCCCCCTTAGAGGCACGAGTAGTTCATTCTTCACCTAGTCCTAAAACTTTGCCACCTACATGTACTCAGATTCCTATTGAAAACCCTGTTTCACAGTGAGGCAATAAAACATTTTCAACTTTGCATCTCAACTTACCTGTTTTCTCTTTCTTTCAGAATAGTAACAGGATCAAGTCCAACAGGTTTGGCAACAGGTGCCAGTCTAGGCTTACTAGGCATCGTTATCCCTCCTTGTGCCGAGCTCTGTGGTGGCACCTTGCGTTGCTGCTGCTGCTGCTGCTGCTGCTGTTGTTGTTGTTGTTGTTGCTGCTGCTGAGCAAGTGCTTGACGCTGCTGCTCCTTAAGCTTATGTTGCTGGGTGGCTGCGGCAATAGCGCTAGCAGCTGCACCTTTAGCCGCTGCCCAGGAGGCTGTGTTTGATGCTTGGCTGGGGCCAGCTGACTGCTTGTTTTGGAGCTGTTGAGCTAATTACAAACACACATAATTCAGTCATATGAATAATAATGATGATACTCACCTTTCTTCATTCTGATGGTACAGTAAAAACCCGCATATAAGAGCCTACTTTTTTCAAGGTCAGCATGGGGAAGTCTTCATATATTTATTGTAAGGTTCTTATATTTATTTATTGTAGGTCTAAAATGACGAATTTCAGCCTGGAGGTTCTTAATCCACTTGCTCTTTTATGCGGGTTTTTACTGTATAAGAACTACAATGAATTGCACTCACTGGTTATAAAATGCTGATTTTATATGTGCAAGTGTTAAGAAATGGCTCTGGAAGTGTCTGATTATTCAAGGGGTGCCTGAATCAGAGGAAACGGAATGTACCTGTAAATACCCTATACATGTACGTATGTATCTCTTCCAAATTACATAATATTATATTTGTTAAAGAGAGCCAAACCTATGTGAATGCTTGAAGTGACATGACTTTTTTGGTTGTATTCTACTGATCTTGCAGTGTATGTTCCATAGCTACTGAAGATAACCAAACCAAACAAAAGTTCTTTAGGAAATTCAAATGACTTACATGTACATGTACATTGCACATCTACATGTAGTTACAGGCCCAGCTTATTGTCTGGAATACTAAACATCACACAAATGACAACTTGAAGTGAAACAAGGCACTAAAGGGCAACTAAACAGCACAGTTTAGGAACTTACCAGTTGTGTTTCCAGGGACATTGTATGCCGTCTGATTAGGTACCAGACCAGCAGTGGATGCTACCACACCTCCAGTACCAACAGATGTCACATTTTGAGAAGGTGCCTGGTTCCCTGGTTGATTCTGACTCATGGGAGGCAGCTGATTGGGCTGGGAAGGTACACTGCCACTTGGCATACCAGCCCCTGCTGTCTTTGCGGCAGTTGGCTTGCCTTGGATGGCCATGCGGATGTGCTCTGGAAGTGGCTGGTTGCGCGCTAAGAGCTTGTATGCCATAATCTGTGCTCTGAGCTGTAGAAGCTGAGGCGATGAGAAAGCATGCACCTTTTGCGGAGATGGTGACATCATGTTTGGAGCAGGGGAACTTCTTGACTGCATGTCTGCCATTCCCCCGCCAGGCATACTACCCATTCCCATCGACATTGAAGGCGGAGGGAGCTGGTGGCCATGACTGACGTCTGACATGTCGACATTTGGAGGTTTTCCTCTCATCAATGACAGCAACTGTGCATAGCGTGGGTCTGATTCCATGCCTCTTTCCTGCATAGTTTGCAAGGCCTAAAAAGGGAACAGTTTGGTATTATTTTAAGTACAAATGAGTGAAATGATTCAAAAGACCCAGGGTCCGAAATTAACTTTTTTATGCGGGCGCCAAGTGGCGACTGAAATGTTTTTTTCAGTCGCCAGATGGAAAATTCTGGTCGCCAAAAAGTGTCCGTAAAATTGTTGCTTCACAGCGAGACACGAAGCTTTTAAAGACATTTCTTCGCTCAAAACATAATCTTACTCCTGAACGATCGCAAGAGTCAGACTGCCATGAAAAAAGGCATTAAATGATCGTGTAGCTTACATTGTAGTTGAAAAGGAGTTTTTGTTAAATAGATAGCTCTCTTAGTTTGAAGACTGAACATAACGCCACTTCTTCTGACTGTAAAGCGTTATCGAAAATTTGTAGAGCGTTTCGTTGAATATTGAATGGCGAAAGGAAAGCCTGTGTTTATGCGATGCGCCCACGGTGTGGTTGTCAGATGAAACTGCTGAAAACATGGCGGCCGCTAAATGTCAATTACATTGCGTGGATTACAACTGTTGTGGAGGTCATTTAACAGGAATCTTACCTTCATTTTTGATCTAAATTATTTTCTATGGAGATTAAAAACTTCGAAAAGAAAAGGGGTAAGTTTCTGCTGGAAATCAAACGCGAATTTTTCCATTTAAAACCAAATTAATTCCTTGAGCGGCGGTTCAAAACAAGGCGCTGAAAGTTAGTCGCCTCCTGGCACTAGCCTTGAAATTCTGGTCGCCAACACTCAATTTTCAGTCGCATTGGCGACCAGCTGGTTGCAATTTCGGACCCTGAGACCACACTAATTTTTATTTTGTATTCTCACAGTTGAACTGGAAATATCTTGAAATGGAGGCTCATGCAGGGAGATAATTATTATTAAAAAAATATTTGAATTTGAAAAGATTCCCCTGGCCACACGAGCCTTCACTACATGTATGAGAAGATGAATGTGAACGGACTTGATTACAATGTAAAATGTCCCTTTAAATGTCCCTAGAAAGAACTAAAGGCCCAGGACATTTTATAGAGAAAAGGATGATTTGCTGTTGGAACATTTGGATATAATGATAGAGGTAAAACAACTGAATTAAATAGGCTTTATTATGGATCTTAAAGCATTGTCTTTTTTTTTTATTTTGAAATCTGTGTACATAAATTGTATGTATTTTTTGGATTAGACAGTGTTCTAACTTATTATTCCAAAAACACTGTAAATAGCAAGTTCTAATAATTTTATTCTCCTGATCTGTTCACTTGAAGGGGTGCCAGGAATAAAGCCCCATGTGACTTCTGATGAATTGCTAAATTCTCCTTTCAAATTTCCTTGTGTATATTTGCAAATAAAAGGAAGAATTTCAATATAGATCAGGGGTGTCTTAGGGCCTTATTCCACACACCCCTTCAGTATTGATACCACAATAAGCTCAGGAGGAGAGAGTACATGTAGCTATGCTGTTCAAGTATGGTAATACATGTAGAGCTAAAAGGATTATTTTATCTCACAGTTAACTTTTAACATACCCTTTCCAGCTTTTGCATGTTTTCTGGTGTATACTGGAAACCAGCCATGGTTGCCATGCTGTTAGATAATGTCTTCTAACCGCTGTTTATATACTTTGCAGATCTATAGAAGGTAACAAGAACATTTAAGTTGTGAAACAGAAAGTTAGTACCAAGTACAAGATCATAGTTCATTTTGCTGTGGGATTTTGCTATATTATAAGGGCAAGAGAATGCATAAAGTACACCAGTGTATTACACTGTACAATCCCGGTTTGACTGTTTTTTTTCCTGAAGGAGGTTGAAGCACAAACAAAATGCAGTGGAATAATAATCTCTTATTTGGTGTTTTGGTAGATACCATGTGCAAACATTTTACCCATTGCTCGCATTTTTCCTTGCCCCTGCAGGGCTTGGAAAAATATTACGTAACTCATAAAATATCCACACGTGTTACTTACCAAAACACCAAAAAAGGAGTACATGTATGTACTTTATGATGAGAATGTTTGATTTTTCTTTTGAAACATTTAAATTACTGAGTATGCTTTAGGTTGTTGGGGATAGTGTTTAACAAACTGGAACCTTTAAATGACCTGGATTCTAGTAGGGTCATTACACATTAAAGCCCCTATAGACACAAGCAAATTTTTGTTGCCTGTTTTAGTTCCAGCCATTTCTCTCCTGTCAGAAGCATTTTAATACAGTTAAATGTAATTTAACATAGTTAACGACAAGGAGCAAGTGCCTTGTCAGTAGCGTGTTTCAAGTGTTTAGCGTTTTGGCGTTTGTTTGTAGCGTTTTGAGTTTGGCATATGTTTGTAGCATTAGTGGCGCTCATATGGTTGCTGGAGTGCTGGGGCCGAATTCTGTCCAGCGGTGTTTCCGTTTGGTACATGCATAGCCATCCCATGTGCTTGCGTTTGTTGTTTGATCGGCGTGGTGTTGTTTAGTGTGGAGTAGTTTTTCTCAGCGTTCCCTTCCCTCCCTCCCCTGTGACCAGGCCATTTACCTGGGTCCTAGCGTATAGTTCTCTTCCATTGAGCCATTTGGGCTTGAGTGTGACGGGTGCTTGGGTTCGGGGGCTGGATGCGGGGGGCTCGTGGCTGGGTTGCGGGTTTAGGCAGGCCAGTCGGGTGTTCTGGCGCCTTGGGGGTGTGATTGCGACTGCAGCCCCCAGGCCCCTTGGGCACCTAACCTCCACTTGCGACATGGGCGTTAAACAGTACAAACGTTATGAACCTCCATTTTCCATTTTCAAATGGAAGTCCCAGGAAAAGTACTGCTGCCGAGCCACATGTTACAATATTACACTTACCTTCACTTGAAAACAAACCATTTACTTTTGGATGAATTTTCTCACTTTTGCTTTTTGCAGCTGTACAGCTTTCCCCCCTTGGATGCTTAAAACCCACTCCACTGTCCAAAACCTATTGCCAGCACACATCCAAGGAAATATACTATAGAAAATTTGCTCGTGTGCAAGTGGCATGAGCTTAAATGAAGGGGTTGTTGGCGACAACTTGTCATCTTTTCGCTCTTGTGTTACGGTTCAGAAAGGCGATGCAAATATCAAAATAGCTGATAAATGAGACCCACACATCTTTGTATCTTAAACTTAATAAAACAGTGAACACTGTGGAAGATGTTCGTCACGGTTAAAAGCGGTGAAGAAACGAAAATAGAAACGAATTGAAGTTTTGAAAGGCCACTTTGATCATACCAAAAAGCGCCGAGTTGTTGGAGATATGAGCTTCAAGAGGACACAAAGAAGCAAAATCACTGTAAAACTAAAGCGGCATTGTTATTTTTTACTGTAAATCATTCCTTACCTGAAAAAAGAGAGCTAACATGCCAGAAATACTTCATCCTGTTCAGTATCGGCTCGCCGCCATGATCCTTTTGTCAAGAACAAGAGCGCATGTACACATGGCCTCGTCTTGGAGTGCACACAAAACAAAAACATCTACTTTCATCTCCCCCGAAAGTTCTCTCAAAGGTTTCGAGACATTGTTCTGCAAATGTAGAATTTTTGACAAAGTTTCTCCGGCATGTTTTATTTTTGACAAGTTTATACTTGCTGGCATTTTCATTCTAGTGAACGCCGATATGTTGCTTTATAATAAAAAACTCGTAATTTTTTAATTTGCGTTATAAAGTATAAATTCAGTTTTGGCCCTATTTATATAAAGATTTCTTTTAAAGTTTTAGAAGAAAAAAAAATACAGACACGTTAATTCTGTATAATAACGTTAAAAAAAAAAAGAAAAAAAGGAAAAATAACTGCCGAGACCCGGGATTATTCAGGGCTCATGCGAGCCCTCCGGATTTGAACCAGGGACCTTCAGATCTTCAGTCTGACGCTCTCCCAACTGAGCTATCTCGGCAACTGAGTTAATGAGGGTGCACACTACAGTACTTAAACGGAGTCTTGCTTCATCGCGCCCACGAAATCTATTGTTTTGCTAATAACCTCCCAAGTCTATCGGTAGGAGAACATTCTACCTTTGCTGTATGGAATAAAGTCGAAATTCGTGGAAAAACTTCGTGAAAAACGAAAAAAACGGAGAGGGAGAAATCATGGCACGTGACTGTCACTAGACTTACCGGTACTTAGTAAAAGCATGCGTAGAAACGGCGAAAGAGTATTCAGCTGTACATGATAATTTTACCTTTTTTTTGGCGGGGGGCGGGGGGAGGGTCTGAACAATTCTGTAAAGAGCGGTAATTCTTTTCATTCACTTCTTCCTATTCCTAGGATCGATTGGTGGTCATTTCAGCTTTAAATACGTCAAAGTTTTCCCTTTATTATTCGGGTCATCACTGCTTTTAAATAATTTTATATGCAAATTGCGCCAGGAGGCGGCTCGTTGTCGCCGCTTTGCGGCTCAATTTGGTTTCAGAAAAACAAGAAAAGTCTAGGAACAGGGTAAACTGAGGCTATAAAAGTTCCCATCTTTGGCGACGAAAGTGCTCTAAGGACGTTTTGATTTCTAACTTAAAGAAATTTAATAAAACATTACACGTGGATGATTCGGAAGCTGAATTGTAAGCGTCTCGCAGTCTCGTTTTTCGAGCGATTCTTTTTGTCAGGGAATCAGTCTTGCAATTTTGGCAAAACAGTCTCGATTTTTTTTCCACCTAACAGTCTCAGTCAAGCCCGATCGATTCTTTTGCGTAGCAGACTAAAGTCGTGAGTTTTTAGAAGGCTATAAAATGAATATCGAAGTTCTTATGTGCTTAGATAATCTATTTAGTGCCCTTTAGTTGCCCGAAACTAACAAGCTGGCGTGCGTTTCTCGAAACAGGCCTCGAATCTTTTCGGGCCGATTTTGAGTACAATAATTCACACTGTAACTTATAAACAAAGACGTTCCTAAGCATGAAACGTAATTACAAGTTCAAAATTTGTGGTCTTAACCACGTGTTAAAATGACAGCCTTAAAGAATGAGTGGTTCACGTCAGTACAAATGGCTTTTTGGAGCCGAAAAGTCTTCGGGGCTTTCGAGAAACGCACGCCGGATTTGAAAGTCTCAGGTTCGAATTTTTGTGTTCTATAAAGTTTTGTCGGCTCGCAGTTAGAAAACTCAAAAAGCTCGGTCTCACAATTTGAAAATTGGAAAGGTCTCGGCCTTGCAGAAGAAACGATCGTCTTGCCGTCTTGCCGTCTCGCACAAGTCTCCACACCAGCCGTCCTTTCTAACGCGAATGTAAGTGGACAAAGAAGTACATATGTTCTTTACCCGGGGTATGTTAGCACTACACAATTTTGTAAACCATTTTAGTTCAATCGGACTGTAGAAGTACTGAGATCAAACTCAGTTGCTAGCTAAGTTTTTACTTGCATTTTATGTTAACTTCTATTAAAAGCTCATACATAGTAAATAGAGTGATGGACCACATAAAAAAGGTTCTAACGGCCAACTCTCATCCTCGCGATGTTCTCGTAGCATGTTCATTACAATTAGGCCAACCTCAGCTCAACGTTCTTACTGAAACGTTTTTATAAAAAGTGTATAACGTGCATTGACTGCCTTTTATCAGCGATTTTAACTGAAATTTAGTCGAATTCCTCAGTGCTTCCTCAGGCTATTAAAGGTCACCAGCGAACTAATGGAGCAATATATAACCAAAAGTTGATACATTTGCTCTCCGACGTACGGGTTGTTCTTCAGAAAAAACGGGGCACTAGCAACGTGCTATTAATTTTTAACTCTTTTAAACAAAGCACACGTTTTGTTACAAGCAAATTTTGTTTTTCTACACCAAGCTGTTAGTAGCAGACTGCGAGCGAGATGACTCATTTTATCAGCGTTTCACTGTTGGTGATCTCAGTCTTGCTTTGCCAAGTACACACACAGGATATTTATTTCAGTGCTACACATGAAGAAGTAACCGCACTTTACAAAACTGAAGAGCGGCTTTTCTCTGCTTTAGACGCATTCATCTCCGAGAAAGAGGAGCATCTGAAAGAGCTTGAAAATGTTCTCAGCAAAATGGCGACTTCAAGGGCACTGTCTGGCGAGGACATAGGGGAGTTCCTGGGCAATCCTCTAAATCAATTCCACGTTGTCAAGAGATTTGTCGATGACTGGGGAAAACTTGGCGAATATTTGTTCTCGGATAGGTCTACCGACGGTAAGTTTGGTGCTTATTTCGATGTTCACCGCTCTCTCAACCCGAAGGCATCTGACGGTTTCCGAAGTTGACACAGCACCTTACGAAGATCATCCGATGCTTTCGAGGTTTGAAAGCGAATTGACCGAGAAAGGTAATATCGCTGTAGTTCGTAATGACTGTTATATTGTCTACAGTAGGGGTACACTGCAGTTTTGTCTGAAAATAAATCAATACGATTAACCGAAGACCAACAAAATCCATTAGTTAGGCTAATGGCTGCCTGGTGGCAGTCTGTCAATGCACATAAATTTGAACAAAAAGATTCTTTGGTCACGTGCAACTTGCGATAAAAAGTTAGTTAAAGATTTTAGCGCCAAGAATGTTAGCTGTTACGTTGAGCCCAAACAACTCGGGGATTGTCCTTCTCCAGTGAAATATATAGTGCCCACTAAAGAAGAGCAATGTCCAAAATGTTTAGACTCAACTTAACAGTTGAACCCGGTTTTGCCCCCCATACCTGTATCTTCGTACTCGCAACAAATGTTTCCTGTGTGAAAAAACGGGGAGACATTTTGTGAGAAAACAACGTTTTGGCAGCAATGTTTTCCACTCTAAGCCGAGTCTTTAGAAATCAAACGCTCTTTCAGAGTGGACGAGATGCGACGATATATACTTGAGTTAGTATCCGGATACCAGTTGAGTTAGTATCTGGAAGTACACAGGCTATCAAACAAATAAGGGTTTTTGTATGATCCAGGGTTATATTGTTTTCTTCCAGACCTACTATATGCATTAAGGAAAGAGCGGGATCAGATTCCAGACAAGGCCGAACTTGACAAGACACTACGAGACCTGGAGAATTCAAACGGGATTGATCCCGACAGTTATCGGGTTAAGCTATCAGATAATCGGTGTGGATTCTGAAGGGATTGATCACTAGGGTTATCGTGTCAAGCTATCAGATAATCGGTGTACTTGGAACAAGAAAAGCAGTTTGATCTGTAACGGAAAGTAAAACATTGTTATTAAAGACAGCACTTTTCTTACCACGAATTGTACCATTTTGCTCAACATGATAGTACAATAAAGGGAAAGGGCTTAAACCTCGGGGCGAAGCCTAGCTCCCCGTAGTAAAATTCGTTAGGTATCTCAGGGGGAGTGCTTATACTAGCGCGCTTATCGGTATCACATTTTGTCTCAGGGAATTTTAAGAGTGAGATCCGATGTCAGCTTGTAAAGGTGCCATCGCCGCACGCAACAGACAGCCGCGATCAGTACATTGTTGATCTGTCTCATCCACCCAACCCAGCCTTGTACCCTGTAGCCATGAACCTGGAATAAATGGTAACAAAAAAGAGCCAAATTTTTTGTCAATTTTTGCAAAGGGAGTCTGAAGCGAGCACCACCTTCACAGCGGTCAAACGCACGACGCGTACGCAGTTTCCGCCATAATTTTACAAAAGAGTATAGAGACAAATGTCAAAAGTTTCACTTTAACCACAAAACTTAACGCCATTTCTGAAAACTTAAGCTTTTTACTTCGAGCATGTGTTTAGAATGAAGTAACTGGCATCCACAAGTTTTATCGGTGCAGAACTTTGTTTATCGAGACACTTAACGCATACGAACTTCGCGCTCGTATAAGTCTGAACTGATTCAAACTTCAAGGCTCTGAAAAACCGGAAGTGACGTAGTTTTTTGCGTTTGACCGCTGTGAAAGCACCACCGGGTAGGGAATTTTTCTCAATTCCCTTGTAACAGAGCGGTATTCAATTGAATGTTCTAAAACCTTCACAGCGGTCAAACGCACGACGCGTGCGCAATTCCCACCATAATTTTACAAAGGAAAACACCGACAAATATCGAAAGTTTCACTAAAACCGCAAAATTAAAGCGCTGTTTCTGAAAACTTTTAAGTTTTTTTACGTCAACTGTGTGTTGAAAATGAAATAACTGACATCCACAAGCTTTATTGGCGACAAATTCGGCTTATCAGGAAATTTTCTGCATCGTTTTCATACGAACTTCACGCTCGTTTTAACGTTTGAACTGATTCAAACTTCAAGGCTCTGGAAGACCGGAAGTGACGTAACGTTTTGCGTTTGATCGCTGTAAACCTAAAACCAAAACCCCAATAATTACTCTGACCAATCACAACAGACACAAAGTACACAACCATCCAATCAGAACTCGAAGCAAACACATCAGTAACCGGTGCACCGGCGCCAAGCTCGGGAAAACGCGTGCGAGCAATTCATAATTGCTTTGACAATTGCTTTTGGTTTGACCTCTGCTTGGTCAAGAAGGCCGCTTCACAGCGTGAGGTAAGGCAAACCCAAAGCAAGCACAAATCACCTTCAACACTCAAATAAATAAAACGGGGACCATTGTAACTGACCTTTGCTGTAACGGCCGCACCTGCCGTTATATCCTCTCTGTGGTTCTTATTTAATTGTCCATTTTTTTCCTGTTCGTGTTGTACATGGCAAAGCTAATTAAATAAATAAATTGAAAAAGTTGAGTAGCAGCTAATCACTTTACTGCTCCTGGTCGAATCTTGCCCTCGAAGCGTAGTCACGAGTCGGTATCATGTTTGAAAATAAGGGTCTCCTAAACTGTGCTGAACGTCAGTCGCAATAAACGATATCTCCTTTTGCCTCCTCCGCCACAAAGCACAGAGAATGATCTTAGCCTATAGCATATCAACATACAATTTTCTCATAGTTTTGTTGTCACAGTGTCGTTTCATTGTCTCAGAACAGAGAATCTTAGACATTTTTTCCGATTGAAACTTTATTGAAAAAACTGGTAAGATACCGTTGTGGGAGGGGGCCGTTTAAAAAAATGAATGCTCCTGTTGTGTATATATTCTCCTTGGTCTTCTTGAGTACACGTACAGGGAAAGGTATTTAAAAACAGCTTCAATTTAGCCCACGACTTGCGTCAATTTTGAATTCAGTTTGGTTACTTAACGAATAACGATGCAGATTCCTGTAAATTGTTTTCCTCCTACGTTTTGACTTTAGTTCCTTGTAAACTGTGATGGTGGAGATCAGCATTGTAAACACTGGAAATGGGAACAGAAGCTTGCCTGCCTCGTCCCTCTTTGTTCTCTGGCGGTGCGCATGGGTTTGTGGGACGGATGCACTGCAGCTGGTTCGCGTTTTGCATCCTTCCCATGACGCTCCTCGCTGCCTGCTTTCCCGCACTATACCGAAGCCTGGGGACGATTTAAGAAGCTTACTTAACTTTTGTACCCTGGGGTTGGATTCAAGAGGCCTTGCTAAGATAACATGTCTCCTATGTATTGTCCTATGTATTGTAACATGTGTCCTATGTATCGTATAACATGTGTCCTATGTATAAAAGCCTATTGTTGAGAAACAATACTTAAAATTCATCCGGACTTAGGGCAGCTTTGTGAATCCTGCCCCTGGTTAACCCCGATTAGCGATTAAGGGGTCTTGAGTAACAGCAACCTGGAAGTCCTTGGATGCCGGGGAAGAACTCCCTTTTCTGCTATATGGCGACACCGGTGAGCGGTGAGCTTGTTTACCTCTTAGTCACACCAGAAGGCTCTGTATAATAGCTGCGGTTACACCACCCTAGGTAAATATGATTTCCCCTGTATATTTTCCTTTGGTAAAATAGCTGGGGTAACGGGGTTTTCATTTAACTGGGTAATTAAGGTTACGTGTTCCCAGGGAATTCAAGGGGGTAAAGTTTCCGGTTACACGGGAAAATGCCGCTTTCTGGCCAGGGAACCTCATATTTGCATAAGAAAAGATGCCTGGTGTAACCACGGCTAATATGATTTCTGAACAGAATGGTAGATCATATAAGATATAAAATCAAATAAAACTGAACGTATCCTTTTAATGAAAGCACTTGTTCTAGAGATATAATTTGGAACTCACTCTAGACTAGTTTACTCGAGACATGTACAATACATATTCTGATGCACGTGAAACACACGTGCAACTAACATTAGTGGTTATTAATTGGTCCAGAGTTCACTCTTAAAAAATAAATACAACCTTAAACATCTTATTAAACTAACTTAAAAATAAGTTAATTTACAGAGATAACTTCATCGTAAATATTTCGGCTACGATGTTGCGATTTATTTAAAGTCAGCCTTCTAGTTTGGATGAAAAAGAACTGATTGCGAGTCGTTCTGACGTTCTTAATTCACTTACACAAATGTTCATGAATTAGCAACCCTTGTCGGTAGTTTGGCTTGGTCAGTATATACATTTCACACATAATTTCTGCATAGGTTCAATTCTTGTTTAATGGTAAAACTACTTTTACTTGGAACGTAAACGTTTGTCCTTGAAATATTACTTATGGAATGACTAAAAATACTCTCGCTCATAAGCTTTGAGTCTTACATCAAATCGTCTGCATCGTCATACACATATATATTGTTAGTCATTTCTCGACTTTTTATAAATTAGAACTTTGTTACTGAACAGAGAGTTGATATAATGTACATAGAGTCTCATTTCCTTGAATTAACTTTTTTCTCTTGTGTTGCTATCACTCAGGTAAATCAAACCGTGGGCCTAAATTCGTGTCGTCAGAAAAGGAGGGTCAATCTAACTTTCCAATAGCATTTTACATAACAGGAAATATTTTTACTTTGGAATCTACTTTATAGTAATAGGCTATTCGTGCATGATCGCAACATCTAGATGAGTTTATTAGCTGATTCACAAAACGTGAGTTCTTTAATCGCTGGCTTTCGCGCACTCTCACAGTATTATCTCTGCCTTTTGGTTGCTGACAAGAGGTTTTCTCTTGATTCGCGCGAAGACAGATTGTTGAGAATATGGTGTCGACGTCTTCCATTGAAGAGATGTTGTTTGTTATTGTCATGCGCGTAGCATCATCGAGAGTTGGTGTTTAGTATATGCACAAGTTTGCGCCTCTAGCATGTTTCTGGTATTATCAACTCTAGTTGATGTCAATGTTTCAAGTGTACTTAGTACCGCCTTTCTATGCACAAATGATATGGCTTTGGGCACAAACTCGCGCCAAAGATCCCCTCCAAATCAGGCTCCTTGACGTCGTGCGGGACACTAAACTGAAACTTGTGTAACAAACGTGAGATAAAGAGGAACAGCTGGATTTTTCCAAGGGACTCGGCGAGGCAGACGCGCCTACCAGCTCCGAATGGCAGGTAACTTAGAGTGCCAGGGCAAATGACTTTTCCTTCAGCATCGAGGAATCGTGATGGATCGAACTCAAATGGCCTGTCCCATTCATTTTCATCATGATGCATTGCCCAGACGTTAAACATCACTACTGTGTCCTTAGGAATCTCATATCCATTCAAAGTGGTGTCGGCAGTTGTTGAGTGTGGGAACAATAGAGGAACCAGTGAACTAAATCTCAGCACTTCCAAAATTGTCGCGTCCAAATATGGCAAGTTGGGCTTGTCTGCGAGTTCCGGCAGGCGCTCTCGTCCTATGACGTCATCCAGCTCCTGGTGAATGCGCTGTTGCACCTTGGGATTGCGAACCAAGTACGCAAGTGCCCAGAGAACGCACGTAGAAGTAGTTTCCAGTCCTGCGCTGAAGATGTCATTCATGGTTAACACCACGTGATCTTCTGTGATTGGTAGAACTTTGCCGGGGTTTTCAGCGTGTGATTCCCTCATGGCTTTTATCAAGGCATCTGTAAGGTCTCGCGTCACGCAATCCTGGTAGGTTTTCTTGTGCTCGTCAAACTTCTTCTGTAGAATGATATCGCGGTCTTTAACAGCTTGCTTGATGAGCTTCAAGCCCTCACTGGGAAAGTGGCGCAACCACGGAAAATAATCCACGAGATTTCCAGCACGGAAACCCTGCACAAACTGCTCGTTGTAACTCATGATGGTTTTAAACTCAGGATCTTCCAGATCGTAACGCGCTCCGAACACAAACGCACAGATAATGTTGATGACTGCTAAGGTTACATCAGCTTGAGGGTCGTGCGCGCGCCCTTCCACAGTCTCAAACCGTGTTATGAGCTCGTCAATCTCCTTGCAGACTTTCTCTTCTAGGGGCTTAATGCCTTGACCAAACATCTTCAGCGCGGAGTGAGCTATTTTCCTCTGCAGCTTCCAAGTCGGGGTGAAGTCGCTAAAAGCGATATCCTTTCCCCCTCTAGATATCAGATCTGCTGTGTAAAGTCGAGGCCGTCCTGCAAAGTCAGTGGACTTCTTTACGAGCGCTTCCCGAGCTAGATCAACACTGTTCACGACCACGATCCGATGGATTCCGACTGAGAGTCGGAATACCTTTCCAAACTTCTTTGCGAGGCTTGTGAGCCCAAGATGTGGTGTTGTTCCCATTTGAAGCATGTTACCAATGAGTGGAAGAGGCATTGGTCCCGGCGGCAACTTGGGATTTTCCCTCACGTGAGAAAATGCGCTGTAAAGAAGTATAGCTGATATCACCACGACTGCAAGTGCTAATAACTCAAGAGCCATGACTTTTTCTATTGGTATATCTGTAAAATGAGAAAGAAGAACTCTGTTAAAGAAGTGTGTAGCTAGGTTCAAAATAGAGCTGCCATAAATTGCAGTCAGCTTGTAACGCAATCAACACGTGGACTTATGTAATATTGTTATGAATTAAGACTTACTCATTGTCATGTCTGTCTTGTTTTCTGTCTGGTCACGTTTTGTTTACTTTGCCGTCTAACAACACTTAACGCAAAATAAAGGTTCCAATGTTTGGACGGAAACTTATATAAACATTAGCCTACCGATTAAGTTTGCGCTGAGATCATTTAAAACATTAACATGCCTTTTTTCATTTCTTTAGAATATGAAAGAGATTGTACTTTGAGCAAGGCGCCACAAAGTTATTCAGCTGAGCTGCCTTTAACCCTTCCAACTTAAAATCCAAACGGGTCCAAACCGAAATCGATTACTGAGATTATCAAAATATGATAAACAATCAACACCCCTAAAATGTAACTGTTCGAATCAGAAATCTGTTTAACAGCGCTTTTCAACCACAAAGCTGCAATCAGTTTGCCATATAGAAGCTTATAAGGGCCATGGAAATCTTGGTTAAGCCCGATGCAAGGCCTATATGTTATGTCTTTATCTATATCTCTACCGAAATCGATTACTGAGATTATCAAAATATGATAAACAATCAACACCCTTATTGACCATGACGAAACTCTTAACCTTTTCAAGCCAATAAAGGACCACATAACGGTAAAAGCAGTCTAAAAAGAGATAAAAAATACTGAAGTAACTTCAGTGACAAGAAATAAACTTACTGCAGAGAGTTTCTGAAGCTTAAGTGCTTGGAGAGGTTTGGTCGCGTGCAACACTAAGAACGACAAATAACGAATAAGTAAACTGGCGAAAAAGCTCCTTTGAACGATGCTTTGGACACTTGTGACTTCCACATGGCGTTTCTCGAGGACACTGGACTTTTAAAGATATTCAGCAGTTTACAAATGACAGACATTCACAAGAGAAAAAAGATTTTGCCAGTCTTGGATTATTTTAATCTTCCAGTGCGCGAAAGAGCGCTACTATAGAGCTCATTTGCATGGATCAATATCCAATTGCACGGATTAACACACACAAAGAAATGTACGCTCTTAACAGTGAGAAGATAAAAAGACACAATGGCGCTTAAGAACATTGTAAAATCGCTTACTCCTTTAACACGCCAGCCATCCAGCTTAACAAGGTAATTAGCAAACGGAACAAACTGAGAGCTCCTGGAAGGCTGTAAGCAGTTAAGAAGATCATTTATTACTTCATAACATGCTGTTCAATGGGACTCACTCGGTCATCGATCTATTTCCTGAATCACTTCCTGAAAAACAAGCTTTAACACAGCGTGCGACTAGTTGCTTGGAGACAATATAACGTTTATTAAAACTTGAACAAGCGCCAGTAGTGAAATATGCATCGATATCTGCAGCCACGTGATCATGACAATTAAAGACACCTGCCGCGTTGCCTCATGGCGTCAGACGTGAAAAAACTTCGCTCAATTTCAGCATTTCCAGATTCTCTTACCAAAGAAACCTTTTTTGTAGACCCGGGGGTATGGTCATTGTATTATTTTGAGAAACCTTTATGGGGGCAAGCTCCGGAGCGCCGATGGGGTTCCCCTGGAACACAATTGTTACAAGTTGTAGCTTAAAAAGCAATTTCCTTTTGAAAAAGTGTCATTCTTCCTTAAAATCTAAACACCGGAAAAGACCACTGCGAGAGGTTTACTCGTGACCCAATTGCATGATGTTTTCCTCTGCTTTATTTAGTCACTTACATCTCGCATTATAAAATCACTAAGACAAGACCGTGCAGTAATTCGCGAATTTCATATATTTGCTACGTCACCGTGGGCGGTGTGATAACACAGAATGATTGATTAAGCAACAATAGGGAAGCCGGTAATTGTCAACCAGTTCTAGAATATTGTGTTGGGTGACAGAAAAAAATTTCTTTGTTTTTACTTCTTGGCAACCTTAGAACGGAAGACATAACTTTTGATTTGCAATAAAAGCATGCTTCTATAGAAGTTTCTACCAGCGTCAGTTACTGGAGCCTGGTACAAGAGAAATAATCTGCAGATGTTCTTTTGAGTTTTGTTAAAGATCACTGGCCTTTTTTTGGAAACAATCCATAAGAGCCAGCGTAGTAAATACCAATGTGGCTTTATTACACCCGAGGTTTCACTTGAATAGCGTTAGAGAAAGCAGAAATTTTACAAAGTCACCGAAATTGTCAACGGTCGAAGCCTCAGGGATTTCAAGAAAGTTTCAATTTTTATGTCGAATTTTTTTTTCAGTTAAGTTTTGCAAAAAGTCACATTGAATAAATTCGCTAGAGAACTACCCCAGTAGAAAAACAAAAGAAGTGAGAGACGCTGTGAAGCTTGCAAGAGGAATGGGAAAGTTTCGTTGCTCTTTTTCACATTTTTTCTGCGCAAACTTTGCTTTAGCATCAGGCCGGAATACTGCCGACACAAGTTACTGGCGCCCAAACTACAAGCTGAATAAAACCCTCTGATCTCTGCTGGTTTTGCCTACTTACAAGTGTATTTCAACGGTTTCAAGGCAACTTTGTTGCCAGACATTTCTTTCAATCGAAACGTTTAGTCGAAACAGGCGATGGGAATGAGGATTATCAGTGACCAAAACCGTACAACGATATGAGTACTTGTACTATTGGAGTACACGATTACTCGATTTCTACAAGGATTACTCGCTGTTTCATTGATTAAAAATCGAAACTTTGCAATTAGGTCAGGATAAATGTTTGCCCTTTTGATCAAATTGCAAAAACTCAAATATTTCATGTCGCCACTGAAACTTCCTGTACACGAGCACCTACTTGAACTGGAGTGTGACGTAAGGGTCTTAAATTTTTGTCGATTGTATTTTTTAAAGTAATTGTTATATGCAAAGACGTCCGAGTTGTCTGAGACGAAGCTGATAACTGAATAAATAAGATAAGGTTTCTTTGGACCGTGAAGAAGTCAACCTTACTGATATCATGGAATGGACTTCACCAGTAGCACGCGACAGTGTTTTCACACAAAGTTTTGGTAATGGAGGTTTTAGCTCACTGTGAAACCACAGGAGCCCGGAAGGAAAATAAAATTTGCTGCCTATAACTTACCGAGTTAAGAGTATTGTGTGTTATATAGTAGGCCGTAACGGGTGAACGGTAAAGATAAACAAAATTCGCCATTTATTCTCTCTTTTTTGCTTGGCACGTTGCCTTTCATCGTTTTTCACAGTTTAAGAAAGTGAAACTTTAGATCTCTGACTATCAGGTGTCTTAGTTCCACCAACGCCTGCTTTTGTTTCAAGACAAACTGGAACCTTCTGCGAACTTGACGAGGGCTTTTAACCTCAATAATTGCAAGAAATTTTAAGAATCTCTTCACTTTCGAGATTTAGATCGGCGCATTCATTACGGGTACAAGTTAAATTGGACGCTGTGAGACCAGGTACTTAAGGCAAATAGAAACGCTAAATCCAAATAAACCATAAAGATAATTTATCAGGAGTTGCAGATTACACCACTCGTGAGAGATGTATATTTTCTTGTTTGATCCCCATTTTGACTGCTAGCCTTGCCTAAACCTCAGTGTTTCGAAACTGTTACATGCGAGTGAAGTGAAAATTCAACAGCATGCGAAAAATATAAACCTCACGCTGTAATCAATTAACTATACCCCAGCTTGTACAGTAATAAAATAGAAAGCATATTTGTTCTCAAACTTACGATCCCAGCTTCCAGAAATGAATGACTCGACACCACGCGAACTGAGTCAACTGGGCACAATCAGAGTGTCCACACAGCCTAGCGCAGAACAACACTCTCTAGCTGCTTCTTTGAGCTCTCCGGTTGACTAACCAAGCCCTCAACGATATTGAGTCTCAATTTAACCCTAGTTGAGGGCCATTAAAACTGTCTTGGAGCGATTTGCTAAATCATCGGAATGCATTGCGGCGTAGAAATTGATCTCACGCTGAGCAGGGGTGCTAAATAGCTTTATAATACATTAATTCATGTAACTATATCAGTTTGCTTTAGGCAAAGTAATGTAATAGAACTCAGGAAATGGTGCCAAAAGCGTAGCCAATTCCAAACGAGGATCGCATGTTGAGCTTTGGACGGGTCAGGGATAATTGCAGTGCTCGTTGAAAAGCAAAACAGTAATTACCATTCCGGGAATGTTTTTGAGGTTTTCAATTTGGTTGTACAACGCCATTGAATTTTATATTATAGGGTTTTTGAGTTAATAAATTTCGACACGAGTGTGGTTATACGATGAAACAAGAATAAATCAGCGTTAGCATAAACTCTAACAAGTGCTACAAACCTTAAAACCCTTTGAATACTGAATACTGATGAGTGAAAGCTGATGAGAGTTCTTTGTCTTGAGGTATTTCAAAAATTGCTTAATCACTGTAGCTCTCTTTCGACCGAAAACAGATGAACTAGGCAAATTTCTCAGTTTACCATCTGTGGCGTTTTAATCCCACGGCTATGACTCACTATCGCAACTGAACTGAAACATCTTCTATTTGCTTCATACAACGCTTTTATACTGTGAAAATGTTATGCAAACAAGGATATCCGTATTGAACCACACAAGCGATTACTAATTGTTTCCCTCCTTAATCCATCTCAAAGGAAATTGGAAAGGACGTGGGAGGTTTTGCCAGCACAAGTTTATCACGCGTAACGCGTGGGATTAAAAATAACCTCTAAAATTGATCCTCAAGTGTAAATATAAGAGACAAAAATATCTAAAATCTTCAATTTGAAAACGCAAAAGCAAACAGCGCCTCTAAAATTTAGGGCTAGACCGAGTGTCACTGTAAGGACTTTGCGGAAATCAAGAAGTTAGAACTACTTCGTACAGCGTGATGAACAGCGCCACGGGAAAGCACTGCTCAGTAGCTTTCATTTAAATGGTCGTATGTCACCCAAAACCACTGACCTTTTACAGCATGTCAGTTCTGCTTAATAGCTTTCTTGTATGCTGGCCAGAATTATACAGAAAATCATTCCCTGACCCGAATTGTTTGAACCACACCTCAAATTTCAGTGACACTATGTCTCTCACCCCAACAAGGACAAATACAAGATTAAAAACCATTTTGGCAATGTTTCTTGGCCTGACAAATACTTCTCAACGTCCAATACAACATGGCTTTGATAGCGATCTTTGAATATTTTTGTTTTAATTGATTTTTGGGGGGCTGATATGAAGATTCCAAGTGGATTTAGAACTGTTGATATACATATATGATTTTCCACGCGAACAACAATCAATAAAACATATTTTCTTGCTTTATGTGTATGCAAATTTGCTATAAAGAGGCAAAACCGTTTATAAAGCGACACAACATCATAAAACAAGTACCAGCTCTCTTATCGAAATTTAAATTTATTCCAGTTGCTTAATTTTAAGGTAAACCTTGACACATAAAACAATATTATCCAAGTAGATGTCACGATTTCGCGTGAGTCGTGTTTTGGTAACTGTGCGTGATTTTTAACAAACTAGGAAAAATAAGTGAAACTCAGAAATGTTAGAGGGATTAAAATGGGAAGCGTTCTTTTGTCTCCATTGTTTCAAAACTTGCAAGTTTTTTTATTTGAAAAGTAACATAATATTTAGCGAAAGCTTAAAAGAATCTAAAAATAAGCTCGCATGTTTAATCTACTGCACGAAAAGTAGTAATTGTCACGCAAATAGTCACTTTATTGCGTGCTGTATTGAGATTATGTGATTTTTGCTTCATTAGGCAGCTAGTTTAACCCTTATTTTAACAAATTTATGTTCTTACTCTTCTTTTAGTCCGAAATCACTCTAAATGAAGATCTCAGAATTTATTTATTAGAAGAACGTCGGCAATCAAACAGGCTAGCGAAAATTACTGCCCGATAGCATTCATAACACTTACTAGAGCTTCTACTGAACTGATTCAAACAGGTCACTCATTTTTAATAGTGAAATTAAGCTGTATGGATAACTTAACTCTTTTTCTATGGAAAGGCGACAGTATTACAGAGTAAGAGTTCAGAAATGGTCTCTCTAACACCAATTTCCAGCAGAGTTCATAAGAAGTTTTGTATGTCCGAAATAGTTAAGTAAGTTTCTGTACTATGGGGGCATGCTAAGTTTATATGCACTTTGGTCTCTCTGGGACCAACTGAATTGTCCGTGATAAATGAGGAATTGTCTCTCTGTGACCACCTGAATTCTGTCCATGGTTATGAAGGAAGTGTCCGTCTTACTAGTTTAAATGACTTTTAGGCCCCTGTGACCAAGTGAATTGTTTGTAATGTTAAATGCGCTGTTTGTATTAGAGAGGTAGTGTGTGTATGAAATTTGGTTTCTTTTGGACCAACGGTGTCTGTAGTATTAAGACCGGTCCGTATTAGGGTCCGTATTTTGGTCTTTCCGGAATAGTGGACTTACCGTAACAACTAAGGCGTGTATACTACAGGGGTAGAGTTTGGATGAACTTTGGATTAACTTGTTGTTTTTTCGATGATGCAACCTTTCAAGGTCACTTACAATCGTTGTCACATTTGTTTAATACGTGTCCGTCTCCCCAGTATGGATAACACAACCTCCTTCCCCGGACTTTTTCCCTTTTTTGACATCGAGAGGACGGGACGGGCGCGCATACGTGCAGGAAGATAAATTGTGGCACTGCGATAAAAAACTCCAACTTAATGTGACGACGATTGTTGTTTTTGAAACGAACGTGGATTGAGTCACCAATGGCCAAGGTTTTTTTCTAAATATAGGGCTTTACCGGATGAGGCATATCGCATCAGGCTTTGTCACTGCAAGTGCAATTATATAGGATGAATGTTTAAATTGATGACCGGAAGCCAATTGTTTTACCCTTATTTGAGCCTATCTATCTTTTCGGTGTTCAAGGTCAGGAGAGCCATGTTCAAGCGAATACAAACTACTTAAAATTTCCGTGGAACGTCACGTTATGTTTCTAATTTGTATGCTGTTTGGCTATCTTCTTCGAGATGTAAACAACTAAATATGAACTTTTTATCTGTGGATATTTGGGCGTGTTTATTTGGGTGTTGATACGAGCCGATGCCTTGCTCGTCGCGTCGAGTTATAAGTTAAGTTCACTCGCGGGTGAGCTGGATAATTCAAGTTCCGAATACACTTGTCATCATCTTCTTAACAGACAACCGTCTTCAAGTTTATTTGAAACAGACATCATTCTAGGGCAATTGGCTCCCGCCCGCACATCAGCCCTTTACTTATCTCTATCCAAGATGGACATCTCTCTTAGACAGACACATGGAGTTTGTCACAATACCAGACTTGGAGTTCGTTAAAATGTACGTAAACCAGTTGTCTGTACTGATACTGGCTGATGGAACTCCGTGCATCAATAAAATGCAGTGCATCAATAAAATGTATCTCTTCAACTCTTTCACAACCAGCGTCAAACATAAAGTAACGTTATGTTGTACTAACTTTTGAGCCTGCGGATTAAATCCCAAAGTGTGACCATTCAAATGAAAGCTACTGAGCAGTACTTTCCTGTGGTGCTGTGTATTATGCTGTACACGGTGGTTCTAAGTTTTGAGACTGCGGATGAAATCTTAAAGAGTGACCATTCAAATGAAACCTACTTAGCAGTATTTTCCTGTGATACTGTTTATTTTGCTGTACAAGATGGTTCTAACTTTTGAGACCGTGGACGAAATCCCAGACTGTGGATGCTGTACAAGGTGGTTCTAACTTTTTAGTCTGTGGATTAAATCCCAAACTGTGACCATTCAAATGAAAGCTACTGCGTAGTACTTTCCTGTGGTGCTGTTATGCTGTACAAGGTGGTTCTAACTTTTGAGACCGTGGACGAAATCCCAGACTGTGGATGCTGTACAAGGTGGTTCTAACCTCTTAGTCTGTGGATTAAATCCCAAACTGTGACCATTCAAATGAAAGCTACTGAGCAGTACTTTCCTGTGGTGCTGTTTATTATGCTGTACGAGGGTGTTCTAACTTTTTAGTCTGTGGATTAAATCCCAAACTGTGCCCATTCAAATGAAAGCTACTGAGCAGTACTTTCCTTTTTGGTGCTGTTTATTATGCTGTACAAGGTGGTTCTAACTTTTGAGTCTGTGGATGAAATCCTAAAGTGTGACCATTCAAATGAAAGCTACTGAGCAGTTCTTTCCTGTGGTGCTGTTTATTATGCTGTACAAGGTGATTCTAACGTTGAGTCTGTGGGTGTGGATACTTCCGTGAGTTGCCATTTGTATTTCAATCCTTCTTCAATTGCTTAAATTTTCTGCGAATATCACTCACTGAGTGATATTTACAGAAAATTTAAGTAATTTGTTCCTCAGCACTTAGAAGTGCATTTTGCACATTACTCAACTCGGTCGTTCCATGCTTTAAATTGCAGACCAGTAATATCATTAGAACGCACATCGCGTTGGTCCGAAATGGAAATACACTGGCTTAATTTTAACTACGAAACCAAGAAAACTGCCACCCCCAAAAGACATTTTATATTTCAAAAGGCTTTTGCGTCAGTGAGATATTTCTTTGAGGAAGGCTTTATAAGTGTACTAGTTTTTGATAAATCGTGGACTATGATACGCTACAATATCACAAAAATGCTGTGTGTAATTTCATTATCTTACAAAACAAACTGCATTGATTTGTAAACTCGTGACAGTCGCCCGTGACCAGTATCTTAAGAGCCATATGAAATAGATTTCCACTACTACAAAGGGCGGGGACAGGGGAAGGGTCGGGTCAGAGGGGGAGGGGTGAGGACAACAGGGGTGCTGGAACCCGGGGAAGGGAGTGAACTGGCAGATAAAGACGCTTAAATCTGCCCCCGTCCCCTCCCCCCAGCACTTGTGAAACGGGTGGAACCCAGAGAACTAGCGAAAATCGAGCATTATCGAAGAGGGTTGAGAAGGAGGGAGAAGAGGAAGTTTACCCCCTTCGCACCTACCCCACCCTCCCCCCTTAGCACAACTTATACCCTCTAAATCAAATTCAAGTGAAAAGTTTTGAAAGTTCTGATCGTGATTTAGAAATTTGTTATAAAGCAAACTGTCATCTCGATTACATAAAATATATTACTTCTCATAGCAGGGACGTCAGCGATATAGCGTTTCAGAACTTGATTTTGCTCAGTCATAAAGAGCTGAAAGAATTCTAAAATTGACTTTTATAACTTTTGTTACGCTGTTTTTAATCTTTGAAGTAAAAAATGTCGAATCACTGAATCCAATAGAAAGTTGTTTTAATAACAGTTAAAGGGAATTTATAATCGATTCTACCCAATTATAAAACGACCCAAGCACTTAACGTTGTTTCATCAGCACGTTAAAAAATGATCTGCATATTTGGCATATCACTGAATGACTGAAAATCCCAAATTCGTAAGTGATGCTTTTTGTGAGAAGAACACTAAAAAAATAAAAAATAAAAGTATTTACTCCTAAAAACAGTAAATTAAATTTTTTTCTGATTGTATTTCGTTGGTGCGATTTAACTACAAATATGAGTTACATACCTGTATTGATATTGACAAGTTTGTGGCTTGGTGTATGACATCAGTGGTCATAAAGGACAGTTTTCCTAAATTAGGGCCCCCGAGAAATATTATATTGATTCCGGATGTTTCCCTTTCAAAAACGGAATTTGCCGAAGATGCCGGTAGCGAAAACATTGCCGTGAGAAAAAGGAATCGGCGCTTTTCATACAATCAATGGAATGAAAGATATTTTTAGTTTTAATGGTGCGAATTTTTTCCGTTTAGTCTGTATGACGACAAAGATTTCATGATTAAAGGAAGATCTAACGGATGAGATCACTGAATTTTAGCCATTTATTATATTTATTTGTAGTATTCGTTTTGAATCGTGTTAAGTGACTTTTTAAGTGCCCTCAAATTGTTGCCAAACTCATCGACCAAATAAATAGAAAAACGGAAAATTCGTTGTCTAAGCCACCCACGTAAACCTACTTTGTTTTAGTAAAAAAGTTATTGATTAAAGTGAATAAGGAATCGCCTTTTTTTTTAAAATTAAATTAAATAAAGCTTTCCCTTTTAATAAGAGTTGAACGTGGATTAATATAGTGAGGTTTTGTGGCCAGAAATCCCAAAAAGTGACCATTCATTTTTCTTGGGGGCTGATTGTTATTTCAATATTTTAATATTTTGCAAAACGAAGTTAAGGATTATTTTTTCCATTTTAATAAAACTAAAACAAAAGAACATATTGAAATGACAATTCACTGGGCCAATTCGACTAAGGTGAAAGTGGTTTCCTCTCGTTTAGTTATGAAAGGTATGCTATCCACGCTGAAGTACAGAAGTTTGCGATATAACCACGTGGAATCGAAATTTATGTTTGCCGGATCGAACATGCATGCGTAGAATCACCCCTAAGTGACTAGAGAGCCCTTTTGAATCGACCATACAAGTGCATGAACGGTGGAAATTTTAATTATCCGATTCACGATGCATTGGCAGGCACCCTACGCTGCGAAAAATTGTAACAGAAGGGAAAATTTTGCTAGATTACCACAGAGTGGAAGTTTTCGAGTAGATTTGATTGACTATTTCGGTGAGGCTTTGTCGTGTTCGTTTGTAAATGCATAACAAAAAACAAGGTTGTTCTACATACCTTTATAAACGACGGCTTTTCCACCAAAAATCACCCTGGACGAAACGTCTTGCAAAAGGACTTAATCACGACTGAATATTGAAGATAAATCTGGCAAGGCTGTTAAATGCGGACGACTCTTCGCGGTGACGTACTTATCCTGTCTCAATTAACGCGCGTTTAGTCCTCTGGCAGCGTCGGGATCCCTAGAGCAATGAAATCAGAAATTGATCACCTCCGAAATAACTCGAGGCGAGATATAAATAAACCATCGGCAGGACTTTGTCGCAATAAAATACAAGATTTTATCCGATCCAATATAACGTCCTTAAGACTCAAATGCCTGCGAAAATGAATAATATTGCTCTTAAAAGGAGGGCGGAATTCTTGGCGTAAAGCACTTACAGTCGCTGGCAATACCATGTCTGCTCTGAGTAACTGGTTACTGTGTTTATACTCAAACGCCTCCCAGCTTTACTTTCCAAAGCCTTTTTTAGTCAAAGTGATAATAACGTTGATTCTTGCATATTGAACAGGTGTGAAAACGCAAAACATGTTATATTTCTGTTACAATTGCAGGGGTCACGTTTGTGGAGTTATGATAAATAACTAAAATATACCAGAAATCCTGATATAGCAATTATAGATCAAACCTTAAGATATGACGAATAAATCGTGCATTGTCAAACAGTTCCAGTTTGCCCGCATTTTATTGTAACAAAAGAAACTCTTTTAGGTCTATAAATAAGATAAAAAATATGAGATGTAAGTAGAATTGATAATTTCGGCGGCAACGACCACGAGAAATGGACAACAATTGAGTTATTACTCAAGTTAGATCCGTGCTGGTTACAACTTTTGAGACTTAGGATGGAATTCTAAACAGTGGCCATACATGAGGCCATATTTAGCAATGCTCTCCTGTGGTGCTGTTTGTTATGCTGTCCTAGGTGGTTTAACTGTTGAGTTTGCGGATGAAATCCTAAAATTTGACCACTCAAATGAAAGCCATCGAGCAGTACTTTCCTGTGGTGCTGTTTATTATGCTGTACAAAGTGGTTCTAACTTTTGAGTCTGTGGGTGAAATCCTAACGTGTGACAATTCAAATGAAAGCGACTGGAGCTGTATGTTATGCTGTACAAGGTGGTTCTAGCTTTTGAGTCTGTGCATAAATTCCTAAGCCGAAACCATTTTAAATGAATGCTGCTATGTGGGAGGTTTTGTGGTCTTGCTGGGTTCTTACTCTGCAAGGTGGTTTAAACGTTTGAGGTTGTGGATGAAATTGTTAAAGTGTGAACTTTCAGATAGACTCCCATGTAGTGCCTTTTGCTTCTAGAATAAAATTTAACAGTTATTTCAGGCTAATTTGTTAGTCATGACTGTTCAAAGTCGCGCTAAATTCGTTTGTCGTCATATTGTCAACTTTGTATCCGCTTAAGAGGGCAAAACAGAAGGCTCTAAAAGGTATCGCGTTTATACAAATGACGCTCTTCAAATGTTGCGATAAGAATACCAAATGACAACAGAGTGTTGAGGCGGTTGTACATTTCTGACCAATCAGAACGTCCCTTGTCGCGTCTGCCAATCACGAGCAAGCTGCCGCGACCGCAAGGAAATGCGAGTTGTCTAAAAAGGCGGCAATTGACGACGAAAGCATTTAGCGACGAGTATCATAATATTCGAGCAGTATTCCTCCATTTGGCGAAACCACAACAAGATTCATGATCCTTATCTATGATAATATTCTTATTTGTAATCAAGTCATGTAAAGGTACTTAAGCGTCTTGGGGCCTGGCCAAATATTACCTCTATACCTGAATTACCGCGATCCAAATAGAACATTCTATTAAAAACAGTTACGTTGTCTTCTGATAATGAAATACCACATAGCGTAATTCAGTGCTATCAAAGTTAAGGGAGATCGTGAGCAATCAAGACTAAATCCTGCTTATATTAGAATTAATACGTCTATTTTATGTCAAAATGTGTCGGTCTCCACTTTTTTCGTTGAAAGCAGCATCGGTCAAGAGCGAAAATTCGACAACTGCTAAACCAATGAAATCAAATTAGTCTGGGATAAAAAAAGTAGCCTATGACGTTAAAACATTGTCTTTACGTTTTTCATAAAAGCTTCCACAATTAATTATATTAAATTGTAAAGTTAACGGCATCATGCGTAAATTAAACTGAAAAGAATGAAGACAAAATTAAAATTCTCAACGGAATGAAATATTGGTTCGTTGAGTGAATACACATAATTTAAACGTACATGATGTGATGCATGGACACTTATCTCTCGAGATCGAAATATCAATTCTCTTATGTATTAAATCGCCAAATATTTCTTTTAGACACTAGTTATAAGAATTTTGAGGTACATCTAGACCGATTTCCACGATTTGAAAACATAAAGTGGTCTTTCTAGCTGGATGCGAGTGAACTGGTTTTTTCCAGTTGATATTTTTCTGAAAAGTATAATGCCTTCCAAAGCGTCACTCTGTTACTGAAATTATCAAATGACCAAAAATTTCTGTACTGAACCAAACTATTTTATCACAGCGGGGGAACTTGGCAGCCCAACGAAATAACGCCAAATGTCAGGGTTTTTACATCCCAAGCGCTTGAAAACTTTGTACTAGAATGTAGAAGAAAAGAGCTTCCATTGCTCCAAGGTGGCAGGGATGTAAGGAATATGTCTGAACCTCGATGGCACTCCTACCGCCAAGCATGTTGCGACGCAGAAGCTCATGGCCTTATCAGAATAGAAAATTGCCTGTACAAGGTTTTTTGTTCCGTTTTTCTCTACGGTTCCATTAGTCGGAAATTCTCACAGAAATTTCAATGGCAAGCGCTCTTGAAATCGAGAAATAGTTAAAATCATGGTCACAAGCGATAGACTTACGCAACTCCGTAAGTGTTTTTAGGTTGGCAAGCACAAAATACTGTGGCAACGAACCATAAAAAATTCCCTTTAAAAGGTGTGTTGTGCTTATATCTAGGAGATGGAATAACCGAAATGACGTTTTACATGTTACCCAGCCGAAGGTCTACAACCAGGTCGGCTTATAAGCGCGTGGGATCATAACCAGTATGTTACCGTATGTAAACACCGAAACACTCAAGGTGCGCTTTCCTTTCTCGCCGACTAAAAATTCCGGTTTTCATTCGTAAATTTCCGGCGGCAAATGGCATAGAAGGTTTCGACCACACCGCAATTGACGTAAAAAGAGGACAACCTCTCGAGGTATAGCAGAAATTTAAAATGTCATTCGATTTCCTTCCTGAAATTTCCGAGTTTTTCGTCAGTAAATGGCTGGCATTTCGGCCACTAGTTCAGAATCAGTTATGAAAAAAATTTTCCCGGCAAGTTCCGTTGTATTAGTTTCCTCTCCCGGAATTTCCGAAATTTTTGGTGTATAAATAGCGGAGCGCTCTCGGCCGGCGTTTTGTGTTCTGCGAACTACAACTTCTACATTTTCAAACTAGGCCACGCGCTCTGACTAATCGTAACAACTGAATAGCTACGCTTTATTAACTAATCTTAAGGATGTGCTTCCTAATACAGATGTATTTTTGCAAAGGTTATGACTATGGGAAAAAAGTAGTAGCAAGGGTCATTGGGACACAAAAAGAAAAATGTGGGTAACCACGCATTTTTCAGAAATAATTAAACCAGAATTCTAAAAAAGCGTTAAAATGCAAAGAATGTTTGAGCTCAATTGTCTCTAAAAATTGCGTGGTTACCCCCCAATTTTTTGGAATCTGATAGCCCTTGCTAAGATCTGCTTTTTCTACATAGACATAAACCGCGCAAAAATACCTTTGCACTGGCAAATATCCCGAGATGCGCAGAACGTATGCGCAGAGGTACCGTCCTTAAGAAAAACAGTAACTCTTTTTCAGCTGTTTATTTTTACTTTGAGCATGTAGCAGATCCCCAGCGTTTTTGTGTACTCTTTTGTGTAAGCTATATAAGCATATGCATTCCCAAAGGGTAAATTTTTTTAGCTCCTTTGATCTGAAGTAGGGTGCAAAACTTGACCATTTTGTCTGAAATAGGGTACGTTTTGTTTAATGTCCTGAAATGCTGTTAAAATTACTCGCGGACCGCAAACGACGTCATCCATGAGGCCGGAGCCGAACTCCGCATTCCGATCTTCCAACCGGATGTCCGATGGAAATTCCGACGCGTAGACACTACAGCGCCGAACCTCAACAATGAGGTGGCTTAAACAAGGCGTAAAGATTTAAGGGGCTTAGCCTGAAATATAGGCCTTAAGAAATTGCACTTATTGGTACAAAGCAGGGTTAGTTCCGATACAGATGTTTTCAAAGTCTTGCAGGGTCTTGAATTAACACACGGTACAATTTTTAAACCGAGATTTGTTTTTGGAGTGAGTGCCAATTTTTTCAAGTGGGTGCGAATTTTTCATATACGAATATTTTAAATAGGCAAACTTCTGTGAGCATCACTAGTCGAGGCATCGGCGCAAATAGTATAAATAGCAACAGTTACTTAATTCTCACGACCTGCTCCCATCTTGGTCTCGTAGCTCAGTTGGTTAGAGCGACGGTGATCTGATCCGGAGGTCGTGGGTTCAAATCCCGCCGGGGTGAAAGGTTTTTCTTTGTCAGTCCTGGCTCTCATTTCTAATTTCTTCTTTAGAGGCCTGTGGCCGGGGGGAAATTATGTAGGGCAGTATTGCTCACTTCCTAGTGCTACGCAGAGTGCTACGCGGTACATCAGATTAGTTACTACAGTTACTGTCACGCCATTGAGAGACGTCTTAACTTCAAAAGATAAAAACACTTTGTCTTGCTAGGGTAGAGAAATCAAAGATTTTGAGGGCTAGGGTATACGGGGCGCATCGGCACCTGGCTAAGACACCGGCCTACCCCTTCCGTCCAGTACCCCACTCCTACCGTAGCCGCACGCAAGAACGTGCGGCGTGTCAGCTGCATCATGGCTGCCCGTGCAAGATTTCAGATATTCTGACTTCGAAGTCTCTGGAATGAGTACCAATAACACGCACCCTTTTGTTTACATCGATATGGATATATTTTGCCTTTCGCTTTCTTGGTCTAGTATTTATCAGCCCCTCCTCCCCCTTGAAACAATTAAAGCCGCTCCTTGGCTCTCACAAACACTTGGAAAATGTTGCACGGGGTTATTGAACACATTTGCCTGAAAAGGAGAAGAAAATAAGAAATTTTAAAAAATATTCAAGTGCTTACGATGGCTTGGACAGGCTTTCAGACTTGCAGTGCTTTCGATTTTCACCTCTAAATTTGGTTAGCAGTTACAAGATGGCTGCTGTGGTATTTCATAGAGTCATACCGCGCTGGACGAAAGGTTTCTTTCATACATATGGAGCACTGTCATAATTTCTTAAACCAATAACACACTTCAAAATTTTTAATCAACAATTTTTGCAATGTTGCACAGTATCTCAAGCCATTTTGATTGTTGAAATAGGTCATTCAAAGTTTTGAACATTGTGTAGCGGAAAAGAGACAAGGTCGATTCGAATCCGTCCAGTGTCGTTACAAGTCCTGAATGGTAAGGGAAACCATTTAGCAATTTAACATGGCTACACTGAAGACACAACATCGCTCAACATTTGTTGACTAGCAGCAAACTTTGAGCGATGTTGATCGTGAGCCGCGTATTATTCGCAGCTCAACCAAATTGACGAACAAGGTAATTAGCCTTTCTAAAGGCGATGCTTAAGACTTTCAAAACTAACAAAAATAAAATAACTGAACAGTCTTAAATATTTTGTTGCTCTATATTTGTTTTGTTGATTCGAACCTCACGATTGAAGTTTTACAAAGTTGAAGCTTGATTTATGCGGAAGTGCAGCAGACCCAGCTATCTCGAACCCCAGCTATCTCGAGCTCGAACTGAAAGTCGTTTCTCTTGGTTGACTGACAGGCCCACTCACTTACTACTGAGCATCTCAAACTCTCGTTATCTCATTCTCGTCCCCAGAGCTACGCGTCTTTTTTAAAATTACGTCTCCTGTCACCACTGAGCAAACAAATCGCAGGCTCTGGGTACGAGATGATCTCGAACAATTTCGGCTTCCCGCGCATGTTTGATCAAGCAAGCGGTAGTCTGCTTAACATAAAACAAAACTGAGGCATGCAACTCTTAGTGTAGCACATTTTTGACCCAAAAACGTGCCAGTAATATTTTTGACTGTTTTCCTGAAACATTTTTGACCATTACTCGGAACATTTGCAGCTAAACCTTGTTTGTACGGCCTCTTGACGTTTCGTATACCGTAATCCGGGTTATGAACCCTGGGATTATACAACTCTTTTTTTTTAAGGGGGGGGGGGGGGACTCAAAACTTCCCGCTTCCCGCGTACTTTTCAATCCCAGTTCCCGTCCCGTTTTTGTTGGCTCCTGCTTCTTTGTCCTTTTTGTGTAATTTCCCTTCACCTTGGTAATCCCACTCCCCACTACTCATACACTTTACGCCGTCTCCCCCCCCCTCAACAACTTCGTAGGGGTTTTGTGGTTAGCAAACACAAATTATTGTGGCCTTGAAGCGTTATTTTAGTCGACTTTCTGTATCTTTCTTAAAGAAAAATAAATATAAAAAATAGCCGTTTGGGAGACGGGATATGCTTATATATAGGAGGGGATGATACCGAAATGTTTGTTACCAAACCGATAGGCATGCATCCGGTGACCTTACAACCAGGATTTTACGATTTTCGAGCGCTGTTCCCTCCCTTCCCCTAGCTCGAAGACGCTGCTGACGAACTTTGAGGGAGAACTGTAAAACACGAAAAGTATGTATGATTTCTTGTAGCCATTTTACATGAAATATGATTTTTTCGGTAACATTTCTTTCATGGGTCTCGCAGATGTCTCTATATTCTTATATTTTATTTGCTCGTTGCAGGCGGTTTTTGATAGAAACGGTTCTAGACAGCTCTCCGTGCATTCATTATTCAAATGCACATCTGCCTGCTTGGGAAAAGACCTGAAGCAAAAAAAAAGACGCATTTAATGATCTAACCTCGACACTTATTAAACGAGACAGGAAATTGGCTTCGACGCTAGAAATTAACAGTCGACGAAAAAGTGAAGCCGGAAAAATACACACTTAATCGACAGTTGGTATATTTTGAATCGCTTTTCATGTCAGCACGCAGGTTTTCTCTTTAAAATAGTTTAAAGGAACAAAAGACGAGTGAGTGTTTTTTTATGCTGTATTGAGCACAAACAGAACAGACTTTTGTTTAATCAATAAGTTAAAAGCACATTTCAATAATTCGCCCGCAGCTTGGGCATTGATAAGCAATAGCTTGTAACAATGCTACTAATCTATGGCGTTATAAGTGAGGATTTGGGCCTTAATTTTGAAAACGATCAACTTGGTCATGATGAAATATTGATTTAACCAAGAGAAGCAATAAATAAATGTTTTAAGGCTACATTTACCCGAGGAAATTAAGCATCGATGTATGAATAATAATATTGGAAATCAATCTGCTTTTTAGAAGTCCCACAAAACAAGCAAGCAACCTTTACTGAAAAATTGAGCTGCATTTGATGCAAGCTCAAGTTTAATTTTTTGCCTACACTGTTCACAGCATATTTTTGAGCTTTCAGACTGAACGAACAAAAGAAATTACATAAGTAATTGATTCGACAAGACTCGCTTTCAGATAGAACGAAAGCGTATATACATTTGGACTTAAAGGCAACAGAGATTAAATGTAAAGAAAAATATCTTGCAAAGGCGGGTTGCGATGAACGATATAAGTTAAAAAATGTATATTTTTCTTTATTTAGCGTACTGTCTTGGGTGATAAATTAAAGTTTTTCTTCGTTGATATGTCAATCTAATTCTTGACGACTCAATGTTCACTGCAAACAAATGCTCTAAACAGCCTGTCAATTTATAATGTAAATTTTTTGTCTTGCATGATAAGGATAAATCCTCATCCATAATTAAGAGTGGAATTTGCAATTTTATATCGCCACCTTTACGGGCGAAAACAATATCTTAGCGTTGTCTGATTCTGTATTTTTGTAGTGGCACATTAGGCAGACTTAACCTTTTTTCCAAGCGTTTTAAAAATTCATCTTGCGTTCAAAATGTATGTTTTTGAACAGAAAAAGAACGTTGTGTACTTTTATCCTGAATTACAACGCTTCTACTCGGTGCTCCCAGAGTTTTTACTCTCTTCTCCTCGGTACAATTAAAAGAATCTGAAATATTTACGCTCTTGTGGTGACATTTCTGAATCTTGACTCGAAAGCGACTTTTCGGTAGCATTCGAGGACGCAAACCCTGTCTTGAATTGAAATCCTGGCCACGAGAAGAGGTAACATTGGTACTTGGGCTTACAACGCGTTTTGCATCTGTTACCACAGTCGCATCTTTAATAGTAAAACTTGTCGCTGACGAGGGCAAATATTGGATCCGAACTATTTGCTTGTCCATGTCTGTATTTTCTTTACAGTTTCTACGATTTGAAGAAAACTTTTTATTTGCTGCACTTCGATGGAGAACTTCTTTTGAGTCTGCTTTATCAGCAACGCGAGAAAGCAACGAAGTTGCGCTCGCTGTCGTTCGAGATGTCTTGTTGTTGCATTCTATTTTCAGCGAAGACGTCATTTGTTCTTTTTCCGCCTCGCAAGCGGTCTCCTTATCAAAGCTATCCTTTTTCCATTCGGTGCTCAGCGATGTATGAAGACAAGATACATATTTCGTTTGTGAATTACTTGCCTTCGCACTCTCTGGCGCTTCCCTTATCGGTTTAGCCACAGTTTTAACAACTGGAACTTTCGTTGACACCGACCCCGACCGACCCGAAGGAACCGCAATATCTTTATCGATACTTGGCAAAACGACAACCTTGGGAATCTTCTCTTTTGGAACTATAGACATTGTAGTAACGTAGTTTCTCCTTTGAGTAGAATTGTGAGTTGCAGGTGACATGATTTTCGGTTGAATGTGTTTTGTATTTGCCACGCGCGGACCACTCGAAGTTCGCGTGGAATTTGTGTAAACAGCAGTCAACGGTCTGTGACCAAAATTTGACGCATTTGAAGCTGCGTTTCCCAATTTCTTGCTTGGAACCTGGTAATAACCCCTTTGGACACTCATTTAAGAAGAATTTCACTTGTCGTACTATTATAAATTTCCCATAGTTGCGCAAATATCTCACAAACTTGTTCGGTGCTCAATTGTTTTCCTTTTGGTGCACGATAATTTATGTTCAGCGGTGTCCAACTTTAGTGACGTGCTTTTAGGGTATTCTGATCTTGAAGTTGTATTATTTTCCTTCGCAATCGACAATATGAGATATTGTACACAGTTTAGTTCTTAACTACGCGAAATTGACTACACCTTGTTATTCTGAAGTCTGAAGTCAAAACTCGTCCGCAAAAATCTTCCCTCGCTCCGATCGTTAACGCTTCGACTGCGCACGAAAGTGATTAACATTACAGGAATAAATTTATCTTAACCCAATATTGGACTGATTTTAACAATTTGCATTCGCATTAATAGACAAATTTAACCTTCAGCGTTTCCAATTAACACTAAAGCGTTGTCCATAAATGGGAATCTATTTTGTGTGCTATTTGTGAAATGATGTTCAATGGATTTAAGTTTGTCTTTCCGTAGTTTTAATTGCGATCAGATAAATTTTGCCATATTCTTGAATATGCATGGTTGCTCAGGTAATACACGTTATTGTTTTCAAGTACTGAAAGCTGGAAAAAGTCTGAGATTTTTTTTTCGTAATGAATTCAAACGTTTGGCTAAGGGGCGATCGAATCAGTAATCAAATATAAGAACATCTATATCCTTTCCTATATGGATTCTGTTAGAATAAAACTCCAAATGGACCTGCTGAATGATAACTAATTTTGAAAACCTGTCTACTTTTTTTGACTTTCCTTGTCATACCGGGTTGTTATTATGTACTTTGTTAACGTACATTAAATACAGTTGCTCAAAATAAACAGAAAAGATAAAAGCAAATAACAGTTAAAGTTAACTGAAGCCTATCCATGCATGGTTGTCGTTAAACAAGCAGGAAATGAGCTTCAGTCTGCTGCTTGTAAGCGTTTGAAAATTCAAGATGGCGACTGGTTCGCCGCCATTTTGGATGTGAAATTTCATGTTTGGGGGCCCAATTTTTAAGTTTAATTCGTTTTCAGATTACAAAGTCTGAAACGATTTGTTGAAAATGACAACGACACTAGCGTGATTTCTTTGGAGGGAATGAAGAAGCAGTTTTCAATGTTTCGTCAGCCGTTTCTACAAATCCTGCCGCTGGTCAAATAGGAGGCTAACACCTTTGTTTTTTCGATTGCCAAACTAGCCAAGAGCGAGGAATAGTTACAAGTTAAGCAAGAAATTAGAGTTTTTTAAATAAAGATTTATTTTTTGCTTATAACTTGGGACCGCCTCATCCACACTTATTGTCTCATGTACTAATTCAAGGCAGAATTAACAAACCCGCATCACACAAGAGCTTTTTTAAGGTTCGAAATTCCAAATTCTTTATTTTTCTCGTTGGGTGCCCGTAACAGGAAGCAGGAGATCGTTCTAAACTGTTTGGATTCCCTTTAAGTCCCAATACCAGTTGACAGATTCTCCTTATTGTCTCCTTGCATTTCTTATAGTGCTAGTTGAGAGAAGTTTAAAAATATCAAGGGTGCTTATCTTTGGTAATAGTTTCCTTAATTTTCATGATCTGTTTACTTGATTATGTGCCAATAGAGCGCTTTTCAAATGAGTGTCGTAAAACCAAAACCAAAGTAATTACCCCAGCCAATCACAACAAAAACAAATTACCCAATGAACCAATCAGAACTCGAAGCAAGTACATGTAACCGGCGTCAAGCGCGGGAAAACGCGTGCGAGCGCGAGCAAGTCGCGACTGATTGGTTTGAGTTTTACTCCTGATTGGTCGAGAAAGTGGCGCGAAAGGTTTTAACCAATCACAGAGCGAAGTAAAGCAAAACCAAAGCAAAACACGAATTGCTTTCGACACTCAATTGAAAACCGCTCTATCACTAGGAGAAGTGTTATGTTGATCACTATTGGGGCTTAAAGGGTTATGAGGTTTGTGGGCCTGAGTAAATCCGTCTCTTTAAACTAGCATCCGACGAATTTCTGGCAACAGCCATCTTGGATTCAACACTTTCCATTCAACATTGTTCAACACTGTTGAATTCGGCGAGTTAAACGACTTTGTGCATCCGATTAAAAAAAGAGTGATTTTCGATCAATCAAGACACAACAAACCAAGCGGTAGAAAGGATACATCATCTGAGCGCAGAATTTTTTCTGGTGAACATCGTTTTCATGAAATAGCCGAGCCTGCGATCTTTGATCAAGGCGTTGTTAAGCAACACTAGTTAACCTCATGGCGCCATGCGCACAAGTGTTTACTAACCTTCCTAAAAGTCGTTCGCATAATGTTCTGTTGGAATCAGAAAATTCTGGGGTGCACCGAAGGAGATATGCCACATTATTTTTTCCGATTCTACTAGTTTGACAAAAATGTTTTTCAGATTTCTGTAAAGGGGTGTATGGCCACCCTGTCCTCATTTCAGGTGGCCAATTTCTCTTTGCAATTATGACCCGTAAACTGGTGCGAAAAATTGATTAATTGCCTTCGACCAGCACTACCTGAATTTCATATACAGAACATAAACGGACCACCAAAATTCTAAGCTAAAAAAAGGGCAGAAATTGAGGTTGTGCGCAAATAGTTATGAATAGTACCAGAAAATGTGATTCTCTGCAGTTTCGGTTGTCGAATTGTGTACAGCAACAAAGGATCAAAGAGAAAATCTTAAAGAAGCATTGACATTTTTTTGCAGCGAAGATCAGTGAAGTGTACCAATAGTCCAAACGGTTCTTGAGCCAGACAAAGCAAACTAAAAATTTACTTTGTCTGGGCGAGCGAAACCATGTCATTTCGTTGTAGAAGTTGTATCTACCGGTTAGTTCATCCATTTAATATTCAGTGAACAACTCTTGTGAGCCGATACGGTTTTTGGGTTTATTTGTTTTTTCTGTTATAGTGTGTTTAGCGTTCCATAACGTAATTTGCCTTTCCGCTTTGTTGAACTAAAAGAAGTTTTCCATCATAATAATTTTCCAGCGATTAGCTAAAACTGATTGTCAAATCTCTGCAAATAGGCGACAATCCGAAAGCTTTCAATTTAATCATCTAGAAATTTGAAATAGCCTTTGCAGAGAAGTAAGCACATTCAGACGCATTCAGTCTTTTTCAGTGTTTAGAAGAAATATCTCCTGATTTTTTTGTTGATAGTTTTAAATTTATCCGCGCGTGTAACTTGCGTTTATTTTTGGATTAACGTGTTACGGTTGAAAAGCACTAACATTTTGTTTTCTAAAAGGGCTGGAACGGGGTGTTTCGCTATTGCTAAAACAGACATTTTACGAAAGATCAAAAGCAGTAAAATGTCCTGATTTAATATCGTCTATTACACTCAAATTAAAGAAAAAAATTGAAAAAATCTAGAAGGCGATTTAAAATATTTCTGTAAAATGATACCATAAAAGATTTTCACATTTTAAAAGGAAACAAAATGGCGGACGTAAGTGATTTGTCTATGAGCTGACCGCTTCATTGATCCATGACCTCAACCGCGTGATCTGATTGGCTGAAAACTGACAATAGAAGCCAATCGAATTTTAATGAGCCAGTGGCGCATGAAGTAATGGTGATTCCTTATGAATGAGCTCATGAGCCGGCCAATAAGAAAGCAATGTTTCTGAAAAGACCTACAGAGTTCACCGGACTGTTTTGCCTTAGAACCATGACGTCATGAGCGAAGATAGAAGCGCTTGTTCGCTTCCTTTCTTTGCTGCTCAACAACCTTTAAAAACACTAAACATCATGCGGTGCGATAAAGAAACCTACCCATTGTACGAGAAAAAAGTGGTTGGAAATGTCCCGACAAAGGAAGAACCGAAAAAAGACGAGAAACAAAAGTTTACGCGTGTTGTTATCACCGCTCTTATGTACGTTCTTGAACCGATATTACCCGATGATGGTGTGAAAGGGGATGGTAAAATCGCAAGTTTATTGTACTTGATTTGTCTAACAACAGCAGGGGTGGTGTTTAATCTATCTAAATGGCTACAAGACGATTCTAAAGCTGACTCTGGAGTTACAACAGATCACATCGATGGATTCCTTATCACTTGTATATGCCCAGCGCTTTTATGGATTTGTTACATCTTTTGTAAACAAAACGATCGCAAGACAGTAGATTTTATCACACCCTCGCCTCACTCCCACCGGCCTCTCATGGCCGGCGCTTATGTTTTCGGCGCAGGAAGCTGTGTCATGGATTTACTTCATATTACATTTTACATCGAATGTTCATCGAACTTATCCAGCCTGTTTTTCTCCATTTTTAAGGCTGTGTTTATCTTTGCGCAGATTCTATTTTTACGCAAGTTTGCGACAGCCACCCTTCATAAATCACCAAGCATTCGACTTGTACTTTTCCACATACTTGGCACAAATGTATGTTTGTGGTTTCGCGCGCTTTTTAGCCACTCAAAAAGCATATTTAGCACGCATAAAACACTCGAGGATTTAAGTACGCGAGAGGAGAATGCGTGCTTCGCAAATCACTATTCCATGAAGAAGATATGGGAAGCGTCAGAACCCTATTTATATCCGTTCACAATGGAATACTCGCTAATAGCGGGTGGCATTCTATACACCATGTGGAGCGAGATGCGGGATCTCGATCCCGACCCGCAAGACATTTACATCTATGACGAGCTGTCGGATTTTAACACGACTTCTGATAATCTAAGCGAGCGATTAGAGAAATTCGAACATGACCATGGGTATGGGACATGCGAGGCTGCCACGCCGTCGAGAGATTCAGTCTCTAGCGGACGTTTTTCCAGCCGTTTTTCATTAAACAGAGCTATGTCGAATTCATCGATCTGTCAATCATGCGTCGAGAATCAGGACGCGCTTCGCTTGCACGCGATTCCCAGCTCGGATCCAGGCCTTTTAATAGGTCTGCTATTCTCGATCGTTTTGCTGCTCGCTGTGGGTTTACTATGGGTTGACCGCGACTCTATAAACGCGCTAAAATTTTACTATCTTTATCAAATTATCCTGCTTGTGTTCATGTGCGTTGCTTGCTGGGTGGTGCTAAGATGTTTGATGAATCAAAAGTTTACTTGGTATCCATTTGGCGCGGATGACACTCTCTTAATCGTATCCTTCACGGGCATGTTCCTTTACGCTGGATTATGCCTCACCGCTGCTATCGCTGAAATCAGAAATCATCGCTACGCTTCAGACTTCTCACTTGCCAAGTCAACTCTAATCCTCTTCCAAGCCATGCTCCAAGCCACTGCCCTCATCAAAGCTCTGCGGTTTAGACCGTTAAAGGAACTGGGCGCGAATATCGTCAGACAAGGAACGCTGTTTCTGCTGACCACGAATGTTGCACTGTGGGCTCAAGATTCGTTCTTCGAAATGCGGAACTTCGCGACGACGCCGATTCAGACGGTGTTCTACGGTGAGACTTCGTGGCGAGCGATAACTACCTTAGCTTATCCTCTGTGTATTTTCTTTCGCTTTCATTCGGCGGCGTGTCTGTTTGAGGTTTGGTCTTCTTTTAGAGTGAATAACTTAAGTTAAGATCAATAGAGCTCTTTTCCGTCCATTGTCATGTAACTAAAATTCCGAAAATGATCTAAGCAGAAAATTGTTAAGCAAAGAGTGTTTTAATCCAATCAGAATTCCAAGTAAAAAGATCTAACGAATAGAAAGCGCGGAAAAACATACTGAAAATTCAAACCGGTGCCAAGCGCAGGAAAAGTATGCTAGTGACTTGCGCGGAGATTATAATAACGTCTGATTGGTTGATTAGATGGCACCTTCGATTTGATTGGTTAAAACACGCTGCACGAGTTTTGTAGGCCTTTTATAGAACTCAAACGCAGATAAAAGACCATACATGGCAGTTACTGGAAAATCGCTCTACTAATCTCTACTAATCTTCAATTCAGAAAATTTCAAGAAGAGACGAGGCGTTACGCCGTAACGCAATTGTTTTGTATTAAATGGGCCCTTTGCACGACTTGATCATATGGTCGAAAGTCCGCTATGCTGGATGGCAAATGGCGCAGCGGGACACCCAAAAACCACGGAATTAACGAGGGTTTACAATTTACCAAAAAAAAAAACGGAAATTTTGTTTGGACTTTTTTTGGTTTGCCTGACTGGAAATTTTCCAAAATGAAGGGAACGTCTTGAGAGGTAGTCCAAAATTCCCAAAAATTCCCAACCGGAATATCCAAACGGAAGATTGTGTTCCATTTACTTTTTTCTTCCAGTTCGAGGTCCTGCGCCAATAGTCAAACTGGTTCCAGACTCTATGTAAATTAGAATGAATTGCACAAATGGTACATGCTAATCTCGAACGGAACTTCCCATTCGCAATGTTTTGCTTACTATTTGCACAAACCATAGACCAACCGGTTTCCCCCTGTAAATGTCCCACTACGCCAATCACCATCCAGCATGGCGGGCTTTGTACCGTGTGACCCAGTCAAGCAAGGGGCTCGTTATGACGCAGACGGGTTTAGCGAAAACTATTTTACTTATCCATAAAAAATTAATTTGTATGAAAACATACTTAGATTCCTTAGTTTGACTAGTTTAGCGAAAAGCTTCATCTCTTCTTGAAATTTGTTAGCAAAAAAAGAACGGCGTTAACACTTTTTATAAAACTAATATTTTTACAAATTACTGATGAATTAACGTCATAAAAATGCTTAAAGGTATTTTAACATCTCTATATTTTAAAATATTATTCCTTGGTTTAAGAACCATTTCTACTGATTAATTTACAGTATTCATAGGGAGAGTATTTGACGTTTATCTCTTAAATTCGAGGTAGATGCGCTCCCAAATTGGCGATTTTATAAATAGACGTTTCGGTAAGTTTTCAGAATTTAATGGCAGTCATTTGGATATCATTGCATGGTATTTTAAACGTTCATTTATAATTCTAGCTGATAACTCATATTTTGAGACTTATTTTCAGCCCACTGAACAACCTTAAGTTTACGTAAGCAACATATGTACCATGCAATAAGGTAAGGTGAGACATTTTCCCATATTTGGTGACGAAGCAATTTATCTGTAATTACCAGATCTATACGCGCGTGCGAGATAAGTCGTCGGTAAAATTGTGCAAGTTTTCTTATTATCAGCGCCTCTTAGGCATCAGATTTTATTTTTGGATTATTATGTTACCAAATGGTTTTCTTTTTTAAAAAAAAGTTCGGGAGATAACAAATGCCGTGACAGCAAATGCCATTTTGTTTACCAAAAAAAGTTTTCTATGTAAAGACTGACTGATCAACTGACTGACAGACAGACAAACAGGAAGGTGTTCAAAACAGTCAAACGAGATACATAACGCATTCCTCTAGTATAAGACCATGAAGACCTAAAGACCGTGGATATTATAACCAAGCACTTGAAGGCTATAGAAAAAGACGACAAGTTTATACTTATTAAATAATAACGCAGAGGAACAGCAAACACTTGACAGATAACTAGTGACTGAATTATCTACATTTACTTAGTCTACGATGCCGACAACAACAAACTGATTGACTGTGCACCTGCTTAAGGAACGATTTTAACATAGACCAACTGACAAAAACACTACAATTGCAACTGACTGAGTGAATAAACGAGTTAATAGCTAACTGGCTGAGGATTTGACTGACTGACTGACTGACTGGCTGACTTGTGACTCCCTATCTGACAAACTGGCAGACTAAGTTGAGTATCTTACTGACCGGCTGAATCTCTGATAGACTGACTAAAGGCTGATTATTGTACTGAACAACTGAGTTACTGACTGGCTAACTGAGTGCCGACTGACTGACCGACACACAAAGAGATAGACAGATTGACTGCCTACAGAGAGACATACACTGACCGAGGGAATGACAGACAAAGTAACTAACGGAATGACTGAAACATTAACAGACAGACTGATGAATGACTGATTGACTGACCGACACACAGAGAGATAGACAGATTGACTGCCTACAGATGGAGAGATAGATAGTAGGACTCACTGACTCACTGACTGACATAGCGACAGACAGAGTAACTAACAGAATGACTGAAACATTGTTAGACAGACTGACTGATTGACTGATTTACTGAAGGATGGACTGATGAAATGACAGACAGACTAACTGGTGAAGTGATTGGCAGCTTGAAAGACAGAAAGACAGACTGACTGACGTAATGCTCATGGACTGACAGATAGACTAACTAAAGGAATGACTGTCAAATTGACGACAGACGGACAGACAGACAGACTGACCAGCTGACTGACTGACATAAGACAGATAGACATACAGGTTGTTTACCATTTACCTGGGCAAACCGGTTGGTTTGCGGTTTGGGTAAATGGTAAGCAAATTTCCGTCTTGGGAAGTTCCGTTCGGGACTGGCGTTCACCATTTGCAGAAATCCCTCCCATTTACGAAAAAATTTGCATGACGGCGACGACTAACGAGAAGGTCACAAAACAAAAGCTTTAATTAACAAAACAACGACTCTGCACGTGCATTATTCTTGGTACATTTCTTTGCCGTTCTGTACACAAATACAACGTGAAGCGACCAAATCAAAGTTTTGTGTAGAAGGCGAACACACGGCGGTGAATTTTCGTTTTTCTGACAACTTAATTTTCGCGTCAAGTGGTCTAGCACCCTGTAAAGAAAGGGCGCTAATTGGGCACACAACTATTTTCTAATTAATTTTCAAAATAATTTCTTCCTAAACTGAAACGCCGTCCTTACAAATTCAGCTCCCGGGTAATTAGACAAAATTAGACAGGTACCGGCTAAACGAGTCGGAATAATCGCTAAGAAGTTTCAAAGATTGTGAAATCAATTTAAAAGTGACTTTTCCTTCCCGTCGCCGTCGTGTTGGGTAGGAAAATGGCAGCGAGAGCCTGAAACTGGTATCAAAGATGAGGTTTGAACAAATGGAACACGAATTTATGTTTGGAACATTCCGTCTGGAAAAACAGGACTACCTTTTCAGACGTTCCGTTGCTCCCGGAAATTTTCAACTGGAACGACCCGAAAAGTCGTGTACCATTTACTTCCCAGCAGGAATTTCCGGAAAGTTTTTGTAAATGGTAAACAACCACAAACTAACTGAAAACTGAGATTGACTGCTTGCAGACACAAGGATAGAAAGTACGGCTGAGTGACTGACTGACTGACTGACTGACTGACTAACTCCCTGCTGGACTGAAAGACAGACTAACCGACGGAATGACTGACAAATTGACAGATATAGACTAATTGACGCATTGACTGAATGACAGACAGACAGACTAACTGACTGAAAACCTACTGAGTAACTTAGCGACTAACAGGGAACCTGACAAACTGACCGACCTACAGAGTGACAGGCTGAAAAATAGTCGGGCTAGTTGTTTAATTAGGCGAATGACAAAGCCACCGACACTCTGACTGAATGAGTTATTATCTGACAGACTGTCGGGCCGATTAAATTTTCGATCAGCACATCTAACAGACTGACTGATTCACCGACGCACCAGTCAGTGTACCAACTGACGGACTAACATAACTGAGTGAATAAAAAACTGTGAGACTAACATACTACCTGACTGACAATCCAACTGACGGATAACTCGCTGACGCCGATTAACCAACTTACTGACCTACTGACTAACTAACTCAGCTCGAGTTCTAGTAGTTAAAAGTAATGGCAATCGAACTAGGTGCTCTACTGACTGATTTATCGACAGACATAACTGTTCCAATAAGATATAGTTACACCTACTACTTGATTAACAAACCAGTTGAATAACTGATACACCTAATTGACTAGCCGACGTCCTAATAAACTTGTCTACGAACGTTTTAATATTCCAAATGACTGTTCTCAGCTGACAAGAGATAGACTGTCCAGACTGTCAGGCCTACCTACTAAACGACTGAAAAATTAACTGACCAAATGATCAGACTGACTGAATGGACTGGTCGGTCTACCAGCTGACTGACTGACGGACTGTACAAGAAAACAACTACTAATTCACTGGCGTCATGCAGGTGTAACTCAAATTAACAAAACAAGAACTAACTAAATAGCTACTGACTAACTGACTGAGTGAAGGGACGTAAAGAAGAACTAGATGATTGACAGACTGACTGACTGACGAACGGATTGACTGGTTCGCTGACTGACTGGCTGACCGCCTCGTTGACTGACCTACTGACCGACTGACGGAAATGACTGCTAGACTGACTGACTGACTGACTGACCGAAGATAACGACTGACCGATTGACTGACTGACCGACTAACTGACCGATTGGCTGACTAACTGACTGACCAACTGAGCGACAAAACGACTGACTGACCGACTAACTGACCGACTGACTGATTAACTGATCGATTGACCGACTGACTAAGCGACTGCGAGACCAAACGACTGCTGACCGAACGAGTGTCCAACTGAAGGATTGAGTGACTGCCGACTGACTGAATGACTGGCTGACTGACTGATGAAATGACTGACTGACTGACTGACCGACTGAAGATCATACAAAATTTAGTTTTTGTGCCACGTTTGAAAGAATGAGTCGAAAGGCAATGCTGAGTGGGGTCGAGGTGCAGACCTCATTTCCAAGAAATCAAATTGTAAAGCTCATTCTCGTCATTTAATGTAGGGCGGAGGCCGCAAAATCACATATTACGACAAGTTAAAATGCAATTCTTGCATCACGGACAACAATTACAAAACATGACGACTTGCAGCTATTTAGGAAATGGCAATTAACCAGTTAAAAACCAATAGGCAATTTCTGAATTGTCTTAAGACTGTTTTCCAAAACAAGCCTGCTGAACAGACCTTATGAAAACTGACGAGTTTTTTTCCCAATGTGAATTAAAATTCATTCTCAAGTGAAAGCCTGTACACCAGGCCTCACCTTGAAGAAGAGGCTAAAAGGCAATTCGGAAATATGAACTACTTATTTTCACTTTTCATGTCATAAAACTATGCCCGGGCGAAGGTTAAAGAAATCTTCGTCATCCACAAGGAAAATTATATGTGATTGGCTTAACTAGTTACACACAAAACTGACAAGACGAAGAATTCATAGACTGACCGACTGACTGACCGACTGATTGACTAACTGATTGACTCACTAACCGACTGAATGACCAATGTACTCACTAGTTGACTGACTAACTCACTTTAGTTAATGACTGACTGACTTACTGACAGACAGACTGACTTACTAACTAACTGGCTAATTCACCGGCTAACTGAATAACTGACTGAAAAAACTCGCTTATTCAATGTTACACACAAAGTTACAAACCGACAGAAAAAGAAAAACCGATAGCTGACGGACTGACCAAGATATTGGTTCCCTATGGTTATTAGCCTTTTTTGCTGAGTCGGCTACTCTGCCTAAATAAACTTATCTTGTCTTGTCCAAAGGAATGATTGTCTGGCGGTGCACCCAACCAACTGAAGGATTCAGTGACTGCCGACTGACTGAATGACTGGCTGACTGACAGATGAAATGACTGACTGACTGACTGACTGACCGACTGAAGATCATACAAAATTTAGTTTTTGTGCCCCGTTTGAAAGAATGAGTCGAAAGGCAAAGCTGAGTGGGGTCGAGGTGCAGACCTCATTTCCAAGAAATTCAAATTGTAAAGCTCATTCTCGTCATTTAATGTAGGGCGGAGGCCGCAAAATCACATATTACGACAAGTTAAAATGCAATTCTTGCATCACGGACAACAATTACAAAACATGACGACTTGCAGCTATTTAGGAAATGGCAATTAGCCAGTTTTTTTCCCAATGTGAATTAAAATTCATTCTCAAGTGAAAGCCTGTACACCAGGCCTCACCTTGAAGAAGAGGCTAAAAGGCAATTCGGAAATATGAACTACTTATTTTCACTTTTCATGTCATAAAACTATGCCCGGGCGATCCAACGCTCGTGAAAATACACTGAACCGTACCCTAGGCAAACAACACTGAGACGCGAAGAAACGAACAGCCAGACAAACCCTAACTGAACCGACAAAAATAAGAACCAGACTAGGTAAATTGTGACCGATCAATTTTTTGATTATTCACAAACAGCGACTGACACCGTCAACTGGCAATACATTACTTCCTTGACATTGAAGGTGAATTTCACTAAGGTTAAAGAAATTTTCGTCATCCACAAGGAAAATTATATGTGATTGGTTTAACTAGTTACACACAAAACTGACAAAATGAAGAAGTCATAGACTGACTGACTGACTGACCGACTGATTGACTAACTGATTGACTCACTAACCGACTGAATGACCAGTGTACTCACTAGTTGACTGACTAACTCACTTTAGTTAATGACTGACTGACTTACTGACAGACAGACTGACTTACTAACTAACTGGCTAATTCACCGGCTAACTGAATAACTGACTGAAAAAACTCGCTTATTCAATGTTACACACAAAGTTACAAACCGACAGAAAAAGAAAAACTGATAGCTGACGGACTGACCAAGATATTGGTTCCCTACGGATATTAGCCTTTTTTGCTGAGTCGGCTACTCTGCCTAAATAAACTTATCTTGTCTTGTCCAACGGAATGATTGTCTGGCGGTGCACCCAACCAACTGAAGGATTCAGTGACTGCCGACTGACTGAGTGACTGGCTGACTGACAGATGAAATGACTGACTGACTGACCGACTGAAGATCATACAAAATTTAGTTTTTGTGCCCCGTTTGAAAGAATGAGTCGAAAGGCAATGCTGAGTGGGGTCGAGGTGCAGACCTCATTTCCAAGAAATCAAATTGTAAAGCTCATTCTCGTCATTTAATGTAGGGCGGAGGCCGCAAAATCACATATTACGACAAGTTAAAATGCAATTCTTGCATCACGGACAACAATCACAAAACATGACGACTTGCAGCTATTTAGGAAATGGCAATTAGCCAGTTAAAAACCAATAGGCAATTTCTGAATTGTCTTAAGACTGTTTTCCAAAACAAGCCTGCTGAACAGACCTTATGAAAACTGACGAGTTTTTTTCCCAATGTGAATTAAAATTCATTCTCAAGTGAAAGCCTGTACACCAGGCCTCACCTTGAAGAAGAGACTAAAAGGCAATTCGGAAATATGAACTACTTATTTTCACTTTTCATGTCATAAAACTATGCCCGGGCGATCCAACGCTCATGAAAATACACTGAACCGTACCCTAGGCAAACAACACTGAGACACGAAAAAACGAACAGCCAGACAAACCCTAACTGAACCGACAAAAATAAGAACCAGACGAGGTAAATTGTGACCGATCAATTTTTTTGATTATTCACAAACAGCGACTGACACCGTCAACTGGCAATACATTACTTCCTTGACATTGAAGGTGAATTTCACTAAGGTTAAAGAATTTTCGTCATCCACAAGGAAAATTATATGTGATTGGTTTAACTAGTTACACACAAAACTGACAAGACGAAGAAGTCATAGACTGACTGACTGACTGACCGACTGATTGACTAACTGATTGACTCACTAACCGACTGAATGACCAGTGTACTCACTAGTTGACTGACTAACTCACTTTAGTTAATGACTGACTGACTTACTGACAGACAGACTGACTTACTAACTAACTGGCTAATTCACCGGCTAACTGAATAACTGACTGAAAAAACTCGCTTATTCAATGTTACACACAAAGTTACAAACCGACAGAAAAAGAAAAACTGATAGCTGACGGACTGACCAAGATATTGGTTCCCTATGGTTATTAGCCTTTTTTGCTGAGTCGGCTACTCTGCCTAAGTAAACTTATCTTGTCTTGTCCAACGGAATGATTGTCTGGCGGTGCTCCCAACCAACTGTTTACTTGACTGAGAAGAGATACATTTAATAACTAACTCAATGAATGAAAAAATAACTAACTGAACGGATAACTAACTGAAGAACCTGCCAACCTGTAGAACAACTGCTTACTTGACTGATTACTTAAGTGTCGGTCTAACTGATTAACTCATTGAAATTACTTACCAACCAAATTAAATGACTGATTACGTACAGACTTTCGGACCTTCTTACAAAGCACTGAACTGTTTATCTGACTGAGCGATCAACTGATTGCCTTATTGACGGACTTACTAATTGACCAAACGACTGTCTGCATTACCAAACCAGGACTGATTTACTGACAGATTGACCTACCAACCATCTGTTCATCAGACTGGTTGGCTAGCTGACTCTCCGACTAAAATAATGACCTGACTTTCTTGATAACCAATTAACTGGCTATCTAACCGAATGACTGACGAAACTGATAACTGAACGATTGACTGAGAAAGAACTTGGAAAGTAATTATTTCTGTACCTAACCGACTACCGGACGGACTCACTGACCGACTGGCTGATCATGACTGACTGACTGATTGACTAACAGACTGACTGACTGACTGACTGGCTGGCTGACTGACTGGCTGATCATGACTGACTGACGAACTGACTGACTGACTGACTATGTGACTGACTGGCTGGCTGACTGAATAACCAAATAACTCAGGGAGCCTAACAAATCGTTCCGGTGGAATTTCTGTTCGGAAGGCCTCGGAAATTCGAATTTAATTGTGATGAAAAACTGTACTTGTCTATATGACACCTCAAACTTTCCTAACTTCAAAAACATTAATACATTTTTTCGGCAAATATGTCAATGGTATAATCAATATAGTGCGAAATTAGGTCAGAAAGTATGTTAATTTCGGAACACTAACAGCGGCTTGGATATTCAGGGAATAAGTTATTCCTACTGAAGTATCTGAGACTGACGGAAAACGACATTTTGATTTTGGTTTATTTAGATTACTCCAATTTTTTGTAATTGACTAACTGACTGAATGATCGACTGAATAAAGAACCTGGAAAGTCTTTGTCCAGCACCTAACCGACTGACTGACTGACAGACTGACTAACCGACTGACTGACTGACTGACTGACTGACTAACCGACTGACTAACTGACTGACCGACTCACTGACCGACTGACCGACTAACCGACTGACTGACTAACCGACGGACTGACTAACCGACGGACTGACTAACCGACTGACTGACTAACCGACTGACTGACTAACCGACGGACTGACTGACTGACCGACCGGCTGACTGACCGAATAACTGACTGACTGTCTGGATAACCTAATAAGTCAAGGGAGCCCAACGAATCGTTTAGGTTAAGTGCTCCTGATAACTGACTGACTAACTGACTTCCGACTTGACTGACTGACTTATGTTGACTGTCCTACGGACCAACCGCTTATTTTCCTAACTGATCAACTGAATTTTCGACTAACCGACTGAATAACCACATAACTAACAAACTTTGCCGACCGTCCTACATGCGCAGTCCAACTGCTTGTCTTACGATTGATCAACTGGATTTCTGACTTACCGACGAGATAGCCATATTAACTGAATGACTGACAGACTGACTGCCTTACAAAGTGACTAACTGTAAATGAATAGCCTACAGAATAACTGTTGCAGTGATTTTAAGTAACTAATGCCCGGTGGACTCGAACTAAATGACCAAGTGACTGATTGAGGAGTTAAAGACCGACTGACTGAGTGGCTTGTTGACTGATTAACCTACAAGCGTTTCTTTATCTGACTGATTGATTTTAAACGGACTGTCTAACTAGTTAAAATATTGGAAGACCAAACCAGCTCAGCAACTGACTGACTGATGGACCTAAAACTGTTTATCTGACCAATTGATTATCTGCCTGATCGACTGATTGACTAATTTAGCTTACGAATCGACTGATTAACCAAACAACTAACCGACTGACACACTGAAAGGCTAAGCGATTGACAAACTGATCAACTTTATGTCTGACTTGCTTGCTGAGCAGGAGTAACTTTACTCCCTAACAAATTAGACTATTTACCAATTACATCCAAACACGCAATTAAAATGGATGAGACAATCAAAAGGGAGTTAAGAAACACACAGAGCTTTAAACAGACGAATAACTGAGAAAACGAAAGACAGTGTAAGACGACTGATTACCAACGAAACGACCGACTATAGCTAACTGGTTTTCACGATCAACCTGTTTGAAAATGATTGTTACATTCGACAGACATAAGCTAATAAGATGGACTAACTTAGTGTCCACAAATGAAATAACCTGTAAGTGACATTGCTTGTTTGTTGGCTGAACTGAATATTTGAAAGACCGACGGACGGACGGACGGACTGACGGACAGACACTGGATTGAACTAATTGACAAAGATGATACGTCTTAGGAACGTTTTCTGTCAAGTCTCGAAATAAGTTGTGCTTTTTCACCCGCTGTTTCCTGCCTGTATTTGCTAGTTCTGGTTTGTTGTTCAGTGGTTTGCTTTTGTTATCATTGGTGCGATGAGTAATTATTTTGGGTTTGGTTTAACAACAAACAATCATTGCAAACAGCAAAAAGGGTTTCCCTGAATGTCTGATATAACTTAATTGGCAAAATGAACAAGGTGTTTAAAACACCCACTGTAATTAGATCGATCCAATCCCTGGAAGCATTGACTTTACTAGTCATTAGTGACTGACAGACACATACTAATAGTTAATAGAAGTTCTTAGAGACATTCAGAATCATTTATTGCTGAAGTGCTGACCGAGGCCAAAACTGAGATTTTTATAGTGTTACTAGTATACGAGCTGAAAAACAAAGAAATTAGCAAATAAGCCGACAACCACATAAAATACAGTCAAACAGCAAACAGGAAACAAACAGATAGACAACCACAGGCAGACAGACAGAGAAATCCACAGACAAACACCTATACAGACAGCAAAGCACATCGGGCAGACAGACACACAGCCATATATATACAGACCACCTAGAGAGACAAACAGACAACGATACCTTGACAGACAGACAGACAGACAGACAGACAGACAGACTGAAACAAACATCAATACTAGTACTGACAGTAAAACAGCCAGCCAGGTTGAGACAAGGTAGCAGCTACAGACAAATACCTTAAAAGGGCGACAACCAGGTAGACAGACAGACAAAATGTCGTTCAAACTAACACACAGACTGTCACATATACCACCAGAATGACACTGAGCAATCAATCAGACAAGTATATTGACAGACAGACAAACTGACAACACCAAAACGGATAGAAAAACAGCCACAATAAATAACTAGGCAGCAGACAAAACGACCGGCCTACAGGCAGAATAAAGTCTAAGAAAACAGTCAACCACATACAAATCCCAATAAAAACAGACAAACAAACAATACAGACAGCCACAGAAAAACAGTCACAAAAACAGACAGAGGCACTGTGCGACAAACCTTGCTATCACAAATTCTCAGAGTGAGTTGACCAGCGTGCTTTGCTGAGGTAGCTCATGCAAAGCACAATAACAACGACAACAACGACAACAACAACAAGAGCAATAACAACAACAACGAGAAAACTCCTGTTTTGATCAATATGTAAGTAAGATAGTGATGTATACAAAATGTCCCAACATCTAATGGTCCATTGTTGAAATAATGAAAAGTAGACTAACTGTAAGAACAACTAGTGACTGAATGCCTAAATGGCTGACTGATATAATGGCGGATTGACTGATTGACTTAATGACGTGCTGACTGATTGACTGACCTAATGAGTGACTGACCGACTACACGAATGAGTAATGAATGACAAAACGGCTGACCGACCGCTACTAGTTGACTGACTAGCTGAGTAATGACTGTTTGACTGACTAATTGCCTCGCTCACTGACTAAGTCATTAATTACTGATTGACTGACTGGCAAGCTGACTAATGAATGATTGACTGTCTGACTGACCGACTGAGTAATGACTCACCAAATGACTGACTAACGGAATGCCCGTTATGAGTAATGATTGATTGACTAACTGACTTACTGACTGAGTAATCACTGATTGACTGACTGACAAGCTGACCAATGAATGATTGACTCTGTGACCGACCTACTAAGTAATGACTTAACAAATCACTGACTAACAGACTGACTTTATGAGTAATGATTGATTGACTAACTGACTTACTGACTAAGTAATTACTGATTGACTGACTGACTTACTGATTGATTGACTAACTGAATAAGCGACTGAGTAACGACTGGCCAAATGACTGACTGCTCGACCAAATTAGTAACCGATCAACTGACTGGCTAAATGACGATCTGACTGCCTTCACAAATGTCCGACCGGTTACGGACTTACTGAAGGATCTATATCAACCACATGAAATGACTAAAAAAACTCATTAACTGAATGATTGATTGACAGATTAACCGAATGATTGCTCTGCTGACCAAACGATTGCATGGCTAAATCTGATTAACATCCAACTCAATGACTGACTGACTCACGGACTGCCTAGATGACAATTTGCCTGAGTTAAAGGCTGACAGAATCAACGATGACAACGACATTCAAATTAGTGAGTGACCGATTGGTTCACGTCTTGGCAAACTAACTAACGTTTTGATTGAAAATGTTACCAATTATCTCACTCATTGATGAATTAAGTGACTGACACTCCAACTGAAACATCCAACACTTTCAACAGCTGATACGTCAGACAGATCGAACGACTAGCCAGAAAAAATGTGTCACTTATTGAACAACTAACCGACAAGGAGTGGTAGAACTCCGTTAACAGGATCGCGAATACGTCTCAAAATTATAATAGTATCAGTGGGAAAATCGTGCCAAATGTTGTTGTTTCCTTGCAAAAAAGAAGCCGGTGTTAAAACAAAACCAGCAAAGCAAGAAAGCATGGAGCATAAATAGAGAAGCGAAATCACTTTGAAACAGGAAACAGAATCACGGTTTTAAAGTAGTTTTGACTTTCAAACAACCAGACATGACAAATTAACATATAACAAAATTAAAGGGGCCATATGTGTCCCATGGATTTTTCTGGGTCGAGTCAATCTGGTCCTAAAATTGAGACATTGTAGCTTTGCTTAGACACAAAATGCTCTGACAACAGAAGAAGAAAACAAATTATTTCTTGAAAGGAAAACAAACCATGTGTTTTTAACGATTTTGCTAGACACACGAAAAGAACTTGAAAAAAGGTTGGCCAAATTTTTCAGGCTGCAATCCATTTTCATGCGTCCTGGCCACCGGGATCCATAAACACTTATAATCTTAATCAGAGTATTTTTAACAAACCTGGCCATCAGTTTTAGCTTTCCGTTCAGGAATACAAATGTTCGTTTTGGCTTTTTGAAAGGTCGCTAAGAAAAGCTCACATAGTCCATTCAAGTATCTATATCTATATCAGGAGCCAATGATCCGGAGAGTGCAACCTCCATACTAAGCCTATGTCACGGGGTGTTTACAGACCAGGTTATTTTTAAACAGGTTTACAATTCTATTTCCCGCGAAAATTTAAAGTTTCGGTGCGCATGAGTCCGCATCTCTCCAAAAATAGCGGCCGTAGATCGTTCTTTCTCCTTCTAAAATGGCGAATTCCTAACGCATAACGCAAAGCATACCGCAAGGGTGACAGATCATTTGCGAAGCTTGTGATTGGTTAGCAAGACTCCTTCAGAAAACTGAATTCGCGCACAATTCAGTCTAAAAATATATGTCTATATTTAAATTGTCTTGAACCAAAGGGAAAAAAAAAACCCTACACGAGGAACTATAATTACTATACTTTTATTTAAAGAAAGCGTTACACAATAGGCTACATTGTACGTAATATATCTTTGTAGCGTAATAATTCAATTCATATGACTGGGCTGTCCGACTGTCCGTATGAAAGACGCTAAATGGACGTTGTTCTAAGTTACCTTCCAGACCAAAAAAGCGTTATGTAATGCAGCACTATAAAAGTAAAGTTATGGGACTACAATTACTATTTTAAAAGGCCTTTATAAAATAGGCAATACAATAAATTTTGTAAATTAGTAAATTCATGTGACCATGTTCTCTCTCTAACAAAACTCTACTTTTGACTACAACTCTATCACTATTTTGTAATCGTCTCTTTCTGGATTTATCAATTCAAGCCTAATAAGTATAGTGTGACAGGCTATATAAGAAATCTTGAAAAATAATAAGTTCTTGTGACTAAGCTATTTTGATAAAAAAGGATACGTACTACCAAAATGACGCTATTAAATCGCCAAAACAAACGTCTTATATTCTAAAAATAACGAATTTACTTATGTTGTCTTAAGTAAAATATGCAACTCATCAAAATATGCCTAACGTTCAGGTTTCACAGCACAAACCATCTACAGGGGCGAAAAAAGGGAATGAATCCATACGTTCGAACGTGTTTTAAGTATTATACTTATATTATACTTTCTTACACTAGCATTTATTAAATTAGATTCTAATACGATAAAAAAAAAACTTTTAAAGTGGCTACTGGGGGAATACGCAAAGGGTCATTCACTTCAAGTGTTACAAATACACATACAGAAACCCTACTACCATTCTTTGACAAAAATCAATTCTTATTTGCTCGTTCAAACAAAAGTTAAAATTTTTCATTATGCTATTCCCTTAGAAAATAAGATTTACCCTTAACTGCAGGCCATACTAGCCTGAATCACTTGATAGAAATGTTGCACTTCGTTTTACGTTCTAACTGTGCGAATTAAAAAAAAACCGTGTCCACTTTTATTTCACTTTGATATGCCAATTTCGTAGCTACAACTCGAGTGAGAACTCAGACATAATAAGTCTATACTTATGTTACGGATTCACACAATATTGGTTAAAACACTACTCCCAGCCTTTAATCTTTTTTTTTTGCTGTCACCTGGCCGGCTGAGATCCGTAATTACAAGTCTCAGTTGGCGCTCGCGTTACGCGTTGAGAGCATGACTTTTCGCAACAAATCTGTCTGTTAATTACTTTTCTTGCTTATATAGATAATTAACTACAGTAAAGACTATCAAAAGACTATGAAATTTACCCTTTAAAAATAAAGCAAATTTACTTTGAAACCAAAGATTTCTTTTTTGACAACTTCATAGGGATTTTGAAAACATACAGCAGGTTGCGTTACAGGTAAAAGACCCAAAGGCTAAGGGTGCAGCGCCAAAGACCCAGGCGAGGCTACCCATGCCCAAGTTGTTTCCTATTGACATTTATTGTAGAGGTTTTTGAGTTCTAAGGTATTTAGCCTTTTACCGTTGTTAACTGAATCGGGAATGTTTTATTCTCCGAAAAGAACACACGAAGTTAAATTTGGGGGAATCTAAAATTGATTGTTTAATTTGTATTCTAGGTTATAGAGGTTTTTGAGTTCTAAGGTATTTAGCCTTTCACCGTTGTTAACTGAATCGAGAATGTTTTATTCTCCGAAAAGAACACACGAAGTAAAAATTTGGGGGAATCTAGAATTGATTGTTCAATTTGTATTTTAGGCAATCCCAGATTGAAATCGACTCTATCACCAGATACACTCTTTAAAAGCAGCTTTCTACATTCTGTAGCTTTGCCTCGTCAGTTTGTGTTATCATAATCAATGGACGACTACTTCAAGTCACAAAAATAAAAGACCAAATTTGGAGTATCTGATTATATCTTTCACGCAATCTATAGCTAAGGATTGAATTCTGATCTCGCTGTTATCAGCTACACATGCAAGAAAGTAATTAACTCGTTATAAATCTTAAATCTTAACTGCTGGGAGTTTTCTTGGCTCTTCTTCGCAGAACAGCTTCATTAGGTGTTACCTCAGGGAAGGAGGCTCTATCAACGGTTTCAAACTCTAAGAGCAGTTGAGCAATTTCCTTGTTACACATCTCAGCTGTAGGGCGTTTTTCTCTGTCTCCTTCCCAGCACTGCTTCATCAGATCTTTCCATCGCAAAGGAGGGTTCTTGTAGCCTTCCTTGTGTTGAGGACGATTACCAGCATCCACCCATCTGAAAAATGTTTGCAGACTTTCTGCCGGGACGCCAGCAAAGGCACGTTCCCCGTACCACATCTCCCACATCATTATCCCGAGACTGTATATATCTGCTTTGCTGTCATACACATTGGAATGGAACACCTCGGGTGCCATATTAATAGGGGTTCCCGCGAAAGTGCCTGTGATGAAATCCACTGGCTTAGCCAGGCCAACGTCAGCGATCTTCGCCGTGTTTTCTTCTGACAGCTTTAAAGTAGAAATAATAACTGCTTTTACTTCGAGAATTTTACTACTTCACTTCCTTCGTTACGTTTCTACCATGAGTTTACTTTACTAACTGTAGGTGGCGGCAGTGCGGCCGAGTGATTAGGGCGTCGGACTTGTAATTTGAAGGTCCCCGGGTTCACGTCCCACCCTGACCACTGGCGGAGTTGTTTCTCGGCGACTGGTCTGCCTCCCACAAGCTGTGTTTCTTAACTTTGTTATGTTCTATTTGCAGTATTTTTTTTTTGTCCCTGACGATCTGGCAAGCGAAACATGAAAAAAGTGCGTTGAGTTTTACATGAACCATCGAGAAATAGAAATCGATGTATAAGATAAGGAAATCAATATCCGAGAATGATAAACCACTCACGAGAATGAAAACCTAACATTTGCTATCCAATGTGCCCTAGTAATTAATTTATTTCAGTGTTTGAAAGGCACATTCGTTTCCCCACTCTAGAAGCTACATTTGCCTTAATGAGGGTTCATAATTTATATGGAAGGGGGTGCTATGATGATTTTGAGGGGGATTACGAGTTTTCACCAATTGGGGTCTTTTTTTTTGGGGGGGGGGAAGGGCCTTTGAAAATTTTTCCCAAAGTAAGACAAGGAATAAGGGGGCCATCAAAAAGTACACAACGGTTCTTTTTACTGTTTTGTGTATTTTTTGGTAATTTAAGGAAAATAGAAAAGCCTCTTCAATAAACAATAAGCTCACAGTGATAGTCCCTCGATCTCCCAGAACTGTCCAAGGTTGTGATTCAGCTGTTGAGAGCAAAACATGTTGTACTCCGTCCACTTCAAATTCGAGTGCCGCACCTTTTCTCCGCTGGTGATGGTGCAAGTTCACAGTCACTATCATCACTCTTACTCACACTCTCAGCTCAGCATTCGTTCACTTTCACACCATGTTTCATCCACTATGACATTGTCGTCTCCATCACTTTCAGAATCATCGTCTAAAATGGGTTCGGTAGCCTGTAAAAGGCGTTGGCCTGTCACTATCATCGTTGCTAAATGCCTCCCCCCTGACGTCTTGTAGATGACTGGTTGTTAGGGCTATCGTTTCTTTTTTTTCCATGAAAGGGAGTGTTTTTTTTTCAATAAGTGTCAAGTTCAAAAACATAAAGGGATTTGAACCTTTCAGTTGGTAGTAACTCTTCCCAGTTGTAATCCTCGTATAAAACAGGACAGATTATTGGAGGCTTTGGATGAGCTGCGAGATGACTTGCTGGATGATACTGCACGGCCAGTTATACTGGAGTGGTTTAATCAAGATGAGGATTAGCTGCTTCACCCTCATCAAGCCATTTAATTATAACAGGCCATACAATCTCCTATTGACCACATTCAAAAAAGGCCACATTTCATTTTCACCCCCAGAAGAATGATTGATCTATTTATCTGTAACTTGTAGAGAACGTAAGGTCATAATGAGTTTCTACCGTGTTAACATTTTGGGTAAAAGATGGTACACGCTAGATTGTTAAAGATAGCATGTATTCGTATGAACTATTCAAGTAATTCCTTAGCAAACCAAACAGCCATTTTTGAATATCATTCATAAGATAAAATCCCTGCATTCTCTGTAGTCATGCAGTGAATATCAGTTGTATCCTTTTACATAACTTTTTGTAAAGAACTTTTGAAAACAAAATTTTTCCTTTAATTAAAAAGCGAATGTCATGAAATGTCAAATAAAGAGGCTCAAAAAGTAATTGTATCAGTCATTTTAGAGGAGGTATGAAAGTTAAATAGGGTGGTGAAGTGGTAACGGAAAGAGGAGGGAGGGCGGCACGGTATTTTCCATGGTTTGCAGGGTATCTCACGAGGGAGGGGCAGAAAAATATCACTTGGACCATCAGAGGGGCTTCCAAAAATGTAAGGGAAAAAATTAGAAACCATAATACCCGGCCCCCCATCTACATAAATTATGAACCCTCCCATATTAAGGGGCTATCACAGTGAGATGCTATGTTTTCCCAACGTTTAACCGTTTTTATCTCGTAATCGAGTTGGTACACTCCTGTGGTTATCGGATGACGAAAATAAAAAGAAATCACCATTCAAGTTTCTTTGAGCCGGCAATTTACAACCGGTCAGCAGTTTAAATTGTGTTGAGGACATCTGCATGAGTGTGGGTCGCACAAAATGGCTTCTCATGTGAGAGTTTTTGCTTTCCGTACGCAACAACATCGAGAGGACTGCTTAAGTTTATCGTGCATCTAACCGTATAGGATTAGAAATCTGCGAACGGAGGCTTGACGAACAAATGGTGCTGCTTGCTATATCGCTGTCAGAGAGAGATTCCTCGTTAGCAGATTTACATGGGCTGTTAACTGCTGTTGGTGGACTCTCTCGCTGCGTTGTTGGGACAGACCTCGCGAAAATTGTGAGTACATTAGGCCTGTGGCATTCTTGGCAATTACAGGGGAAGACCATCTTAGAACACTACAGATGACATGGAGTCTCTGAGCGAACAAGTGTACAATAGGAAACAGTGTTTGCACTAGAGGACAGTTTCGCAGACATCACAGACGAGGAATAAGACAGCTAAAAACAACACAGTCTCAACTTAACACCGTATAGTGGGGAGTCTTATGTTAGAGGCAGCCGTAAGGGGAAAGGGATAAATGTTTAAAGAATCCCGCACTTAGAAAGGGCTTGAAGAGGATAGATGGTGGTAAAACAGATAAAAATAAGTTGCAATAAGACGTGATTTGAAGTGTTCGATTTTTTCTTCAAATGCTGTTTTAGAGAAATTTGTTCTAAGTAGACTGAGGGCCTCTACTATAGTTTTAAATTACTATTAATTACTATTAAATTACTGTTGAGATCTTTTTTCTAAATCTCGGTTCCAGACCCTCATTGTAAACTATATAAACAGTTTTCAAACACTGTAACGGTTACTTTTGAAAATGTATGTTGTCTAGCATACGAAACGTCAAGTTTATCAAAATGCGTTTATTTACAATGTTTATCACCGCTGTTTCTGTTAGATTTATTATTCTCATAAAATGATTTTTATCCCGCTTTCGTATTTTTTACCCCGCCGTCAGGATGGGGTCCAATAATACCATTTTTTAACTATTGCTGTCATGGGCGATTTGGGCTCCCTCGCTCGATCATGTAAACTTCATGCCTCATATAAGCCACGAGGTGTGATGTCACGAATGGAGTCACGTGAAATTCATTCGTCCAATCACACGTCGTGGCTATATGAAGTATACTCAAGTTGTTCAAGTCTCGTCACAAGCATGTGATTGCACAAATGAAGAAAATGGCGCCGCAAGCGGACCAGTCCTAGATTTCCAAGATATATTTTTTTACTCTTAAAGAGCCAGTGTCACCAAAGTGCTTTCCGCGGCGAGGTACATTTTTCATATATGAAAAATCCGTCATTTTCTTGATTGTTGTGAAGTGTGATTTGCATCTTCTTCCATCGCTACTGTTAGCGATCCGAAAGCACTAGCGTGAGTTTTAACTTGACATTCAAGTGTCGTCGTATCGAATTCTGAAGTGTTTTCGCTGTGGAGAAGGAGATCTTTAAATTGAATGCTTCGTAGGGTTCAGGAAAGCTGAAGTCTTCCGGGCTCTACCAAAGTTGTACGGCTGAAGGAGTCCGTGTATCAGTAGCGGAGAGGAAGAAAATCATCTACCGGTTTCAGCAATAGTACTGACATTGCGTTTGCCGAAATAGTGCAACATTCGCGTTGCCGGATGAAAACAGAAGAAACGTTAATTTACCACAAAATAACAGTAGCTACGGGCCTGCTCCAAAATAATACTTATGGTCATGAGCTTGTGCTATTTTGCTTTAGTTAATTATTATTATCCTTGTGTTCACTGTCTGCTTATGTTTTATTTTTACAAAAAAAAGTGTAAGTGGTTATTCTGGTTTTGCGTCCATCGACATCGGCTGATGCGATCGATCGTGCGATCAACCGATCGGACTGTAATAGATCCATAAGCACTGAATGCGAAGTCAGATCTTAGAGTAGTTTGCTCCAGTGACATCTAGCGATGAAGACGTCAATATTCTTACTACTTGTTTTTGTCTTGTTTTATATCGAGTAGAAGTCGCTGCTCTGGTTATACGTCCATCGAGATCGATCGATCGATCGATCAATCGATCGGTTGCTATAATAGCTCAATACGCGTTGACTACAAAGTCAGATCTAGAGTTGTTCCTCCAGTAACATCTAGCGATGAAGGTATTTTCATTTTCAGAGGCTACTAATTCTCGCTGAAAGGGCAGTGCGGCACGGTATAATCTGCGAAAAGTCCAGCAAACGCGCCAGCCAAACGCTAAAAGCTGTTTGTTTCAAAACAAAAACACAAGCACGCAAAGCACTTTGGGTGACACTGGCTCTTTAAGTGAAGATGCCTTTATTTTGGAGCTGAAAATGGAAAGGAATCACCCTGAGGAATAATCGAACGGCGAACAAAAGGACATGAAACTCTGTGAAAGCGACAAAAAGCCATTTCGTGTTGAGATTCTTTTGATTTGCAAAAGACAACCTAAAGTTAGCTCCAAAATTTAAAACGAACGACGGACTTCAAATAGGCCTGGATAAACGCCACAGTACGGTAAATGTTGTTTTTAAATGTTGATTCGCTTTTTAAAAATTGCTTAACTGGTGGTTTGATCCAGATTTCTATAATTTTTACAATTTCGTTCACAAAGCCGCTCCACTTAACCGGTCGTCGTGAAGCATGTGTGCATGCACACAAGTTTTTTTGTTTCTCAAAGTAAATGTATTGTTTATTGGAAAAATTTTTTGGCTGGAAAAGCTTTTTGTCGATTATTCTGTCTAGTTTCAGTGATAGTTTGGTTTAGGAAGCAATGTTTTGTAAACACAGACTAATTTGCATAAGCAGGTTGAAATTGGATACGAGGGGCTATCATCAACGCGCGAAAAATTCAACAATTTTCGTTTGCAAGGTTGTTTTCTGCCTAATACTTGTACCGTAACCATAGTTTTTTATCAGAATATATTAATTTAACTGTTCTAGTGTAAATAGAAGTTGATTTGGGGAGCCAACAATGTTTAGTAATCTGTTGTTTTTGTGTGTGCAAAAACACGCGCAAAACTGACGGCATACATGGCACACACGCAAAACCTTTTTGCTACAAATCTGTTTCTGTTTCGATTTCTTGGTCTATTCCTCTATTCATAGCACTAAAAATCCTATGTCCTCTAACAATCGGTTAAGATGTCATGCTACACTATAAACTCTTACTTTTTGGGAAAAAAAGCGCTCGTGGCCTCAAAATTAGCACTCCTCTTTTCAGCGAGTTGGCTCATAGCCCCTTTTATTTTTCTTTCGTGATTTTTTTCTTGGTCACTAGCCCCAGACTCCCGGTTTTCGCTCGGCCAAACTAATAATCGTCGCAAACTTCCACTACACCACTTGGGCTCGCAACTTCAGTGACCCTAATATATTTTGCACCCTGAGGGGAGGGAGAACAACGGCGGGGTCTAATGCCTCTGGGGTCTTGTTTTTTCGTGGTCATTTGCCTCAGACTCCCGGTTTTCGCTCGGCCAAACAAACTTTCGGTCAACGGAAGCATTATCTTGATTGACCGTTACATATTTTGCACCCTGAGGGGAGGGAGAACAATGGCGAGGTACAATGCCTCTGGGGATTTTGTTGTCTATCATTGTTTGGTGACGTCTAATTCTCGCATAGTGATTGATGGTTGCTAATTCTCGAACGGCTTATACATTGATTACTACTTCTCAATAGGTGATTTCAAACTCAACCCACTTTTGTCATGTTTGGCTTCCCACATGAAGAGCCCTAGTTTTAAAATTAGCAAATGATAGGCCGAAGCCAGTCACTCATGAAACCAATCCAAGACATTTGAAACAAATAAAGGGTTTAGATGACAATAAAAGCTAACGTTAGTTTCATACCAAGATGTTTTCCAGTTTGAGGTCTCGGTGGACAATTCCCTTTCCATGCAGAAAAGCCAGAGCATCAGTGATCTCTTTCAACCATTGACAAGCTTCTTTCAGGACAGCGGAATCTTCGGATTTTCCAGGAACGGATTTGGGGTGTCGAAGAATGTAACTCCTCAAGTCTTCTCTGCACTTTTCCATAACCAAGATCATTCTTGCGGTGTCTTTAAGCAGTGATGTGCCATAAAACTTAACAACATTGGCATGGTCTAATATTCTGATGAACAAAGGGGGAATGAAATATCAATCACAAGAAAATTTGCACTGTTAACATAGCCACGCGATGCATGCACAACCGACAAATTTTTGTACTTCTTTGCAATATTCTTTACACTGTTATTTTGTTTCAAAATATCAATCCGGGCCATAACCAGAACTGGATATAAAATTTCTTGTAATCTGATTGGTTCACACATGACCAAAACATTACCTTGACCGCGAAAGGACTAAGTTCCAGGAGAGAGTACAGCGAAAAACAGATCGAAGGCTTTCGATTTCAGCTCGCAGGTCTTGTTAAAGTGCCACTGGGACCAGAATTTTGGTATTCCATATTTTTGCATTTTCGAAAATAGTTTGTGGTTGTTAGTCACCATGCCAAATTTCAACTCATTACGACGACTGGAAGTCGCTTTTTTCGGACGGTTTTTGTCGAGATTTGACGGCCGCCATTACTGGCCCTTGTTCCGGAAGCTGGCTTGCGAATTAGCGGAAGTGACGTTAGAGGCTCACCTCAAACCTAGTACCTTCATACCTTCATACGGTTACTTGCCGCAGGAAATTTTACTGTCGTTGAGGGAAGATTTCCTGCCAATTGATTGCTGTACGACTTTGAAATTTTCGTTGCTGCAGCAGTTAGCAAGGTATTACTTGCTAGAACAATAAACCAACCACGGAGCTGATATTTCGCTTCATCAAAGCCTTGCGAGCGGACCCGCAATGGAAAAATGGATAACGTTCGTACTCACACACAGTGCAAGTTTCAATCCGAGAGGTACTTTTGTCAGCTGATCTGCTCACTTCACGGACGAGTGTTTCCAGAGGGCTGTTCATGCCGAAGGATCCCAGAGGTCGAAGAGACGAAAGGTACCCATAAATCTTAAGGCATTTGAAGTGATAGCTTGTTTCTTTTTCAACGCATCCACCATTGTGCAAAACTTATTTTCTTTTACCGTATTTTAAAGTTTATTTTTCTTGTGGAAAACCCTTTCAGTTCTTCCGTCTGCTAGCGCGAAGATCTTCGGCGTAGTCCTCATAAAATGCATCCTGGGCGAATGCAGGACCGCCGCGATTAAGCCAATAGTTTGTATTGCTTAGCTTTTTTCTTTTTCTGTATTCCACGTGTGTTAATTTCAAAGCAGTAATCGCTTAGAAGCATGGTCATTTATTTTATAGCTTACCATCCTGAATGTCGAGAAACTTTTCTCCTTATTCCCTGTCGGTGAAAAGCCTATTGACATTGTTCGAAGTATATAAAGGCTTCAACAGGTCGGCTCGTCTTGCGTGCAAATTTAAGTTGGGAAAAAATATCACACGCCACTATTTGTCTAAGGGGTTTACAATGTTATTTCTTTTAACTGTCATAGCAATCTTAACAAATGAACTACCAAGAAAATAAAAAATTGATTAAATATCAAGTTATTATTTTTACGCAATGAATAAAGAAAGTGAAAGCTTCATTTCCTCGGCGGTCCGCATGTTGTTGTTGAGCAGCAGAAAATTTTCCTTTTGGCTTTGATTTGCACTACAAATATTTAGATTCCGGTCACACAAGGCCTCCAGTTCTTAAAAAAAGGTCTTGCTTTATTTCACTTTTTTCGGCTCAAGTTAAGAATTCTACAAAAACTGTTCAAAATATTTAGAAACGCCAAGCACTTGTGTTTCTATGCATTAAGCGACCACTGTACTATGATGGACACCATAAGCTTCATCAGCTGACTGCCAAATGACTACAGCATGACGGCTCTTCAAGAAAGTTTCCCATACTATGCTAAGAATGGCCAAAAATCTCAATGCTTCACAATATAAATATAACAACGGCAGACAAAATATAGCTTCTTTTATTTCTCCAACGAAGCGAACAATAAAATCAATCGACTGGCGGATGCTTGAGAGTTCTAGAGTTTTTATAGGTGTTTTGCCTAAATTTCCAAAGCTTAAAACATCATGTTTTCGAATAGGTGGACAGCGATTTATCCGTTGGATAAGAGTTCTCCGCTCTTTGAGCAACTTGGCCCTGAACTGTAATCACTGTAAGCATTTCTTCGCGCATATTCTGAACTCCCGCCAATAAGGCGAGAAAAACAACTTTGAACAGTTTGTTTACAAGCTTATAAGCTGAAATCTCCTGACATCAGTGTTTACATCGTACGGTAAGAAAATTCTTCATTTGCCGCATGAAATGAATCCTCTGATGCTTCAGAAGCTAAAGACTGTTCCGAATCGTAGAAATACTCTTCGGAGGTTTCAAAACCCAAGGAAACGCGACTGAGGTGAGCCTCTGACGTCACAAGCTATTAAATTGCGCAATAACCCAGGAACGACCCAGGAACAAGTTTTCAGTAATCGCGGACACATTTTACGCAACTTTGGAGCTAAAAAATATTAGGGTGGGCGGTTTCTTGTTCAGTTTTCTGGGTGAATATAGACTAAACGCAATATTCTGCGACAAAATTTGGCCGAAATAAGCCTACGAATTTTCGTCTCAGTGGCACTTTAAAGAAAGGGTTCAAACATAAATATAGACAATTTGCCTCATTCGGATGAGGTCTTATTCGCCAAGTATTAGCTAGGACAGCCGAAGCGTCCTGAAAACTTGTTTACGGCTGGTATGTAATTATACCATCAACGAAGACGTTTCGGTCTCTATTGCGCCTAGCATAATTTGCTGCTCGAGTTTATAAAAGCAGAACGCGCGGTATTCGTTGTCTCTAAATTAAAGTACTCATTCATCAGAGAATTAGCATAGCCGAAGCTGTGTGGAGGTGTGGTTTGGATTGTTGTGAGACTTGCGCCTTACTAAACTGAACGCGGACGGTACCATTTATAATCTTTCTCGGTAGCTCTGTTTTGCTTATCGGTAGCTGTTTTACTTGGCAGGCATAAGCTTACCAATATCCCGGCTACCTGCGACGGGAGGATTCCGTGCAATTTTATAAACAACGAAGACAGTCAGTTTTTGGCACTGAAAATGTTCAGCCATGCCTGTATAAGTGTTTCAGGTGTGCTTGTTTAAAATGTTCAGGATAACCCAGATTGTATGAATTGCTGGTGTAGAAAAATTCAGTGGTCACAAATAAAATTCAGTGCTCAAAACTGTCTCTGTAATTGTTAGCTGTGGAAAATCTACTATCAATGAAATTTAAAATTCCAGTGGCCATCCTGAGATGGTAAAGGTGTCTTTCACTGCTGAGGCCTCAGAGGCGGATGTTAAAACTGATTGCTTTTTATTTTTGTGCATTAACAGGGTTAAAATGTAAGCTAATTATACATGTATTTTAAGTAGATATATTATATTCTTTCACATCAAATAAACTCAACCAACTGAAAATTCTACAGGATAGTAACTAATGGCCAAGGTTCACGTTTTACTGTACCAGTAAGGATACAAGGATTCTGGCCCTGCAGTGAGCACATAAACAAGACATAACACTTATTTGAGATAGGGCAATGCAATGGTCCCATCCAACCCACAGCACTTATTAGAGAGAGTACTAGTTTGAAAAGTTAGTGTCAATGCAAAAAACAACTGAAACAAGCCCCTGAATTGGCTTTGGAAATGAAATAAACTATTCCTTTAATTGTTTGCTAATCCACAACTCAATGAAGAGGATCTCTTTAATAAAGACCCAGTTCAGATGGCTAGCAAGATCACTTTCATTGCTGATGACACTATCCAAGTAGTAACCTACACCGATCAGAAGTGTAAGCAAACTGTTCAATCTTGTTTGACGATCTTATTCTCCCAATATCTTTGCAGGAAGTACATTTTAAGTTGTGATAAGCTATGCATTGCTAATAGAAGTTTTGATATTGTGACAAGATATGACTTACAAACACTTCTGTAAAACAGCAATAAGCACATACAATTGCAGGGAATAATTCAACTTCATTCAAGGAAAATTTTTCCACCCCATGATCACTCGACTTCGCCATGAAAGTGTTCAAACCACCCAGGCCGTACTCTCATATGGAAGGAGAGTGGGGTTGTAAACTGCCAATTTGGATATCTCTTTGAGTAGAGAGGATGGAATACTAATAATACATACTACATAATAATACATACTAGTCATACTAGTAATACATCATGGTATTACTTAGGGTTGTAACTGAAGAAATAAAAATATTTCCATCATTGTTGTGTGCGTGGTGTAGGTGTTTCATAATGGGATCTTAAAGTAGTCAACTTCTGTCATGTCCAGATTGGTCTCCTCTAGGATTACAATTTAAAAAGATCTGGAGAGCAATATTATTCTTGACTCACTGGAATTATGCCACAGGAGAAAAGTCTAAGGAATGTCACAACTATCATCATGTAAGGAAATGTTATTCTAATCTCCCCGGGGAGAAGACTCATCCACTTCCCTAGCTTGTCTATTAAGCAGGGTATGCAGAGCAGTGGGAAGGTTGAAGGCTAAACTTAGGAATGCTTACATTTCATGCTGTAGTTTTGGGGGCAGTATAGGTATCATCCCCTTCGGGTGATGCCATCATTTCCTTTGACTCCCCAGTGCTCTGCATTTTCAATTCCCAGTCTGGCAACCCCACAAGGTTATCACAGTTGCACAAAAATAATGAAAAGGCATTACTAACAATGCTCCTTTCGACAATAATTTATTATTTATGCAAACATCTTCCATCAAAACACTAATTGTGCCAGTTCTTTTGGGTAAGCAGCTCTGTATAACCTAGAAAAAAGCAACTCTTTTTGTTAAATCTGAAGTAACCTCTGAGCGTGTTGTTGCAAATACTTTTTTCTCTTAGTCTTGTTTTATGATGTTAATAGCAAATTAGTAAATTAATTTAAATAGACAGTAGAAAACAAAATGATGCAAGTCTTCAAAATCACATCAGCATCAAACAAAAAACAACACCAGTTTACGGCAGTGCCAGAGGTGAGAGCTGACCGAGTAAATAAAATATGTCAAAATTTATTTGGAAGAAAAAAATTTAGGTCGTGAATAAAAACATCTTGCAGCCGCTTCTGCAAGAAAGCACCACAACTATTTTCCAAAAAGCACATTTGACCTAGATGATGAAATGAGCATCTAAAAGCCCAGCTAAATTTCTACTGCCAGAATATGATAACATTTTGTTCTGCACGCTGCACACAGCTTTGATATTCCGAATTTCTCACGAAAGCAGAGAACCATTTCCAAAACGGCCTACAGCTTGCAGGGTTTCGTCTCCCATGTTTTTTTAGTTTTGTATTTTTTTACTCCCACACAATCTACAACCACGGTGCTTTTCCTTGACTGCACGGGAAAAATGAACACAGCGTGAAATTCGAGTCACAGCAGCCTTCGATCGGCCAACGGTCCAGCCGAAACTCTACTGCTACTTCGAAAGCCGTGTTACCGACAATACCATCAATTAAAGGCAAATTTTATAAAGATAATCGTGATAATTTTTTGGAAAGACTAAAAAAATGCTACGTACCTTGTTTTTCCACTTATCTGATGCCCACTCGCTATGTGATCAAATAGAACTTAGCGAACCTCGCGACGGTTCTCGTGCTCAAAATCCTCAACACGTTAAACGACGCCATTAGTTCCCCACTCGGCCGCATCTTCATACAGTCGAGGAAACAAGTGCCATCTGATGGCGACATCTTTTCTCCGAGAAAAGACTGAGCCCACGATTTTCGGCATTTGGCCAGTGGGCTACTCAGATATGAATCCCCGAGGCCTCGATCACCTCGAGTGAAATACCAAAAAGTCCACCATTTTTAAAACTATTTTACGTGAGGACCAGTTTATTCTGTCGTTTTGGAAAGCAGCTAACTCTCAACTTGGAAGAAAAAGCAGACTGTTTAAACATATTTAACAGGACAAACTACGTTTGGGTGACATCTATTTTAAGAATTGTTTGTGACGGGTCACACAGCACAGGTAAGGGCCAGTAATGAAGTCCATAACTCGGCTGGACGAGTGGTCTCTGAAATATCTTGAGCATGAAATGGATGGAGAAACAAAACTACCTCTCAACAAATGCTGATTGCTACCAACGACAACGATTTCGCCGTCGTGCTATTACTAAATCCGTGCGTAATCCGTTGTTTGGACCCGACTGATTGATATGCTTATGGATTCAGATTCGTTATCTTATTGTTTTCAATTTTCCACTTTATCACCATTTCAGTCTTGATAATGATGTCAGCGATATCAAAACGTTGTCTGATCTTGCTTTAAGTTTTGTATTTATGGCATAATGCTTAAGCAAATGAGCAGTAGTTTGTGTTGAAACCAAGAATTTATATCAGCGCTAGAACCGTATAATACTTCAGTTTCAGGTCGGAATTTGTGGATTTCTTGTGGTTCTTCAATGTGAATTCCTTCTGACCTTGAATAATAAAGAATTAAAGATGTGTTTGTCATGGAAGGCGTTTCTCTGTGGGTCATAAACGAAGTCAGCAATACTAACAAACAGATGAGAACTATTGAAAAAAAATCAATACAACATGCGGACCGTTGAGGAAACAGCAAGTTTAGCTCTTGTTGTTTGTTCAAATAAAAAGGCGCGTTATTTCAGCATTTTTTTTCCAGTACAAAATTAACCAGGATCAGAAAAGTGGTCATTGGGAAATAACACAGAGTTAACAAGGCTTTTAAAGCTCTGTAAATGGCGAATTGCTTTGTTCTCCGGCCGGCAAGTGCAAGAAGACTTTCCTGCAGTCTGCTGTTTTCCGCTCCGTAAGTCAACTTTTTCTTCAGGTTATACATGAATGTGAATAAGGACGGGGAAAATATTTAACTAGTGCAGGATACTCTCTTCTCTTTCGTGAAGAATACTCGCTTCACCACAGTAATCAGCGAGGTGTAAATACAGTTCGAAGCACTTTTAATATAAGCTTAATTATTTCTTTTCTCGCGCCTTCGTGAAAAGCTGTCTTGAATCATGTCAAAAACACGAGTGAACCACGTTTAACCCGAGCTTAACTGCCTTACCTAAGATCAGGTAACCTTCTTTTCTATCGGATCTTTTAACGTGCTTTGAACAACGAAAAAATTCAGCCTTGGAAAGCCGAAGAAACAAAATGGATTTGCAATTCAGTGTTGCACCCCAGCGAGATTAATAAAGCACAATCTGAATATGTAACCAATTAAGCTTCAATATATAGACTACCTTTAACCATTATTCAACAGTGACGCATAAATTTCAGAATTTCCAACAACCAAACTTCTCGCTGATACTGCCAAAGCATGTCTGGAAGTAAGTTTATGGTCTGCAGATTCCTCTGTGCTAAGGACGCCATGTTTACAAATTGAAAAAACATTCCGTTTCATTTTTCTGCGCGACTTCGTAGTTCTTCCTGATTGGACAATATAAATCGGAGCTTCTTCGGACCGCTTCGGGCTTCTTCGGGCATAGATAAGAAAATTGACCAAAAGAAGTACTTGTTTCCCCGACTACATTGTTTAGTGCTACTGTGTGCAAAGCCTTTTGGGAAGAGTCCTTTACGACCGAGAAAAGAGCTCAGAAATGACTAAATATAGTGTGCCCAGCTTTGGCGGCCATATTGACTTTTCTGATGAGGTCACCATATATCCATTTCTGGTTATGTCCCGGACTGAATATTGCTTAATTTTAAAATGGATTATGGTTTTTATTAAGAAAACATGCCTAGATCTCCTTCCCCTTCGAATATTCTCCTTCCCACCCCCCTCCCCTTCCCCGCACTAAAGGTGAACGTACACAAACGCTTATCCGTTTAAAAAGCCTAAGCAGTTTGTTAACCGCTCGTTTGCCGTTTGAACACCCTGAGAAAGCGTTTGTCGAGGTGAAGCATTTCTTTAACCATTCAAGATTTAATCAGCCGTTAAAAAGTTCCACTCACACCGTTCGAAAAACGGAAATAGCTTCTTCTCTTGCAGGGCAATCGAAAAAAAATTCGAAACTGGAATTAATCTGTGGAAAGGAATTTTCCAACAAGCGAAACGTCAAAATTATCAAAGTTCACGCTCGTCGTAAACGTAAACAAACGTTTCAGCTGTGTCTAATACGGTCATACCAGCTGAACTGACTGAATTCTCAGTCTTTTTATTCCATTCAAGAAATTAACTGTAAACTGAGTTTCCAAAATAGAAAGTTCAAAAACCAAAATCACAGCAAATTAAACTAAGTGCACTCTTCTTTGACAGACAAAACAAACTGTACCGGTATGTCTGATGTTACCTTGGAATGCATCTGGCCAAGATCTTTTAATTTCATCTTTACCACTTCATTTTTCAAGCAAAACAGGAATACTCGAAGAAAAAGGATGCGTATGTATTTTCATCAACATATTAGTCTTTCAACACAGCTGAAAGAGAGCAAATTTCTTTTCACAGCCTCGAGAACTATTCATTACCTTACAAAATCTTCTTTCGGCGTTTCACACTTGAAGATTTGCCGTCAAAATTCTGAATCTCTATGACTTGTTGTAAAATATTTTCCAGTCCCGAAACACGATTTCTGTTGCTGTTCAGCGACTTCATTGGTAACATCAACAGGGCGCGGACGACCTCGTAACCATGTTGTGACTGGGATAAAAATTTGGATGCAAATCGTATGACTGAAGACCTATAGCCAGTATTGCTGACACGGAAATTGACCACCCAATCAGTAAAGTCTTGTACTCACTTAGGGACGCAGGCCGAAACACCAAGTCATTCAATTCACTATTTAAAAAAAAAAAAACTAAAGCACTTTCCAGTGCGTGTCTATCATTCCTTTGACCCTTCCAATAATACAATGTGAGACTCGCCTTACACGCATCGAAACCTCTGTCCTCTCGCTCTAAAATAAAATAAAGAGTATAAACAAGCATGGATTTAAAAACTAAGATGAGCTTCTCACCTTAAGTTTTTCACCTCTTGTAAGATGAAGTGTGCATTACTGGTATTGAACTCTTTTCTGCACACCTTCAATGCCACAGTTTGGACAGGTCCATGTCGTCTCATCACCCCTTGGTACACAGTACCAAACGCTCCACTGCCAAGGAGGGAAGACTTGTCCTCTTTCCATGTTAAATCTTCACATTCGATGTCACTGGCAAAACATTCTTTTATGCCAAATAGGGTCAGATTTCCTCTTAGTTTATGTCCTTCATCTATCAGCGGTTCGTAGGCACGTTGAATCTCACACTTCGAGCGCTTTTCAGCTTTGAGGTCTACATAAAGCTTCTTGTCCGCCTGAGTCATCCCTGGGATATCAGCTTCAATTTTCGTCTTGAGGAGTTCAGCTTCTTTTAATTTATTCTTCACCAACTGCGTAAGTTTGTCTTCATGTGTGAAAGCAGCGAGATATTCTGCAGATGTTAATGCCATGAAAGCACTTGGGTCTTGTTCGTAAGTTCTCATTTCATACCATTCGGCTAAAAGACCAAACGGCGGGAGAACCAAAGTCAATAAAGGCAGAGTAATGGCGGCTTGTGGGCCAGCAAGAATGCCACCAACAGCGGCAGATGTTAAAATGGTTGTCAGAAGGAATTCCCAGCTGTCATAATTAGATGCACTAGGGGTGTCATCGGTGACATCAATTTGGCGTCTCAGCAGCTGGACTCTATCTGGATTGAAATGGTGCTCAAAGTATCGCAGCAGGAATTCAAGAGCAGTTGCAAATACCCTGTTATCCTCTTCCCACTTTTCAACGAGTCTCAGCAAACGATTTTCAAACAGCTTTGTGATCTGGTCTTGGGTCCTACCCCAAGTGCATTGTACCTTTGGAGCTTGGACCGTGGTCCATGAAGTGAAATGTGCTTTAACGGCTGCAGAGGAGAGAAACGCGGTGAGCTGCTTCACAACCTTATGGACACAACACTTCCATTCTTTGTTGAGATTGTGAATTACTTCGTCTTGTATTTCAATGCATTCCAAGCGGAGAAGAACTTGCGCCATTTTCCTTTCTGCCTCTTCGCTCTCGATGGACACGTCGTTTACAAACGACTTTGCTTGAAAGATAATTCTCCAAAGAAGTTCATCAAGCCATCTAATAAAACAAAAACACAGGCACGCATAGCGTGCGTGAGCTATTTTGTAGCTGTCAATGAAAGGTAAGGAAATGGATATTGAATGAACGTGCGAGTCCGAAGGTACACTACTGTGATGTTGTTTATTTGAGTAGCGTTTTTAGACAGAGTTTACCTTATAAGTGGAGCTGTGTCCGATATTGTGCAACCTCGTCCCCAGGGCTTTCCCAGATTTGAGGGTGATCAAAGATCAATGTTTGAGTCTGCCAATAGGGGTTACTGTTAGTGGCTGCCTATACGTGATTGATCAATAAATGGTACGCTAATGCGTACAAGTGTGGCTTCAAAATACGACAAAACAAGAAGAAAGTGAGATAAAATCTGTAAAATATCTCACAACAGTTGAAAATTAACGTTATTACCTAGTTACCGGAGCGAAGTTGGACTTTTTGGGATAAGCGTGCCGGTGTGCACGGCTTGGATTAGTTCCGTCGTGTTGATCTCGGAATATTGTCGAGAAACACGTTTTCTTGTAATAATACGTGCGAAATATAACAAGTGATTGGAAAGCGTGCACTTTGGCAGATTTAGCAAATTTAAGTAAGACGAAGTGTGAATGTTCTCACATTACTCGCGTGCTGACGGATACAACTAAGAAATGGGACAAACAAAATAATACAAAAGAGTCCCTTCTGAAGCCCATTCTCAGATGTTCCTCGCAAGCTCAACGCATTGAAATTTAATTTTGTGGCTTTCTATTATAAAGATTTGTTTTCCACGGACAAATATTTTGGATCTAGTAGGAAGCGTAACTTGTCACAACAATTAATTCTGTAATATTTGATCCAGAAGAGAATAACCGATTTGAAAGTCACGTCTTGCGTCATCGGTTCTAAGTTGTTTCTTCACTTCTTGCGTGACATCATACTTGACGAACGTGGCAACTTCCGTATGCAGACAAATACATATTAAATAAGTTCTGTTTTATTTTCCTCATTATTGAACACGGACTTGCATTTTGGAACACACAGCTAAAATTGAGTAATAAGGAAAGATTATGCCATTGTGTGACTTGTCCAAGTCTTGCGTGACTAGTCACGGAGCAAACTTTCAAAAATAACCAGAAACATCACACCTGCTGAAAACGTTGCTGAAGCCACACAAAATTCAGTGGTTGTGGTCAGCGAATAAATATTGCTTTGGTGAGCGTTTTGAAGTGAAAGTGAGGCGCGAAATTGGGTGAAAACATTAATATTAAGGGATGTTGTGTTATGTAGAGAGGTGCAAATGGGGGAACGAATCGTTGCAATTTTAAATGAGCGAATTTGAGAATAATGCATGGAGGGGTTCGCCTGTGTGGTAAACAACGTGAATTTTATCACGTAGAGTATATGTGATCAGGTGAAGGTCAAATGTTGCTTTAACAGCTTTATTGTATATTTGGCTGTTTAGCTGTGAAACGAAAGCGAAATTCTGATATTTACAAGGTTATATTCCTTTGGCTAAAATATTGTTAGTAGTGCAGAGTTGTTGTAAAAGAGAATTATGTTGGGAGATGGAAGAAAACTTAAGCTTTTGCTAAACAGTCAAAATTTTACACCCCGGGGCCCCCGGGATTGTACCAGTCATGTGATAATGTTAAGTGTGGGTCATTTCACGTGTAAAGAACGGTTAGGTTGATTGAGTGTGAGATCAGGTTACTGTTTTGTGGAAATAAGTGGTGTTTTGTCACGTACAAACATGTGATGAGACAAAGTTCAATGGCGAGTCACGAAACTTTCATGAGACTGTCATAAGTTCGTTTTCGGCGCTTTTCATTGGCTTTCGTGGCAGCTGTAGTTGTGGGTTACACAAAGGGAGAAACTTGACTAAGGAAGCGGGGAATGAGTAAATTGATGTGTTTTTTGTAATCTGAAAATGATAACCGATTTTTGTGGCTATAAAGTGTGAAACGAGTCTTTCGTGGAGTTATTGCGTGTTAGTCTTCGTATTGGAAATAATAATTGTTTTGATTTGCTCCTTGTGGTGCTCCTCTTTCCGCTCAAACTTTGCACAATCACGCTACCTCCACGCAGCCTAACCAGAACCCAATTCCTCTGGTAAGTCGCCTCTAACTTTGCCCCTAGCTAGTCGCACGTACGAGCAACGTTTATGTCACCCAGGAATACACTCTTTTTCCTTGTCGACCTCGTGTATTTGACGGACCTAGTGAACGAGTGGGCATTAATTTTAAAACCTACCAAAAGGTGCGAACAATAATTCGCTTTAGTTCGAAATTCACGATTCCGCCCTTTTTATACCTTCAAGCTATTTACCATCATATACTATGGGACATCCCTGCACAGAATTCACGTTATTTCTCACACTCTAAAGTTGAACCATATAGCCCCAAACATACATTTTACGCATGGGTAGAAAGGATTTCGTCCAATTATCATCTACCAAAACAAACGAAGTTGACAAATATTTCCTTGACTGAACGTCATAACTATCAGATAATCCATGAATTATCTACTAGAACTCGCTTCCACTTACGTGTAAACCAGGTTTGTGCTAACGTTTCGTTTTCTAAGGAAGTCTACCACAAAGAAGCCAGCCATTTCTATTTGATATATAAATACCCAACGTCACGCAAAAGAAATCCGGACACTCTCGTCGTGTGGCTTTGGTAGCAGAATTTTCCGTGCGTGCTATTCTGCATTTCTGTTCCGACCCTGACAGTTAGCCTTTCGGTAAAATTCGACAGTCATCGGGAATGCCTTTGCAGGCCTCTCCATTTTAGCCAATCCTTCAAGGTGCAGGGACCGAAGCCTCCAGGGAACTGTACAGGAACTGGAGCCTCCACTGTTGCCACCCTAACGATCATTTAGTCATCTAGCTGGAGTGTCGCTCTGAGCAAATTGATATATGTTTTTGAGCTATTTTGTCTACAAAATAGCCTCATCTATAGTCGGCATGCAGCCTCAAGTTTCTGGGAAGGTTGGTTCTTTGGTTGGGTGGGTGGGTGGGTGGTGTTTGACCGTTGTGCCAAGCACCCCACCCTGTAAAATGTTACTGACAGCCGAAACCAGGACTGAATCCCCCGAGCAATTTAATTCTCAGCTTTGGCGCATTCAGGAAGAGAACGCCGAAATTCAGAAAACACAGGTTGAACTGCTGCGAAGGATGACTGCTCCAGTTCCGAAGCCCCCAGTATTCGACAAAACATCTTAGAGTATCCAAAATGGGAAAACGCCTTTGACGCACTGACAGAAGACGAAGTTGTTCTACCCAACTACAAGCTTTATCATCTTGGCGAGTACATGACGTTAGGATTGCGAATAGAAGACCCTTACAAGAGAGCTAGGAAAACCCTGAAAAAACGTTTCACAGACCCTTCCAGAATCCACAAAGCCTACAGAGATAAACTGAGAAATTGGCCGCCATGCGTAACCAGTACAGAGCTCCAAGAATTTAGCGATTTTCTTGTCACGACTCAAGAAACCATGAAATCCGTCAAGTACCTAAAGGAACTCGAGAGTTACTTCACATATCGAGAGCTTGCGGCTTGCTTACACACCTACTACAATAACAAGTGGAGAGAAAGCACAAAGAATGTAAAGGCGAGGTACGGTGAATACACCTTTGCAAATTTCGTTGACTTTTCACAAGAGGCATCCCTTGACGCCAATCATCCTGTGTTCTTGCATGATGCTCTGACCTCAACAAGGAAAGAAGCCCCTCTACCGATAAGATGAGACGAAGCCCCGAGAAAAGAGATAAGAAGAGACAACGTGGCACCAGTTTTTTTCAATCAGGGCGACGAAGCCAGGTGTAAAGATCCCACGGACACGAGTTTGTGTCTGCTGTGTAAAGGGAAAAACAGTCTCATCAAGACCATCGCATGTCTGAAGGATTATGCTTCTCCTGTCTCAGTCCACGCCACACCGCACGACACTGCAACGCAAAACCCAGTGCGAGTTGCGTAAGAAGCCACATGCAACTGTTCTCCATCGCTTCCCACCTAAAGAGAAAAAAGAAGATAGCATGAAAGAAACCGTCAAAGCCACGAATAATTGTGAACTGTAGTTACACTATGGCCTCCATGATTCTTCCGGTATGGATTCACCACAAGGATGACACAGATCGCCAAGTTAAGGCATGCGCCGTGCTAGATGATCAAAGTGATACCTGTTTCATTCCCGATGATGTAACAAACAACCTTGGAGTAACCGATCGTGCCGTAAAGCTAGAGCAGGGTACCATGAACACCATAGAGAACATCGACACACAAAGAATTGACGGTCTGATTGTATCGTGCTTCGACGGTCAAGTCGACATAACTCTCCCAAAGGCATACTCCAGACGTCACACGCCAGGCCTATGCAGACAAATTCCTCGTCCTGGGACCGCCCGCAACTACGAGCACCTAGAAAAAATTGCAGACGAGATCCCGCCATACGATGAACACTTAAGCCTCGGTTTATTGATTGGCAACAATTGCATGCGTGCCTTAAAGCCAAAATCCGTAGTCCCTGGAAAGTCGAATGACCCCTACGCCATAAGCACAACGTTAGGTTGGGGAGTGGTAGGAGCTAAAGGCCACGGAGATCGTGCAGATGACACTGGAGAGACACCTGAATGCCATCGTATCGCCACACAGGAAATAGTAGGTGAAGAACAATCGACTAGCATGTTCATCCCCTTGAAGAGTTGTAAAGAGATTATGGCCCCTTCGTCCATCAGGAGAACGTTCAAGCAGGACTTTTCGGAGACTCAAGAAACTAACTTGGCGATGTCTCAGGAAGATCTGAAGTTTATGAATATAACTTCTGGCGGTATTCATAAAGCAGACGATGGACACTATAAAGTTCCCTTACCACTTCGCAACAAAAACAGGAAGCTCGCTGAAGCTAGACTAAAGCAGCTAAGTAAAAGATTTTTCCAGTGACCCGAAATACAAAGAAGATTATGGGGCATTCATGGAGAAGACGTTGGAAGACGTCCATGCCGAAAAGGCCCCAAAGCAATACGAAACAGCGTGGTACATTCCTCATCATGGGGTGTATTCCCCCTAAGAAGCCCGAGAAACTGCTAGTAGTCTTTGATTGTTCAGCAGGGCCATTCCCTTAATCGCCATCTTTTACAAGGACCTGATCTGACAAACTCTCTGATTGGTGTCCTGTGTCGTTTTAGACAAGAACCCGTGGCGTTTGCTTTGTGATATCGAGGGCATGTTCCTCCAAGTCCACGTCAATGAGGAGCATCGCGACTTTCTCCGCTTTCTCTGGTGGGACCAGGGAGACACCACAAAGGAACCAACAGAATACAGAATGACGGTGCATCTGTTTGGTGCTACCTCCTCTCCTGGCTGCGTTAATTCACCCCTACGAACTGCCGCTGACGATGGTGCAAATGACTTAGGAGTGGATACAGCTTCATTCATTAAGGAGATTTTCTATGTTGATGATGGGCTAAAATCAGTTCCTACGGTGACAGAAGCTATTGAATTGATAAAAAAAATTGCACCGAGCTAGATATGCATGAGAGGCGGTATCAAACTCCACAAATTTACATCCAACAGCAAAGAGGCTGTCAAGTCCATATCCGTGGAGTCGTGCGCAAAAGAGATCAAAGAAATTGACTTGAACCGCGACCTGCTCCCTCCCGAACGCGCGCTCGGCGTGGAATGGAACATTGAAAATGATGCCTTCAAGTTCCGCGTCATCCTTAAGGATAAACAACTGACACGGCTTGGCATCATATTGACCGTAAGCTCAGTCTACGACCCGCTTGGTTTTGCTGCCCCTTTTATGTTTCGAGGAAAAGAATATTGCAGCTGCTATGCAAGGAAAACATAGGTTGGGACGAAGCTATACCTCATGAACTATGGACGCAGTAGGAAATGTGGCGAAGCGAACTTCCCCTCCTGGAAATGTTAGAAGTTCCAAGATGTTTCAATTGAAAGGGAATGGACAGACTCAAGACGATCTAGTTACATCACTTCTCGGATGCTAGCAAAGGAGGGTACGGCCAGTGTTCTTACCTCCGTCTTGTGGACACAAGCGACCAAGTACACTGCTCACTGGTGATGAGGAAGGCACGTGTGACTCCTTTAAAGCCGATCACCATACCGCGCCTTGAGCTAACAGCCGCTCTAATGTCCGCCAAAGTTAACGACATGCTGAGCCGAGAGCTTGGATACGATGAATTAGAAGAAGTGATCTGGACCGATAGCAAGGTGGTCCAGGCATACATCCAGAAGGATGCATGTCGTCTCCACATCTTCGTTGCGAACCGGGTGCAACAAATCAGGGAACGCACCGTACCAGAACAGTGGCACAATGTTGACGGAAAGAACAACCCCCCTGACGATGTTTCTCGTGGTCTGAGTCCCAAAGACCTCCCGCAATCCTCAAGATAGTTACGGGGACCTTCCTTTCTGTGGGACGACCGCGGTAGCAGGAAGGACTTCGTTAATTATAAGAGTGAACCCGAAACCCTCCAGCTAAATGACAAAGAAGTGAAGAAAGCAACATCCTTAGCTACTAGCGTTGCAAATAAGGAACAACCTGCAACCCTGCTTCAACGCCACCTGGAATACTTTTCACGCTGGTTCAAGGCAAAAAGCGCCGTAGCTGTGTGTTTTCAATATCGAAAGATTCTACTGAATCGAGCGCGTGGAAAGCAGACGACAAGATCAAAATCTTCAGCATGTGAGTATGACTCGCTTGATATACAAGAGTTAAATGTAGCCGAACAAGAGATCATAAGACACGTGCAGAAAGAATCTTTCAAAGAAGAAATCAGTAAACTAAAGAACCTGAACACGAAGGAAGAAGCTAAAGGAGCTCGTCCATTCTCCCGTCTAGATCCATTCCTAGATTGGAACAATCTAGTAAGAATTGGTGGACGCATCAAGTAAGCAAGCATATCTCAAGACACAAAGCCTCCCGTCGTCCTGCCAGGACAAGGACACATAAGAAAGATTCTAGCCTGACACTACCATGAGAAAGCTCTACATCAAGGAAAGGGGATTACCTGCAACGAGATCCGTTCCTCTGGTTCCAGGAGCAGAAAATGTCCAGGAGCAGAAAATGACTGATCTCCCAGCAGACAGGCGAACACCCACTCCTCCTTTCACATACTTTGGAGTGGACTATTTTGGGCCTTGGTACGTGAAAGAAGGACGCAAAGAACTCAAGCGGTATGGAGTCCTATTCACCTGCCTAGTCACAAGAGCAATTCACACAGAAGTGGCCAACTCCTTGGAGACGGACTCGTATGTTAACGCCCTTTGCCGCCGCTTCATATGCCAATCAGATTGCGAGATTCCCGCGGCCAAAATTTGGCCGCCGTGCACGAACTCTTGTGAGAGATTGTATCAGGCCCTATTTTAGCAAGCGACCCACGTAAGAGAGTATGAGAGCGATGCCAAAATTCGGCCTGATCGCAGGTTAATGCAGATTAGATTATTTCCTACTTGCTAAAGATTTTCAATCTTCTCTGAAATCTGTTAAAATAGTCCCAAATGTATTTTCAGACCATTCCGCATTAACTTTAGTCTTAGCTCTCTGCGAGAAAGAAGCTGAGCGAGGTCCAGGTTTCTGGAAATTTAATAATTCACTCTTAGCTGATAAAGAATATATTAAATTAATTTCCAAAAAATACCTGAATTTGCATCAAAGTATCACGATGTGGCAGGTAAAGGACTCCTCTGGGAATTAATCAAAATGAAAATCAGAGCTGCGTCTATTGTCTTTTCGAAAAGAAACGCTCAGCAACAACGTGACCAGGAAAAAAGTTAACGCAAATATGCAATGAATTGCAAGAGAAAATGAGATTACATTTTAGTGAAGAGACAAAGCAGAAATAAATCGTGTAAGAAATAATTTGCCCAAAGTAATTGGGAGAAAAACCCAAGGTGCAATGGTCCGAAGTAGAGCACGGTGGTATGAATTTGGCGAAAAAAACAGTAAATACTTCTTGAATTTTGAGAAAAGAAATCATAGAAAAAACATATAACTTCACTGACAAAAGATGATGGCTCTGTTTAATGGGACCCTAAGGAAATATTAGAGGAGGAAGAAAGAGTTTACAGAGGAATATATCAATCTAAAAATACCAATCCTGAATCAAACGAGTTCAGACCTTCTTTGACTCTGCCAATTTGAAAACTTTCATTTGGATAACGAAGAAGCTGAATGTTGCGAAGGCTTGCTCGTGATAAATAGCCTGCAAGCAAGCTCTCTCGGGGGTGGGGGCGTGAAAGAGGGAAAAATAAAGAGAGCTTGCAACGACGTCTCAGGAATTTGAATATCTGCATCGAAAATTTCGATGCAAAAGGCTGATTGGTGGATTGGTAATGACATCATCAGTCTCCACACGAAGACGACAAAACAAACACCAAATGCGACGTATAAAACAACGAATCTAAAATTTTTAGAATTGAAATTGCCTACACCAAAGCCATCAAAGCGAAACCGTTACTAAAATATAACTTATGCTAAAAATCGAAGGTCATGATGTTAGAAAGAGAATTAGAGTAAAATAGCAAGTTTTTTTCCTGGAATTATTTTTAGTTCACAGTGCACTGAATAAATTGCACGAGCGATGTGGGAACAAATCGAACCTTTCTTTCGCACCCTTTATATCCTTCGATTAAAAATTGAAATAGTAAATGAAGCTACTATTGAAACTTAAAGTCAATGACAACTGTTAAAGAATTTGTAAGGAATAGAGAATACGGTCCGAAGTTAGTTTCAGACCGCATCAAATTTGCATAACGCGTGAAATCTGACCTTCTTTCACGTGCTTAACATATTTGTTTCATTGAAGCTCGTTTCTGGTTTACGCTGATTGGCCAAGATCTAACAGCTCAGACAACGGGGAGCCACAGCTGCGCTGGAGGCGGAATTCAAATTCTGAGACGTCGTTGCAAGCTCTCTCTCCATTTTTCCCTCTATCGCGCCGCCAGCCCCGAGAGAGCTTGCTCGCAGGCTACACGATAAAGGAATGCTCCGAGGCGCTCAATAAATTCCAAAATAACAAGATACCAGGCTCTGATGGTCTCACTATAGAATTTTAAAGACACTTCTGGAATGCTGTTGCCCCGTTTATGGTAGACCACTTTAATTACGGCTTTGAAAATGGCCATTTATCGATCTCACAACGGCTTGGAATAATCTCCTTGATACCGAAAAAAGACAAAAACTTAGAATATCTAAATAATTGGAGACTGGTCTCTCTATTAAATAATGATTATAAAATTGCCACAAAAGCCATCGCACTCAGAATGGAGAAAGTTCTTCCTAACATTATTCACGAAAGTCAAACAGGTTATGTCAAAGGCAAGTACATTGGAGAAAGCATCAGAACGATTTCAGGCATCATGTCTTTCACAAAAACGCAAAATATTCCGGGTCTGGCAGTGTTTCTCGACTTTGAAAAGGCATTTGACTCCGTTGAATGGAATTATCTGCATAAATGCCTTGAAGTGTTCAACTTTGGCCCACAGTTACGGCAATGGATCAAGGTAATATACAGCGATATTTCAAACTGCGTTTTAAACGATGGTCACGCTACTAGACATTTCAGTTTAGGCAGAGGAGTCAGGCAAGGTTGTCCCCTGTCAGGCATCTTGTTTGTCATTGGCAAAGAAATTTTTGGGCGATGCCATAAGAGGTTCAATGAAATAAAAGGCATTGAAATTGACGAAAGAAATACGTTAAAGCTATCGCAGTACGCAGATGACACCACTGCCTTTCTTAAAGATACCCAGTCACTAAACAACTTGGTTAAGTTGCTGGCCCAGTTCGAAAGCTGTTCTGGGTTAAGAATAAACTAGTCAAAGTCAGAATTGTTGTGGTTAGGATCTTTACGCCATCTACAAGATACAGTTCAAAACTTGAGATTAAATGAAGAACCCACCTATGCCCTAGGTGTCTACTTCTCTTATGATGAACAACTTGCAGCCAAAAAGAACTTTTTCGACCGACTAGATTCGTTAAGAAAAATTCTGAACATTTGGTCAGCAAGAGATATATGAATACATGGCCGAATTCACCTAGTGAAGACAATGGCAATTTCGAAGTTAACTTTTGTCTGTAGTGTGTTGAACACCCCAGCCACTTTCGCAGCTGAAGTTAATAAACTGATTTTCAATTTTATATGGAAACACAAAATCCCGAAGATAAAAAAATCTACCTTGGTAAAAGACAAGAGGAACGGAGGCCTTAACATGATAGACTTCACTTTGTTTGATAAAGCATTAAAAATATGTTGGGTAAGACGTCTCTGCTCAGAGGGTGATCAACCATGGAAGCTCATCCCTTTACGTCTGCTCTCTAATGTTGGTGGAACACTTCTGTTTTATTGCAATTACAACGTGAAATATTTGACCTTAAACGCAGGTCTTCCCACGTTCTACAAAGATATAATTCTACATTGGCAAGAACTTAATAAGGTGATCCCTAAAACAAAGGAAGATGTACTTGATCAAATCATCTGGAACAATAGATTTATAAAAATTAATATTGGGTCCGTTTTTTATCAAAATTGGCACCAAGGCGGTGTCAACAAACTTTCCTCTCTTGTAGAGGGAAACAAAAATCGGCTTCTAACTTTTAAAGGGGTAAAGTCACGAGGATTTCGCAGATTTTTGGTCAAAACTGTGCTAAAATTGTCGGTAGCTAACTTTATCCATGCTCAACATTGTGTTTGAACATTTAAAGGAACATGTTAACTTAATTTCGTTAAGAGAGAACAAACCATGACTATTAAATATCGATTCAATGTCAACACGCTGAAAGAATTTGAAAAGTTTAGCCTAAGTTTTTCAAGTTGCAATCCATTTCCATCGGTGCCATCCGTAGCAACAGACGACAGCAAATAGTTTCAGTGAAGTAATAAAGTCTTTGGTAACAAAACTAGACCATTATTTGTGGGCGTTCATTGATGTGAGGACATATTTTTTATTTTTAAAGTGAACTAAAATAGCGTGACTATGCCCCTTTAAAGAGTTCTTACAGACATTTTCCATTAAGTGTAACTGGTTACAGTACTTTGGCCTCACCTCTGCAATATTGAGCGAGTGGAAAAATTACTTAAAAGAAGAAAATCAAGCTAGTACAATTAATTTACCAGCCATTGATAAGATTACTTGCAAAACAATACATAGATTACTAATCGACAATCAAGATTTCTCTCCTCCAACGGCAGAAAAAAACCTAACGGAATATGGATTCAGCAAGGACGAACTTTAAAAGATTTATACTCTCCCTTTTCTCGTAACAAAACAAATCAAACTTTCAATGTTTCAGTACAAAATTATTCATAACATACTATATACGAATGCTATTTTATACAAAATGAAAAAAGTTCAGGAACCTTTTTGTCCGTACTGTACAAATGTAGAGCAAACAGTCAACCATTTATTTGTATCCTGTCCAATTGCAATTTCCTTCTGTTCGGAGTTTACTCGTTGGTATCAGTCTTTATAAAAGGAAACTGTAACTCTTTGTAAAAACCAAATTATGTACGGTATGTTGAATAATTTGTCTTCTTGCTCAGCCCTCAATCATTTAATTCTTATCGGTAAATGCCTTTAAGCCTCAGGTGTTAAGCCTCAGTTTGCAGATAGAAGATAGAAGTAGAAAAATATACAGCTATCATGTCAAACAAATGCAGCGGTTTTTCCAAGAAGTGGTCAAAATTCATAAATTAACAGTTAGTTACGTTGTGTCTGTTGTTTATGTAGTCTTTTCATAAAAATTCAACGGTAAGTGTAATCTAATTCATTTTATTCACTTTTGTAAGTTATGTTCTAGCGTAAGCGTGCTGTTAAAGTTGGACAGTGTATTATTAGGTTATAGTTCTGTTCTGAATGTAATACTCGTTGTATTGTAAATAGTCACACATTATCTTTTTGCGCTTTGTAATGTAATGGAAGTGTATTGTGCAGAAATAAAAAAAATTACAAAAAAAAGAGGGTACAAAACATTGACAGATCATCTCGACTTGACACGAGTCGTCATGACTCGTCACAGTAAAGTCGACTCGTTTCGCCGGAAGTCAGTTCATGAACATTTGTCAAAGATCGAAAGTTAGTGGAGGTCCTATAGGTACAGGAGGGCACCAAATGTTTGCGGATCTTCACCACCCAAGACAGATCGTCACGACTCGTCACAGTAAAACTCAACCAAACTCAGTGGAAGTCAGTTCGTGAACCGCCGATGTGGCGTTTTGATAGGCGGGTGGTGTGCACTCATGTCCGTTCGAGTCAATGCACCGACATTGCAAACCTTTCTCATACCGCTCTACCTGTATTTTTCAAAGTTTCGCGCAAGATGACCTCCAGTGAGATAAGTGGTCCACTGTCCTGGTCGAGCCCTTTAAGTTCGGGTGTATTGGATAACCCTCAATCGTTTATGGCAGCAAAAAGAGAACCGTGTGCGGGCTCTCACCGTCATCTGGCTGCTAAGAAAAACGAAAGAGCTCCAGAAGGCGCCACGACGTTAGGTAGCTAACTTTAGACAATGAAAGAAAAGTATTCTGTAGCTAAGAAACCAGTTCGAGCTCCGAGCACGCAGCTGTATAAATTAAAAACTCGGAGAGAGGTGCGTCTGGAATGACATACAAGGAAAAAGTGGCAATCAGCCTGTAAGGAAACTCTGGGGAAGTGGAGATTGGACAATTTATATTGAGGAAATAAACGCAGATAAATAAACATGTAAAGTTTATGTATGAGTGCTAGAAGTGAGCAATACTGCCCTGCATAATTTCCCCCCGGCTGTAGCATATCCCGCCGGGCTCAAAGATTTTCCTTTGATCCTGGTTCTCATTTGTAATTTCTTCTTTCAGGCCTCTGGCCAGGGGGAAATTATGGAGGGCAGTATTGCTCACTTCCAGCACTCATACATACACTTTACATGTTTATTTATTTCATTTCAGAGTGCTACGCGGCACATCACATTACTTACGATACACAAATAAACGCAGAACCTGACATACATAAAGCACGGCCGAAGGATTGATTGATATAGCGATGAGAACTGAAGAAAAATAAGTGAATCACTTTGCAGAGGACACAAGGAGGCAAACTACAAAGAAAAGAGACTTCTAGTGGTATAATGAGATAGGGTAAGAGCCAGGGCAAGAGGAACATCCGATAAGGACAGATGAAGGAAGGAGGAAGGCAGATCTTGAGAAGCCATTCGTAACCTCCTCAACACGACCTGGCGATTTCCAAAGAAAAGAGATACGTCTCATTACTACAACTTAAGAAGGAACCTTAAAAGAATAAAAAAGGGCGAGGGAGCGCGGAGGTGAAGAATTGGTTAGATAGATTGGTTAAGGTGTCTGAACACAGTTTGCACGCGCTCTACGATTTGTACTGCTGACGTGAATTAGCGCGCGCATAAAAACAAACACGGCGCCTGTACAGCGATCATTTCATTTTGTTCAGTACAGTCGATTGTGCAAGTGTTTTTTCTTTCCTTTTCCGTCTTAACAAGCAAACAGTTTGTTAAGTGTGAAAACGTTTGCTTTTCAATGTATTAAAGGTAGTACTACTGGAAAACACCCTGCCTTTCTGTGACTGTTGTGAGGATCGAGAAAGATCGAGAACCCTCTCAAATGGAACGCATGAGCAGTCAACCAGAAAATTGTGACAGCATGGTTTAGTGGAAATGCACTGATTTCTACGGAACCGCTAGTTAGAATTTAATGAAATTCGGTAGAATAATAGTTCAGAACACGTGTAACTCGCTTGCAAACAAAAATTGAAATCTGACAGAGGGCATGTTTAGGAAACGTTAAAATGCAAAACACAGAATTACAGAAGATCTCTTGGTCAAAATATCACGAAACCAGTGTCAATAGGCCAGTATTGCTTTGAGTTTTCTAGACACAAATCGTGGAAAAATCTAACGACTGGATTTTCTGAAAATAAATCAAACCCATTATTTAATGCCGGTTTATTACTAGCTGCGCTGCCATGGCAACAGCACTGTGTAAACAAATCAAAATATAATCTTTTTTAGTTGAACTTGCATCTTGCCAATTTCGGTGCCCAACTGCCAGTGGTTTGAAAATAACGATGAATAACACATGAAAACTACAAGAAAACTGTGTTCGGCCACCTTAAACGAGAAAACGAATATCGATCAGAGTCATATGGAAAGGCTCTACGAGGAGTCAGATCAAGTAAGTCACCATGGAAGAGGACTATTTTTACATTTGACAGCATTTATATATATCAACTATCTTCGGTTCATCATAAAAATGTCGTCGTAACGTTGATTCAGTTTCAACTTTTCAATGTTTGAATTGCAAACAAACTACGCAGACGTTTGTGTGTGTGTGTATGCGCAAATTTTGTTAGTATTCCACCAGCAACTGGTTAGTTTGTTTGTGTGAAATGACCAAATAAGACTACAATACCCAGCGGGCTTGATCCCAATGACCTTTACCTCCAATGAAATTCCAGCCTGGATTTGATACTCTTCAAGACCACCGACCTCAAACCGTTCATCAGAGATAAAAAGCCTTCGGTGATGTGTCCGTAGTTTAGAGCTTTTATGGCTTTCGTAGTTGACATGTAGACGATCTGTGACTGTGGATCCAGGCGGCCACTCGAAAACTTTTGCAGTTTTCTGGTGAAATGATCCTTGGCGCTTTCGACTTCATCCTTTGGTACTAGGTCCCACTTGTTGCACACAAATAAACCACGTTCTTGTCCTTCGAGTGGCATAACCTTTGATCGAAATCTTTCAAGCTGCAAGTCAATAAAACCGTTAACGTGTTTGTCATTTCGATTTTTGTTTCAAATCCTAGGATCAAAATTCTGCAGGTTGTTGTTTCCGATGCAAATAAGGGGTACTGATATTTCAACTTCACTGCGAATAAGAAATGTACTAGAAAAAGAAAATGAATTCTAGTAATTATTAATTGTAATGAAATGACGCCAAAGTGAAAAGGTATTTCATCAAGCATAAGAAGTGCATGCACATGACATATTATCAGTGAATTGAGATCAAAAGGGTCATTACAAATGAGTTTTAAAATTAATACATCACTGTCTCTCACTGTCTCTTTTTGAACTCCTACGACGCTTGCACAGTCAATGACGTAGATGAAGGCAAAGGCATTAGGCACATATTCCATCACCATCTCGTCATTCCTTTTAGATTCTCCAAATCCAGGACTGTCAACAATCACTATACCTTTCTAAAATTCAGAATTGAAAGGCATATTATTTTACACTTATTTAGTAATATTTTAGCTGTAAGTTATATTGTGATGCGCATTTGAACACTCTATGGAAAGTGCGCACTCGAAATGAATAAGTAATTATTCTTATCATCATCATTACTATTACAATTAATAATATTATTACTATTATTATAATTATTATCTTTAGTAACATTGCACCAGCAGTAATCATAGCACCCGATAAGACAAAGTCAATTTCAATAGACTATTTAAAGTCTCTTTAAAAGATTACATAGTTTAGTTTGCTAAGTATTTGGTGTCTTCTGTATCTGTCCATGCGTAACAATAACATACAGGGTGACGATGATTATGTTGTTCCTTTACTTTTAACTCTGTTTGGACATTTTTTGCAGTTCTACTACAATGATATTAATTGAATTTTGGAGCGGATTTTTTTTGTTTAATTTGCCAGCTGCCGCCACGCACAGAGGAATACGAGTGTTTTTTCCTCATATTTTCGTGTATACGATTAGACGATTTTTTATGCCAATCAAGAGAGCATAATATGCGCACGATTTGTGCGTAAGCGTCCAGGGGCGGATCTAGGATTTCTTTTGGGGGGGAGGGGGGGAAGCATTTTACATAAAAAGTTTCACTGTTGTTACATTGACCTTGAACTGAGTTCTGGAAGGGTTGCCATTATAGCATCAGTCATTGCGCTTACTCTGGCCTTTTGTTCCAAGCTACTACGGAGGAGGAGGGGGTCACGGGCACCCTGTGACAACCCCCTGGATCCGCCAATGACTTCCTCTATGTTTACATTACCTGTAGTAGATCGTAGGGCCAAAATAGTTCAATCTTTTCGAAAATCGACTCTTTCTCCCTGTGTTTCTGGTGGACGTAAGACGAGATTTGCTGAAGGTAGCTTTTCTCAGATGATTCTTTTGGGTGCTCAAGTAAGATGGTCCTTGTTTTCCTCCCCGTTTCAGGATCCTTGTCTTTAAAATGAGCCACAATTTTGCGTTCTTCTCCAAACTTTAGTTCACATATGGTGGAAGTTGTACCAAGGTAGCTATATGGAAGAATCTCCTCTCCTAAGATAAGATTAATCAAACTGCTTTTTCCAGCGGACGTTTCACCTATGAATGCGTTAAAAAGACTGTTAGGATCAGTGCATTTGTCAGCTTCTTAGTGTTAACAGAGACTATTACGAAACCTTCCGACATCACGACTACCCCTTTCTCGTACCGCGCCACCACCCCCTCCCCCCCCCACCCGGCCAACCCACAAAAACGAAGAGTTCTAGGGATGATACGAAACATTTTGTTGAAAGTTTCTGTTGAAATTCCTACATCGAGATGCTTCATCACAGGTAGCCAAAGCTTTAGTTATGACTGAAAATCAATAAAATTCTGTTAACTTAACAGTGCTTCTTCGCTTATATCTTACTTATTTGCTATCTGGGGCAAAGGTTCGCTCTCTGAGCAAGAATAAGTGTCTTTCTAATTTATCCTCCCAATGAGTACTATAATTATGAAAGGTGATACATAATTCACCGGCGTCAAGTATACATCTGTTCATGAAATGAGCTATATTTCTTATTGTACGCCATTTCCATTTCCTCAAACCAGAATAAATCCACAGTGAAGAAACAATTATACTCCGGAAAAGTTCCATCTTTCCCAACGTTTGTCACCACAAAACGGCAATATTTCGAGCTTCTTGCTCCAGAAATCAAATGTTGGCATTCGACCGCCGACCTCTGTGCACAAATATAGGTGTCTATGCAAATACGCTAATTCCATCCCGCTGTTCTCTTCTCATTGGACAATTCGCACAATAACGCAAACATGACAAAATCTACTGTGTCGGAGTGCAATGTGTCATGCTTGAAGCATGGCTATTTGCGCTTGCTTACCGTGCTAACCTCCCCTACAGTAGATTTTTATCATGTCCGATTTTAATATTAAGCATATTTGCGTATACAGTAGAACCCCGGTAACTCGAACTTCCCCGCTAACTCGATCCCATTAGCTAGTTGTCGCGTAATCGGATTTTACACTACAGCAATTTGATTTTAATTAATGCAACGAACAGATCACGTATTTGACAGTCTTTTTCCGATCTTATGACCTTGAGTGGAACTGAGTTACATCCACAGTACTGTATTATCATAAAAATGCATAACTGTTAAACAGTTTCTGACGAGATAAGTTTAATTTGCACTGTACTGCATACTGAAGTGCTGAAAAATCAGTAAATTATCAATTATTAACATGGCATAATTGAATATTCAATCGACCCCAGTAACTCGAACCGCCGCTTACTCAACTGTTTTTCGTTTCCCTTCAGAGTTCGAGTTACCGGGGTTCTACCGTATTTGTGCGCAAAGGTCGGCGGTCGAATAGGGACATTTGATTTCTTGTGCTAAAAGCTCAAAATATTGCCGTTTTTTGGTGACAAACGTTGGAAAAATGGCTCTTGTCTGGGCTATAGTTGTTTCTTTCCTATGGATTTATTCTTGTTTCAGGAAACTGTGAGTGGAAACAGCTGCTGGAAATGGCGAAAATCAAGAAATATAGCCCATAGAGGTATGCTTGGTGCGGGCGAATTGTGCATCACCTTTTATAATTATAACACTCATTGGCCCGATTTATACTAGAGACGGATCATCCGTCTGGGACGAACTTGGGCAAGAACGGTAGTTTGTCTTATAATTCGTCTGTGTATAAATACGGGCTTTCAGACGGATCATCCGTCCAGACGAACTATCACGGTAGTTCGTCTTGACACACGAACTACCGTGGATAATTCGTCTGGACGGATGATCCGTCTGAAAGTCCGTATTTATACACAGACGAATTATAAGACGAACTACTGTTCTTTGCCCAAGTTCGTCCCAGACGGATGATCCGTCTCTAGTATAAATCGAGCCATTGGGAGGATAAATTAGAAAGACACATTCTCGCTCGGAGAGCGAATCTTTGCCCCAGATGGCAAGCAAGTAAGATATAAACAAAGAAGCACTGTTTGTTTCACAGAATTTTATTGATTTTCAGTCATAACTAAAGCTTTGGCTGCCTGTGGCTTCATAAGGCAATAATTATGTAATGGTCTGTGGCATGTTGATAAATGTTCATAAATAAGATAAATTCTTTTCTTCTTGTGCACTATGCAAACAGTTTCTCCAGTACTGACAGCTGAGTTCTGTCATTCTTTTATGAAATCAGAGATGCCTTTCCATTTTGCTGCAGAGTAGATTTATCAAAAATATTGCTAGAGGCACGTCTCAAAACTATAATCAGATATCCTAAAATGCTGCTTGATTATAAATCTTTTATTGTTTACCTATCACAAGAAGGAAGTATTCCTTTTGCATCAATTGCTGTATGTGCTGTTTCACATTCTCTTCAACATCGCCTGCATACTTAGAAATCGAAGCTAACATGTTTTTGTCCAATCTCCCCAGAAAGGTATGGACTTGGATGTAAAAGTCCATCAGGACTTGTCTTTTAAAAGCATCTTCTTCTTTTGCTTTTGACAAGAAGGAAAAGGCCTAAAGAAAGCGAAAACGTTGATATGTCATGTAACAGAAAGTAGTGTTTCAACTTTGTAGGAAATAAGAGAAAATCAAGTTTGGAGCAAGTAAAACATTCATGCATTTATGCTCAGGGGGCCAGGAGCAATGTGAAACATGGAGGTCGGGAGTTCAACTTCTGAACGAAAATTGTTTCAGGTAAACAGCACTGAAACAAGAAGTACGGATTGGAAAAGTTGTAAGGGGCATGTCATAGGTTATAACCAACCGATTAACTTTCACGCGAGCTCATTGAATGAAACACATCACGTGGTACAAAATCGGACGCGATACCCGTCGTCCGATTTTATTGACGAGAGAAGAACAAGAAAGGAACGGTCAGTAAGTATGGGGCAGGGTGGTGGGCCGGACAATCCTTCAGCCATGGACACTATCCTCCGATGACTTATTATGATTATGATTTCGTTTTAGTGAAGACATGAAATTTCCAACGCAGCATTAGTGTTGTTAAGGTAGTTTGTTTTCAAATGTGCTTTAGTTGTTCTCTGACTCACAGGGGCTGGTACGAAAAGCAAGGCAAGTTAGAATCGTGTGCAATTTGTTATTTCGACCGGTTTCCGAGAAGCGTTTGCTGTCCAGCATCATAAGACGCTTCAAAACACGTTGCGAGCTTATTCTCGCATTTACATGTGTTGCAACCATCAAAATGTTAGTATTTCCCGACTAAACGTTGTTTCAACTAACAAGGATGGTTTAAAGTGGGCTATACGGGGAAGCTCCGCCCGAAAGGTGTGCTTTTTAAGCTCGCAGTATACTGAAGGGCAGCAAAATTGTCATTTTAGCATATGAAAAAGCCACAAAATAGGCCACAAAAGTGGAAGAGATGGCAGCTGAAGCGAAGTATATGAGAGGATGCCAAATTTTGGCAGAAATAACAATGCGAAACAGATGAAGCTTGCACCCTTTAAGCAATTGAACCAGAACGACTTAAAGCCCGGGAAAATGTGGAGATTATAGAGATTATATATGTTTTGCCTTATCCTGGATGTATAAGGGACCGTTCATTTTTTATGAGGTAGGGGGGGCTGGTGGGATTTGAGGGGGGGCCATGTAAAAAAATATGGCTTCAAAGGGGGGGGCCAGGCAAAAAAATATGGTGTGTAAAGGGGGGGTCACCAAAAAAATTGCCTTTCAGTTTAGTAGTGACAGCTTCTGTAATAATGCAAACATCAGTGCCAGAGGGCCAAAAATAGCGTTTCTAAGGTTCTGAAAATTCAAATTTTCCCGGGGGAGAATGCCCCCGGACCCCCCTACTTCATTATACACCCAACGGCTACTCTTCCCCACGAACTGTTTCATAACAAAATACAGCCAGGGTAATGTCAGCTCTTTTTTGCCCTCTGCTAATCTGATTCTTAAACAACTGAACAACTCATAATAATGTCCAAAATAGTGCTTTAAACCGGTATGAATTGTCTGTTTATGTACTTCAGAATGCAGCAAATTGTATAAGAGCATCTCTAAATTTTCGAAATTTTCCAGGGGAAGATACTTCTCTAACCCTACCAGAAAATTACCTTTAGTGCTTGTCTGAATAAAGACATTTACTCCTGCAGGACTTGAGTGTTAAAATTGACTGTTAAATTTTCAGCTTGATAAGTTTTAGATTTACTTTATCCCTTTTTTCTTTCTTTTTTTTGGGGGGGGGGGGTCATCTCAAATATTTAGGACTATAAGGGGGGGGCAGGTAAAAGAATTCTAATCTAGAGGGGGGATCATTACATTTTACAGGTACTACCCATTAAATCCCACCAGCCCCCCCTACCCCATAAAAAATGAACGGTCCCTAAGAAAGGTAAGCAATTTTGCTTTAGACATACGAAGGGGTACCATTTTGGTAAAGATTAGTATACAAAGGGTAAGAGTTTCAACCTCCGGACGGAGCCTCCCCGTATAAAACTTTATCAAGTAACATCGGGCTTAATGTGTTGAAAACTTTCAGAATACAGTGGAATCCCGATTTTTTGAACCCTCGATTTTTCGAACCATGGTACGTTTCCCTTGGATTTGCTTCAGTCAAACACCATAATTTTACCCCTGATTCTTCGAACCCTCAATTTTTCGAAACTCCCGATATTTCGAACCAATTCTTGCCTCCAATGGAAGAAATTTATAAGAAATTTACCTTCGATTTCTCGAACCCGCATGAAATCAGTTTTCAAAGTACTACTCAGTAGCTTTCATTTGAACGGTCACACGTCTCAGACTCAAAAGGTAGAACCACCTTCTATCACACAATAAACAGTAACAAGGAAAGTACTGCTCAGTGCCTTTCATTTGAATGGTCACTCATTAGGCCTGGCTTTCCTGTGGGTGCTGTTTATTATGTCTATAAGGTGGTTCTAACTTTTGAGACTTGAGTAAAATCCCAAAGTGTGACCCTTCAAATTTCTGTTTGCTTTCCCGGTTGTTATAGGATAATACCTCGTAAATCAATAGTGATCTCGTGCCACATTCGATTTTTCGAACCAATTTTCGTCCTAGGAGGTTCGCCAAAAAATCGGGATTCCACTGTACCGTGAAAGGGATTGGTTTACCTTTTTTTCTAACCCAACTCGGTGTTCCGAGAAGACAAACGAAGTAAAGATGATTTCAGGTTGTTTCGAAACAGTGAATTAATGGTTTAACTTCTTTCAGAATAAAGACTTTAGTAATACGGGCAACATTTTCGTGCAACTTGTCGCGCAACAATGTTGCGTTGTAAGTTGAGATTGTTTAATTGTTGCACGTATTACCAACTCCTCACGTAACAAATTTTCAGGTTGCAAAAAGTAAACGTGACGTCTCCTTTTTGCAACATAAGAATTTGATGCGCGAGAAGGTGGCAATACGCACAACAAACAATCTCAACTTGCAACGCAACATTTGTTGCGTGCCAAGTTACCAAAAATGTTGCCAGTATTACTGGGCCTAATTGAACAATGTTTTATTTTAAACCGATTTGACACCGAAACATACGATTAAGCTAGGTTAGAAATAACATGACGCCGCAATTGGAAACATGGGAACATGCTCAACTTCCGCCCTCGGTAGTAGCAGATTGCAGTCAGTTTAGACGGCGTAAATCATCTCTGTGATGCTAATGAACTGATAAATTCCTACCTCTCCTTCAATCCAGCTGGGTGTGTTATCTGCATCTACCAGGTCTAATTCAGCTCTCACTCGATCTTTCATCTCGCCCAGCGTTTTCAGTCCTTTCGACGAAACCTCAGGCACTTTCATCACTTCGCTTATTTCCCAAACATTATCGATTTCATCTATGTTTTTCGTCTTCCAAAGAGCCATTTCACACGAGAACGTTGCTAAAGTTTATAGATTGAAATAGTAAAAAGCTAAATAGCAAGGAGTGCTAGTTTACAGAACAGGCATTCCTCCATCATCGTGATCTCTGCTCCGAGAACCAAACATCAATGCCCAGTTTGTACACATCCTCGGGGACCCAGGGGCACATGGTCGGGGCTAAAGGCTGATAAAACGGGCGAAATCGGCGAGAGCGAAAGTTTACAAGACGGGCGCAAAGGCCCCTGGGAACACACTTTCAGCGGACTACTTCAACAACCCATTTGCACTCTTGCTTCTGATTGGGTACAAATTTAATTAAATCCATTTTTTGTACCCAATCAGCGATCAGCATATATCCGGCTCACTTAGTGACCTCTTACACGGAGCTTGTTTCCCCATCAATTATCAACCGTTGTTCACTCAACAACACAGGAAAATGTCTTGCAGGAAAGTTTCAAAAAAGAAAATGCGAAATTTAACATGGCCACAAGGAAGACAAACGACTGCTTGGAATTTCAGCGTGTGAATCAATTACAAAATAAACGATACGCTGTACGTATGCTCCGGGAAAATAAGGGCTAGAAACATTTGTGATCAACTTGTAAATGCTTGTTAAACACAACGAAGGAAACAGTTTTTCTGCAAGTTGTTTGTGCCGGTAAGAAGTTTATTTGTGTAGATTTCTCCTCAAATTCCTTTTGCAGTTTGCTCAGAATACCATAAAAAACAGTTTTTTCGTGATAGAAAAACTGACGGCTGAAAACTATTTCATTCAGTGAAAAGCTACGAGATTCGCTGTTGTGACAAAATTACTTTTGTGGAGAATATGTTGTGATTGTTATTGTAAACAATTCGTTGTTGTCGTTTTAAATAAATTTGCGTCACATTATCGTTCGCATGACAGAACTCTAATTCAACCAACTTGGCAATATTCCAAGTTAAAGTTTCAATTTCAAAAGGGGTTTGCCGAGGAAACTAGCGAGACAATTTAGAAATGGCACAACGCAAATGTGCAACTGAAGCGAGCAAGTTGTTCGCGGCGGTTGCAAATTGCTCCGAGCAAGTTTTCAATCAAAATACCAATGCTGCGGCGGAAGTTTGCAAAGTTGCCCGGAAAAGGACAACCGGTTTCACTGTAAAAAGGGCTGTGCTAAATTATGATGCACAGGCCCGTAGCAAGGCTAAAATGACTGGGGGGCGAGCAAATTGGCCTAGTCAAAGCCCCCCCACCCCCCGTCAAAATACAGACATTAAGAAATAGGTCATAAGACATACAAAAATTCCTGACAAATAGATACTAACGCTGTTTACAATGCCACGGTTTGTGTCGATGTCATCAAAAAGGACACCTTTATGAGGACATCGTTCATTGAAAATGTGCCAAAAAGCTGCTACCTGTTTGCTCTTTCGCCGACAAAGTTGTTGGCAACATCCACCAGATTTAAAGCATCAGTTTTTAAAAAGTATCCTTAAAGTTACAAGGTTTGTTAAAACTCAAACATTTCAACAGCTAGGCTACGAATTTCGGACCTGTTTTACCTCTCATAAACGTTTACGTAACGTTTGTCACTCGATTGGTGAGATAAATATAATTTTGTTCCTTAGAGTTGTTTTGTAACAATGGGCGTAAAGCTTACAGCACATACAGAGCAATCGCTTAGCTATTAAAGGTACTAAGGTCCTTAACAGTCTTAAGCTATACTGCCAGGGTCAAGATGATATGGGTGAAAGAAGACACTGGTAAGGAACCTAGGCCACTGAAATGTGTGGTGGGCTAGTACATTGTTGCGGCCACTTGCCCGGTGGCTAGTGACTCAACAGATGTCGAATCCTGTTAAAGGTTGTCAAATTCTAAAAAGCACTTTAGCATCAGCATTCAAGACTTGTTGTTGCACATTAATTTGTTTTAATGATATATTTTTTGGCACATTAATTGTAATATTTTTTAACTTCCAAAAATTCTGGGGGGGGGGTGGGCTGAGCCCCTCCCCCTGCTGCGGGCCTGATGCATGTGTCCTGTGACAAATATATAGATTTAGCCAAGCCCAAAAGTGGAGCTCCCCATTTTTGAGCTATTTTGTCTACAAAATAGCCTCATAGTCGGCATGCAGCCTCAAGTTTCTGGGAAGGTTGGTTCTTTGGTTGGTTGGTTGGTTGGTTGGTTGGTTTTTGGGTGGACCATGTTCGGCATTCCCGATGACTGTCGAATTTTACCGAAAGGCTAGTTGTCGGGGCCGGAACAAAAATGCCAATGAGAACGCACGAAAATTTCCGCTACTAAAGCGACACGAAGAAAGTGTCCGGAATATCATTGCTTGACGTTGGATATTTATATATCAAATAGAAATTGCTGGCTTCCTTGTGGTAGACTTCCTTAGAAAACGAATCGTCAGCACAAACCTCGTTTACACGTGAGCGGAAGCGAGTTCTAGTAAATAATTTGTGGGCTATCTCATATTTATGATTTTTGGTCTACGAAATATTTGTCAGCTTCGTTTGTTTTGGTATAGACGAGAATTGGAACAAATCCTTTGTACACATGCGCATAACTTACGTTTGGAGTTATATGGTTCAACTTTAGAGTGTGAGAAATAACGTGACTTCTGTGCAGGGATGTCCCGTAGTAAATGATGGTAAATAGATGGCAAATAGTTTGAAGGTATAAAAAAGGCAGAATCGTGCATTTCGAAATCAAACGACTTATTGTTCGCACCTTTTGGTAGGTTTTATAATTAATGGCCGTGCCACTCGATCACTAGGTCCGTCAAAGGCACAAGGTCCACAAGGAAAAAGATTGTATGGGTGACATAAACGTTGCTCGTACGTGCGACTAGCTGAGCGCAAAGTTAGAGGCGGCTTACCAGAGAAATGGGTTTCTGGTTAGGCTGCGTGGCGGTAGCGGGATTGCTTGTACAAAATTTTAGGCGGAATGATCAGCACGACAATCAAATCAAATCAAAACAATTATCACCTCCAATACGAAGACAAAAACGCAGTAGCTTCACGCAAGATTCGTTTCACAGTTTTATAGACACAAAAATCGGTTATCATTTTTCAGATTACAAAAAACACATAAATTTACTCATTCCCCGCTTCCTTTTAAGTTTCTCCCTTTGTCACACAATTCTAGCTGCCACGAAAGCCAATAAAAAGTGCCGAAAACGAACTTATGACAGTCTTATGAAAGTCTCGTGACTCGCCATTGAACTTTGTGTCATCACATGTTTGTACGTGACAAAACACCACTTGTTTACATAAAACAGTAACCTGATCTCACGTTCAATCAACATAACACGTTCTTTACACGTGAAACGACCCACGCTAAGCATTATCACATGACTGCCTGGCCGTGCGATAAAATCCCCCCCCCCACCCCCCGGAGCTATTAAAGCAAAAATTGGCCTTGACTTGATCACATGTACTCCACGTGACAAAATTCACGTTGTTAACCACGCAGGCGAACCACTCCATTATTATTCTCGAATTCGCTCATTTAAAATTTCAACGATTCCTTCGCCCATTACCACCTCTCTACTTAAAAAAACATCCCTTAATATTATTTTCACCCAATTTTGCATCTTAATTTCACATCAAAACAAAATTTATTCGCTGAACACAACCACTAACTTTTATGTGGCTTCAGCGAAGCTGAGACCATTTCAGTGTGGCACCAATATTTTTGCGGGAGTTTAATTTTGCGAATGGCGATTTTTTTGTCTGTTTTGCGGGACTAATTTTTGCGATTGGGGAAACTTTATTTTTCCTTGGAATTAATTTTTGCCATTTTCCGGAAGCCGCCTTCTATTTGGAATTATAACATTCTTGTTTTTTGAGTATAAACAATCGAAGGCAGGTGAACAACATGCAGACGTATAACACGTTAAATCGGTTAATCAATGGAGTACCTTCAGACGATCCTTTTCTTTAAAGCTTTTAACAGCTTAATACTTGTAATGTACCAACTGCAATTTCATCGTTTTATTTCTGAATGTTTTGCTTCTAATTTCGTTTTAGCTTTGAATGAAAGAGACGGTTTAAGTAAATGGGCACCAACATAATATTACATCACATGTAAAAGGCGATGTTTGTATATTGTATATAAATTTCGACAATGGAGTAAATTTGTGCGGGAATTATTTTTTTCCCGGGAACTTTTTTTGCGGATCGTGAAAAAACCGTGGAAATCCCAAAAATTTGAATCCAGAAAAAAATAGTGCCACACGGTACATGTATGTCAGCACATGCGATGTTTCTGGCTTTTTTGACAGTTTGCTACGTGACTAGTCACGCAAGACTTACACAGGTCACACAATGGCATGATCTTTTCTAACAAGGTACGCTTATTACTCGATTTCAGCCGTGTGTTCCAAAATGTAAGTCCGTTTGAAATAATCTGGAAACAAGAAAGCCCATTGGGCATTTTAACCGGCCATTCTGACCCTCCCCACCCCTAGGTTTCACAAATGTTAGCGCGATCCTCTATTTATACGAACCGGCGTGACGAAAAGCTGTGATTGTGTGACACAATATTTTGACTATAACGTTACTGGATGACGTAATGCTTAAACTCTGATGACTCAGCTTATCTTTCTTATCGCTTTTATTTGTGCTGAAAAACGCAAATTCACTCAAACGTTGAATGTCGATATAAATTCGTCCACAACTGAGAATGCTCACACCGGGACGACGAAGCATTTACTGTTGTGCCTAGACCTTAAATACAAACAGTGAACATAGCAGTAGAATCAAAATATAAGGCTTGATAAACACGAGCTTGAGCAGATCGTCAGAGTATGGGGCACGTCAAGGCATATCTCATGACGTGATGTTTAAATCCGGCTTGCTAACCCGGGAATCCCCTTGCAAAAGTAAACAAGCGAGCGGGGACGAAAGTCGCCCCCGTCTTTGAAAGCTAACGCGCCTGTCGAGCAGCAATCGATTTCGCGCTCACTCGCTTGTTTTTCTTTTCCTTCACTATCTCTGAACGGAAAGAGAGACTGCTGGTAGCCTTTAACGTACAACACACGCAAACCACACAAATCCGTCGATAATATTCAGATATTTTCGTTCTTTCAATGCAAAAAGACTCGTAACACCTACCCTATTAATTGATCTCCTTATTTAATGACGATTCCTTCGTATCAACTTCTCGCCTCAAATAAACACTCATCTCTCTCCGTTCACAAGTCAGAACTATCATGTACTGATGGTGCAATCCACTAATATTGCATCATCATACTAGTACCAATTCCTTCTCTTCCTAGCCCACGCCGGCAAAACGCAACTGTCCTTTTTGTCCGCTGCGAAATACAAGTTAGCCAATCAGAAACCTTACAATCCACTTCGCAAACCACCCCCCCCCATAAAACGCAGCACAATGTTACACCACTCCAATACAAAACGCAACTTTCAAAGCAAATCACATTCACAGAAGCGTGATATGCTCCATATTCTCGTTCCCAGAGCCTACGATCTGTTCTGTCAGCGGTGGGATCGTAGGGCTCTGGTATCAGCCATTACCGGATGTCGTGAAATTCACGACATCCGGTAGCGCATGTCTAATTCGTTAAGGTGCTATTGCGCCTGTTCTATTCTCGTCCGTGGAGCTCTGGGAATGACAATTCTGACAACCGAGAAATTTGAATTCCTATCGATCGATCGATCGAGTCATGGAAAAGCTGTTCGGAACCCTCTAAATCTCCTGCAATTAGCGGAAAACCTGGAGCTTTAAAAGGAGCAAACTTAAAAAGCTGCCTTTCGTGCCGTAGTTGTTCAGAAGAACGATTTTCCCTGCATTTTGCTCACGAGGTTTGGATTTGTATCTTGCCTGAATAAAGGTATTGCATTTGCGTTATACTGAATTGTACAGTTATTTTATTACATTCGTCTGGTTTCTGATGTGTGAGAATGTCAATTGTGTACTTAACGTTTCGCCACTAAATGCTACATTGTATTACGTTTTACCCCATCGAAAATTTCCAGAAGAATTTGGCGCCAAAGTTTTTAAACATCGACATCAAGAGGTCATTACAAAAGTTGATGAGACAGTTACACGTAAGTTTATTTATGGCAAAGTTGTAGTTTTGTAGAAAATGCAGTAGCGAGAAAAGAATCGCTGTCATTTAGCAACAATCTCGAACGCTTTGAATTCTTATGTGCTTAACCAAACAGCAAAATGTGGTCGCTTAATCTGCCCTAAGCCACTAGATTCCTTGCGTGGAAATTGATCAAGTCAATATATTAATTAATGCCCTGATTATTTCAACCAGAAATAAAACGTTATGCGTAGAAGCCAAAAAATTTTAACGTTATTGCGCACACAGTTTGAATCAGCCAATCAAAAAAAATACATTTTTGGCCGTTACCAGAGCTACAAGAGACGTAATTTAAAAAAATCCGCGTAGCTCTGGGGACGAGAATGGATATGCTCCTGACATTCACAAATCCTTCTGACTCCCACATTTTTACACCCTCAAAATGTCAATCCCAATAAAAAAACCCCTGCGTTAAAAAAATTTTCACCATAACCACTAACTAGATCAGACAACACAGCCAATTCCGCATTCCATCCTATTAGCTGCTTTACTCAATTGCGCATGCGTTTTACAAGACAAATACAAAAACCCCAAACTTAACAACCCTTCGTCGTTGATATCTTAAATACTGTAAATTAAAAGAAAAGAACACACGAAGGTAACATTCAGCAGACTAATACAGTACAACCCAAAAATAATGCACGCGCAAGAAGTGGCGCAAGAAGCTCTTGCGCCGCAAGAACACGCAAGCCGGCTGAAGAAGTGAAAGTGCTATGTTTTTGCGGTTTGCCCGCAAGAACATTCGAAGCGCAAGAAGTTGAAAATCTAGCCGCAAGAAGCCGCAAGAAGTTACTAATGTTACCGCAAGCCGCAAGAAGGCGCAAGAAGTACTGCGGGTCCACCCGAAGAAACTTGTAGTGCTCGTGTTAGTGTGAGGTAATTTGCAAAAGTAATGAGAGCGAATGTCGCGCTCTATTCTCTTTGAAATATCGCTGAGCTTTCGAGCGATTTTTCGCCGCGTTGGCGCAACAATTCGCCAAGTCAAGCGAAAGTTCGCAAGGCTAATCAAAAACTCAAGGAAGCAAATGTTCGAACAACTGAAGTATCGAAGAAAATTCACGTCACGAAATGGAATATCCGCCAGCTTTCCGACTGCAAGATAAAACAACAGGTAAACATGATCTCCGGCACATGACAAAACATGAACAATTTTTTTTAAGCGTGTCTGATACGGTAATACGGGTTCAACTCAGAACTGACTCAATTCAGTTTTTTATTCCATCAAAGAAATAGAAACAAAAAAGTCCAAAAGCTATAATTGTGGCAAACTGCGCGAACTCTTCTTTGACAGGCAAGACAAGACAAGACTTACACGTGCAGGAAGTCATGCCATCTCGTGGGTGAACTCGTCAAGAATCCTTACATCTTTACCACTTTAATTTCCCAGCAAAAAAGGAATACTCGAAGAAATAGCATAGACATATGATTTCAACTACACAATCGCCTTTCGACACAGCTTGCTGCCCAGGGCTTGCTGTTTTGACGGCTTAGAGAACTGCTCATGCATTGCATTACAAAATGTCATTCATGCAAATCGTACTAAATTTGCATACGGCAGATTTGTGTTTACTCAGGTTAGAATTGACGTGTCGAATTTCTTTCAGATCGCGGAGTTTTAGTTTCCTTCAGACTTCTTTGGTTTACTTCGAAGTTTTAAAATGTGATATCGACTTCAGCGTAATGAATGGAACTATTTTTACAAAAATAATGTTTTTCCAATTAAGACTTTTGAACAGGTGAATGTCCGTTCATTAATAATGTGACTGATGGACTGTGCTTTGCCGTTGTTCCTTATTTAAGTGAAATAAATCGAGCGAAATCTTTCGCGCCGCTAAGTGTACCGCATGTCTGGGAATCTGGGACACATAATAAACAATAACATACGCGTGCTTCGTTTGAGTCTCGTTTCTCCCTAGCCGTTAAAAAATAACATTGAAGGCGACCAGCGTCAAATTCAGAACCTAGTGAACTCTTTATCAGATAAAAAATTCTAAACCGAAGAAAAAAACTTACAAGCGACCAAATAAGCAACTGATTGCAAGCTACAAAGGCAGCCGATTTCGAACGTGCGTTGTACTACAAAGTGGTCTCTTTTTTACCTTCTCCGGGTTCCGGATTTTTAAGATGTTAGCGCAAAGAAGTTCTTGTGTTTACTTGCGGTCCGGACATCTTACCACAAAGAAATTCTTGCGGTTTTAACTTCTAAACGCAAAGAAGTTCTTGCGGCTTGCAGTATTCAAGCGCAAGCGTCCCGCAAGTAGCCGAAAGAAGTTCCCGGCTTGCGGACGCAAAAAGAAGTTCTTGCGCGTGCATTATTTTTGGGCTGTACTGTATGCGCATGCGTCATATATAAGACAGTACCGCTCTTGAGTACCCGTACCACAAGCTTTACAGCACTTTGTTCGTATGTTAAAGCCAACTGACTATCACGACAAAACCGTGTCCATTTTATAAACCGGCGGTCGCCATAGCGACGGCCGGTTAATAAAACAGAGCTTATTTATATATTTGTCTCGATACGGGAGTTGCCACGTTCGTCAAGCATGATGTCACGCAAGAAGAAGACATACGTGACTTTCAAGATCGGCTATTTTCTTCTGGTTCAAACATTACAGAATTAATTTTTGTGACACGTTACGCTTCCTACTAGATCCAAAATATTTGTCCATAGCAAAATAATCTTTATAATAGAAAGCCACAAAATTAAATTTCAATCCATTGACCTTCCGAGAAACATCTGAGAATGAGCTTCAGAAAGGACTGTTTTGTATTATTTTGTTTGTCCCATATTCACACTGTTGTCAGATATTCTACAGATTTTATCTCACTTTCTTCTTGTTTTGTCGTATTTTGAAGCCACGCTTGTACGCATTAGCGTACCATCTATTGATCAATGACGTATACGAATTCGAAACCACTAACATAAACTCAAATATTGATCTTTGATTACCCTCAAATCTGTGAAAAACCCTGGGAACGAGGTTGCACAATATCGGACACAGCTCCACTTATAAGGTTAAATCTGTCTAAAAACCAATACTTTTCGAATGCTCAACTCTACTCAAATAACAACATCACAATAGTGTACCTCGGTGCACGCACGTTCATTCAATAACCATTTCCGTACCTCTCATTGACAGCTACAAAATAGCTCACGCACACTATGCGTGCCTATGTTTTTGCTAGTACTTATTAATATGTGAAAATACTCTCATTCGAGTCGTTAAAATAAAAAAATCATATCCCCTCTCTGAGTATTGAACCCGGGTCGCAGGCCGGCACGAACACCACAACGCCACGCACACTGACACTGAAGTAGTTTATTTTACTACTTAATATTTCTTTTCCCATGACAAGATGCCGATCGACGTGAACATGCTGGTGTTTTTCCTAGGAAAATGTGTTCGGACCGCCCCAAAAATTATGATTGTGGACAGAAAAAACCAGAAGGCACTAGGGGCTCTGCTATATTTGGCGTCGGGACCGCTGCCAAATGCTGCAAACTCAAGTGTTGTGCCGACCCATTTCGCAGCAGAACTGACTACAAAGATGAAGTCCTCGAAGGCAAATTTCGTAACTTGAACCTTCCACCGAAAAGACAACTGAGTATTCTTTTGAACTTTTTCTTTCCATTTAAGTATAGATATTTAATATTTTTCTCTCAAGTTCTAAACTTCACTTGTGTCGAACTTAAACGTTTTGCTACACAAGCTCAGCTTTTAAAAAAGCACCTCTTTATCAAAAGCGATTTCCCGCCAAGAAAAACGCCGGTTGCCCAAAAGCACCACGCGATTTCCCGCCAAGAAAAGATGGCATTTTCCACCCCGCTCGGGTTGTCTTGGAACTCCCCACCCCCTTCCCCCCCAGATTTTGTACGGGCGGGTGGATGCACATTGACGTCACAACCAAAATTTCTCGGATCCATAGGTTATCAAATTTGCTTAGCAATGGTGCTCCGCTGGCACGCTGTGCGCACGGGCTCTGCTCTAATGGATCTGTTCTGTGGAAACTGCCTCCAGGGTGCCCATCTTCCAATTTCAAGCTGAAAGCCTGATGAAGTAAGTTTTAAATAATTAAAAAAAAAAAAACGAAAAAGTGCAACCAGAAAGAAACTCAGTCAATCTGCAGAACTCATGGATTTTTTTGAATATGGAAAAATATTGCATAACCTTTGACTGGGAGATTTCAGTGTCCCATCCAGGAGACTGGAAAAATTCCAGGAATCTTGGAGGAAGCACCTACCTTCCCCAAGAAGTCTGCAGCACTTCCTGAGTTGGTCTTGCCTATGCCCAATAGTGGTCTATGTAGGACACTATTTCATGGATTTACTCCATTCACAAGAGGAAAATGCTTCCTTGTTAATTAACTCTTCTCGCACCCTCATCCTGTTTTACTCAGACCTCTTCCTAAAAATGTTGGATCCACCATTAAATACCTCTCAATAGTAATGACAACCAGACCTTAAAGCACTTTAAAGCAGAAGTTTCATTTTTTGTTCAACACTGAACTTGCAGTAACTTTTGGTAACTAATGCTTTCTATTTACCTGGATAAAAAAATAGCAGTTTTGATTGTTTAGGAAGTTCAACGTACAACCCAATAAGCATATTGCACTTATGAACCACGAGATGTATGGTATCTGTACAATGCCACTATCTCTTTATGGTCTTTAATGTGTCTCATTGAGTGTTGCTAGTTGCACAATAATTGATTGTCCAAAAACTCTGTTGTGGAAATTATGCTTAATCTCTAATGCTCCAATATTGATCAGCATTGAATTTCTCTTCGTCATATCAGTGAGAGAGTTGAATTTGGCGGCAGATGGGCCTGACAAGTCGCGGTGGGCGGTCGGTATTGGGGCGTTGGTTGGCGTTGGGCCTGGCCAGGTTTTGGTTATGCTGATTCACCACGCGACGTTTAACAAGAAAGCGCGTATGGAGATGCTGCGAATCGCTGCCCCAGCGAAAACCGTAATGGTGCTGAAGTTTGCGATATTCATTGTCGTACATGACAACAGAGGCAAGGGTGTGGTACCCTAGCAGTTCCGCTACTTTCACTGTATATGAAAGGTAATCTGCAATTTGCGATGTGCCTGAAAGCCTTCCGGTGTTGGACAACTGGTGCATAGTTCTCGCGTTTGCAGCAACCCACATAGACAATGAAATGTTTTCTAATTTTAGTTTGCTTCTAGGATCACGTAGTACAATGCGAGCACCTGTGGACCCACCAATTTCTTACTCGTCTTCTATGGATCCATCGTAAGTCCCTGTGCTTACAAAATCGGGAATAAAAAAACGTTTTGTCTCATCTCCTTTCTTGGCTTGTGCTGGCTGCTGGATTCCTAGGAACACTTGGGGGTTGTTGTCAACCGTTTCCAGTGGCACGAAGGAAGGCTTCTCTGTGGCTCCGAGAGTGACTAATGGGTCATCTAGGGAGATTCCTCCAATCTTTTTCAGCAATTCTTCCAGGCCTTCATCGTTGGCTAATGACTTGGTAGTCACAGGGACGGTCTCGCTCGATTTAGTCACCTCAGACTTGCTGTTTTTCTCCTTACTATTCAGTAGTGCCAGGGCATGCAACAGGATTTTCCTCTACCCCAGGGTTAAATCAAGCGTTGCTATATCGTCTGAGCTGTCTAACTTCAAAGCTTCTTGGTTATCAAGGTCGTTTTTCTTTAACTGTTCGATTGTCCCCTCCTTCAGGCCAGAATCGTTGCACCACCGTTTAAAGTCAAAACCCGCCATGGTTTTAAATTTAAGATTTGTTAACACACTTATAATGTTGATCACTCGCTGATCGCCAAGGAAATGAATACAAGTAGGGGAACTGCTCACTTACTCTGACTAGGCGTGGCGTGGAATTTCCGCCGCGGCATTTAATTGTGATAAGCAAGTCTATCACTCACCGAAAAACAGACAGGAAATTGTCACAAAGGATGAGCTGTCTTGATTATAAACAAGTTTTCCCAAATAGCAGTTAATTAAATGTATGGCAACCAGTAAGGAGAATTTGAACAATGATGCCAGGCCTTACATGGTTACTGTACCAACCTTTCTCAAAAAGCTTTAATATTTAGCATCCCTTATGTTCAAAATAAACGACAATTTACTACCTGAACTGATACTTACATCTTGTGATTTTTACAGGGACCCCTAGATGGAGCGGGGGAGATTTGTAATCTCAGCATACAATAGCTGAAAGTTTAAAGTGAAAGAATGATAATTCCCCCAGTTCTCTCTGGAAAAAAGTTCCTGTTACGTTCGAATTTAACGGTTCTACTTCAAAAACTTTTCGTCTAAATCGGTGTTTACGGTCTGAATATTCAGCTTTCGGGTTTTATCACTCGATCGGCATTTCTGTGGGCCCTCACCCTCGAAATTTCCATTAACAAGAAAGAAACGCCGCCCTCAAGAATACAACGAAACTATTGATATATTTTTCTCGAGAATGCAAAGAATATTAAAAAGGTATAGAGACAATCGCCGAGCTGCCTAAACCCACTTGCTGGACAAAGTTTATTTTACAATACCTTGATCGAATCACAGGCTGAATATCTACGCAGGTGTTTGTCTTTTTTGTGGCCATATATTTCTGAAACTTTCCTGCAAGACATCTCTGTTGAGCGAGCAACACAAATTTGACGACTGATGGGAGAAACAAGCTCCGTGTAAGAGTCGGATATATGCTGATCACTGATTGGGCACAAAAAATGCATTTGTGCTCAATCAGAAGCAAGAACGCAAATGCTTGTTGAACTACAATCCTGGTCATTAGACCTTGGGATATTTAAATGTACCTCCACCTATTCATGAGTTCATGAGAGCTCCGCTGTTAGGTTAGCCTATCAACATATATTATTGAGACGTTTGCCTGGTCAGTAACGGAGCTTATCTGGGTAGCCCCTATACAACTCTTGTGTTGACTATTTATCCTTTACTTTCTTTCCTGAAGCCAATTTATCAATAGTGGGTTCCAGAAAACCTCGAATCACTTTCTTACAGTTAAATATAAAAACAGTCATCCTGTGAAAGCTGTTTTCATCTAGTTTCCAAGGAGTTATGAAACTGGCTTACCTGGTACGTCAACTTTCACATCTTTCGTGGCCGACCTGACATCTTCCATTTCCATCTTGTCACCTGAATCTTCAGTTTCCTTCTCATGTGATTCAAGTGACACTAAAGGAAAAATATGGAGGGTGATGTAGCCCCTTAACAGGAACCAACCACACTAATTGCCCGATTCTGAACATAGTGCAGGAGAAAGAGAAGGTTCATGGGTAGGAAAGAGACTGCTGCGAATGCCACCCTGAAGAACTAAAGCTGGAAAGCAAATGAAGCTCCTTCACCGAATATCCGACTGAAGTTGTCCTTAAGAGAATTTGACCGCAGAGCAGTGAGGTTTGAACGCGGGCTCATTTTCCCCAACACAGCTGATATCAAGCCTACTTGAGGAAATGGGAAGTAATTTTGTAGGCATGGAGCGAGAGGTAAAAGTAATATTTCCGAGACTGGATTAAGCCAAGATCACAAAATGGGCCGCAAATAAAAGTATGAAGTGGAAATTCCCGTCCCCAGTGGCCACCAGCAGAGTTCTGGTAGTTTACCCAGAAGACAATGTTCGAGTAGTGAAAGTGCAAGTGGGTGGTAATGCCTTGATTAGAGCGATCGCCATGATTTGTGCAGTGAAGTGTCTTGTAGCAGAAAGACCAGCAGAAACGTGAAGAACTTAAGGAAATAAAGGGCACTATAACAACTGCAACACTACATGTTGGGTCTAACTTGTGAAATGATGACATAAATAAGCACAAGCAGGTTTCTATAGTGCGATACCCACACACGAAAAAAGATACACAAGTGCAGTGTTGCTCCGTTTAGCCAGCGCAGAGGGGAGTGGACCGAGCTATACATAGGCTACTGAAAAGTAGTACACGGAAAAGGACACATCTTATTCTTCTTGTCCTTATGATTATCTCACGCCAATTCCCACAGAATGTTTTTCGTGCTAGTTCTTATACCTGTGCTTATTCCACGAATTAGAAACAAGGTTTAAGAACATTATTTTTAAAATCACTCTTTGTTCGTGGGGTAGATCAATCAGTGGCTCAGTGGCCAGATGAACCTTATTTGGAATATAGTTGATTTTGAAAAATGCGCGGATCGACATTCTGGAGCTTATCTTGATAATGTTTTGCATTCTACTTAAGGAATGGAAGATCGCATAGCTTCGATAGGTAGAGGAAGGGATAGGAGCGGAACCCATGAAGACCTCAAACCACAACAAAGGCTCGTGTCAGTTGAACCTCTAGGTTCTACCGGCTGTATCGAGTGTACCGAGTGTACCGGCTGTACCGAGTGTACCGAGTGTACTGGCTGTACCGAGTGTACCGGCTGTACCGAGTGTACCGAGTGTACCGGCTGTACCGAGTGTACCGGCTGTACCGAGTGTACCAGCTGTACCGGGTGTACCGGCTCTACCAAGTGTATCGAGTGTACCGGTTTTATCGGGTGTACCGGTTGTACCGAGTTTACCTACGTGATACCCTGGAAAAGCCACAAACGTAATACTTGGTCACAAATGTAATAGATCTTCAAATGTAAGAACAACTGACCACAAATTTAATAAAGCCCTCAATTGTAATAGGGATTGATCACAAATGTAATAAAGCCCCCATTCACAAATGTAATTGAGATTTTACATCGATGGTTGTAAGCGACTTCCCAAACTCACTTGTGCATACGTACGTCAGTTTACAGCCTAGCCAGCATTTTTTTTTTTGCGTGGCTTCATCAGACCATCTCCTTATTTCTAGCAGCAATAAGACTGGAATTTCATCTTGTTAAACACGAAATGAAACACGGCAAAAAAAAATGTTCTTTTCCTTATTATATTAAGCAGCCTTATCTACCATCTGTAGTCCTTCAAGCGTGAGGGTTCTCGGTGTTTTACCCAACAAATCTAACTACGAGAAACAGTGAATGTAGAACAAAGAAATGATAAATGCATTGCATCTAGCTGTTTGGTCAGCTAATAAAATCAGTCAGTACTCCAATCACGTGGCTTTCTAAAAACCACAAATCTCTGTAGAATACCTAGAATTATAGGTGGTCCAGTAGCATGTGAAAACTACACCTAAGCACCGAACTACTTCTTCAGTTTTTATTTGATAATTGACAGCTGTTTGCAGAATAACACTACACAGTGCTGTTGGCCCGGTGTATTTTTCCGACCATCCCTTTGGTCTAATTTTGCTGTTATTAAGCTTAGTTTCTTCTTCTTCATAGGTTTGAAAATGCCGGATGACTTTCATTCAACGGCAATTGTACTTGAAACTTTTAGTGATATCTGCTTAGAAGACCGTAGATCTGTCGAGTAGGTCGGTAATAAAACCGGTGCGAGACCATTAAGCGCTTTGTATGTTGTCACCTAAATTTTGAAGTCAATGCGATATTTGATGGGGTCAGTGAATGCAGATCAGAAAAAAGAGGGGTGTGCTGCTTGAACTTTCTACTGTAGCGTATTGAGGTGCGGTTACAGTAAATGACGGCGTGGACCAAGGTCTTGCTTTCCTTTCGAATGACGTTTTGGACCTATTAATTCCCCTTTTTAAAGCACCCTATTATGTCATGCATAACGGACATTTAAGGGACTCAACCACAGGCTTACCATCCTCCGTTTGCGTGGTGGGCTGTGCATTTATAATGCTGTGTCGGTGTCGGTTTATCAAATTAGCAAAACTAAAGCCGAAATTTAGGAGTTTTTAAACTGAGGAAAATGAAATAAAAACTCATAAAATTGCTGCCATGGTGTTTTGATTTTTGTTTCTGTGTTTTTGGCGATTTAGGGCTCGCGAAGGCGACGTTTTCAAAATAACGGTCGGACTCGGTCAAAGCTAAATTTCGGCTTTAGTTTTGCTAATTTGATAAACCGAGACAGCCATTATAAATGCACAGCCCACCATACAAACGGAGGATGGTAAGCCTGTGGACGCAACCAAATGTGCTAGTAACAGAGGTGTTTGCAAGTGATAATCATGTTCAGGAAGATCAGAGGCAAAACCCACAAATGTTCTTATTTGTTACTGTAGAGCAAGATCCAAAGGAAATTAGACCTATTAAGTCTTATATGAATTTGGCATGACTCTGCTGAACTGGTAGACTATTCCAAATAATACTGGCCTAGTGGGCAAATGAATTGTTAAGTGCATGCTTTAGACTCAAAACGTGTGTGTTCAAATTTCAAATTCTCTTTTAAATTATGGCTGGATATATGTTTTGTAAAAAGACTCCTAATTCAATCTGGGTTTAGGTTTTGGTAAGCTTGCAGTGACGGATCCAGGATTTTTGAGGGAGGAGGGGGGCTGACCTGATACAACGACATCGGAACAATCCGAGACAAAATCGCCTCAGTGATAGTTTTGTTCCTTATATAATTTCAGGCTTAAACGACCCCAAAGAGGGGGGTGGCTAGCAACCCAATCCACCCATCCCCCTGGATCCGCCCCTTGTTTGGTAGGCAATGCAAGCAAGTCTCGTTCTGTAAAATCGAAGATAAAGAGTTCCATTTAGCATTGCTCAGTACTTCATGCTTTGGGACAGATGGCCTTATGTTATGGATCAATCTAGCAACACGGATATATGAATCCTCAAGATCTTTTAGTAAGTTACAAGAACACTCAGTACAGCCGGTACACTCGGTACACTCGGTACACTCGGTACGCTTGGTACACTTGCTACAGCCGGTACTGTTGTATGCTTGTTTAGCAAGCGTTTTTTACCAACCAAACGAAAGCAAACAACCAAAAAAGATGTAATTTAGAAAAGCCGTAATTTAAACGAGTTGTTGCTGTGGAGAAAAATCTCAGAAGTGGAGAAATCTCGTTCCCAGGGTACTCTCACCTTCCCTCGAGAAAACCTGTGATGTGATTGGCTCGGTACACCTGGTACGGAAATGCACGAAGCGGAGCAAAGCAGACCAATCACAGAGCCGCTTTGGAATGGTGCAGGTCAACAGTCAGAGAGGGGAGTGTTTTGAATTTTAAAGTTTTCAGTTAAGTAATATGCAAGTTTCAACATCACACATACTTGACTTTCAGACGTTGCGTACATGACTAGAGAAGGTTCATTGATCATTTTGAGCTATTCCCAGTAACTTTATTTGTGCTTTCTTTTCGACATCAATTCCTGTTATTACAACATCCATACCCTTCACCCTATTTCTTCGGTACATTGAGAAGTTACTTTGCCGGTACATTGAGAAGTTAATTTTTTTGTCTCTTCGTTTAGAAGACCTCCAACGTGTTCTATTGGGAACACGCCGATCTGATTGACTGAATTGCCATTTTCTATTCGCTGGTAGAAAATGATTGCACTGAAATAAAACATGAAATTACATCATTATATAGAGAGTACCTGTCTGGGCAGATGGAGAAAACAGTTTACCTGTAACAGGTGTTGAACTCTGACAACTGGAAGAGGAATCTGTGAAAACAAAACATTGAAAAAACGTTGCCATGCACTAAATTACAAACTCGTTCAATGTACAATTTCATGCATAGACGTTAAGGGTTATCAGATTATTTTTTGTGACAGGATATGGGTTTCTAAAAATGGAACAACTTTATTAGAAATGTTTGTTTTCAACCATAAAATTCCTAACTGACATTTTGAACTAGCATGTGACCGTTTGAACAAACGAAGATCAACACTAGTTGCCAGACTGCTCAAGCGTACATATATCGTGGACATTTTGTAGGTTTTCTTAAAGACTCTCTGTCGACCACAATGCAACGCGCGCCTAAACAGAGGTTTCGTGGACCACGAAACCCCAAAGTTTTGCTTCGGTATTTGAAGAGGCTGTGGAAATCTTCCTTCATCCAAGTCATCCTTCCGTAGAATGGATAGAGATTTTCTTATGGAGCTATGAAATTTATCAGGGAACTATTGGAGCAGTGTTGATTTAAAAAATGTTTTATTCCTCGGGTCGCAAAAGCGACATTCGGACACTCGATGTTTCGCACAGCTCTCAACCGACAAGCAAGACTACGCGGAAAGTTTTTAATACCTCATATCAGAATAATGTGACTATGGACGATCCAGTGAGTTCATAGGGAAAAATAACGGAATTCTTTTGGTTATGTGGAACTGAATGTGAGTGAATAGCAAACTGACTACAGTAATAAATGTTTCTGTAGTTCGGACGTGACTGAGTTTTCAACAAACCCCGCGGGTGACAAATCGCGGTTTTGCAACCGTTAGTGATAGAATAAAGTAATGTCAATCGCTTTAACTCTACACGCCTTTCGAAATTTAAACGAGGGGTATATTAAGGTATAAGTGCTGTTGAACATAAACGAATGATAGCACTCATGACCCGATACACTAAAAACCAAATGCGCTATGTCAATTTGAAAATATTTCCCTGACTGCGTGACGTAATGACAGTCAACGATGAATCGTATTTTATTACAGTCATCTGCAAGACTTCTAAACCATAAAATTTAGCTCTTTCTATTGACAAAATGTATACACCTAACGAAGTGAAGACCTTCATTTCCCTTCTTGGCTGTTAAAGGGCTCAAATCTAGCCATTTTATCACAATGTTCTCTCTCCAAAGGAGTCAAAACATAAACAAACGCACGCATTGCATTGTAGTCGACAGAGAGTCTTTAAAGGGGTAGCACCACAAGGATTTTGCTCGAGTTTGTAACACTTTGAAAAGCCAATAGTGACATTTACATAAATGAAAACCTTAAAACAACGGTGAATTTCTTGTTCAGACAACACACTAATTCAGTGAAACTATTGAGAAGTGTCTTTGGCCAGAATGGAAATGGTTTACAATTGATCAGAACGAGTAAGCCTACCCTTGTAAAAATTTGACCGAGATCTCGGCGAGATCGCGGCAATCTCGCCGAGATCGGCGAGATCTCGGCGAGATTTCAAAATATCGCGCCGAGAAAAGTAGCCTGCAGTGAGATCGCGGCAATCTCGCCGAGATCGCGCCAAGATCGGCGAGATCTCGGCGAGATAACCACCATCTCGGCGAGATTGCGAAATATCGCGTCGAGATATCTACCCCGCGGCGAGATCGTAACGCGATCTCGCCGCACCAAACCCGTTCGTGGCGAGATAACTGCGATCTCGGGGCGATTTCAAAATATCGCGCCGAGATATCCAGCGAGAAGTGAGATTGCAACACGATCTCGCCGCGACAAACTAGTTCGCGGCGAGATAGTCACAATCTCGGCGCGGATAGCCGCGATCTCGGCGATTTCATGTCGAGATTTCTACTGTTGCAACGCAGAGACTGTCTCGATCTTTGCGAGATTTATCTCATAGAATCTCGATATCGGTAAGATTTCTCTCAGGTTTTACTGCTGCAACTGCCATTGTATTTGTGCAAATCTCCTGACCCTGTACCCATAGTTTCAAACAAGCGCGACCAGCGATCTATTTTGAGTGTCGGCAAGAATCTGAAATAAATCAGCTCACAAATTAATTTACCGGCTTTTGAGATCAAAATAACGAGCAGCAACGAGCAGCAACGAGCAAAATAACAACAATCAGAAACGTTGTTTTACATGTGAAGTCATTTGATTTCATCAGACCACTGACGTCTATTTGTTGTCACTTACCAATGATGTATGCAGAGGACTTCGTTTGTCAGGTCCGTCATCTCTTTGTTGAACTTTCTTTATAAACCACTACGGAAGAGTTAGGCAAGGGTTTTAAAGGCAGATACCTGTGACTAATTTGTTGTCGTTCTGAATTTGACTTTTTTCGCTGCTTGCCGGCCATGAGCTTACCTGATACCGTAAAGTCGCGCCAAAAAATCCCGCCTTGACTCCCGCCGTTGTGTTAATGGGGCAATGTGATTGGTTGATTCAATCACACCATCGGCGAGCGGTGCTCGCGTAAGCCCAAAAAAATCGAGAACTTTTCCACAAAACTTACAGAAGTGGGAAATGGCTTCTTTTTGTTGAATGTACAGGGGAAAATTGAAATGTTAAACATGTTATTTTTTACTACGGAAAACAACATGGTTCTTTCAAGTTTAAAGCAAGAGCTAGAGCGTTTTGGAAGATATACAAGAAACTGTTGCACAACTAAACAAGCCACACTAAAGGACCTAAAGTGTACTGGGAATGAACTTATATATTATGGACAAAGCTACAATTGAGGAATGAACACTCAGGTTAAATGCTTTCAAGACTTTCAGAACGTTTGTAGTCTACACAGCTTAATCAGTAATGCCGCGATGGAAGCCACCAACTGGGTTTCTTCTCCACCGGGAATCAGTCCTTCGACGAGTTTTGTAGTTGCCCAAGCATTCAACGTGTGAGACAAAGGTCAGTGAGTTTCACTTTTCTCAAACAACATCATCAGCATGTACAGCTTTTCCTTGCCTTGATTTTTCCCCTTTTATCTCGTCGGCTGACTGTTGACCTTTATTTTAATTGGTGATGTTGATTTCACTCAAGTAAACTGCGGGTCTTTCACAGAAACATGCTCCTTCGTGAGAATATTAATTAAGCTTAAAAAAATCTTCGCTTGACTTTCCTGTAAAAATGTGTGGGGATGAGGTATGAATAACCTAACTTACCGGTAACAAATTTGATATGAGCCAAAACTTCGGCATTCTTTTTGCATGAGTTCAGAAATAAAATTTTCGCCGTCTTCCCCAGGTTTGCGTAAACAGTCAGGTGACAAGTCTGACAAATTTAAGAATTTGCGGCAAGTTGCAGAATCTTATACTGAAAATGGTTCCTTCTTAACTAGTTTTAGATGCAAAACAGTAACAACTCAAATTTTGCGATCGAATATTTCACGAGCTTCGCAGTACATGACAAAATAATCTCAAGATTTGCGTGACCACAATTTGGCAAGCAGCCAATTTCTCAGTGCAAGACAAGGAGACGCCACAAAAACACTTTATCCAGTCTAATTAGATGTTGAACTATCCAAAATAAAGTACCAAGATAAGGGAAAATAATAGGATTATTACTAGATTGATTTATTGGATTGTTAGGTTTATACCAAAACGGAAAATGGTCATCCCTGTTCATAGCTGCATGATCATTCATATTTCAGTGTTTACATTCACAAACGAGTTTGAAGCGCAAGCGGCGCAGACAGATGTTTTCAACAGATTCACCACATTTGCTAATATTTGGCGATTTAGTTTGTCAGTTCCTTGCTTAGATAAACAAACCTGAGTTTCTGCACGGCCATTATTCAATACTTTGTCTTGACTACAAATAAATCGCTCTCCCTGAACCGAGAACACATATCGTTTACAGGTCAGCGTATAAAATGCAGTGCGAACAAACACAAAAATGCTCAAAACACCATCAAACTCTTCCTGTTCGTTGGCTTATTCTCCTGCAGATCGATGCTACGGATTTCACAGCTAATAAGGTGGGCACTTGCCTCCTTCCACCAGTGTGGGGAATGACAACTAATGGTGATCGATCAGCTGAAGTAAAAACACGTGCACGTGAACTATTCTTTGTCTCCTCGTTATTGTCACGTGGAAACAGTACCATATAAAGGATAATTTAATTTCAAAACATGTCCAAGGCTGAAAACAATCTTGTTAACAATTCCTGGAACTGCAATATAGGACATAGTTTTGTCAGCGTCTGGTAGTTTGATTAATTGTTAATGTAAATGTAAATATCGTTCTCATCGAACCTAATTTGGCTGCCGAGAATTTCGCTTCTCGATGGGATAACAGTACGATTTTGACCGCCAGGAATTTCGTTTCTCGCCGCAAATCCCGGCAAGACTCCCACCGAGGCCTCGCCGCGAAACTACCCGCCGAGATATCCATATCTCGCCGCGATATCACCTCGCGATTACGGCGCGTTTTGGCCGCTGAGATTTCCGTATCTCGCCGCGATCTCGCTGCAACATCTCGCCGCGTATTTGCCTGCCGAGATTTCCATATCTCGCTGCGATCTCGGCGAGAATCGCGGCGAGATCGCGGCGCGTTTTTGGCCGCCGAGATTTCCCGCATCTCGGCGAGAATTGCGGCGAGATCGCGACGAGTTTTTGGCCGCCGAGATTTCCCGTATCTCGCCGTGATCTCGCCGCGATCTCGGCCGTGATCTCGGCGAGATGGGGAAATCTCGGCGGCCAAAAACGCGCCGCGATCTCGCCGCGATCTTGCCGCGATCTCGCCGCGATTCTCGCTGAGATCTCGGTGAGATCTCGTAAAAATTTTCACAAGGGTAGGCAGGTGTATTGTATCCCGTTACTTCATCCTGTGAGAGCGACGCTCATTAGTATTCTTGGTGACCTAAATAAATTAATGTTTTATTTACATGTTAATGATGTACCTCTTCACTTCATTAGTTAGCATAGTGGAGCTCCTTTGCGGCCGAAGGCCGCTGAGCGGAGCATCATACTTATAGAAATTAGAACATATATAACCATGGAAGTCAATTTTGATGGTCATGACGCCACGTGACCGTACAACGTACCTTGTACCATGCTTCATGTAAAATGCTCCAAGTGTCTTAATACTCGCGCGTTAATACACTGGTGAAAAATGCCGGACTACCCTCGAAATTAACAGCTAACCACCTTTTTTGAGGTTTCAAGCTAGTGAAAAGGATGTACGTTCACGGACATTTTACCACATTTAGGTCGGAGCAATAACCTTTCACTGAACACAGACAAGAGAGAATTCAGATCGCCTTTTATCACAGGAGACTTTTGATCTAAAGTAAACAATATGGCTGCTGGTTCCTCATACAGTCGATTTTTCATCATAAGAAAGGAAAAGACCTGAAAGATTGCTTTAAACTCGACGGCGCATATAGAAGAAATTGGAGAGCTTGAAAGCAAGAATCCTTGTGCGACCATCTGCAAAGGATGCGGCGACTTTCGTTTAGATTTTCAAGTATTTCTTTTACTTCACCGGTAAAATAAATTACCTTTTTGATTGTGGATTTACATTGTAAGAATTGTTTACTGTGATCGAATTCACATGTTAGCAGGGATGGCGCAGTGGTGAGAGCGCTCGCCTCCCACCAATGTGGCCCGGGTTCGACTCCCAGTCCCGGTGTCATATGTGGGTTGAGTTTGTTGTTGGTTCTCTTCCTTGCTCCAAGAGGTTTTTCTCCGGGTGCTCCGGTTTTCCCCTCTCCTCAAAAACCAACACATCCAAATTGCAATTCGATCTTGGAGGTGTCCCCAATTAGCATTCTTTGCTAGATACCGTTGACACCGAAATAAAGTGATTTTTATTTTTTACAGTCAACGCGCTTCACGCATGAACGATCATGGAATGAAGATTGCATTCTTCGCGTGCGCATTTCTTTCTTTAATTGGATAAACGTATTCTCGCAGATAGATTGAAAGATAACCCTTTTTTTCGATGAACGAAATCGATTCTTCGAGAGTTCACACGTAACATAAGAAATCGTCTACATGCCGCACTCAGAGGAAGTGCTAATCAATTACTTCAGGGATGTCATCCGTTATCAAGGATCTTTACCTCCACAAGAAAATGGATGAGTCGTCGCGTGGACTGAATAGTGTCGGACGATTTTATGAACAGCTCCTTTTGGGACTCTCGTGTTCCGTGGAATATCTGACAACCCCAATCCAACATTGAAAAGGTTAACGATTTCGTTCTTGCATTAGAAGGCAAAGGTTTACTCGTTCCTTGCATTAGAAGGCAAAGGTTTACCAGGATCGTAAAAGCCCCCAAGCCAATTTCTTGCCATTTGGAGTTAGGAAACCTAAACTTTCATGTTCTGATCATGTGCAAACCTATGTACACTGCAACACACCGCGGCGAAAACCGTTACAAGTTGTTGTTTATATTTTCTGCGGGTTCCGATTAAGCCACGAAACCTCCAGCCAAAGAATAGGTTGCCTTGTTAAAATAAGACACTCCTTTGGATTTTCTTTCTAAGGATTACTGTTGTCGATTTTCTCTTTACAGCTTATTTTTGTCGGTTTTATGTTCTCGCCATTTTTTGCGCCGGGTTGGAAACAATAAAAATATCTTGCGTGACATCCCGGAAAATTGAGCTAAAAAAAACTAACTTTTCAGTTCCTGTTCGGAAGGTTTGAATTATTGTAACGATGTTACAAGAAAAATTTCGAATAACTAAATTATTGTTTTGAACATAGAGTCCATTAAGTTTCAAAGAATTGCTAAATTTTTCGAAGAATGAAATCGAAGAATGAACTAATCGATGAATATTTGAAGTTGAGCGCTCATGCGTGAAGCGCGTTGACTGTAAGAAACTTGAGAAAGAATTGTTCAAAATAGTGGTAAAATAATATCCCGCTTCGAAAGGAATTGCTTGCGAGTAACTAACCTCTAGAGGAAAATTGAAATAACTTTACTTTCCTAGGTAAACAAGTGCTTATGTGAATGTAATTTTATGTTTGTGAAGGTTTCTTGTCCCTTTTTGTGTGTTTATTAGTTCAAGGAATATTCATTAATAAGCAATCTGATATTCAGGCTTAAGGTTAATCTCCTTCTGCAGTTAAGCGTGTAATTTTCAACATTTTTTCTTTGAGCAATTCTTTTTTTGCAACTGGTGTATTTTATTCGAAAAGTAGAAATCGTAACTATTCTAGTAAGACTGAGTTGATGTTGTTTTCTCAATCTAGGTTGTTGTTTCTTGGCACCACACATTGGGTTGTTTTGACTGATTGCTAATTTATCCAACAACTGAAGAGTCGCTCTATCGTCAATATTAAGTTTATTGTCTAGTATAACGCCCTATATATATTTTCCAGTTGTGGAATATTTTATCTTCTTTATAATTAAATTGTTATATTTTTTAGCCTTTTCATTTGAAGTGAATGGCTTCTGTCCCATTTAGCGACTAAACTTAGAATCGCCGATTCAGTGAGTTAATTTAGCGTGGCATGTTTCGGTGTTTGTTTTGTTTTTAACCTCTACGCCATTTCAGCGAGTCTCTAGTTACAGATCAAAATGAAAAAGTTATTTAAGTAACTATAAGCGAAGCAGTTCTCGGTTTAAATTATTTTTTTCAAAAAAGAGATTCTAGAAGCTTCCGAAAAATAGATCAGGGTGTGTTCTTTAAAACTTCCGAGTAACACTTCACTTCACTCCATGATTTTTCATATGCTTGAAAGTTTCAAAAAACATTTTTTTGCGGTAAATTTTTCCAGTAAACTGACTGATGCCGGGGCAGTATTATTTATTTTAGTAAAGTTGTTTCACGGTTAACAGAACTAAACAGCCAGCGGGATGCATACGTATCAGTGAGAAATGTGTATTCACATTGCAAAGTCTGGTGAGTCGCTACCGGGAGCCACTTAAATGGGTTTATTAGAGCAACTGTAGTTTCACAAGTGCTGTTCTTGGACTTAATTAGCCTTTAATAGAATCCTAAAATAAGAGCTCTCGGTGAAGGTCGTGCTGAAGTCTTCTCTTTGAAGAATAGTCAGTCAACGTCTCTGTTTCCTCAGCGGTCCGCATGTTTTTTGTTTTTCTTTGTTGTTTTTCATCTTTTGGCGAATAATTGTGTTCGACGAAGGAGAACGCGACCCCTTTTCTTGTGTTGGGTGGCCTGTGCTGCTTTTTGCGCGTCATGTGGCACTAAGACAGGACGATTTGACATTCCAGCAATTCCTGTAAGGACACCAAAATGGCCCCCCCACAAATTTTTGCACGGGCTCGTGTTAATTGCGCATTCTTAGCCTTTACAGCCTCGGCTTCGTGTATGAACGCCTCGTTTTCGTGGGTGCGCCTAGTGCTTTTCTGTGTTGTGACGTTTCGTTGTGGCCCTGTGTCGAGCTGTGGCATTTTGGCGAAGGATTTTGAAAAGTTTTTTGTAGCGCTGTGGACTTTTTTGAACAAAGTTTAAATGAATAGTCCTTTAAAATCAGAGGTAAAGTTGTTTAATGGTCTTATAGGTTGTATTTATCGAAGTCTGAAGGAGATGTGTTTGACTCCTGCTGTAAAATCTAACCCGAAGTTCAGCGTCTCAACGAGGATTTGCCACACTTTCAGGCTGATTCAAAATAAAATTGAAGTTCTGGAGCTACCACTATGATATGAGGTCAAAAATTATATAACCCACCGAGCTGTGTTGCTCGATGAGGGAATATGACTACGATTTGTGGTCAAAGGGCAAAATTTCCGAGTTGTTTAGCTCGGCGGTTCATAGTACCATGCTGTCATTAGTTGTCATCAAGACAAAAGGCAACCGAGCATTAATTGTCACACAAAAATTCCTGTTCAGGCTTCGATGAATGATACTCCGAGATTCAATTTTATGTCATGTGAAAGGGATTGTATGGGTGTCAACACTACTGGTAAGCTCAGTCTCCAGCCGTGAGTGTCTCGATGTGCCCGCGATTCTCGCCACTTTCACGGCTGGGCGCACGGGTTTGGTTGCATGTCCGTGACGTCATTACAATTTTAATAATTATGCAGACAATCCACACGTCGACTGCATAAATTTTATCAGTTCTTTTTTTGATATTGTCTTGAGAAAAAGCGAAATGTGAAAAGTATTTCCTGAAACGCCTCCTAAAAGTGTGAAATTTCAAAAGAAAGATGAAATCCCGCTAAATTATGCCGCGCATTCTGCCCCGCAAATTTCAGGGGGCTTGTCTCTGATTGGTCAGTCTAAACAATAACCAAGCCCGTGCGCCCAGCCGTGAAGGTGGCGAGAATCGCGGGCGCATCGAGACACTCACGGCTGAAGACTGAGCCTACACTACTGGGGAACCTAAGAATTCGTTGCATCACACTATTACATAACGTAATTACTCATACAATCAAACACTAGTCTTGTAATCAGTTCCTACTGAAAGTTCATTTTTCACTCAAGATCAAACTGCTGTCTTTGAAATGATATTGTAAACTTAACACTTACAATGTTATTGTTAAGTAAACATTGCCGAAATATATTTTTTTAATTCCACACTTTGTAAATTTGTCTTCCTTTCACTACTCCTGAACCTCAAAATAAATTTCCACTTCACCAAGACCACCAAATGCTAAATACACTGTACTAGGGATATCCTTTTACACACAGTCTCAATCTGAAGTAATATCATATACATAAATACTACTTGGAGGCTACTCAAAGTTATGACTACTTCATCCTCTGTCTAGTATTTATGAATACTTTACTGCAGATGGCAACTTAACCTCTGTACAAATTTTGGGATTTTGCAGCCTTTATCAACTCCCAGTCCCCTTCCACTCGCAGATTCACAGTTACTTTACTTCTTTCACTGGCCATTTATTTCTGACTAACAACTCCTATTTATCATGTCGAACGCACTTCATAATCTATGATTACTTCTAGTTGTACAACTAAAATGTACTGTATTTTAGGGGCCAGTTAGTATGAAAGAGAACTTTTAATTTCAACTTTACAATCCACAAATGCACTCCATTTTTTTCAAATTTAAGAGTGTTTGGATACAAATACAAATTTGGAGCGATCAGAATAAATACGAAGAACAACTCACGGGTAGAGAGTAGAAAAATAAGTTTTATGATAGCACAACGTTTCTCTCCCTCTTTTAGAACGCTCCTAAAATGACAGTCATTCGAGCGTTTATGGACTTTTTCTACAAATAGAGACACAGTATAGAGGATAAAGTTGAGGTAAACTACCTGTTTTTAAAAACAATGTCTCACCTAACGCGAAACCGACCGTTTTAGTCAGACACTCGCGAGCAGTATTGCATTTTCGATCTTTTACAGTAAAATAAAGTAATCACTCTTATTTTTGAGGTACATGTTGTCCTTGTTTCCACATGCGTTGTTTCTTTTAGAGGGAAAGGAAATGTTCTAAGGCTTACATCTGATGAAAAACCTTTCCGTTAGTAATTGGTTCTTCAAGGACAAAAAAGAAGCAAACAAATTGTGAAGCAACTTCGTGGATGAAAAATGAAAAATGGCACCTAATAAGCAGGCCGATGGTCTTTAAAATCTTAAAACAAAACCTACCTTCTCTCGGTCTGGAACATTGTCAGCCGCTTTTATAAATTGCAGCAACCGATGGAATGAAAACCGGTTCGGCCAATCACGGAAGTAGACCAGGCAGACGAATAGCCGATTTTGATATAAACGTCACTGAGCAATCTATCCAGACGAAAAAGAACAAATCGAAAACATAACGCCAAAGTTCAACTGTCGATTACAGGCCAGTTCGCCTCAGCGTTTCAACATCCGAACTCGACGAGTTTGATACCCGTTTCGTTTAGAGTGAGTTATATATTTAGCTGTCCTAGATAAGCAACGGTTCCAGTTCATTCAAACCAACAGCCAGTAGTCCGAGATGATTTGGCAAGTCTTGACATTTGAATGACAGGATATTGAAACATTGTAAAAACCAAGGAAGACGGCACAAGAAAAAAATATATTTTATGCGTACAGTTTGAAGCTCGAAAAACAAATTAGAACAACAATAAAGCTGTGCTCTAGAGTGACTTTCGATTTCGGAATCACATGCATGACCAACCCGAAAAATTTCTGCAAAATTATTGTGGCACAATTCGGAGCAATTTGTGGCGCTGTACAGAACACTCTTGGTTTTTTAAGAACACTTTTCGAAAAAATACCGCGCCCGAAAATAAAGCGATCGTCATGATTTGTGCAAAGGAGTGTCTTGTAGCAGAAAGACCAGCAGAAACGTGGAGAACTTAAGGAAATAGAGGGCATTATAACAATAGCAATACTACTAATTGGTTCCAACTTGTGAAATGAGGACATAAATAAGCACAAGCAGGTTTCCACCGTACGATACCCACATGCGAAAAAGAGTTACACAAGTGCAGTGTTTCTCCGTTAATAATATACATGAAAAAATTACTCGATTCTGATTGGCTGAGAGCAGTGCAGTTCAGTTGTAACACCAGTGCAAAAAGTGTAACACCAGTGCAAGTTACACATCGATATTCTGGATTATGATTGGCTGAAAGACAATAGGAAATTTTCTAAGCCAATGATATCACGTAAAATGATGACGAAAATTTTCTGCCGAAACTTTGAAAAAAGTTTTCTCGAGAGAGAAAAAATGGCAGCATTAAATCAAGAAAGGTTTACTCTGGCCACTGACGATACAATAGAAGCTAGAACTGCGAAATG